>OZ010668.1:13645559-14365559 GCA_963932185.1 Troglohyphantes excavatus
TGGTATTTAAGAATTCGAATTTGCTCATTCTAAATGTACTTTTAAGTTACAAGACTGAATAATTAAGTGACTAGAGCTAGATTCTTTTGTGGCAACAAAGTTTATTAATTTTATAAGGATTAATATATTATAAGATTAGGACATTTGAAGTCCTAATCTTCGTCCGAGTCGCTATTCTCCGTGATAATTTTCACAAAGTTTCATATACAGAATACTATGCTCAAAATCTTACTGAATAGAAGTTTTTGCAAATTATGAAATCGGATCAAAACTAAGGATATAAAAACAAATATTACTCATTTGACTTCAAACTAAACAAATATATGTTTAAAAAAATGGCGAATAATTTTGAAATTTTACAATCATTTACTTATAGCGTGTAGCCATCATAATTTAATGCTGATGGCAAGAAATCGTTTTTTGAAAATAATTGACGGGCAAGTAGAAGAAGGGGTTAAGTGACAAAAATCAATTTCCAAGATAAACAGCTTTTTCACTGGCAACAATCGTTATCCAATATTTGTCGCTACGGAAAAAGTTGCCAGGATACTTTGCCTATTCATCGATCGTGAACGTGATTAGTGAAGTTAGGTTAACAAAATTGGCGCGTTTTTGCCCATTTGGCATTTATGTTCGCTGAATGAAATCGAGCCATTATAAGTGAAACATATGCATTTTACTGCTCTGTATCTGCCTTAATAAATCAAGCAGAGCTATACAACTTTGAGGGAAGACACATAAAGCCTTCATTATATCAAAATTAGATTATTATTTTCAAAACTTGTATTTAACCCTTTTCCCACTTGCCCTTTCAATGTTATGTAATTCAGTAATGCATTGATAAGGCAAATTCCCACTATTGAATATTGTGTTTAATTCTATTTGAAAATGCACATGCAGAGTCGACGCCATTTTGAAAGTATTTTCAAATGAGTGCTTTGGTTATTCATATGAGTTAATTCATGCGTGAAATGGCCGCAGTCGTTTGTGTTGTATTGATAGGATATTTGCCATGGCTTTGAAATCAATGGGGGCCGGATAATTCAATTCAGTTTATTCTGCAGATGATTATGTTGGGAATTTTACAGATGCGTGGGTCAATTTATATGTAAATTTTGCTCTACCTCTCTTAATCATAACCGCTTTTAAATTTATTGAAGTGAGCCGAGCGATATGGTAATGAAATTATGATTCGCTTAGAAAAATTAATACTAACAAACTGTGGTTGTTCTTTAAGAATAATTTATACTAATTAGTAGAACTTTTGAGCTGCGGTTTTTATATTCTTTAAAAATACGAGACAGAATTTTAAAAATTTTAGCATTTATCTGAATTGAATTAAAAAATACATATAATATAGGGATTATTAGTTTTTTAACAAAATTTTTAACATATGCGTAAAGAAACAATTTAATTAATTGTAAAGTAACTAAAACTTTGTAAATGAACAGTTGGTGGCGCTGCTGATGCAGTTAGTATATTAATAGTTACTAAGCACTCGACGAGGAAGAGTTCCATGATTTTTTTTAATTGACCTAAACTTTTAAAAAATAAAAGATTTTTTTGCTTTGTTTGTAAAATCGACTACTCCAGAAACTATATCGTCGCCTCAGAGCAACAGTAGGATATCAGCAAAAACAGATTTGCCTATAAAATTGATTTTAAAATTTGCTGTTTTTTAATGCTGAATATCTAAGGCTGTAGTAGTTCAGGGATTTCAAAGAAGACGTAAAAATGTCCGAGTGTTCTACTAAATAAAGGCACATTTGATAATATTAGCAAGACCGGAAACTATTTTTTCTTTTCTTTTTCGATGTCTTACTGTTGCTCTGAGGCGACGATATGTGAATTATCCCATGCATAGGTGAATTATAATTTTTAAAAATTATCAGTTCTTGGGTGCATTTTTTGTGTCGTGAATACAAATAATATACTTTTATAAATTTTAATACCTATATATTGTAATTTCAAGATGGTTAAATAAAATTGCTTAATATCCAGAATATATGAAGGGGGAAAAAATGAGAAATATTCAGCAGTTATTCTAAAGAAAAAAATCACTACATCAATACAAATACAATGTCAAAATCAAACGATTGGGCGATTTCATACTGTGAGTTAAAATCTGTCTTTAGTGAATCATAATATAATGCGAGTTATTAGAGATCTAAGATCTTTCTTTAAAAAAAATGGAAGAAATCTCCGCACGGTCTGATGGCCGAGTAGGACAAAAGGAACGTGTTGGTACGAAAAGGAAAGCTCCGAAGAAGACGCCATTTCACGGCTTGTTGAAAGATGTCCCCATTGTCTTCCTATTCAATCGCATCGCTCGAAATTCTTTTCGGCCCGTATTACTTCACTGATAAGCTGCTTTTCCTGTGCGTACCTGCTCAAGGTGCGCACAGAAGCGACTCAATGACTTTTTTAACGCAAGCAAACACGATTTTTGCTCAAAGGTACATTTTGTGGACAGTCAGAAATACTGGTTATATTTAAATTTTTGAATATATTATATTTCTTGGTTTGGTTTGTTTTGTTAATTAACGTCGCACTAGAGCTGCACAGTGGGCTATTGGCGACGGTTCGGGGTCAATCTCGAAGGAAAAACCCGGGAACACATTCATACAGGCACCTCGTTATTTTAGAACCATGGTCAGATGACGAGGAAACACCTGAACTGGTACCCAACGCCTTCAATAGACGTCGGGACTTTGGACCCCGATCAGATGTATCGTGCACCAGTCCCGTATACACGCCAGTATAATTTGTAGGATATTCTGGACGACTTTCTAGTATTTTTGTAGCGAAGCTGGCAACCCTCCGATCGCAAGATCACTACTTTTTTACTTTTATATGTCAAGTCCATTGCACGGATTCGAACCACCAATTCTCTGATTAGTAGCTGAACGCCTGAGCAACTGGGGCTCTTACTTTGTCTCAGACTGCGATATTAGAACATTTTCGTGACAAGCGAAGTGATTCGAAGTGAAGACCCGAATCGAAGGACAGCTTTTTGTTTACAATGTGGTACGCTTTGAACTTCTTTTATTTTAAGTAATAACGCTTGATTATCTTCCGAATTTCAACTAAAATCGTCAAAAATAGTATACGCCAAAGGATTGAAACGTTTTTTAAATGCTAAGATAAAGTTACGAAAACCGGTTGTGTGTTAAGACTAACGTGGCGACGTTTTTGCTCATTATTGGACGACTTTGTGTTGCCACATCACAAAATCAAATACAGCGCTCTTTGATCGCTGTGTAAAAAAATATAAAGATTGAATGTCAGTTAACCTTTCTTGTACTGAAATTTGGCGCCCTCTTTAGACCGGAGTCCCAAGTGGCAGTTTCAAATGTGCTTGAATTCTTGGTCAGTAGTGGTATTGAGATGCTTAGACTCTATCTCACTCGAATTAATACCTTATGTTAAATAATTATACTATTTTACTGTTCTTTTTCAAATGGTATTTGGTTTATAGGAGAATATTTTGAATTTGGTGATATTCTAATATATTTCAGTAGATCGGCATTATTTTTATTGGTATTTCTCTTAAAGCCTATTCAACCTGATATGCTTAATTCCATTAGTAAATTTTATAAGTTCTTAGCAGCAAGGTAATATTAAAATTTACGTAAATAGCACTTTCGAAGCAATTCTCTTTCTGAGCGTCAAAACAAATACCGAATTGTAAAGTGGTTTTCATAGTGAAAAAATTTAAGCTCAATATGCAATTCTTGGGCTTTACATAAAGTTATGGAACTGGATACAGGATTTGTAACATAGTTTATTTTTTTTAATTAAAAAGTTAAGGGCATTTCTGGGTAAAGTGGATTCTCGGAAAAATCAGATCATAGTTAAATTAAAATATCACTTAAAATTCAATTCCGAATTTTTGTTTATGCAACGATAAAGATTTACCAACTATTTTGTTCTTCAACCATCGTTGATTGAAAAACAATAATCGCAAAACAGACCCACTTTACATTTTCTGACCATTAACTGTCACTCGTAAGTCATCCAATACAGCCTTCGTTTTGTAGCAACAGCAACAACAACAACAAAAAATCGATCCTATCGCGTGCTATAACACATGCCCTACTCCCTTTTAGCCATATCTGGCAACATGATTAAATAAATCGACATTGAAATAGAATAAAAGCCCAATGGATATATTCGCGTCACACCGATTGATCCATAAACCATCTCAGCCGTTAACAACCTTGCTTATTATTATTAGTATTATTTTGGTTAAGAGCACAGTCAGTGGATGCCCTCAAATTCCAACCAATAACGAACGTTCCCGAATTCCCATCGGTGTTGCCATTCGACGACTGGAAATAAAAAGAGAAGAATGAAAAATCATCCAATGTTCCACTTAGTTGCTACTCGAAGGGGGGGAAAAAGCTTTCTCTTGACGCCCAAATCGTGTAGAGTTTCCCATTAACGATAATGGAGGACAAGTTGAAGGTGAATTGCTGGTATCGATTAAAGCAGAGAATCGTTATCGAAATGTGTTTATGTCCACGAAACATGTTCGAAAAATTGAATATTAGTTAGCTATTGAATATTAGTTGGTAACCAGGAGGGTTTTTGCATTGTAATTGAGGAGGAATCTTTTCATAAGCTATTGGTGCAACTTTTTTTTTTTATGTCCAAACCGGCTGTTGCCATAGTTTAAGGGAAACTTTTGCAAAAGAATTCTATTAATATTTGGAATTTACTTTAATAGAATTAATTAAATAATATTAAAATGTATTTACTATAAATATTTTTTCGTGTAACCAGCCAATTTTGAATAGATTTCTCGCATAGTGTTTTTATAAGATATATTTTTACGCAAGCTTTGCAATTTAAATTGATATAAATTAAAACGAGTTAAAAGAACAAGGAAATTATAAATTCTGTTCTATATACAATATTCATAAATTATGGGCCAGAGGGTGACCCAGTGGAAGTGTATTCGACACGTAATCGAAGGTTCTGGCATTTTCGTCGGAACCGGTATGGCATGTACGTCAACTGCCATACCTTATCCCAAATATTGTGCAAAAAAATTCCGCAAAAAAGGCTTATACGTAAAAATGTCCTTTTCCCCCATGCCATACATGTACATATTTTTTTTTCCTGCCGTACAAGTTCCGGCGCCACTGCGTTCTGAGTTCATATGATAGTGCAGCAAACTCGCGATCTGAGGGTTGCCAGTTTCAGATCTCGTCGTCCACAAAAAAAACCCATCTGGGCCGTATAGGGGACTGGTGCACGTTAAATTAGTCGGCGGTTCAAGTTTTCGTCACCCGTACACAGATCCCGTAATTTCAATTCAGCCAGCCGCTCAATGTATATTTTTTAAAAGAATGTAGGTTTGTTTTTTATACAAATCTAGTTTTATTCCGAGTTTGATGTAATTTTGCCCACTTGACCTTCAAAACAAGAGGAAGGTCACTGTCTACATGAGATTTTTAAAAAACCATCCTCTTCCCTACCTTTAACCCACTAACGCTCACACGATTTTAAAGTTGTTTCCACTGCTTGGACATTTGAATAATTTTTCCTGGACATACTTTTTTATATTATTTAGTTTTTTTAACTAATAGTAAATATATAAGTTGTAAGTTGTACCTCAAACCTTTAAATTAAAAAAAAAATGTTGCAAACGGAAAAAATATTGGATGCATTACAGAAAAACCAAACCCCTGGACGTATATACACGGCCTTGAGCGTCAGACAGTTAAAGCAGGAATAACTTCGTACTAAAACCACCAGATGCCGCCACGGTACAGAAATAGCCCAATGCTCCCCGTGCAGCGCCGGGTATTTCAGCTAGTACAAAAAAGATGGGTTTAGTTTATTAATTACCATAATCAATAAACTAAGCCCATCTCACCACCAGCAAATCAGACAGGCCTTGAATGTCAGAGGGTTGAAGCAGAAATTACTTCTTACTAAAACCACCAGATGGCGCCACGATAAAGAAATCGCGCAACGCTCTTCATAAAGCCCGTGCAACGCCGGGTATTTCAGCTAGTATTACCATAATCAACAATCTAAACCTATCTCTTCACCAGCAAAGCTATTAACGCACTGCACCCCTTCCCAAGCCCTCGTGTGAAAGCGCGCGCATAACTGTCACTTTTAATTACACCTTACGACACGTCGGCCCACCCCATGAGTTAAAAAAAAAAAACGAAATAAAACCCACTACTTCGTGTGAGAAGTTCCAGGAAGACCCGACACTCCCACGCCGACATTTCACAGGGCGCAGCAGTTAAAGAAAGTCGTCAGGGGGAGAGAAACACCTGTTGCAACACACACCAGGGCGTAATTACTCTCTCTCTCGCCAAACAACGGAGACGCCATTAGGGTTCTTTCTCGTCCCCTCCCACACGGGATCAGACAGATTTTCCCCTTCTAAGACTCGCGCGTTTTAATTATAAGTTTGAGATTTATTACGGGGGCTGTGGGATGTCTGTTTGTCGGCACCCCCTTTGGTGGATTAAATAGTGGACGTGGGCAAAGGACAGACGTTGATGCTCTTAGGCATCCATCCCTCGCTTTGGAGATTGTGTGGGGTTACATCACTGAACTCTAACTGTCACTTCTGGAAGCCTCAGATCAGTTTCCCCCTATGGAAGCGGTTGAAGCCGTATTGTAAGCAGCCATACTGTGCCCCAACTAAATTTTAAAAGTGATTTTGTGGGTTTTCTTCTCAAACCGTTATTGATATGTTAAATATCTTTTGATATTTTATTTTCGGCGTTATAGAACCAATTTGTAAGTCGCCAAAAATATAATTTTTTCTTTTTGCTGCATATTATTGATTTAAAATGGATTTCAAAAAATAGGCATTCAGAATGAGTTTTAATGGGAAAATTAATATATATATATATCAGTTCAATTCGGCATATTTTAGCCTGAACACTATACAAAAAAAGAGGTAGAAATGGAAGTGTGGTAGAGTTCAATCGGCTTTAAGTCAACAAACTGTCTTACCCAATCCAGAAATTACAGTTAGAGATCATTGGGTTATATTGAGCCGATTGAATAGTTAGTTTTTATTGAATATTATATACGGGGTGTCAAATATTGTTGATGGTCATTATTTGGCTGTATCACATTTAGGTGTATTGGCATAATAAAACTTTTTTTTGCCAAACTGCTTCTAATATTTTAAGACATTTATATTTACTACAAGACTCGTACGTCTTTAGAAACTCCTTATTTTGTCCAAAGGGTCCTCAGAAACTTTGTTTACCTAAGGTTCTTCGAAAGTCATTAAAACAACTGTCATTTAAATGATTTTACTAAACCTCTATTAAAAATATTTGATTTTATTATGAGAAGTTAAAGGTATGATCAGCTGTTAGCTGATTGCACCTATATAATTTATTTTAATATGTTCAAATATTTATTTATTTTCCTAAGAAGCATATTTGTGGCTTTAAAACAAACCTTTATTTTCAAATGTATACAATATTTTTGCATTTAAAAATAACGTCCTTATAAATTTCCTTTAAGGTTCTTAAATATCCTTAGGAACTTAGTAGTTAAAGCTAAGTAGTAGTAGTAGTTAGTAGCTAAGTAGTTAAAAAGCATATAGTAATAATAATTTTTTATGTAACTAACAATAAGGTGAAAATAATGGGTCTTCTTGAAATGCCCTTAAGAAAAGAAAAAAGTGTCCTTTCTTAAAATGGCGCTTTGCCCCTTTTAACTTCTGGAGTGAACATAGTTAGTGTCAAAAACGTGATTTCATTCGTTGGGGCGTATATATGCATCACACTCCGACTGGAATGAACCGCTGTTCTGACCCTTTCGCCCACTACTCTCAAAGACAAGAGATAAAACGATTAAAAAAGGCCAAGCTGCCTGATTCGGAGGGTACACAGGGTACGAGGAAGAAAGAAAAGAACACCACATTCCAGATAGCATCTGCTGGCACACAAAAAACAAAGCCTGCCCAAACACCCAAATAAATGGGACAGGCATTGGGTGTTCCAACCGAGCTACTGGTGGACAGCGTCCATTGAATCGAACAGGATATTCGATTCGGACCCACAAAAGAAGACCCCAAACCTGTTTCGGTTTCCTGTGTGGGAGTGAGATAAGAACAGAGAGGGTTCTTCTGTATGTATGTGTGTGTAAGACTACGGGGCGCCATTTTCTTCGTGGCTTAGGACGGGGTCAGAAGATGGAAGACAATGATCTTTGTTGGGATGTTTTTTTTTTGTTTTGTTTTTTCCTTCTACCTGGGTCACGAATTTGGTTTTTGTTGGTGATCATCTATACCACTCATGGAAAAGGTTGGGGGAGGAATGTTGGATTCGGAATTGAGGATCCAGCTAAATAAGTTTCCAAAAAGAATTTCATGGATTTGGTTTTTCAATGGACGCAGGCTAAAGGCTTTGTGAAAGTCACCTGAAAGCTGTTAGAGGTTTTTTGTACTTATATTGCTGAAAAGCTCAGAAATTAAGGTATTCGTTTAAAAATAAATTAACAATTTTAGTAAAAAAAAATGTAGGGAAGGATCGAAAATTAAGGGAGCTAACGCGGTTTTATTTACGGATCAAGTATACATCTCAGAAATTGCTTTGTTGAAAAGCAAATTCCGCAAAATTTCCATAATTTTAATAAATGGTGCAATGGAGGTATATCCCTGACTAAATAAACGATACAAAAATTAAATAAACTTGTAGATGTATTTCTGTTTTAAAAAAAATTAACGATTAATCTATCACTTCATATTGACACATCGACCTACAAAAATTACATGTTAACGTTCAAGCACACAATTCACGCTAAAACGAACATTAGCAAATTTATCAAAAGGATCATTTTAATAAATCGATCATAATACTCAACATAATTAGGTTAATCTCTTACTTTACTTTGTCCTACATCTGTCAATTTTAGGTATTTTTACGAGGAAATATGCTTCATATTGAATTAAAAAAAATATTTATAGATGGTTGTCAAACTGAAATTTTTATAAAAGTTCGGCGTCAAATATGAAGATTTGATTGTAAAATTACGGTCATCAAACTGAAATTTTTGCAAATTAGGCGTCGCAAATGACGACTGGGTGTAAAATTACGGTCATCAAACTGAAATTTTAAGTGCAAAATACGACCGCTAATTTCAAACCCTGAGCTACATCCGATTTTTTTTCCGTACAGCAACGAACTTTTTCATTCAAGTATTGTGGTCAGAGCGAGCTATATAACTTTCCTACTTTCTCTAATATCCGATCATTACCCATTAACCGCAAAAACGAAACTTCGCCAACCCCCCAATTCGGATACAATATTTCAGGACAATTGGACAGTAGTGGGAAAAAAAGGGGCATAATTTCCCCTCTCTAGCAGCCCCTTGCAGTGTCATTCACATTGGGCCCGATTTAACCGCAAACCGTCCGCTACGCCCCTTTTCCTGCGAGGAGACGGGGCGCAGAGCGAAAATTAGCCCCAAAGTCCGATGTACCTGCCCAAGAAATACGGACCACGCCCGATATGTTTCGGAGAAATGGACACACACACAATCAGGTGTTGCCTGGCAACCCCGGAATATCAACACTGGCGGGTATCGGGGTCAGGGGTCCGGCCATTGTCCGGCAGCGGTGGTCAGGGTGAGGTGCGGACTGACCGATATAGCAGCGCGCGTGTTTGCAGTTAACTACTTCGCGGTTACTAAGGGTCCCAGGTGGTATTTCGAACGGGGATCGCGTGCTGGAGTGGAAGGGTTAATAAGGCTGAAATGTCATTGGGGCGATGCCCAAAATGGGATCTTGGATTTCAATTAGAAAACTTGAAATGTTCGTTTCTGTAGATACTCGATCTGGTTACATTTGGTCAGCTTTTAAATTGATTTTTCAGCTATTTTGGTGATTCAAACTATTCTCTTGGCAAACGGGCCTATTTCTTTTATTGCTTCCATTAGTAATACAAATATTGAAAACTAGTTGCTTAGCCCTTGGAAGACCTTTGAAAGAAAAGGATTTTTTTCTATATAGAAAAAAATAGTTGACCGCTGTAGAAAACTTACATAGCCCATACAGCTAGACTGTATGGGATCATTGTATTCGTGAACTTGGTTATAAAGTTTTCCAACGCATATGGCGTACATTAAATCTGTCGTAATACAAATGTCCTTATCTGACTCGCTATGCAGCGTTCCTGGGTCTTTCCTTCGAGATAGACGTAGATGTAGCTTTGGATAATTTAACCAAATAATCTTTGCATAAAATGTCAGTGCTTAACTATAGATCCCCAATCTCAGAGACGCTCAAGATCTGTCACACTACAAATCGGTATATTTTAGCATGAACAATATACGAAATATCGTAGAAATGGAAATGGAGTAAACTTCAATTTTTAAACTTCCAATTAGCTTCAAGTCGATAAACTACCTTGCCCAATCCAGAAGTTACAGTTAGAGATTAGTCATTCTCCCTTTCTCTGAGATAAACCCCAAACCATCGCCACCACCCCACTGTTCAGCTCTAGTGCGACGTTATTTCAATCAACCAATCTCACAGACATTCACGATTCGTTGACACTGACCATCCCCCCTGTTAGACACAAAATAACTAAATAAAAAAAATGACATTGCATTATAAAGCGATATTTCATCCCCTCCCAGACAGGTCGTACCTGCCCTAATGTAGCGTCCTCCACTGCCCATTGTGCTAGTGGGAACCAGCCAACCAAGGAGGAGCGGACAACAATGAGCAGAGAGAGAAATTTTGTGTACAAAATGAGCGAGGTGCGCAATTAACCTTTTGTCGGTCGGGACAGGGGGGGACATCTTTCGTAATTCCCGGCCGTGTGGGGGGGTAATGTCCTCAGTTGTCTTTTGTTTCAATCGTGTGGTTTCCAGTATTTATAAATACGGATTGTTAAGCGTGCTCTCGGCTAATGAGAGAGGGTCCAATGGGTAGGATGTGGAACTGGGTTTTGATTATGGAAGCAGGGGTTTTGCACTGAACTCTAAACGTAACTTCTGGAACGCTCATCACCAGTTCCTTCTATGGACGTCGTTGAAGCCGTACTGTAAGCAGTCATATTCTACCCCAACTCATTTTAAAAAGGGATTTTGTGGGTTTTTTCCCCTTCTGAAACCGTTATAGAAATGTTAAATATGTTTTTATATTTTATTTTCTATATGTAGAATCCGGGGTCCAAAGTCCCGACGTCTATTGAAGGCGTTGGGTGCCAGTTCAGGTGTTTCCTCGTCATCTGACCATGGTTCTAAAATAACGAGGTGCATGAATGTGTGTATGAATGTGTGTGTGAATGTGTATGTGTTCCCGGGTCTTTCCTTCGAGATTGACCCCGAACCGTCGCCAATAGCCCACTGTGCAGCTCTAGTGCGACGTTAATTAACTAAACCCAAACCCAAAAACCTTTTTTCGAGATAGACCCCGAACCGTCGCCAATATCCCTCTGTGCAGCTCTAGTGCGATGTTGATTAATTAAACCAGCCAAACGGAATCTTATCCACTTATTATTGGTTAAAAAGGATTTCAAAGAATAGGTATTCAAATGGGTTTTATTGGAAATTAAAAATTAAAAAAAATAGCCAAAGCACTTTAATTTGGCATATTTTAGCATGTATAATATACGAAAAAAGAGGCCAAATAACGAATCATTAAAACGGAAGATTCGGCGTTGAGGAGCTAGCATTAAAATATGTCGTGATCCAAACTCCTCCTGTAGGTCAGATTTGGTTTGGTTAATTAGCATAGCACTAGAGCTGCACAGTGGGCTATTGGCGACGGTTCGGTGTCTATCTCGAAGGAAAGACCCGCCTGCAGGTCAGGATGTGTTAAGTTTGGAGAGTGGAGCGCCGACTCAAGCGTTACCCTCGTCATCTGTCCATGGTTCAAAAATAACAAGGCAGCTTTCCCGGTTCCCAATAGCCCATTGTGCAGCTCTAGTGCGACGTTATTTCAACCAATCTATAAATCATTTGCAAACTCCTCTAAATATCTCTAACTGAGAAAAAAAAATCTTCCCAACTACCAACAGCAGATGTCTCATCATAAAAAAAAAAAGTTTACAGGAGGGGAGATGCATTCGCTCTCTCTGGCAGGTACTTTCCTTTGTTCAATGTCACCTTCCCCGACAGGGTGGGGAGGAGGGGATGCAGGTAAACACAGGAGGTGGGGGGGAGGGTGGAAGTAAACACGTGTGGAAGAAGATGAAAAAACTTGGAACAAGCAGCGGATTGCTGCACGCAGTTGTTGCTTTTCTTAGATGGTTGAGATTCCCTCGTATGGCAGGCCGGTCCAGTGTCTGTTCAAGCAGAACGTTTGGGGAGGGGGGGGGGGGGGGACGTAACCTACTGCATCTGGAATGGTTACGTATTATCGGTGTTGATCTTGGAAGAGGGAGCGTCGTTTTTGCGCAAAACTTGGTTAACTTGGAAAAATTGCTTCGGTAAATGGTATTTTTGGAGTTGTACATTTGTTGGGAAGATATTTAAAGAATTGTTAACTGACTAACCCAATGTAACCCGAATATTTTATTTACTATTTAAACCTTTCGGAATTCACTTTTCGAACTCGTAAATTTCTATGGTCATATAAACAAGGTTAAAAAAAAAAACGAGGCAGTGTTCTCGGGTCTTTCCTTTTAAATAGATACCAAAGTGTCTCCAATACCCCTGTTATACAGCTCTACTGCGACGTTAATTCAACCAACCAGTCTATTGCCATTGCAACAGTAGAAGAAATTTGTGCCATCATTGCAAGTATTTTCTTGAATCTCGGGATGTTTTATCAGTTGCACTTTGAGTAAACAAAAACGATTACTGAAATAGGAAGCTGGTGTACGTTAAATCTGCCGTGGTGGTTCGAATGTCCTAACGTTAATCGTGGTATGGAAGTTAAGGGAGTGGGGTACCAGCTCAGACGTTGGCCCGTCGTAGATCAAAATTACGAGGCATTGTCCTGGGTCTTTCCTTTAGGGTAGATCCCAAAGTGTCACTAATAGACCATTGTATAGCTCCAGTCAATCTACCCCATCATCATATATATTTCTATAGTACAGATCCCTTTTACGCCTCTTACACGCGACAAATCTTAACAAGTTAGGTATCAAAAGAAAGATAATAATCCGGAGCACTGACGAACCGTACATTCACTTCATGTTAACGGTTTGTTTTAAAAATTGCGTTTAAATAAATACTGCATATATAATCATCTTTATAAAAAAAATATATTTCCAAGATCCAGCTAGAACATGCCTTTGTAGCTTTGTCGGTAGCGCACGAGACCGGAATAATAGGTCGCGGGTTCGACTCCCGACGGGGAACACTCAATTTCTTTAATGTATATGACGTAACATGTCTTGTCCTAACAGTTAGTCAATCCTTAATTAATTTTCAACATTCTACGGAAAGAACTCGTACAAAAGTATTGCCTTCTTTCCATTTTGAAATAAAAAGTTGTAATAAAGTATTGATGTCGTACACGGGAATTATTTTCCACCTACCCTTAAAAAAAAATTCCCTTTTTTTTTCACAACGTTAGTTCAGTTTCTTCCCTTATCAGGAATGAGGCAATTTTCTTTCCTTGTTCAAGAATTCCATAACCTTCATTCCGAAACAAAATAAATAGCCTATCTCTTTCGAAACGAACCGCTAATCCGTTTTTAAAAAGCGGCCACCCCAGATTCATCATCTGGCCTCCTAGGGTGTGAAAGGGATGGAGAATTTCCTTCCTCGATAGAGCAGACGATACAGGTGGGAACGAAGATTTTTTTTTACCCCATCCAAAATATAAAAAAATAGAAGGGGGTTACGAAACGCGCTCGCTCCCTTGCGAAAACCCTTTCTCGGTTTTATCCCTATAAGGAGAAATACGTAGGGATAATTTATGAATGTGGGAGCAGCGGTGCAGGTTTTGGCGAAAGTTCGCCCGTTTGGGGAGTTTTTTTTTTAATTATGGTTTGAAAAGTTTTGTTAGCACCAAAAACAATTCTATATTTTTTTAGGAGACATTTGAATACCATAGAAACACCTGTTTCTTTGGGAATTATTTTAAGTAAACAATAACTTTATTCTTTTTGACAAAGATTTCCTGAATCGAATCCTGCTGTTTTGTATGTTTGTTGTGTGGTAAAAAAGTATACCCTAAGGGCAGAGACCGATTTAAGTCATGGAATTCAGGGCACTTGCCCAGGGCCCCCATTTTAAGGGGACTTCAAAAAATTTATTACAAATTATTTTAAAGCTAAAAAAAATGTGAAAAAGTGAAAAATAAATTTAACTTAATAAAAAAATTAATAATGGATTCAATTTTTTAAAATCAATTGTTATTTTTTTTGTAAAACTTGTACATCGCGTTTGTCAAAGGAATGCTCTTTGGATCACTTGCAAAATTCAATTCACGATCAAGACCGTAACAAAAACTGGGTTTACTAATTGTACTAGATTTGTCGTTTACTGATACTTTTGACCTACTCCAAATTTTCTGATATTGTAATCGTTAGGGGATTTGATAGCTATAAAATGGGCAGAACATACTAATCTGGCTCAACTAAAAGAAAACTAAAAAGGAAGAAAGAACAGAACCAGGTACATAAGAAGAAAAAGTTGAAGTACTGATCATTGACGTTAATTCGAATTCTCAGGGTTTTAAAAAAATAAAGTTTTTCGCAGTATTTACATTTCCATTAAAGCTGATTGATTTTGTTATTTTGCATTGTGTGCTTATACATAAATTTAGCAGTTTTATTTTGAGGGACCCCGAATTTTTTTTTTCGGAAACTTTTTTTGCTCGTTGTTTCGGTTTTCTGTTGATTTGCAATGTTTTTTAGGCGATGTATGTGATGTCACAGTTGTTGTAATTAATAATTAGCTTAATTTTATATATAAAATAAGTTACGAGCTCTTAATTAGTAGTAGAATGATCTGATCATGTTCGCTATAGAAATGTATTTTCTAGGAGACGGCTACACAAAAACCATTGCGACATAATTAGAGTTATGATATATAGTTTATCTTGAGGACATTTTGAATAATTTCAATAGTTTACAAAGTTTTTTTTTAAAGATGAATAATAAAAATAAATTAACAAAAATTGAAATAATAATCAATGCTTTCATCTTCAAAGCGTTTTCTATTGTTATGGTGAAACATCACTTTTTTTTTCTTTCTTTTGGGGGGGGGGGGATTGTCAAACAAAAATAAATTTAAAAGAAAGTGTTTCATATATAACTTGGCGATTTTTCTCTCCAACGAATTGGCGATTTTGAAATCTTCACTACGGCAGCCCTAGCGTGAGAGGCGGTGCCTCGTAATGAAAAGGGGTACGGGACGGGGGGAGAAGGGTTGGTTAAGAAAATGCCAAACGATTTTTTTTTCCAAGGTAAGAAACTCGTTTGCGCGTTCCGCTCGGGAAAAGAACATGGGAGGAGTGTCGAGCGAAATCCGAGACTCCCATTGGTCAGAAATCTTTGTAACCGGGTCTTTGCACTCTTACCCTTGGCATACTTGATCAGTGCCGACCCCCTGCCTCCTATTTTACAACTCCTTCTCTTGAAAAGAAAATACATGGAGAGAAAAAAAATGCCCAAACCTGTTGGCATCTTTTTTAATAGTCTTGGCGTCATTGCTCAAAGTCATTATTTTTTTTTATTGCATTTCATTGCAAGGACCATACCCCTTCCATTCCAATCTAAGACGATTTTTTTTTATTTTTTTTTTATTTTCGTGTTGTTACATCGTCAGTTTTTTTTTTCTTCTTTAAAGTCTTGGGTAGAGAATAGATGATGTAACTTTGTGTTCATTTTAACTGCCTGCAGATTCTCTTATTTGGGTTTGTCTGTTTCATAACCTTGATTTGAGTTTCGGGCTCTTCATTCGCGAGCGATCCCTTGGATTGAAAGATGGGGAAATATTTTTAAGATGGTGGAAGTTTCAAATTTCTTATGAATTTTAACTTTTTGATTTATTGCGAAATCTGCCGTTTCAGGTAATAGCTAATAATAGTTGGTAAATTATACTATTGCTATTTATTGGCTGGTGAAATTTTAGACGATAGTCGTTCATATACAGGTGGGGGAAATATAACTTAAATAAGAGATGCGCTGTAATAATACAATAATACTCAAGTAATAATACAAAGTAATAATACAAACAAAGTAATAATACTCAAGTAATAATACAAAGTAATAATACAAACAAAGTAATAATACTCAAGTAATAATACAAAGTAATAATACAAACAAAGTAATAATACAAACAAAGTAATAATACTCAAGTAATAATACAAAGTAATAATACTCAAGTAATAATACAAAGTAATAATACAAACAAAGTAATAATACTCAAGTAATAATACAAAGTAATAATACAAAGTAATAATACAAAGTAATAATACAAAGTAATAATACAAACAAAGTAATAATACTCAAGTAATAATACAAACAAAGTAATAATACTCAAGTAATAATACAAACAATACAATTTCAATCTATATTATACATGCCCATGATGCACTTAAAGGCAAGGCTTGACATTTATTTTTTCGATGAATATTCACAATGTTGTTTCCATGTATTCTATATATTTAATCTATGATTAATCTAACTTTTAATGTTGCTGGAAACTCCACACTGTTAAAAATGCACGATAACTTTTGAAGAAACTTTCTACGTTTTTGACGAAACAACCGCCAGCTATATGCTCCGATTAAATATTTCGTCAATCTGAGGAAATTAATTTGACGATTTTTTTTTTTTTGAGAAATTTATTTCGTCAAAAATGAAATTTATTTTGTCAAAAATGAGGTCGATTTCATATAAATGTCGATGGCTCGTACCACCGATCTATTGGCTCTTTTGAATTGTGGTAATATACGTATAAGAACCAAAACCGCCGGAAAGGAATCCAAGTAAATGACTTTCTTTAGAAATTTGAAAATTCTTGTTACGTCAAAAGTAGAGTGATTCAGTTGTCAAATCAACGAAAGTAGCCGACAGTCGCAGAATGCTCAAAAATGGGAATGTTATTCCTGAGAGTGCACGATTGACGCAATCTGACTATTCCCTAGTCAAATCTTCGAGCATGGATCCTTCATAGTAGAGAAACCATAAGGTTATAATCTCGCTAACATCAAAGTGAGGCCAGCATGTACGACCTCAGACACGTGGTTTACTACGTCATCCATTCATAATTTTTTTCTATTTCATTCATAAAAATATCATGTACTTTATGAAGTAACACATATACTATTATTTCTAAATCACAAGTCAATCGCGAACGTTTTTTCATTCATAAATTTTGAAAGGAAGTCACGTGTCTGGTGCCATCAGGTCTGAGATGTTTGCATCACGATGATGACTTCATATACGCTCTACTACAGTCCATTCATGCTCGAAGAGTCAGATTACGTCCCTAAAATAAAACGGAAAGTTCAGATTGCGTCCCATGATAACCTTTTTTTTGGCGATAAAACATATTCGTTTTTCTTTGCGAATATGGTAAATCGAAGCCTACTTTTCCAGCAAAAAAAGTCAACATGAAACCTTCATCAAAATTGTCAAATTGAAGGTTTTGTAAAGGATATTGAAACAAAAAACTGCAGTTTTTTTAAAGTTTTTCATTTTCCTGCATAAAACCTTTAAAATATCTGCATTTTCCGTTCATGATTAAAAATTGAAGGTTTTTTGCAGGTTTTTATGAAGTTTTTTTTCCAGTTTTTATGAAGGACATTGAAACAAAAACCTTTAATTTTATAGATCTTTAACAAAACTGCAGTTTTCCTGCATAAAACCTTCAATTTCAAAATTTTTATGAAGGTTTTATGCTGACTTTTTTTGCTGGGTTGGACGCATATTTTACTATTCCCTTACAGACATAGTTGTTTCACATAGTCCACGATCCCAAGAAAAGATTTGAGGCAAAACTTTTCTCAATGCAAGTCTACCCCAAACATCAACATTGCTTCTGGAATTTGTCTCTTCAATGCAAACGCTCTGGGGGTTTATCCAACCCCGTAAACTTTGTGAAGGCGCCTTATAGCAGCTGGGACCCAACTCTTGCGAAATCCAAATATTGAATCAATGTCTAATTAAGGGATGGCCCGTGATGGACAGCTTTCTAGGGGGGCCTTTTAATAGAGAGTTGCGAGGCTCTGCAAACAAATCTGGTGGGGTTTTAACAATCGGATGTCAAGAGTCCCGGTTGACGAGAGGGCGTCCTGACGTTGATCTGGATTAATATTTGACTTCTTATCAGCCTGATATGAGAAAAGGTGTGAATAAACTTCGGTCTGTGACGACACGTTGGGGAGTATTTGATTTGTTAAATTACATTGTTAATATCTCTTCCGCAAAAGAAGAAAGTTCCAGGAAATTGAACTGGTTGCAGAAGTTGTTACATTTTACGATTTCTCCTGCGCCGGCCGCTTTCGTTTATTATTTCTCAAATGAATTTTTTTTTAATTTTATGTTTTGCGTGGTCTGGTTGGAAAAGAGCAGCGAGCTCGTATTTGAAACGTTGCAGATCTCGTCACCAAGAGCCGGTGTGGATCAGGATTTACCAGTTCGGTTTTGGTTGGGTTAATAAATGTCGCACTAGAGCTGCACAGTGGGTCGACGGTTCGGGGCCTATCTCGAAGGAAAGACCCGAGAACGATGCCTCGTATTTTTGGACCATGATCAGATGGAGGACAACACCTGAGCTGGCACCCAACGCCTTCAATAGACGTCGGAACTTTGGACCCCGATCAGATTGATTGTGCACCAGTCCTGTATACACGCCAGTATAATTTGTTGGATGTTCTAGACGAATTTCTAGTATTTTTGTAGCGAAGCTGTACTCGGCATCGGAAAAACGCGGGTTCGATTTGCAGCATGTGTTTTTCGATCTGTTAATCGGTGGATTGACAGTTTTGTTCCTTTCGCACATTCGTTTTCGTGGTTCAAATGTCCTGACGTCTATGTAAAGTTGCGTGGGGGGCGAGGTCAAGTGTTATTTTCGTCATCTGACCATAGTTCAAAAGTACGAGATAGTGTTCCCGGGTCTTTCCTTGTTGATAGAGTTCGAACCGTCGCCGATAATCAACCCATTGTGTAGCTCTAGTGCGACGTTTTTTCAACCAACCGCATCGTCATACCGAACATTGCTAGTGTACGTTAAATCTGTCACTATGGAGCCATTTTTGAAATATATCCGTGTTTGTTTTAAAAAATCCGGCTGCTCAAAGTTACAAATTAAAATAAAGCATTTATAAAACACACTTTGCACTTTGAATTATCTTCAATATAAAGCCCCTAGTAGATAGAAATCGACAGTTCTGCGCCTTAAACATTTGCTTGAATTTCCGAAGAAATTGCTCTGAATTTTCCTGGTTTGAGAATCCATTCGATTTAGAATAAATTGACCAAAGAAATATTCGTTTTTCGGGCAATTTCAGAAATGGCTTCTTCTTTTCGTTTTATGTCGGCTCTGGCCGTGTGCTGATTTTATGGGATGGGAGGGGGGTTTCTTTGGGATTTTCATCTATTTTATCGCTTACCTTCCAATCCTTTTTGATCCATCCATTTTCTTTGGTTCTTGATATGCAAGAAATGTCTTCCTTCATAAAAAAAAATAGTTATTCTAATGTGGTTTTCGGGTGTTCTAACTTTTTAATTAAAAATAGAAGTGGTTACTTTTACTTACGAATATAAAAGATAGTGTTATAGTTTTTAGATTTTTTTTTCTTTTGCAGAAAGCACTAATATATGAAATCACTAATAATTTAATACTATATTCTATTTGTTTCAAAAAATTATAAATACTTTTGAAGTTAGGGTGTTGTTACGAAAGTTTACAAAATACATTATATTTATCCTTGAATATACATTTTTAATTACAATCCTTTACTTGGGCGTGTTACTTGTCACTACTTTTTTCCCTGTGTTTTTTTTAAAGCTTTGTTTTACATTTTATTTAGTAATTTACATTTTTGGTTACTAGTACTTTATTTATTGATTTACTTTAGAGATTTTTTTAAGTCGATGTACAAAAATACCCAACCAAAGTAACATTTCCATAAAGTTTTATTTACCTATAACAAAAGTTCATGGAATTAATATTAAAAATTTCAATTGATTTTCAATTTTTATAGGGAAAAAGGAAAATATATTTTTTAAAAATTTAGACTAATGTGCTCCGTCTTATTTGTTTCATGTAATTTTCTTTTCAAATATAAAATTTGTAAAAATGCCAATTTCTAGATTTTTTTTTTTAATTTTCTAAGTTATTTTTGACTGGCAACTCATTTTTTTTAACTTCAATGTTAATGCATGAAAAATAAAATTACTTTTTCATGTGTTTCTCAGTCAGCCATTTTTTCTGAAAATTTGGAAAAGTCGGGGAATTTTTATCTTAAGTAGCACTCTAGGCTCTAAGAGTAGCACTCAAGGCATCCGAGGCCCACGAACATGCAAAAATTTCTGATAAGTGCCAAATGTGTGCCCACTGACCTTCCATTAGACTGTAAAATGAAATTTGTAAAACCTTTGCGTAACTTTAATTGAAGGGACTTTTAAAAACATAACGATATGTTTACCCTATAAAAGATATTTTAAAACAACGTTTTTACTGTTTAGTTTGTTGGTTGGTTAGTTAATTAACGTCGCACTAGAGCTGCACAGTGGGCTATTGGCGACGGTTCGGGGCCTATCTCGAAGGAAAGACCCGGGAACGATGCCTCGTATTTTTGAACCATGGTCAGATGACGAGGACAACATCTGAGCTGGCACCCAACGCCTTCAATAGACGTCGGGACTTTGGACCCCGATCAGATGTATCGTGCGCCAGTCCCGTATACACGCCGATAATTTTTGTGGATGTTCTGGACGACATTCTAGTATTTTGGTAGCGAAGTTGGCAACCCTCCGATCGCAATATCACTACTTTTTTTACTATTCTTTAGTCTAGTCCTCGCACATGTTCGAACCGTGAATCCTTTGATTCGCAGCCGACGCCTTTATCCACTGGGCTATCCGGCCCCCGTTTTTACTGTAAGAGTTACACAAAGTGGCAACCCTGTATTTCCCACCATATCTATCTAAAATAGTGTCCTTTTTAATTGTCCTATCAATTAAAAACTCCCCATGCTCGCCAAACACTTCACGGGTTCCGACACCCTCTTTCAGATAAATAACAACAAAAATCAACTCGTGAACTACATTATTCAATTGCGTGTGTGTGTGAGAAACACATACAAAAAATCAGTGGCGGAGCATTTCGAAAGGGAGATAGAGAAGAAGAGAAAAAAAAATAGGCAACAGTGCCACTAGTGCCGTCCGATGCCGGGGCCCAGAACTTCGCGGGAAAAGTCAGTCACCCGACTCGCGGGTAAACGCACCTGTAGCGTCACGTGACGATGCGCCGCGCACCTCTCCCCTGATTGGTCCGCCGACACTACGTCATATTGATCCCGCCCTGTGTGTGTTGGGATCTGCTCGGGCCCTTGACATTGGGAAAAAGGGAACTCTCGTGGAGACGGCTTCTCTTTCGGCTCTTTCTCGAAAACTCCCCTGTCTACCCCCCCTCTTCTTTCTTGTGTTTGTTTACCAGTGCTCATTAACCGGGTGGTGTCGTGTGACAGTTCTGCGATGTCAACATATTGGTGTGTGTGTGTCATCACCGACGAGTGTCATCAAGTGATTGATTGATTGAAGTGATATTTGTGTCGGTCTTCCCCCTGCCAGAGAGGGATTTTTTTTTGCGTCGTTTTAAAAATCCGATGGTGTATTTAAATCGATTTTTGTGAGTGGTTGGTGCGATGTGTGTACATGATTGTTAAGTTTAAAATCCAGCGGTGTTGCGAAGTAACTCGCCGGCATATTGAAAGAACGGGATTTGGTCTTTTATTCGTGTAAACTGTTATAATATATGTAACTGGACATAAAAGTCTCGCATGCAGATCAACTCATCGTAAATCAGTGGCTGTCATTGTGAACAATTAGTTATAAAATTCATTCAGACCCACTCTTCTAGTCATTCCAAGACAATGGATATTTAAATCAAACTAGATGTGTAGCTTAAGAATATGTTTAGAAATGTAAAAGACTCTTCTTTCAAATACAGATGAGAAAATATTCTAGTGGTAACTACAAGCTCCTTTGAAAGCAATTTACACCAAAAGCAGGAGGCAGCAATATAGGATATACAAACTCCATTATAAGACATCAATTCTTCAAAGCCATCAGCAACACATGTTGTTAAGCAAATTAATTCAAGACAAGATATAGAGACTTATACCTAACTTGAAGCTGTGTGGAAGCAATAATCAATGATATATTAGTGAATCCTTGTATATATACAAGGTTTGTATCATAAGCAGGAATAGACCACGCAGGATACATAGACTTGGGGCATTGAAGGTTGAATTATCAACAGTTGTTTCATAAGAGGTATCAACTGGAGCAGGATCACACCTAAATCGCTCCAGCCCCCTATAAACTCGGGGGAAGAGTCATCTTCTGAAGTAGAACTTTTTTTTTTGTCTTGTCGTCCCCCTCCCTCACCGGTCAAAGTGGATCCCTTAGTCCTGCTATGGCTGAACCAGACCCGCGACGACGACCTGGACAAGAGTCCGGGTCAGCGCGTGAAGCGGAGGCGCCGGACTGACCGCTCGGACATCGACATCAAGAAGATCGTCAAGGACCTGCTCACCCCCTCCCCGGTGTCCACGACCACGTCGACCGCGGGGGGCTCGGGGGGGTCGACCCGGAAGCGGTCCGTGGGGGACGAGAGTTCCCCGGAGGTCTCTTCGTCCAACATCAGCCCCGAGCCCAGCCACCCCGCGATCACCACTACGGGGATCAGCCCCGTGCCCAGTCTCGCCCCCTCGGACATCGGGGAGGTGGACCTCGAGTTCTGGGACCTGGACATCAACGAGTCGTCCAACGGGAACACCATAGCGAGCACCTCGTCAGGTAAAAGCAGACGAGTTTTTTTTCCCTTCCTTCATCAGAACTACTTTCGTACAGGAAGGTGTTGACAGTTGTCTCTGGGTACAGAGAATTAAAATCAGACGATTTTTAAATTGTCTTCCTTCATGGGGGGGGGGGGGGGGGGAGTTACAATTATCCAAGAGTACATAGATTTAAAAACAGACTAATTTTTATTCTCAAAACTGAAAATTAAATAAGGAAAACAAGGAGGGGGGAGGGATTGCCCCAGTGCATAGAGAATTAAAAACAGACGATTTTCCATTTTCAAAATTCCTTCATGATAGCGGGTGATGACAATTGTTCAAGGATATATAGAATTAATAACAGACGAATTTTTATTATCAAAACTGCCTTAGTAGCGAGGAAGGGAGATGATTGTCCATAATTCATTGTCAATTAAAATCAGACGATATTTCATTTTCAAAACCGTCTGCGTGTAGGGGGAGGAGATGGGTGACAATTGTCCAAAAGTGTATAGAATTAAAAACAAACGAATTTTTTATTCTCAAAACGGAATTCGTAAGGAGAAAAACAGACGATTTTTCATTTTCAAAACTACCTTTGAAAGGGTGTGATGATTGGCCCGAAACCATAGAGAATTAAAAATAGACGATTTTTCCACTCTAAACATACCTCATTCGTAAAAAAGGAAAAGAGGGGGGGGGGTAACCCTCAGAGCCTAGAGAATCCAAGTGTAGGTAGGTGGGGGGGGGGGGGAACATATTTCCAGAGTCTAGGACAGTAAATCAGACAATTTTTTTTTGTCTGAATGATAATTGTTTAATTTAGTGTTAAAACTGTTAAGTTATATTTGAACTAAATTGAATAAAATAAAACTTTTAACATTTGGAGGCTGCGGACTTTTTTAATTGATTGCCCGCATAATTTTCTTGTTGAAGACTTTTATTTCCACTTTAAATTTAATTGTCCCCAATGACAACGACTGCCTTAGTTAATTCTGCAATCATTAACCATTAAGTTAGAGAATATTAGTGCGTTAAAGTT
Source organism: Troglohyphantes excavatus (assembly GCA_963932185.1). NCBI lineage: Eukaryota > Metazoa > Arthropoda > Arachnida > Araneae > Linyphiidae > Troglohyphantes > Troglohyphantes excavatus. The sequence continues at coordinate 13,669,520 of OZ010668.1, forward strand.
TTTAATGATTGTTACCTAACTCATTTGCTTAATTAACAAGTTCCTTCATATAAGTAAGTTCGAATATTCCATTGGTTCATTTCCATTGCTTTAAAATTGTGAGCTTTGTAAAAACACTGCTTTTCAAAATATAATCATTTATTTAAAAAATATATATATTGTTTAATCATACTTTCTCAATGTACATCATATCGAAAATTATCAAATTTAATTGATTGTAAAAATAAATAAGAGTATGTAAATTGAATGGAGTTAAAGGATGTGTCAGTAATCAGTATAGTTATTTAAAGTACTCGTGTTTTTTGTATTGATGCAAAACATGCTACAACCTATGCGGTGACTATAAACGTTTATCAGTTATCGCTTATCCGTTTCAAATATGCATCCTTCCTCTTTCGCAGGGCTTTCCATTTATAAGTAGTGCGTCACACAACCCCCATGTCCTTCCGGATCCACGAATATGTTATGCGCTCTCAGAATAAATAACGAAGGCGATAATTATTCTGGCCATCCCATAAAAGGCATACTTTCGAATGGGCGTGTGTGAATGTCAACTCATTCATTGCATTAGTTAATGCTTTTGATCAGTTAGAAAACGACTTATAATATATTAATATACTTGTTAACGTTGTATATTTTCAGAGCCATAATGAACCAATTCCCCGATATTGCCATTTTCTAACAGATGTCATTATTATCCTCTAAATCACTATAGGATTCTACTAGTGTTAATAAACTTTTACCTTGATTATCTCAAAACAACAACTTATGCACTTGATCTCTGAACGCCTCATATCTAGGATTGCACCATGAACCAGGCATGTTATGTGAATGGGCCTTCAAGTAAATGCGAATCAATATTTAAAAACTTGTGACAAAACCGATTCTGTAATACTTTAATGCCAAGAGGGTTCCGTGGTCCTATAATGTATTTCTTGAAGCCCACTATCTGTCATCTTTGAGTTAGTTATTCCAGGTCCATCCCTACTAGCCTATTTATAGGCGTGCTCTTCATCAAACGTCGATGATTAACTCCGACCTTGGGAAGGGTGTGGGTGCCTCAGTTTTTACGCCAAAAGAGATACTTAGTGTTGAAGTTGTGACGTCAGGAGGCTCGTCTCTTAACTCTTTCCTCTGCGCCCAATTATTTACCCATTAGCAAATTACGGTGTCCTGGAGATGGTACCAATTGCTAATGACTTCAAATTCCTTCGTGGAAGTCATGTGTCGGCCATTTTTTTTAAATTGGTGGGTAGAAAGCGTCGGGACTATGATTTAGAGAACTTTCTTCATATTTTTTTTTTCGTAGCTATTGAATTACAAAAATTGAAGAGGCTAGTTGAAAATGCGTGGATTTTGTGTTTTCTAAGGTTGTGGCCAAAGCCAAAGGCATACTTTTGTTGAATTTTTTGAGTTAATGGCATTTGAAAGGAGATCTCTATTAACTTAGAGAGCTGATTTGTAATTGGTATTGGCTTCTCAAGGCTCTAGCAACACACTGGACTAAAAGTGATGCCAAATTATTTTAAAAAAAAAATAGTTAATTTTGGGGTTACATTTGACATATTTCTTTAAAATGTAGTTTATACGGCATTAAATAAACTAATTTGTTATATTGTTTCTATTTCTATAATATTTTATAGAGGGCTTGGATTTTATTTGTAATTACTGAAAAAGCACTTTAGACTGCAGACCAGTGATTTTATCCTTATTTTGTTACTTAACACTAAAATGTGAAACCAATATAAGTTTTTCGTTGACAGAATTAGAAACTTTTCATATTAAAAAATATTACCGAGATGTCCGAATTGAAAAAAAATGTATAAGCAAATTAAAGCAATCTCCTTCGTCACAAAAAGTAATTAGCAATGATTTATTACTATAAGAATTGCATTTCTTTTTAAGGATGCTGGTTGCTGCAAACATTTAATAAGACTTCTGAAATATATAAATAAACCAACGATGGCGACAATCAAATGTTAAGTTAAAAGAACCACATACGAGTTAGTTTCACGATTATTTTGGTACGCTATAGCCCCAACCGGCCTTGACCATCCACTCTGATATCCAGATCATTTTTGTCTTCCCCCCGTCCTTTCATGGCCAAGGATTTTCATCCTTTAGTAAAAAATCTCCCCAGCCTAAAGAAGAAACTTCCTTATGCAAGTCTTTCGGCTGCTGAGTGACCCATATCCTCAATCTAGGCAAAAGCAGTGGCCGTCTTAATTTAGGCCTGTGTGTTTCAAAGTCGGCTGATCGTCCACATGAATTGAGGTCGCTCGGACCAATCGGCTGTGACAATGGATCCTCTTCTGGGTGGGCAGCCTTTAACTGTTCAAGTCTGAAGATTTGAATCAATTAGTTGGAGACTAATCGCTGCAGCTGAACCAATTGATTAATTTATATCTTTTTGGGTTTGGGAAGCATTAGTAATTGCACTTCGTCATCGTTTTGATGTAAGGTCTCGGCTTGTAGGAAAATCTTTTAATTTTCTATATTGGAACATGAAATTACTTGGTAATTCGTTATGGGTTTAATGTGCGTAGACCAGAGCTGTGGTTTGGTTTGTTTTTAGTGGCACAACCCAGCAAAAAAAGTCAGCATAAAACCTTCATAATTTTTTTTAATTGAAAGTTTTTACAGGAAAACTGCAGTTTTTTTTGAAGATCTATAAAATTGGAGGTTTTTGTTTCAATATCCTTCATAAAAACCAGCAAAAAACCTTCAATTTTTAATCATGAAAGGAAAATGCAGATATTTTAAAAGTTTTATGCAGGAAAATTAAAAACTTTAAAAAAAACTGCAGTTTTTTGTTTCAATATCTTTATAAAACCTTCAATTTGACAATTTTGATGAAGGTTTCATGCTGACTTTTTTTACTGGGAGGGGCCAGTTTCGGCCATGCTGCGCCAAACACACGACTTGTGAATTCTTTGTTGATAAGCTTTTTACGTGGTAAGTTTAAAAAGTAAAAACTTTTGAGCTGTGAGTTTTATGTGACTTCTGAAATGTGCTAAAAATATTCTTTTAACTTAGTTTAACTTAAAAATACAAATACACGAAAAAAACCACTTTGTCTAGATGTTAATGACCTTCCGTACTGATGTAGTAATTCTTACTTTTATAAAAATGTAAAAAATAATTTTAAAAACTTAAGATATTTCAAAATTCAGGAAAAACTGCAATTCTCTGTAGCTTAGCTTTTATAAACCTTCAACTTTTGTAAAAGTTGTTTCGAAATTATAGCTGCAGAAAGTAGTCTAATACTTAAACTAAATACTTCTTGTGGAACCAGCCAGTGCAAATCTATTTGAACGAATTATTTACCGATATTGATGGTAAACTAATCTTCGATGTCAAGCTTGTGTCAGCGGCGGAGCTCAAAGGCTTCCCAAAATGTCCCAGGATTACGAAATTTCTCCGAATCTCTACCCCCTTGTTGCCGGGCTTCTTGCCAGCCCTTAGATTACGCAGTCTAGCCTCTTTATTTGTCTGTTGCTAGTCTTCTGAGCTTCCGTCGAGTTAAACTGTAGATGGCTCATTATAAATAAAGAGCTTCCTTTACTTCTATCAACGAAGCATGGAGTCTTTTTCTTTTCCTTTGTTGATTTTTTTTAATGTCATTTCTTTATTTCTTAAGTATTCTATTGGCGCAGCTTTTTTTACGAGATGAAAGGATTAGACGGTTTAGAATTCGAATAACTTTCTCTGCCTTTATTTTTTCGAGTTTTTTTTTTCTTTCTGCCTGGTTATGTATAATATTTACTCTAATATAGAAAACATAATTTAACCAAAAATTAACAGTTTAAAAAAAAATCGAATTCAAAAATTGATAACAGTGGATAAAATAACTTTTCAATGTTAATAGAATGTTTTTTTGTTAAATATTTTCGAATACTTGTAAAAAAATCATTAGAAATATTACTTGAAAACGTATGTATTCGTATTGTGTATCACCATATGCGCCAGTTACTTGTCATGTGGTCTAAGTTTAAATACAGAGTTCCAGCATTTGAAACTTAGATAAAAACGCTAATTGAAATGACATTTAACTCGTTATTGTTATTTAAAATAAACGAGGGCAGCATAATCTTTTGTCTAAAAAATATTGGTATTTTTTTCAATTTATTTACTTGTAAACAGGTTGCTTTAGAGTCTGAAAAAAAATTTGGGAAAAAGAACAGAAAGATGAATAACTGTTCCGCAGAAAGAACGCAAATGTCACAAGAGCTTGTAGTGCAAACGATTAATATCTAAAAATGAGTGTTTGTTTCTGAAACGGAATCTTTAGTAAATGGCTTTATCATTTTATAATACAGTAAAATTCCAATTATCCGAACTTCAGTTATCCAGATGAAACAAAGTTAATCGCCAATTATCCGAATCGCTTAATAGGGGAAATAAAGAAATAAACAAAATCTACATTTTAAAAGTTTCTTTTCTATGAATGATATAGTTTTAAATAGCCATTTAATTACATTACATACTAAAGCAAAATTCGTTTTTTACTTATTTTTCGTAAATTTCCCGGATGGGATATGGTTCCAATTGATTCGGTAAAGTTCTACAATAAATCAAATAAAGTTTTTTTTTTCTTTCGAATCGCATTTATGTGGCCTGTAATGTACTTTACAGTTTCATATAGTATAAAAAAAATACCATTATAAATAACCCATATACTCCTAACCATTCACTTGCAAGTACCATTAACCAACTGAGGCCGCGTTTAAAAAGCGTGCCGCTTGGATGCGAGTCCGTAAAAAGCGTCACGATACCGATCTCATATTCCCGATAATAGGCCCTAAACCGTCAGAAGGAAAACTTTGCATTTTTCCCGTAACACACATACCTGTGTGTGTGTGTTTTTGTTTTCGGAGCGTAGGCGTGCTTCGGATGCTCCCGAAACGCTGCCTTGGCCATGTCGGTCGCGCTCCAGTTTCTCCGGATCCCGAAACCTGACACGAGGCGGTAAAAGTGTGGCCGAAGTTGGCCAAAAGAAGACCGAACGAAAACTTGATTGCGTCCCTATCTAAACGCGTCTCTTTGGTTTGGTTAATCAACTTCGCACTAGAGCTGCACAGTGAGATATTGGCGACGACTTCGCACTAGAGCTGCACAGTGGGCTATTGGCGACGGTGCGGGGCGTATCTCGAAGGAAATGCCCGGTAACGATACCTCGTATTTTTGAACCATGGTCAGATGACGAGGACAATACCTGAGCCTGAACCTGGCCGAGTGGATTAAGGCGTCAGCTGGGAATCCAAAGGTCCCCGGTTCGAACTTTGCGCGGACTAGACTAAAGAATAGTAAAAAGTAGGGATATTGCGATCGGAGGGTTGCCAGCTTCGCAACAAAAATACTAGAAAGTCGTCCAGAATATCCAACAAATTATACTGGCGTGTATACGGGACTGGTGCACGATAAATCTGATCGGGGTCCGAAGTCCCGACGTCTATTGAAGGCGTTGGGTGCCAGTTCAGGTGTTTCCTCGTCATCTGACCATGGTTCTAAAATAACGAGGTGCATGTATGAATGTGTATGTGTTCCCGGGTCTTTCCTTCAAGATTGACCCCGAACCGTCGCCAATAGCCCACTGTGCAGCTCTAGTGCGACGTTAATTAACAAAGCAAAACCTAGTCTAAAGGGTCAAAGATCCGAAAAACATCGATCTTTAATTGAACAACTATTCAGATACCATGATTTAGAGAGATCTTGAGCTGTTTCGCAAAGAACTCTTGAGAATAGTGCGGCGGTATCATAACTTTCGGCTCCTGAGTGACAAGATGCTAATTTCTGCCCACGGATTTTACTTCTAATACATCTGCGCCCATCTTTGTGCCTGTCTGTTCTTGGAATCTTTCTCGCGAGTTTTTTCTTTTGCGAACGGACCAGACAGGCACTCTTTCATTTCTCTTGGCGTATGCCTAGCCCTAAGGCGCAAACGTCTGACGTCCATGATATTTTTATTTATTTTAAAATGAGCAGGATAATATTCAAAAGAGATCTTTCCAGAACCGTCAAGGTAATTTGCTTACTTCCAAAAAATGATGCATCGGTGCGAGTTTCGAAACCGAGATGGGGATTTCTGATAGCTTTCTCCGCTCGGGTTTCTGGAGGGTATTGGAATTTCGTATGCTTTTTCGAATTGTTGTAAGGTGGATGATAGATGCGATATCGGGTTTCTCATGACAGTTTTACATGCCATGATTGCGAATTATTTCATACCAACAATACCTTCTGAAATTAAAAAAATAATCGCAATGGGTATCGGCGTGGTAAATCGAAGAAGGAAAAAATACAATCGTTGGAATATTTCCCCTTGTTGCTTGCACTTCGAATTCCGTTGAGCAAATCGATACTTTCCTTTTTCGATTTTCAACTTCATTGAATCGATTTTTTTTTTTACGAACTCGACTACTTTCTTTTCGAATGTAAATAAATCGATTTAATCGACCCTAGGCGCTTCTCGGAATAGTTTGGATGGGTTAATTTTCAAAAAAGAAAAAAAAATCGCAAGACGCCGGACAAGTCACAACTTTCTCAGCAGGATGGAACTCAGCCAGCCGGCGAAAAGTCAACTATACCCGGCGAATGTTTTTATTCGATTCCTTTTATTTTTCTGTCTTTCGCGGTTTTATTTTCGCAGAATGTACGTTCCTCGTCCGCAGCCTACCAGTTGATCAGCCATCTGGTGCACGACAAAATAAAGTAATCCTCATAAAAAAAATTAAAACGATTTAATTTGTAAGACTAAACGCATATCGCGAAATTTCGAAAGGTCTTCGATCTTATAGCTGGCGTCGCCATCAAAAAATGGCTAAAACCGCGTGTTGATTTTTCAGATATTTTTTCGTTCCTGAAGACGATTTCCTCTGGTGAAGAATGTTAACTTTTATATGAGGTCTGTTTGCAATTTAGAAATTTCGCTACTTGTGTTTTATATCCCCAATTGCATATAAAAAGCAATTTAAAAAAAATTAAATTAAGAAAAATGTACATTAAACTACCAGTCTAGCAGTGATTTAAAAGCACTAGACCTCGGAAAAAAAATTTACCAAGCCCAAAAAAATTTCATTGTCCAAAATTGAAAACTGGTGTATAAGCCGAGTTGTATTTTGGTATATGGAAAATTCCGATTCAAATCAAGAAAGTCCAGGACTGGATATTTGGGTATGCAAATTAAATGCGGACTTGGGAAAAATTAAATATTTAATTATGTTCCCAAGAGTGCCTAGAAATGGAGGACTTCTTTATTTCTTGTTTGACAGTACGTGCTTGGTGCTTCTTGATACGAAATTTTAATGCTCTTTTTGTTTAACCGATGTACGACATGCCACATTGACATGAGGCACTATATATTCCACAGTTATTAAGGTCGTCAATGGGTCTTTAAGTTGTGTACAGGTGTTCTTATTAATGGGGGGGAAATATGGAACGTATATCGAATTTACTGAGAATTTTAGAAATTTTATGACTGATCTGAGGGCAAGATGACAAAGCTACCAAAGCATTAGAGGCTTAACGTGATGTTCTATACGAAGGCTTAACGTGATGTTCTATACGACATCTTTTTCTTAAAACGAGATTTGTCCAAAATTTCGAAAAAGGAGATTATTACATCACAGAATTGGTCTCCGAATTTTCTTCTAAACTATCTAATTAGTTAAAACCCCATTTTGTCCCAATGAAATTAACTTTAAAAAATTGGAATTTGAAGACGTGCCAATGCATTTAGTAAAAGTTATGCGTTTTCCTACTAATAGTCTCAATGTCACAAAAGAACGTTTTGTTTATCCTCAATTATCGGCCAATCAGCAACCTCTCGTATCGTCATAATACAAATTAAAGGTCAAAGAGACCTTACACGCTTGCGATTATGTAAAATATAAATTGAGAGCTGAAATATCGGCCAAAAAAACGTTAAAACTGCCATGAGAAGATTTTATTTTGCGTCGAATTACAAATTAACCTTACGTAATTTTTTTATTCGTATAATCATTTGTAACCCAAACATTTAGAACGGATCTTTATTCCCATTAAACTTCGATTGTCGAATTTTTTTTAACAATCAAAACTTAGTTTGGAAAAATTCCTAAAGTTTTCAACTTATGAAAAAAGTAATTCAACCCTGTTTATGTAATTTGACAATCTGCGCTTGAAGTTCAATAACATTTAACTTCGCCAATTGCTGGCGATAAAAAACTAGTTGGACGTCTGTAGTTTTCTGTATCGCATTTTTCTTTTAAAATTGGATCACATCGATAAGGTAGCCTTATTTTAGAATCCAGCCTTGTTGAGGCTTATCTAGGAGTGCGGTTCGAAGTCCTGTGTTGGTACAATTTATCGACAAAGACAGATATTAGCTTCTAATCTTCTGTTACACTGTTATTGTGGCTGTTCATTTTGGAACTGGGTTTGTGCTGTTATATTTTTTTTTGCTTGTTGACATTGTTGTTTTTTACATCAAACACATTTTGGATTTTTTTATATTATTCTGTTACAAATGTGAGTGTTTTTAATCTAGCAATACTTTTGATAAAATCCGTTATTCTTGAATTAGTGTGGGAGTTTATTTCCTTTTTCGGAATATTCATTTTGGCTATTATCAACGTTCCGCTATTTATCCAGAAGAAAAGAAACCACTGTTACACAACACCTGACTGGCACCCCACTTTCCAAACTTCCAGGAGGACATTTGAACTATCATAAATTCATCGTGCACCACCCCACTCTTACTTGGTCAGTGTTCGTTTGACCAAACGCCGATTTCGTTGCCTTGGCTACCAAGCTATAGTCTGGCTCCGATTAATTGGCGGATGGGTAACGCCCCTTTAAGCTGATTCTAACTAATCAACAAACGAGTTTGAGGCAGTTGACCAATTGGCTTATGTAAATAATGTGACATCACATCGACCGTTTAGCAGGAGCCGAACTGTATCATGGTTGTTATTATTGAAGCCCACTGGAAGGCAACGGACTCTGTTTTAGATCGAGTGCTGGTTAAGAAGGAGGATGCTGCATGTTAAATCTGTCATGGCTCGAATGTTCTCACGTTAGTTGTGGTGTGTACATTTCGCAGAATGGGTCGCCAGTTATGATATTCTCCCCGTTATCTGATCATAGTTCTACACAGGAAGGTGATGCCCTCTTGTCTTTTCTTCGGGATAGATCCCGAACCGTTATCAATAGCCCATGGTGTATCTATATACTCTCTATACCTAAGTTGAACATGAAGAGGAAGTTATGATATATATATATAAATATTCGATTGCTTTAGGCTCATCTTAGGTAGAGTGTAGAACAATGTTAATTCAACCAACCAATCTTCCTTGCGGTCCTAACCATGCGAATTTCACCAATTGTAGCAATCGTTTAGAATCAAATACTACACCACGATTTCTCGCATATCTCCTATTTCTCCTTGAAGATTGTAAACAAGTCCTAGGCCAAATTTGGCGCTACCACCCCCGCAAATGCCAACACCCTTCCCGCCAACAATCGATCTGTGTTCGGGACAGTTGCCATGGAAACGGGGTACATTTTTTTATACGAAGAGGGTTGGCGGGGGTCGCTTTCTTCTCTGTAAATGCCAATAATGCCGCCCATTATCGGGTAAATGTCGCCATAGTTATTGGCGAAGAATTCTGCGATCTAATTGGTCGGGATGATAAAGATATTTGACAACTTAGTGTCCTCTTACGATATTAGTGAGGGGAAATAGGGTGGAGGTTTTCCATCTTGTTTGATGAGAAATGCAGGCCAAACTTGCAAACAGAAGAAATGCTTGTAAATTTTGTTTGTCATATTTTCTTGTTCGGTTTGTTGTGGTATTGTCCCATTTGGATGATTTAATTATAGTTTTATATTACAACTTTAATTAGGCGAGAGAGGGTGTTTAAAATAGAATTAAAGGGATTCATTATTAGGTATCAATCTATCTGTAGGAATAAATACTGCTGTTATCTCAGAAAAGTATGATAATAAAAAACCAAATTAAAAGATAAATTCATTAGAAATAAATAAGTTATTTTATCTTTACGTACTTAGATATTATAAATAAAAAATAGAGAAATAGATAAAAAAAAATAAAAGCTTTGTGACCACCCTCCATTTTTCTAATTCCTTTCACGCCTCTTGGAATCCTGAAAAATTATATTTCAATAAACTTCCGACATTAATTCCCCATTGGCAACTGCAAACGGACGCCAATCACTGGTCTAGACTTCATCTACAAGAATCACGAACGCCAATCACTTACCTAGACTTACAACTACAAGAATCCCCCATTATAAAAAAAAAATATATATATCGAATACAAATCCTCGCCAAGACGTGATGTAATTAAATCCACGTGTCTCACAGACCATCCAATTTAGAATTTCGAAGAGGAGAAATAAGAAGAATTGGGCCCGTGATGCTCGGAGCTTCTTAAAATAGCCGCGGCACACTTCAAAAAAGAAGGGGGGAAACAAAAGAAATGAAGTCGTCTTAATTCGCATCCAAGCAAGAGAGAAGGGGGGGAAAAAAACTTCCTTCATTCAGTCTTTCGTCACTCCATGACTGGGTAACACAATGCCTGCAGAGTTTAATAGAGGTTTGTGGAATAAAAGTAGTCCGTGTTCGACAGCGTTTCCGGTAATGTTATCGAAGGAAATAAAAGTAGCGCTTTACTTTTAGATTTATTTACTTTATTTTTTAATATAAAATACTTGTTTGTTTTTGTTTAAGAAGCGTTAGATATTACGTCGCGCTATTTTTTTCATCCTTTTGTACATCCACCTCTCCTGTGGAAGTTACCCAATGCATAAAGGCGTTCGACTAGTAATCAGAGGGTTGCGAGTTCGAGCCCGACTGAGTAGACTTGACAAAGAAAAGTAAAAATGTAGTGATCTTGAGGTCGAAGGGTTTGCCAGCTTCGCTACTATAACTAGAAAGTCGTCTAAAAATATCCAGCAAATTATACTGACGTGTATATGGGACTGGTGCACGATCAATCTGATCTGAGTCCAATGTCCTGACGACTATTGAGGTTGCTTTGGGTGCCAGCTCAGGTGTTGTCCTCGTCATTTGACCATGGTTCAAAATTACGAAGCATCGTTCCCGGGTCTTTCCTTCGAGATAGGCCCTGAACCGTCGCACACTTAAACCTCTAAGTAGTTAGAAAAAGGGCAAAGTTGCTTTCCTTACAAATAGTTTACTTCATATTTCCAATATATATATATATATAGCTAGAAAAAATGGACTGTCATTGGAACACAATCATTAAAACTTTCTGTGTTATTTATTTCTGATAGTTATTTACCCTCTTACACGCGATGAATATTCACAAGTGGGGATCAAAATAAAGAGAATTTCCCAGCGCACTGACGAATCGTACGTTCATCTCATAAATACCAAAAGTTTGTTTAAAAGGTATATTGCACGAAGAAACATCTTTAAAAAATATTTCGACGACATTAGCCAGAACGCGTCTTTCTAGCGTAGTTGGTAACGCGCGGGTATTGAAGCCGGCCACTCAAATTTCTGGTTGCTTCCAAATGCTACTATTTTGAAATGAAACCCAGCCTCAATTTCTTGTATTAAAATTGTCTCCAACAGAAAAACTCAGTTTTGACGCAACCATTTCTAAGTTTGAAGAAGGGGGATCTTGCTGATTACATAAATAGATGCCGGGGCTTCGAAATAAGTGGGGGGGGGGGTCCTACCGGAAATGCTGGGGAACTGTTGAATGCCCTTCCGGGGAATCCGAAGTCCCCTCATATGGTGCAAGGGAGGGGGGGACTCCAGAAGGCATCTGTGGTGCATGAATAAAGCTCCATTTTTTACAAGTCAAGGGGTGCATCTCCAAATTTAGTTTCTGATTGAAGGGGACGTTCACATATTGTTTAGGGTAATACGAAGAATTTATACATCATAATTTGTTTTGTTTTTTCTGTTTAAATCTTGGGTGAATAGCCAAACTTGTGCTGCTGAACTATCATTAGACTGCGAAACGAAATTTACCTGAATTTTATCAACTTTTGAGTGACATTGGTTGAAGGGACTTTTAAAAATGCATTGATATGCTTTTAGTTTGAAATATTTCTCCTAAATGTTCGGTAACTTTTTTTTATGTTTTCCTTATTTGACTGTTTACACTAACAAATGTTTTAAATTAGCAGAAAAATTGAGTTTGAGGATTTCAAACAAAACCTATCGAATACTTTAGGTACTAAACTTTCAATTATCTATTAGTATCGCAAACATTTTCTTTTTAATCGTAATATTAATTTAGTTGATGGTATATTTAGACAAAAGCACCAGTGTAATTCTAATCAATCCTCAAAAATATCATTACAAACTTATCTCAGGTTGAAAGTAATTGCGATTCTGGTCTTTCCCCGGAATGTGCAATAGGTCTTAATTTTTAAATACTGTTCGAAGTCAGTTTATATTCATTTTTGTAATTAATTTTTCCAATCATTCATCGAAGTGATTTTTGTATAATTTCAATTAATCTATGTAATTATAAATAATAACAAGGGCCGACATCCAAATATATTGCTGGAAATTTAATCCCCTGACCGCAAATGCTGCAATATTTTATTTATTATTAATAGTTAGCCGATTTGTTAAGGAATTTTGATTACTAATACGATTTTTCACGTTTTATATAGTTATCTTTTTCGCGTAAGGAAGATTAGTTAACCTACTCACACAAAGCAACCCAATTATTAAACCAGATCGCGTATTCAAAAATAAATAATTAAATCGCCACTCACTTTTGTTCTCATTTCGAAGTTGACAATATAATTTAGGGGGGAAATGGTTGGAAGATTAAAAAAATTGTACTCTACTTTAGTATACAGTTTTCGTATGAGGTAACCTAGAGCCTCGAGCTTTTTTTTTTAATCGAAGAATTTGATCGACTCGGTTCTTGAACGGGTTTTTAGTGTAGTGGATTTAGGGTTAAAATTTTGTAATAACATCTAACATCGTTATACTGGATTTCAAAAATAGAACAACAACTTTTCTCAACTGTTTTCTCCAAAACTACTACATCAAGTTGACTATATTCGAATATTTAATTTTGCATAGAGCGCGAATTCGCAAGAGTTCGAAAAAAGTAGATAGCATAGACTAGACCAAAAAAATGTCGTCTGTTCAACTAACAACCCCTTTTAAAAAAAATCACTTGTCGTCTGAAAGTATCACCTAAAAATAAGACAACCATAACAAAATTCTTAAAAATCGTTAGAACCCTTTTAGAGAATTAGCTAAAATAGTATAAATATATATTTTGGACTTATGGGACCCCAAAATATGTAGAAACAGCGATCAACATTTATCCCCATTTTTTTCTCCAGAAATACACATAAATTTTAAATTTATAAAAATACTTCGTTGAAATATTTTTCAAATCCAAAGCATTGCGGTAATTTTTATAAAGCTCAATTTATTAAATAAAAAGTTGAAAATTAAAATATTATTATCGGAAATTTAAAGTAAGCGAAAACAAATTTACAATTTTAATATTCTACTCATCGCTCAAGTTAAAAGGCTATTATAATATCGTCTGGTTTTGCTAAATGGCTCTTGTGACGACACAATGTTTACATAATTCTCGTAAGGTGATTGGTCAACTTGTTTGTTGATTCGCTATTACCAGATTTAGGGGCGTTACCCAACCGCCAATGAATCGAAACCAGACTATACAAATGAAACAAAAAATATGCGGATTTGATGGCAAAGCAAAAAAATGAAGACTCGATTTTTCCAAATTCAAACTTTGGTGAAACTGTATCCCCAACTTTTAACCTTTCGTCCTAAAATTCGGTAGTCGAGGTGAACTAACCTGAGTGCGCCCCCCCCCCCTCCCCCCCAACTGTGCTATCCCAACCCTTCTGGTACCAAGTACGGGACATACCCCAAAGTTCACGATCGTCGATGTGAACGAACGGAAGGGGTGTCTGTTCGTCTCTACTAGGAGCAAAGGACGTTCTTTTTTTAAGGGGGGGTGGGGGTTGAACTGGCAAGGGGGTGCAGATGGCAAAGGAGTAACGCTCTCGGAGCATTTTCCCATAGACCTAGTGTTGGTTGCGTTTCAAAATATGTAAAAATTAATTTGTAAAAGTATTTTTTTGATGTTTTTCTACATTTTGTTATTGTCTACCTTAAATAACATGTTAATTATATCAAATGGCTACGGCATTTTTTACTTGGATATGTCTACTTTTGCATATATGTAGTGCCAGTATCATGAATTTCTTTGAAAAATTAATGTTATATCTAAGTTTAATAATATCAAACTATCGTTGATATTGTTAATAATTCCATATTCAGGAATTTGTCAACTAAATCATTTAAAAGTTTTGGCATTAATTTTTTTTACTTTACTTTTAGTCGATATCTGGTTATAATCGCATATTTGCTACGGGAAAATTCCAATTACGGCCCATGGTAACTTTTCGTCTGGCGATATACAATTGTTTTCTTCTTTGAGAATATGGTAAACCCGACTCGCTTCGGCCGCAATTGGGTTATTGCCATTTGCTATAATGTTATTATTAAAATATTACTCTAATAAAAAAAAATTGCTTATCAAATTTCTTATATTCCTTTTTTAACAAAATCTTAAAATTCTTTAACATTTCCGTGATGTATATTTTATAAATTAAACATTTATCCTAACTTTTTTTTATATAATGGACCATATAAAATATTTAAGAAGGATAGTTTTAACCTATATTTTAATTATTTAATTAACTTTGTAAATGGTTCAAATAAATATATATATATATATATATATATAATTTAATGTGTAAAATATAGCTTAGCTATTTATATTTAGTAGTTTATATTAAGCATTTATGGATAATAAAGCAACATGAAGTTTCAAAATAACATCTTTACAATCTAAATACTGTAAAATTCCGACTCCCGACCTTTCTTAAAGAAGAAGAGGAGGGGGGGGGGTCTACTACTGAGAGGGAGAGGGGTGCAGATGGTGTATGAGAGTAACGTACTCTTCATCTTTTCCCATAGACCTAGTGTTGCACATGACCGTGTCAACCTTGAAAAAGAAGGAAGCTGGGGAAATTTTTTCTTATTTATTTCTTACTGTATTCCACTATATTTTTTTTTTTACAAGAGAAACCGTATTGGGAAAGGTCTTTGTGTCTTGAGGGGAGCCCGAAACGGTGGATTTTTTTGTGTTTACCAACACATTTTTCGTCTTTAGAGTTCAATTGCTGAACTCGGTGTTTAGGTCATAAGTGTTTTTTTGGAGGGCTCTACTGGAGTGCTGTTACGGGGGGTTGGAAGTTGGTATCTATAAATACATTTCGGTTTTCGATACTATGGATTTGAGTGATTGATGACTGGTTAACGGAACAGAATCAATGCTTGACGATATCCCAATGTAGAATTGGCAATTTTGGTCTTTAAGAATTATTCTAGCTGAAAACTATAATTATTATATTATAGCTGAATATACGTTACCCCTTTGCACTCCGAAGGCGCCAACATAACGACCCGTTCTTTTGTTTCCCTGTTCTTTAAAATAAACGAGAACAGCAGGATAATGTGTTTAGAACATCAATCTTTTTTGCAACTTGTTCTTTTACAAATACAAAACATATTAAGATTTTTTTTCCCTTTATGGGTATAAAAAAATCTGTGGAAAAGAACGTAAAGAGGGAATAACTGTTCCATAGAAAGAACACAAGTCGCAAACTGTTCTTGGACTACAAAGTGTTAAAATAAACGAGAACAGCATGTTCTTGTGTTTAAAAAACATCGATATTTTTTTCACTCGTTCTTTTGCAGATCCAAAACAGATTGTTTCTTTTTTCTATAAGCATAACAAATTCTAGGGTAAAGAACGTAAGGATAAATAACTGTTCCGTAGAAAGAACGGAAAACACAGAGTTCTTGGAGTGCAAAGGGTTAAGTTTTTGCTCTCAGTCACAAAAATAACGACCCGTTCTTTAGTTCCCTGTTCTTCAAATTGAACGGGAACTGCATGGTCTTCAACATAAGAAACGCTTTTCTTTCTTTAGATTGTTCTTTATCTATCTTTATTTAAAAGTATGACATCACTTGGGAATCATCGGGGCAAAAACGAGATATAACTGTTCCAAAAAAATAACGTAAATATCAAACATGTTCCTCGATCTCAAAGAGTTAATGTTTTGAGAGTAGGGTTAAAACATCAACTACAAGAAACTTGCAGTTGTAGGTTTGTATGGCTAGTCGATTGAGTATAAGAATGTAAAATATTTTTTTAATTTTACGAACAAGGTGAAAAAAATTAACTATTTAATATTAATTTTATACTTGTTACAATTTTTTTTAATTTGTGGCAATTTACAAAAACATACCTCAATTTTGGCACCGATTTCAAAAAAAGTTGTAATAAGTATAAAATTAATATTAAATAGCTTAATTTTTTCAACTTGATTGTAAAATGATAAATTAGTTTTACTTTTTAGCGCTATTTTCTTAAAATCGTTTTTTTTTTATAAGATTATTTTATTTTAATACTTGGTGGTTCTAATTTACAATCACTCCAATTTTATGTGTTCCGACCTCTAATTTCATGTCTGGAATTTTTTTAAAACATTCAGAGAAATTCAGGATTGGCAATTCTGGTTTTTTTTATTTTTACACACATGCTGATAAAGATTTATTTTCGCCCATTGGATTTTTGTTTTTCCCATAAACATACAAGTTCATTCGAACTTAGTATTATTTTATTTTAATACTTGGTGGTTCTAATTTACAATCACTCCAATTTTATGTGTTCCGACCTCTAATTCCATGTCTGGAATTTTTCGAAAACATTCGGAGAAATTCAGGATTGGTAATTCTGGATTTTTTTTTTCTTTTTACACACATGCTGATAAAGATTTATTTTCGCCCATTGGATTTTTGTTTTTCCCATAAACGTACAAATTCATTCGAACTTGGTATTTTATTTTAATACTTGGTGGTTCTAATTTACAATCACTCCAATTTTATGTGTTCCGACCTCTAATTCCATGTCTGGAAATTTTTGAAAACATTCGGAGAAATTCAGGATTGGTAATTCTGGATTTTTTTTTTCTTTTTACACACATGCTGATAAAGATTTATTTTCGCCCATTGGATTTTTGTTTTTTCCCATAAAAACACAAATCCATTCGAACTTATATGGGCGGGCCCTAAAAGAACATTCAAACATCAATCAGAATTGCCATTTCCATCCGTAGCTCTCAAAGCCTGGAGCGCTGAAGAATGCACTCATGCATGCTTAGTGGATGCCCTCACTAGGATATACGGTTTATGAAATCTGGACGAGCAAGTTTAGTTGTTTTTTTCCTCCTCCTCCCATCACAATGGAAGGCAAGGGTAACCTCGTTCTCTCTCCTCTGGATGCTGCATCGGAGCCTACCTGAAAGTCGTCTGCTCTGATAAATAACCGTGTTAGAGGTGATTCCAAGGTCGATCCTTCTCGAAGGGAAAAAAAACTCGTTTGCAGTTGCTGCTTCTCTTTAAATACATCTCATCTCGCCTCTCACGGTTTATATCTCACGGACCGGAGGATCTGATGGATTTCTCGTAGAAAGGGAAAAGATGGATTTAATGATGGATAAAGAATGAGGGATTCGCGGATTGGTTCTTGATAGAGATGGGAATGGGCGATGCCGCTTGTGGTCATTTGCAAGTGAAACCCTGGTGATTTTGAGATAGTCATTTATGTGGTGTTGATTCGATGGGGTTAAGGGCCTTTTCACACCAAACGAATCGGCATGAATCAGAATCAAAAAGAATCTGATTCGTGACCTCCATGCATTCACACCATTTACCAACTCGAGAATCAAGTCAGATTGAATCGGATTGTTGTGAAGGACTAAACCGAGTCTCTGAGCATTTTTGAGTGGTGAAGCACACGCCGAATCTTGGTGAGCCAGATTCACCCCGATTCGGAATGAGTGTGATTGATTCAGATTCGTTTGGTGTGAAGTGGTAGATCTTATGGGGTGATGTTGAGGTAGCCATTATGTAGTGTTGGTTCGGTGTATATTACTAGAGTTGAATTGGGAATGCAAAGCTTGTTGTTGTTGTAGAATGCTCTTTTTTAAAAACATTTTATCGTGCTGTCGTAATAATTTTGAGTAATGTTATGGGAAATGCAAATGCTCAGATTTCTTGTTAAGATTGAATTGGAATCTATTGCAAGACTGGCTGAAAGTAGAATTTGTAAAGAAATTGAAATGCAATTGCGTTTGGTGATCAGAATAGTGTGATATATCTACCTGCTATAAGTAATGCTAAATATTAGTATTGATATATGAAGCGCTCAGAGCTAAAGTGTATCAAGTCCAAAATTATAAAAAAAAAAAAAAAAATATTGCGGATTAATACCTGTTAATGGTGTATATTTTCATATTATGACCCATAATTATGTTAGTCTTCATACTACAACAATAAAACGAAAATTATCCTCTCAATCCCTTGAGGATTCATGTTATAATCTTTAACCTTGATTATCTCAAAACTATAATGTATGCACTTGATCCACTTTAATTCTGAACGCTTCATATTTGCACAAATAAATCACATTTCCCATCAGGTTACGAAATATATGAATTGGAATATCATTGCAGTTCCATAAAGTAATATCGCATTTTTCAATGCTATACCCATTAACGCATTTAAAACTTTCAATTTTAGCGCTAAATAGTTCCTTAAATGTATGTAGAATATCTTGGCGGTAATATATCGAAGTTATTTTTCTCTTTAGACAATTTCTGGCCTTAAGTAAAGGAAATTTAATATCATGAATTAAGTATAGTTTTTTTTTAATACGTTCGGAACCTCTTACGAAATTTGCGTAAAATTAGCATTCGATATACCCTTCGAGCATGGATTCTTCATAGTAGAGAAAACATAATGTTATAATCTCGCTAACATCAAAGTGAGGCCAACATGTATGGCCTCAGACGCGTGGTTAATTACGTCATTCCATTCATAAATTTTCACTGTTACACATTTCCCAATTCATTAGCCAATCGCGAGTATTTTTTAATTCATAATTTTGAAAAGAAGTCACGTGTTTGAGGCCATTCGGTCTGAGATGTTGGTTTCACGATTATGACGTCATATTCGCTCTACTACAGTCCATTCATGCTCGAAGGATATACCACGATCTATGCTGTGAGTATAGTATTGATCGTCTCATAAATATACACAAATAAATAATAAATAATTTTTATTAAAATCTGTATTTCTCATTATTATTAAACCGATATAGAAATACTTTCACTCCACAAATCTTAACAATAAATTTCCAGTATTTAATGCTTTCGTTTAAGATTAACCGCAACGCTCCCGATGGCAAATACAGACATAAAATACACAAGTCAATCAATCCCCACTCGAGTTGAAAAGGGCATAAGTCAACTTTACCCCTGCGCCCTACTTTCTCTGCCACAAGTGGATTCGGGCAAACAAAACTCTTCTACAGAGACAGTCGGGCCATGAGGAAAAAGTAACTTCTACCCTTTTGAGTTTTCCCCTATAGATTTCCTGATAATGGATTCGGTTTGAGCTCTCAAATTGCATTTTGTGAAGTTGTTCTAATCTTTTAAATTGGAATATATTTTTGTTTTATTCTTGAAAAGTAAGTCTTTTTTTCGTTTAATGTCGGGATTTTATGTCACTTACCGAAATTTTTTCTTAAAAAAATTAAAATATAAAGTCGGATTTTGTTTTCGAAGTTTTATTCGTTAATTATTTATATTTAAACAATCATCGGTATTATTTTTGGAGTTTGATGCATTTTTTTTATTATCAAAATTTAATCAAAATATCGTATACATCTATACGGTAAAGCGCTGTTTTGAAATATAAATACAGCGATAAATTTTTTATGTATCTATATCTGTAAATACTTTTTTTTAAATGTTCTTATCCCGATTTATATCGTTTTTACGATGTTGAAATGATATATTTTCATCTCAGCAATCGTCGAATATTACTCTTTTGAGAACGAGTTAAAAAATATCTATTTCGAAAATTAACTTATTTTTTCGGAATTTCGTATTTTATTCGTAATTGTATTAATTTCACAACAGAACAAAGACACAAAATTGTTATTGAATCATTCGATTTGGAGCTTTTTGAATTTCCCAAATTCAGATGTTTGAAATCTATAAGTTTGCTTTTATCGTATTTTATCTACTGTCAATGATCCATTTTGCTTGAAGATTCCTTAGTAGAATTATCAGATATTTAAAAAAAAAAATGGCGTATCAATTTTCTTCTATCTTTACATCATTCCTTTACGCAATGTCATTGATAACTTGATAACCCAGCAGCGCAAATCATCGCCAACTCTCTTGGAATCGCGCCAAGGCCATCCAAAACCGAAGTACTTATTATTATCACGCTCTTTGTATCAACACGGTAACTGATGCAGCTTCGATTCTCCCGCATATAGCGAAATGGCGACGTTGACCTCTAAAAAAAGGAATAAAATACTCACAATGGAATGAGAGGGGGGGGGGGGGGGGAGTGTGCTTAGGAATTACGCTTCGCAAGCGTGGCAACAATGGGATGACTGCACAGTCGCTTGATGATGTTCATCTCGAACAATTGAAGAGTTCTACTGCCATCCAATCGAGACTCGGAAAAGAAATTCCGACGATTTTTTTTTTTTTTTTTTTAATTTTTTTTTTTACGAGAGAAGAGAATTGCAAGTTCTCACTTTCGATTTTCCTAGGTTTTTAGTTTTGTGTCTCGGTTTTTGGGTGGTCGGTTTGTTCTCGCTTTTCGATCTGGGTTACACGGTCAACTTTTTTTGCGAAAGTGGAAATCAACATTTTATTATTATTTTTTAAAATTTTTTGTTGCAATGTTGAACCTGTGGGGAGTCCTATTGATAGCCGTGGCCGAGCGGTTAGAGGCGTCAGCTGGGAATACGAAGGTTCCTGGTTCGATGCCAGACGATGGACTTGACAAAGAAAAGTAAAAAGTAGTGATCTTGTGATCGGAGGGTTACCAGCTTCGCTACAAAATACTAGAAAAGTCGTCCAGAACAACCGCAAAAATTAGCGGCATGTATACGGGACTGGTGCATGATAAATCTGATCGGGGTTCAAAGTCCCAACGTCTATTGAAGACGTTGGGTGCCAGTTCAGGTGCTTCCTCGTACAACCACGATACTAAAATAACGAGGTCCATGTATGTGTTCCCGGGTCCTTCCTTCGAGATAGACCCCGAAGCGTCGCCAATAGCCCACTGTACGACGCTCTAGTACGACGTAATTAACCAAACCAAACTATTGATAGCCAGGGGACTATATGCACAAATTCACGGATGGGATCGCACCTGGTACAATAAATATCGTAAAAATTAAAATCATTGCTATATGAGTTTATACTACATCTAAAAATCAATCAAATTTGCTTTAAAATTTCCATAAATATAACGAATTTATCAAAGCTAAGTAAGTTCTTCACAATTCCATGTGCAATTAAATAATAGTTCGAGCCCCTACAACCCCTAGCTCAGGGCTTATCGTAATATTTACTGGCATTTAATTCAATAAAATTGTTATTTTGCTGTTGTTGTTTTACGATTTTAAAATAGCATAATAAACATAAAAATAATTTCAATTTGTTATGCATTAATGGTCTGAAGTGTCTTACTGTAAATCCTGCAATGTGATGTCACAAATTTGTGACACGCCGACTATTATTAGCACAAATTGGACGGTAATTATTTAAATGCGTTACGAGAAAGAATAATATTCGAATACTGATTTTCGGATCGCAGCGAAAACCCAGTTCATTTATTTTATTTCACCGATTTGTTGAACAAGACCATCTAAACTGTTCGCATTAAGAATACCAAACTAAAAATTACAAAACCAAACCGAAAAATGCCATTAAAATTTCCAAATGTATTCTGCAGTGTTGCAACTGTGTATCAGTGCCAGTCCCATTACAATGCAATACCGTCCTTTTGATGAGAGGTATTTAACGACGCTCGGAACACTGTAAAGGAAATTTCCCGTCGCGATTCGAGAATTAAATGTCACGCTTGCCGGCCTTTTTACCACTCGGTCACAGTTTCCCAGACGTTTTAACATATTGCATAAAGAGGACACGCAAGTTCTAAAAACAATCATTTCTTTTGTCCGATGGGGGGGGGGGGGGGGGATGATATTTATGGTATTTTGCGACGGAATGTCGCCCATTGTTTCTGTCGTAACTTTGACCTTCGTTTTCGTGACGGTGTCGCAACTGCGTTCGCCAAAGATGGTTTATTAGTGCGTTCGCAGAAAAAAGGCTTGTTTTTCGGCCTTGAACCCTTTTCCAGTTCGATGCACCTCTTTCTCGCAGGCAGAAATCGTCTGATATTTTCTTTTTTTTTTATGCGTTAGTTGCCACCCGCTGCGGACTAAACTTTTACAGTTTTGGGTGTCGCGGTATTTCTTCGTCGTATGTTTTATATCGTTTTTCTCTGCTGTGCAAATAATCGGTCAGGTAGTGGTTGGACTACATTTTCCTTCGAAAAAAAAAGAAAGTGATGAGCTGCTTAAGGCAAATGGAAATGGGACAGGAATTAGGTTGAAATGGAACTTCGTGACGGAGAAACAATAATAAAAACTTTTAATTTTATTTGGATGATTTTTAAACTAGTAATCACTTGCGATAATTATCGCATAAACATCAACCCCCACACCAGCATATAATATAAACATAATGTTATAATCTCGCTAACATCAAAGTGAGGCTAACATGTATGGCCTCAGACACGTGGTTAATGACGTCATTCCATTCATAAATTGTCACTGTTACACATTTCCCAATTCATCAGCCAATCGCGAGTATTTTTTAATTCATAATTTTGAAAAGAAGTTAAGCGTCTGAGGCCATTCGGTCTGAGATGTTGGTTTCACGATTATGACGTCATATTCGCTCTACTACAGTCCATTCATGCTGGAAGTTTACTACAGAAATAATATATATGACTATAATGAGAGAAAAAAAGTCACTTAACGATTTTGGTTAAAAAAATTAAATATCTGAAAAATGTATTGAAATACAAGAATAAATGAATCAAAAATAAAAAAATTATTTTCGATTTTTTTTTTATTTATTTTTTTAAGGGACATTTTTAGAATTTTTTTTTATCATATACCTATATAACATTTCTAGCTTTTAATTTGAGTTTGCAAAAACCTGTATTGTTGTCCAATATTAATATATTTTTCGTTTTGAATTGATATTATCACAATCTTACACGTTTTGCATTATATAGCACAGTGTGTCAATGTAGCCGCTTATTAGGGGTACTTGGAGCGGTTAGAGGTGGCAGTTGCCACACCACCTTTTGAGAAATTAACAATTTTCCTTAAAAATTGACACTTCTTCTCTTTCTTTTTCCTCCCACAAAATTTTTATTCATTATAAAGATATATCTTTTATATTATTACTCAAACAGTTAGATTAAAACATTTTAAATGGAGTATTTGTTTTATTTTTTAAAAATTGGGGCTTCAATGAAAAAAAAAACTTGAAGATCTCTGGACGTGATATTACGTCCATGACCATCAGGGGTGTTAAGTCAAGTTTAAAGCAAATTTAAGTCTGTTTGAATCTATATCCTATCTTCCATAGTTTCCTAACGTACCGTTTTCCTTGCAGACAAAGATGAGCTGAGTCCACCGAGCAGTGTTATGAATGGCTGCTACGACTATGACAAGAAGAAAAAGGGCCCTGCCCCCCGACAGCAGGAGGAACTGTGTCTTGTGTGCGGAGACAGAGCGTCCGGATACCACTACAATGCACTCACCTGCGAGGGATGCAAAGGTAGGCCCACTAACATCCACTAGGCTTGGGTGATGATGACATTTTGCCATTGCAATTAACCACCAACCAATAATCGATATATTTTAGTTAAATAATCGATATTTCCTATATATATATAAATATATCAATATTTTATTATTTGAATATGTTCTGTATTTTTAAGTGTACATAAAGATGTGTACCTTAAACATATGTTTCGTAACTGGTTTGTTTAAAAATTAAGGAATAGTACAATTTTCCCCTTTATTATTAAAAATATAGATAAATCGCTACTTTTATAAAGCTTTATAACTTTTACATTTTTGTCAATAATTTAACTTGAATAGCAAAATTGAATATCATCCCGAGTGTTCTTCTGTACTTGCAACTAATCGTAAAATCAAAATTGCAATGATTTTTTTACTTCTGGAAATTTTATATACGAGGTGTGGCTAGAAAAAAACCGAACTGATGCTATAAAAAAATTTTATTTTCCATTATTTACAATTTGATGTTATCTCCTTCAATGTACTCTCCTCCTCGGTCTACACACCGCTCCATACGAATTTTCCACTGTTCATAGCAATGCTGCAGATCATTTTCGGTAAGTCCATACATTACTTCCGTCGCTTTTTCTTTTACTGCTTCAACACTCTCAAATCTAGTTCCTTTCAAAGCTGACTTGACTTTAGGGAAAAGAAAAAAATCACAGGGGGCCAAATCAGATGAGTAGGGTGGATGGTCTAAGATGGGAATGTTGTGATTGGCTAAAAACGTCTTCACTAACAACGCAACGCTTTGTGCATGTTGAAACTTTCATAAAGAATCTGCCTAACACTTTCCTTGTCAATTCCTGTCAACTCAGACATTGCTCTGATTGTTAAACGGTGATCTTCTCGAACAAGTTTACCGATTTTTTCAATGTTTGCATCAGTTTTTGTGACAATGGTCTGCCAGTGCGAGCGTCATCACTTGTGTCTTCGCGGCCATCTTTAAATCGTTTAAACCACTCAAACACTTGTGTTCGCGATAAACAATCATCGCCGTACACTTGTTGCAACATTACAAACGTTTCACTTGCAGATTTTCCAAGTTTGAAAAGAAATTTGATGTTAACACGCTGTTCTTTCTGTACACTCAACATTTTTCCGACGCACAGACAAAACGTCAACTACTTAGAACAGACGCCACGGGCAGACTGAGTGCAGGAGGCAGATAAAACTCGAGCAGTAGGCGGAGCAAGAGTCACGTGACAGGCCAGGCGACTTTCAGCCTTATTGCATTCGTTTTATTGTTTCACCTGTGCTAGTTCGGTTTTTTTCTAGCCACACCTCGTATATCGAATCATTGGCCAAACCTGTTGTCCACCCTCCTCTATAACAATAACCTTAAGCAAATCTGGATTTATCCTTGCAAAGCATATTTGAATTATGGATTGGCAATTTTGTTTACTAACTATTTAGTATGTTTCTACTACAATGCTAGCCGGGCACTAGCAGCAATTGCATCACAACTTTCAATTAACTGAGCAACTAAAAAATCACACAGCAACTCCCAGCGATTATTTAATTGCATCTCACTCAGGGCTCGGACTTCATAATCTTCCGAGAGATGATGAAAATCATCGAAATAGTGCAAAGAATCATTAAAACAACAAAACTCTTCAACAAATACATTTTCACATTTTTTTTTTTAACACAAGCAAGCATATTCATGGCCACCTTTTTTCTTTTTACACAAAGTAATAATTTGTATGCTATCAGCCAATCCAATATTTTTATTTTTGAATACAGCTGGCCAAAAATATACATAACATATGGCTAATTCTGAAACTGAATTCCAATTCTGAATCTAAATTCTAAAATTGTAGTAAAATGTAAATATCTTTATGGAGAATTTAATGATAAGTAACCTTTCTAATTATTATCCCATAAAAATATTGTATTTTGTAAACATTGAGTTATCGTAAGACAACAACTTGAATTGCATATTCAATAACTTTTAGTTATAAAATGTAAATATATTGTATTTCCTATTACTTGATCGATTAACCAATGGATGTCCTTGTTCATAGGTTTCTTCCGAAGAAGCATCACAAAGAATGCTGTGTACCAGTGCAAATATGGCAACAATTGTGAGATTGACATGTACATGAGGAGAAAATGCCAAGAATGCAGACTGAAAAAATGCCTCAGTGTTGGAATGAGGCCAGAATGTAAGTATCGAACAAGGTTTCTGTACTAGAGCATAGCACACAGTTTTTTTTAATGGAATGGAAATTGTTAGTTAAGTATTATTATTGTTTTGGCCGTAATACGTACATAAATAAGTTTTTGATTAATTAATTAAGTTTAAAAGCAAAGAATTCACTTTAATATAATTTCGTGTTATATTTTTGCTGATATTAATAAAGTAATAATACATTTGCAGTTTATTGTGCATATGGTATCATGTTTTGCAATAATTAAATATTATTTTTCATTGTTATTTAAAATATATATATATACAACATGGTTGTCATATTGGGGGATTCTTTTCTTTAGAAATGAGAATTTTTATAGGGAGATAAAAATGCCAGGATCTAGCAATGAATAAATACGAGGACCTGAATTACATACTCAATAAAATTCGTTATATTAAGTATATCGCTCATAAAAAAAACTTTATAAACTATAAGGTTTCGCTGATGCTCCCTCCGCCAACCCCCGGAGGAATGCTGTTCAATCCTAAGCTACCATAAGCCATAACTTTTTCTACCAGAAATGTATAATTTTATTGCGTAGTGACTTCTTACAGAAGAAGTTTATGGAAATGTAGTTTGCAAAACTACCAACAGGTGGCGCCACACAAATTTTCCGTCCATTTACACTTTGGATAAGTTTTACATAACTTTTTTTTAAATATTCTTCCTAATTTAAGCTGATATCGTCAAAATAATAAGTAATCAATGAATTGGAGAAGTTAATCATGAAAATGGCTTACATAATGGCGAAATACAAATGTGGACACAACAGATTTTTGTAAACAAATTGGGAGGTTACCATCCACAGAGAGAAATGGAGTTTTTCAATCACTGCGGAAGAGAATTATATATATAGATGTTAAATTTATACTATATTTCATTTCAATTAAAATGAACATATTTTTTTCTGTGTGTAAGTAGAAATCTTTAAGTTTAGTATAGTTTTTATATACATAAATTAAACTATGTTAGTTTGCAAATATTAAGCAGAGTGTATGTCCTCAGGTGTCGTTCCTGAATACCAGTGTGCCATCAAGCGAGAGACTAAGAAGGCGCAGAAGGACAAAGACAAGCCCAACAGCACGACCCGGGACAGCGGGTCGGACGACAAAGAGGAGAAGCCCCTCAGTCCCCCCATCAACAACGGGCAGCCCCGGGCGCTCAGCAAAGCCCAGGAGGAACTCATCAGCAAGCTGGTGGTCTACCAAGAAGAGTATGAGTCGCCCTCTGAAGACGACTTCAAAAAGATCACAGTAAGGATTAACTTATTAACTATAATGCATTGTCTTGTTAACTGTAACATTGCCTCTTGGTAATGCATTGTCTTGTTAACTGTAACATTGCCTCTTGGTAATGCATTTTTTTAAAACTATAACATATCCTCTTATTAACTGTACTGCATTCTCATATTAAATGCACTGTAAGACATTATCTTCTTGACTGTAATGTATCCCTGTTAACTATAATGCATCCTTTAATTAACTGTAATGCATAAACATATTGCATTCTCTTAACTGTAATGCATTGTCTTGTTAACTGTAACACTGCCTCTTGTTAATGCATCTTTTTTTTTTAACTAAAACACATCCTCTTATTAACTGTACTGCATTCTCTTATTAAATGTAATGCACTGTAAGACATTATCTTCTTGACTGTAATGTATCCTTGTTAACTATAATGCATCCTTTACTTGACTGTAATGCATAACCATATTGCATTCTCTTAACTGTAATGCATTGTCTTGTTAACTGTAACACTGCCTCTTGTTAATGTATCTTTTTTTTAACTATAACACATCCTCTTATTAACTGTACTACATTCTCTTATTAAATGTAATGCATTGTAAGACATTATCTTCTTGACTGTAATGTATCCTTGTTAACTATAATGTATCCTTTACTTAACTGTAATGCATAACCATATTGCATTCTCTTAACTGTAATGCATTGTCTTGTTAACTGTAATGCAGCCCTTTATTAACTGTCATTCATTCACATATAAATGCACCTTCTTATTGACTGTAATGCCTAACCATCTCTATAGTAATGCAGCAATTTTCGTACATATTTTGAAACATCCTTCTATCTGCAATAAGAGCAACACGTGCACACAGCTAGAATTTAGAAAATGGAAATTTCTTATAAAACTAAAGCATAAAAAGAAAACATCAGAAAATGAAACAATATGTAGGAAACTTATTTATAAAAAGGAAATACATGTTGAACTTTTGCAATAAAATTTAAAAACCTTGTTAACCCTTAGTATAAAACGTAAAAGCAAAACGACAATGGTGAAGAAAAGAAGGGGCTGTATATAAATGTACTATAATTTACAGGCTTTAACATTTGCTTGCCTTATACAAAATATCGCAATATATCACTAGCCCCCATATTTATTAATATATTTTTATTTCAGGCCTTTCCCTTGGGTGACAGCGAGGAAGACAGTATGAAGCGCTTCCAGCACATCACTGAAATCACCATCCTAACCGTCCAACTCATCGTAGAATTCTCAAAGAGAGTCCCGGGTTTCGACACACTCTCGAGAGAAGACCAGATCACGTTGCTCAAAGTGAGTGGAAATTTAAAAAAAATTAATTGTGTACTATTATTAAAAGATGAACACACAGTTGAATATTTGACATTTATAAGTATTGTGGTGCGAAAGGTTTGAGGAAATTATTCGTGAAAGGTTAATCCTCTATGGATGTGGTTAAACTGTTTTAACTGCAATAGAGTTCTTTTTATATTTCTAACCAATAGCTTTTAAAAAATAAAGCCATCTCTATTAAAAGGATAATTTTTTTAAGCTTCGCTAAAGCTTTATATTTAAAAAATGGTCTGTGTAGAGTTGGGGAGGGGGATATATGGAATTTTATTGAATGAAATATATGAATTTATAACATTACAATTTAGTCAGCAGTGTTCACTCTAGGCGTTTTTTGAAGGGCGGTCCGCCCTGCCTGCCCTTTTTTCATCTCGATAGCGCCCTCATGCCCCTTTTTCAGAAATGCCGCCCTCTTTCGAAAAAAAATCCGCCCCTATTGTCCTTTTTAGTCAGGCACAAGCACCCTTGCTTTCCTAGCTGTCTTTTTAAAAATACATCGATTAAATTATTTTTTTGTGTAAATTGGAATTAAGTGAATTATGACAGTAGAAAACAAACTTCTTTTTAACTAAGCGTGTTGTGAAATCGCGATGATTCCGCGGTAATTTCGAGCACGGGGCATTGCACGAATCCTATTGGTTGTCTGTAAGATGGTTTGAGGCAAGATTACAAGATCAGACATTTTATTACCAAATTTTGAATTTTAGTAGCCTTTTCATTAGTTTTATAAAGGGTCTAATTCGGGCTACTTACCGATTTGGTTTTTATCGGTAAACGTTAATTTTAAAATGCCAAATTTAGGATTTCAAGTAGTATTTCCATAAAGTAACATCAATTTTGTGCTGTTCTTCCCTTCGAGATAATCCTCGAGCCGTCACCAATAGCCCAATATGCAATAAATCGGAATTTTTTCTTGTTTGGTCACGAGTCCGATGTGTCAACGGGTGGCCACCCCAACCCAATTTTTTTTGGAAAGTGTCCTTTTAAAAACAAGAAGTGCCTTTCCAAAAACGGGATGCCCTTTTACTTCTAACAGCGCCCTGCCCCTTTTTATTCCTAGAGTGAACACTGTAGTCAGATATTAGTAAGTACAAGTAATTTCATTGTTGTTTTTATTTTTGGAAATACATTAAATTTTTATTACAAATTGAACTAAATGTAGATGTAATTCGCCCAAATCCCAACTTTTGACCCTGCATCACAATGTGCGGGAAATGTTATCTTTTATGTGGGTGAGTGGGGGAAGATATTCAAATGTTTGAGACTCCAACATAATGCGGAAGAATTGGTAGGTCTGTGTTATAGCTGGAAAGGGAAGGACCCTAAATTAAAGTGTTTTGTACAATAAAAGATGGTTCAGATAGAAAATAAAACTTAAAATTATGCTGCAGTCTTTAAGGTTTCCTTTGTACCTTTTATTCTATACCAACATATAAATTTTCTTAAAAAACATTATAAAACATAGAAGAATGTCCTAACAGTTGTTTTTAATACAAATCTACAGTTTTATTTTATCTTGGAATTTTTTTTTGCACACAGAACGTTTGAAACAAAACAAAGGAAAGGTCACTGTCCACATGAGAATTCGAAAACATCCCATCCTCCTTTTCCACCCCCTTAAAGCACTGTAACAATGCAATATTTCAACATTGAAACACATTGCATAATTGCTACAATGTAACAATTTAATATTATATAACAATTTGATCTCTATAATGCATTCTGATTGGGTGGTGAGTAAATATCATCAAAATGATAAAAATGATGTTAAAATAATCCCCGTTCCCACGTTTTAAAGCACAATTGATAAAACTGCCCGATAGCTCTACGATGAAGAAATAGTCCAACCCTCTGCGTAAAACCCGAGCAATGCCGGGTACACTTCAGCTAGTACACAATAAAGTATATTGATATAAGTAATATATTTGAAATGAATGCTAACGTGCGTCTCTCCAGGCGTGTTCGAGCGAGGTGATGATGCTGAGGACAGCGAGAAAGTACGACCTCAAGACCGACTCCATAGTGTTTGCAAACAACCAGCCATACACAAGAGAGAACTACCGCAGTGCCTGTATGGGGGACTCTGCGGACTCCATCTTCCACTTCTGCAGGAACATGTGCGTGCTCAAGGTGGACAATGCGGAGTACGCACTCCTCACGGCCATCGTCATCTTCTCAGGTGAGTATTATTCAGTGCTCGCTGCCACTCCCAACCAGTTTAGAGCTGTGTATAGTCAAGCACTGTTATCTATAAGCGTGTGTACTGTGGGTGGTAATTTCATATACTCGATATCAAGAACAAACACAAACTCCCACCAATGACTCGTGGCGCCATCTCCATTCGACCTCCAAAACTTCCCTTGCACTACAATCAGCCAATAATAATGCATTCATTCGTCCACCCGTCCGACGCACTGAGATCGGAGGTACTGTGGAGGGCACTTCATATACCTGACACCATCCCTCTTGGTACAGTAATTACTTTAATGTAATGGATAGAGTTTAGGCGTAACATGCAAAAGGTACCGGGCTCAATCCCAGTAGACAGCACTTCGCTACAAAACTAATGATTATAGTTGTGATTACTTCAGTCAAATAGTCGCTTGATTTAACTCTTGGTTTGTGCATAGTCCTGTATAGCCATGATGTTTTGTGAGAGACTTTTAAATTTTTTGTTTTAGAAAGGCTGTTAATTAATTTCATAATCATTTCCTTGTGATTTTAGTTTAAAACGGAAAGTAGTATAAGTTTTGCAAAACGTTTCTTATTTGTGTAAATGTATTC
Organism: Troglohyphantes excavatus; assembly: GCA_963932185.1. Classification (NCBI taxonomy): domain Eukaryota; kingdom Metazoa; phylum Arthropoda; class Arachnida; order Araneae; family Linyphiidae; genus Troglohyphantes; species Troglohyphantes excavatus. The sequence continues at coordinate 13,700,975 of OZ010668.1, forward strand.
AAAGTTGAATTTCTGGACCTTCTTAAGGCACATTGTATTCAAGTTAAAATATATATATCACTAGAAATTATATAAGTTGGCAAATGTGAAAGTACTTTTGTCGACTGTCATTCATACTTAGATCTATATTGATGCTGACTACGGTCTACTCTAATGCATACTTCTGTCTATAGCAATGCATACTTCTCTCAATAGCAATGCATATTTGTCTATAGTCATGCATATTCCTATCTATGTCTGTAGCAATGCATACATCAAAAGAAAGAAACATACTTTTGTCTTCAATAATACATAATTCTATATATGTATATATCAATGCATACTTCTGCATATAGCAATAGGCATATGCATACTCAAGAGAGGTCATACATTCTTCAGTTTAATCTAGTTGACTCTTGTGTCTAGTAATGTATAAACTCTAGAATATACTCAATACATTGAACTGACTCAACCTTTTCTTGCAGAGAGACCCTGCCTGCTGGAGCCAAAGAAGGTGGAGAAAATCCAAGAGTTCTACATCGAGACCCTCAGGGCGTACATCGTCACCAACCGACCCCCGGGCAAGAACTACTTCGCCAGGCTGCTCTCCACACTCGTGGAACTCCGCACGCTCGGAAACATGAACTCCGAACTCTGCTTCTCCCTCAAGGTCCAGAACAAAAAGCTTCCCGCCTTCCTCGAGGAGATCTGGGACATCCAACAATAACGCTAGTCCTCTCCTGGGAGATCTGGGACACTCGACAGTCGCACTCGTCCTCGAGATCTGGGACAACACCAACTCTGGGACTCGTCCCCTTTCCTCGAGTGTGCAAAACCATTCCATTTTTTTAGAAAACGACAAAAAGAACAGTACCTGCAGCTGCCGAAAAAAAAAAAAGGGACAAGCGTTTTTAAGTTTATTCCGGGCTGTCTGGGACGCATTCTGGGTTGTGATTCGGAGAGGGCACGTTTCGTCGGAAGAAACGCACAAGTGTTTATGGAGATACTCTTTTTTTTGGTGTTTCAGACCTGCTGCAATGTTTGGACAGTGCGAAATGCAGACTTGACCCCCTATCGGGACAAGACGCCCAAAGCGTGTACGAGTGTGCAGCGTGGGTGCATTCATTACCGGGTGGGATCGTGGTTTATCAGTTCTATACGATTCATGTACGAATCGACTTCCCTTGTAATCATGTTTGTAAGAGTACCTCTCATGTTAATGCTCTCCAGTCTTTGTTATCCATTATTCATACTTCTTTGTACTATACCATTTACGTTGCAGAAAGCATCTCTCATTGTAGTTATCCTCTTACCTTATATCTCAACTTATTTAAAAAGTATACCTCTTGGCCGTAGAAAGGGGCCTGGGCCCCTGATTTCATTTTTCAGCGGTCAGTAGTTTGCGTGCGCCTCCACATTTGTGTTGTTCCTCTATCTCTTTATGGGAAAGAATAATTTTAGCTCCTGATCTGCCCCACGGATAATTCTTTTAATGTTTTACCTAAACTAATCTTTTAAAAAATTTAACTTGATGAATTTAACAAAAATTAGAGAGTGAAATTTTTTTATTTAAATGGCTAATGGCATTTCTGAAAAAATTGCCTTAAACAATTTTTAACTGAAATTCATTTAAATATTGATTTACTACAATTTATACATACTTAGCATGCCCGTGTGATAATTATCGCCCCCCACACACATACATTCTTTGTAAGAGTGAAATATATTAGCAAATTTTTTATAACCAAAAAATCATGACTGTTTAATGCTTCTGCTCATTCATAGATGGCAGCATTAGCATCGGTTTGTTTAAAATAAAACATGTTTAAACGAATGAAATAAACTGAACTTTTTTTTAAAAAAAACATTGATATTTACGAAATGAACGTATGATTTGCCCGACAATTCTCTTTCCTTTGATCCCTCATGTGTTAAGATCCATTGAGTACACGGGCTGTAAAGGGGGCTTATGTCTTATATTATGATATGATGAATTTTATATTAAGTAAGTACTCTTTGATTAAATGGACAATATTACAATTGAGAAATTCAGGTAATATTCCTTATATTTTTAAATCCAACTTGCGTTGAATTTGTGCACAACTGTTCCATCATCTTAGGGTTGCCAAGGTTTTAGTTTCAACAAGCTTAGCATCAGATTTTTCCATCCATAGCTAACTCGTTTTTATACTCTTTTTGGAAGCGTATTTCTTTGAACTAATGTAAAAACAAGTGCGTGTGACCTAATAAAAATGTACATATTTATAAAGAAACTAACTATAAAGTAGGTGGCATGTATATTAATCGTGTTTCGGATGACTTTGGATCTTCTACGCTAACATTGCCATTCATTCTTACAGGGTGCTAGACATAAATGTTAACCTTTCCCCTTTGAATAACACTTTGGTGCTTTGTGTGCTGTAGCTAAAGTTTTTTAATGAAAAAAGGGACGAATATAACACAGGGCTTCAAGTGAGGACGCAAAAAAAATGAACTGTCAAGTGTACCTGAAATTTAAATCCTATGATTTGTTTAAAGAAAATTGTTAAGTTTATAAAAACATTGCCGTTGTAAATTTTCAAATGTGTCTATCTCAATGTATAGATTCTTTAAACCCTTTTAGAGGTCATGGTTCCGGTTAAACTAAAGAACGTTTCATGCTGACAGTTGATGATTTTGAATATGACTGTTATTGTGTGGGCTCAAAATTTCATTTAAATATATAAATTTGGGGGGTTATGTTAATCAGGCTGTCCTCTCAGCAGTTCATAAAAAGTTAAACTTTTGGTCAAGGCCTTTGATAAGAATTTTTAATATGCATTTTATAAGGCTTGTATGATGTTCTTTAGTTAATATCAAGCTCCTTTATTAAGAAGATTTCTTAAGGTATGCTACTGAATTAAATAGCCGTGTGACCTCTAAAGTGGGTTTAAATCGGAAATGTCTTAAAATCTCAAGCGTGTTTGCTATTTATATTGATGCCAGGCATAATAAAATAGCACATCATTCTGACCCAAATAGCTTTAAACCCTGTTGAAATATCGTGCTATGGGGCCTTAAACTTTTTACAGCACAGTTGACATAAGAGTCTTTAGGAAATATCATTGCTGCTATGTGCGTTTCATGACCAAATATAGTAGTATATTTTACCTCCTCCGTAGAGTTTAAACAGTGTGGCTCGCATTTTAGAGCAGTGGTTCCCAACGAGTGGTCCGCAGGCCAAAAGTAGTCTGTGAAAAGTGGTCTGTGAAAAGTGAAAACTATTAAGCTACATAAAACCATTGATTTGTTTACTTAGTTTATCAAAGTGAGATCAGGTGATCCACAAATTTATTTAAGGTTAAAATTCACATTAGAAATTTAAACGTAAATAAAATTTAAAAAAAAAGAGAGAATTAGTTTACTGAAGTTAAAGTACTAAGCTATATATATATGAATAGCATCTTGCTGCTATCAAATCTGTTAATTTCATTAATAAATCACTGAGGTTAATTTCGTTTGAATTATATTTCAATTCCTTAGTTTAGTCCTTTGATTTCGGTCAATAAATATGTTTAAAAAATACAATTCTCATTTGCGGTCACGGTTGGGAATCGCTGATGTAGAGAGATAGAATTGTGCCTGGTGCTTTACCAAATCTTGCTTTCGCCGATGTACTTATACATGTATTCGTTTGCATTCAGATGGGTGATTTCTGTACAGGAGGGGAAATGTTCTGTTGAGTACTTAATAGAAAGAACTGGAATTTTAAATTGAGTAATACGAGTGCAAATGCTGGTATTTGTGAACGATGTTGAGACTAAACTTTTTTTTTTTAAGATTTATATTTATTTGTAAATATCTGAAGAAATCGCTGTATAATAAAACAATTTTACTCTTTTTAAGTTATTTGAATTATATACCAATTAAAATGGAACTTTTAAGGCCTTAGAATTTCTTTTCTATTTAATGAAATGTGTAAAATATGAATGAATTTTTGATTATATATGAAAATGATTTTAAAATTGAAACGAATTTCCTCAAATCTTATGATATATAACATTACAATGAAATATATGAATTTATATTAGAACGTTTTATTGTTAGTTGTACTTTTAAATGAATATGGTTATGCACACTTAAAATTGATGTTTTTTTACCAACTATCAAAAATGTGTATTCTTGCTGTTGTGAATACGTAGTTATGTTCTAAATCTTAGTAAACAAATTATATTAATGTAAGATATGGAACGTAAAAAGATAATCTTGCGAGATTTAAAAATAATTGCTGTTATTTTCCCATTTCTTCCAATGGGAAACGTAAATAAAATTTAAATTATAATTATTAAATACCCATAGGGTCTAATTTTAGATTATAATATATTTTACCTTCCATATCATCCAGTTTGGTCAGGTTTTTCCAGTATCTTTATATTTAAAAAAAATGAATTCTTAAAAACCGATTGGAGGATGGCTAAACACTTATGGTATATTCTCACTGTAAAGCTGGATATATATTTATTATGTGTTACCTTATGGTAGCTAAGATGTGATATTTGTTAATGGTAAGCCTTACAAAGACTGTTATATGGTGTTGGTTGCTGTTTATTTGTAATATAGCATTTTTTGTATATGTCCTACTAATGTTACTTTCTGCGGAGATATCGAGCCGGCTTCCCTGCCCCCTTTGGTTAAGCGCTGATTAAAAATCTCGTTTATTAACAGATGAGGACGAATTAACTACAAAGGCCTGCGTGCCCTGGTGACAAAATAAATGTATATATTCTGAATGAAAGTGCCCTTAACACAGATTTTATGAAAAGAGTAAATATGAATTTAAAATAATTTGAATCCTTTGACCAAAAGAGAGAGAAGAGACGAAATTTAGCGGAGGGGAGTCTGGCCGTGTACAGTCGAGCTGGTGTGTGAAAGACAATGTCCATCTGAAAAAAATCTTGTTTTGTACCGTGGTGATGCACTTTTTAAAAAAAAAGCTGCGAGACCTATTTTCCTGTGCAAATAAATACTTTGTTCAAATTCTTTTTACTCGAGCAGTTTAGCCATCAGGACTGTGGAGAGGATCATTCGAAGAGCACTTGTGAACTCAAGTTTACTGTTAACTACCACTGATGGAATAGATATGGGATATGTGACTCATGGATTGATTCACGTAGCAATGCTTATTGTACAGAAATGGATGGATCTTACCATGTCTATATTTTTAAAATTAAAATTGGCCAGATTTACTAAAATCTACTTTGCTATGACTCGTTCTTTGTTTCTTTAATTTTTTAATTACACTACACAAGAGTGGTTTTCATTTTAGTGTATACATATGAACACAAGTGGCTTTTCATACTCTGAGTTAGTGTGGGGTCCGATTCGGCAGAAAATATTAATCAAATTTGTGTAATTGAAGGTTTTCTGCAAGGAAATTGAAGTCATTTTGAATTTCTATTCAAACTGATTTCGTTTATAAAACCTTCAATTTTGAAATTATTGAAGGAAATGCAGGTTTTTTTTAATGCAAATTTTTTTTTTTAAGGCAATGCAGTTTTTTGTTCAAATTTCTTTATAAAACCTACAAAAAAAATAGATTTTTGATATAAAGCTTATTCAAGTTATCTTTATATTTGAGAAGCGAGTTTTTTCGCTTTAATAGGCAAAAAAAATCATTGTTTTTATATTTCCAGAGTAAAAGGTTTTATACAGAAAAGCTGCATTTTTTTTTGTATGAAATTTTTTTTAAAAAAAACCTAGTCAATGAAACTTTGTTTCAAATTCTTTTATAAAACACTTACATTTTTAAACATTGGAAATTATTGAAAAAAAGATATAGATTTTAATTTTATGTAGAAAAATTAAAAACTTTAAAAAAAACAAAAAAACTTCCAATTTTACAATTTTGAATTGAATTTTACAATTTGTATTTATGCAATGGTTTTTTTTAATATCTTTGAATATGTTTCATTTTTTTTAAATAGATAAAATTTTTAGTTTATATATACATATAAATATATATTTTATATATATATATATATATATATATATAAATTTATACTAAACATTAAACGAAACCTATACTACTGTGTAATCAAATCACTATATAAAGAACAGTAAAAAAACTTAGCAAAAATTTATAGTTACTTCACATTTTTATTTTATTTACAACATGTATGGGATTGCGAAGTCTGCTGACCAAATGATAGAGTGGATGCACAACATCATCTACAAAGCAGCCAATTGTTTTCTTCTTCACTGCCACAGCAAACTATAAAAGAATTTGGAATTTTCAAATTAAATACTACAAATAAAAATTCACATTATCTAAAGTGCACTGCACCAATTGTATTACACTGCTCAAAATATCCAATACATTGTTGGAATTTTCCTGAAGAACTTCTTTTATGACTGCAAACTTAATTATTTCATATATAAAAAAATGGCAACCTTTATCTTTTAGTTCTTTCGGAAATAATGTTTTGTACTATACAATGCCAGAAACTAAAGTGTTTTTCGTTACACCAGACATCTACAGTGTTTTTTGTTCTACCAAACATCTCCAGTTTTGAAAACTGAAGATGTCTGATTCTTACACCAATGTCTTCAATTTTTATTTTTTAACTACAATTTTTTTCAGAAAGTGTCTCACTGTTAAACTAAAAAATATAATATATATATATTTTTTTTTTAAAGGAAAACCAATAAGAAAAATCTGCTAAAAAGTGAAAATAATTCTTAATTTTACAAACAAATTGAATTAATTAATATTAATTTTATATTTATTATAAGATTTTGAATTTGGTACCATTTACATAAATCATACCTAAATTTTGAAGCAGAATTTCAAAACTTTATAATAAGTATAAAATTATTCAGTAAGTATAAAATAATTTTTTTTTTAATTTGTTCTTAAAATTAGGAATTATTTTTTAGCACATTTTTCTTAATATCAGTTTACCTTTTTAATATTCTTTTTTGAAGTTCTACTCAAATTTAAAAACTTTATAAAGAAAGTTTGCTGTAAAATGTTACAATAATATTCGACATTTTTTAATCACATTTAAAATAAATATCACTATTGAATATAACGATAGTATGAACATGAGGACTCAAAAGGCAGACCTAATTTTAAACATACTAATAAAAAATACAAGACTATATATAACTTAGAATTCACCTTTTATTATTATTTTTTACATTATGAAGATATGCACAATTAGTAATATAAACTATGAAAACTCAAAATAAACTAAATTTGTTACAAACTAAAGTCGACATGTATTATAAAAAAAACTACAATGTTGGGAACCAGAATCTATAAAAAAGCATTAATTGTACATTGAAATATATACTAAAAATTTGGCAAAACTTTATAATTTTTTTTTTTTTGAAGCTCTAAAATTCCTTTTATTATAAGAGAGAGTAAGGTGAGAGTTAACTGTCTATTTCAGTCAATTAATTTTAAATGCCAATTATTGAACAGTAGGAACCAACAATGGTCCAAATGTGTCCCTGTCCCCTACATATTAAAAAAGGTACTGCAAGTCTCACAGATTGTTAATTTTTATAACTATACACAATTAAAAATTAAGTCTACACTTAAGATAACTGTTTGTTGACCACAAAATTCAAAAGTCATGTGATGTCTAATCTACGATAGGGTTACTGAAGAATTAGATAAAAGGAACAGTGTAGATGTAGTATACATTGATTTCCAGAAGGCATTGCTGTTCAAGTTAGAAAGGTTAGGGATTGGGGGTGAAATTTTACAATGGATAAGGAACTGGTTAATTGGTAGGAGTCAGCAAAGTCATAATCTTGCTATGGTACAGAGGTTTGGTAAGGTCGCATCTTGAGTAAGCTGTATAGTTTTTGGTCACCATATCTTAAAAACGACATTGAGTTGTTAAGAGAAAATTCAGCACAGGTCTACTAAAATGGTCCAAGGGTTTCAGGCATGAATTACGAAGATAGATTAAGAAATTTGAATATGCATACTCTGGAAGAGAGAAGGGTTAGGGGAGATTTGATTCAACTGTTCAAATTTATTAAACAAGGGGATGTGGAGTGTTTAGATTTTAATATGAGTGATAGAATGAGAGGACATAGGTTTAAATTAAACAAATCCCATTTTAATTGGGAAAGGAGAAAACACTATTTCTATAATAAGGTAATAGACACATGGAGCAACTTGCCAGTGAATCCCATTGTTAATTGTACAGGAGTAAAGGATTTTAAGAAGAAGTTAGATATTCATTGGGGGATAGTAAGGAGATACTAGCTGGACCAACCTCGTTGGGCCTAGAGCCTGTTGTTGGTCGTCAATATTTGTATTTGTGACTCTTTTAAGCCAATACCTCACCTACAATCTAAGCTAATGTATTCCAATAACTTCTTTTTAAAAGAATTCTACATTTAGGAGTGAAACGCTCTAATTTCGATGTCACACAGCTTTCACCAGGGCTGCCAAAGCCATGGTTTTTGAATAAAATAATCGTCATGGTTTTGACGTTATTCTATTATTTGATAATTTTAACAACATTAATTTTTATTATTTAAAAAAATCTAAGAAAATTATTGTATCATTAAACAATGTAAATTACTGTTGAAAATAATTACTTATAGATTATTTTTAAAACTCGTTATTTACCTTAAAGGTGTTATTGGGGGCATTCCTGGGTCCGGTCCTTTCTTGAACCCTAAAAGAAAAACTTTTTTTTAAACCTACTGCATATTACAGCAATTTTATGATAAGCAAGAACAGAATTTTCCTAACTTTCAAGAAAATTTGCTTAACACTTTCCTAATTATAGCATTCATACAACGGCTGTGGTAGACAAACGTCATGCGCTCGGACGAGCATCAGATAGGCTCAGGTTTGATCCTCAACATGTGTGTAGTGATTTAGTAAAAGGATAATTGGTAAATTTGTTCCTTACGACACCAAAAAATTTCCACTCTTTAAGTAGTACCGGAGCATGTTAAATCTGATCACAGTCCAATGACCTTGAGATTGTGTCAGGTGCCAGCAAAGTTGAGATTCTATCACTGGTCACAAGTTTGTTACTCTAAAGCTTGGACAGGGTGGCAACAACATTCTGGTTAAAAAGTTCCTTGATATTTCCCTGATTTCTATGATGGTGTCACAAAAATTTCCCTGATTTTACAAATACATTGAGAAACGTTGCAATACATGCTTTGTATAGAAAGAAAGTATCCATGCTACAGTGATCCAATAAATCTATTGCATTATAAATGACAAATTATAAGCAATACTTATTGACAGTTACAAGAAAAATTTATGAATACAACGCAAATTATGCAAAAGTTTTTTTAATTTCTTTTGTAGATAATTTGAAATGTTTTACATGCTTAATATTTTCTATTCCAATCTTCAATAATCCTCACATGTTGCTTACAATTCAAGGTCCAATGCACTTTACTTTTATTTCTTCCTCCAGCAGTGGTTCAAATTTAAAAAAAAAACTGAAAATATAAGAATGTGCATAACCATGCTTTTTTAAAAAAAAATCTTTTTCAGAACTAAAAAGAAATATTGACAACTAAATTACCCAGAATAGAGACCATAATAGACGATAATTACCGTTTTAATTTTCAAAATTTGAAAATTTCCCCGATTTTTTGTGAAATTTTGAAAAATTCCCTGATATTTCCAGAATTAAAAATTTCCATGATTTCCAGGTTATGTTACCACCCTGTTGGGCCACACCACCATATGCTTTGAATACCTGTCACACTAACCAATTACAAAGCAAATGAGCATAAAATATCATAAATATTAAGAATTGCATTCTTTTTGTTTAATTGATGTTATAAAATTGACTGAAATTGGTTGTAATTAAAAGCTTTGTCCAAATATGTTTAAAAAATAAACACATGGTTAGGGGTCACTTGTTATATTTCCCGACATATTTTTTAAAAATCTGTCCTACAAATTCAAGGGCAGAGGTTCAGTAGCAGATATTAATTTTATCAGTGGCGACCCGTGGTCGAAAATGTTAGTGCAGCCGAAATCATGTGACCCCCCCCCCCCCCCCCCCTTAAAGTTTGAGGAATCGGCAAAACAAAAAATATATAGACATTCGCTATCTTTAAATCTTACGTCAAATTCAATTATTATGGTATCCAAAATTACAAAATATAACATTTTAAATTTCTTAAACACATCTTCGTGAGTTTGGAAGTCATCTTGTCTTTTGAAAACAATTTCTGTTTTCGAATTCGCAATTTCAAAAATACGTTTGAACGTGTTCTCATTATGGTTTTGTCTTATAATGTTCTGAATTACCTTGAATTGCTGAAGACAATAATTTATATCTAAAGATTTTTTTTGAAGAATGTCATATAAAACATCTGTTTGTTGAAAAATAAAATAAAAAATTAAAGATAAAAGTGTGAATCCAAAATCATTAAAATAATTCAGAAATCCATTTGTCCATCGAATTGCTCCCATTCACTCCCTCAACAGCCATTCCTTCCACAGGGTGGCGAAACAGCACTTATCAATACCGCCAAAGCTGAAACAATTATCGTGCCAAGGGGCTTTTCCTCCATCAGGCAAAGCGATCTAGAGATGCTAGTAAAATACTCGGTCCCCTCCCCACAAGTCCCGCCGATTCAAACACGGGAGCCAATCAATTCACAGAATTCCCAACTACAGCTCGAGTTGAAAAAATCCTTTTGAGCTGCGTTTGTGACGTCACAGCCTCATTTTAACGTGAAGGGGAAGTCATACCACGTAAGGTTGTCATGGCAACGATGCAGCCGATTTCTGACTTCGCTTTTTAGCTGCAATTTTCATTGACTGAAGTTTTTTTCCCTTCTGAATTGTGCATTACGGCAAAAAGGTTTGCTATTTATCGGAGATTTTGTTTACTACCGTAGAAATTTCATTTTCAATTATAATCTTCATTTAAGAAAATTAGTAAAATATCTGATTTTAGTTTTTGATGAATTTAGGTGCAGCCCGGCTGTACTTGCTGTAGTGGGCGAGCCGCCACTGAATTTTATCATAAATTGTTAGAATAACTTCACCTCCTTAACTCAAATGTACTATAGAATAAATTATAAAATATTAATGTTTTATAACTAACCAATTATTAATGACATTTTTAAAGTTTATGATTTAAAAAAAAAATTATTTGTAGTTTTTGTTAACATACACAGTGGTTACTCTAGAAATAAAAAAGGGCAGGGCGCTGTTGGCAGTGAAAGGGCACCCCGTTTTTGAAAAGAAACTTCTTGTTTTTAAAAGGGCACTTTTTAAAAAAAAAATTAGATGGGCGTGGCAACCCGTTGACACATCGGACCCATGACCAAATAGAAAAAGTTCTGAATTGTTGGTTAACATTGGGCTAGAACTGCATACAGGGTGCGTTCCATAAGTAATGAAACTAAATTCATAACAAATAATTTATTCGACATATTCGTACTATTAGTTAAAAATCCGCAAAATAGCACCTTCCTGCATCGATACATTTATGGAGGCGGTGTTTCCAGGCCTGGAAGGCCTTCTCCGTGAGGTCCTTTAGAGCCGATGTAACATGAGCCTGGATGTTTTCAATCATGTCTCAATGTTTCCCTTTCAGGGCTCCTTTTAAGCGAGGAAACAAAAAAAAATACTGGGGGAGCTAGGTCAGGACTGTAGGGATGCTGGGAAAACAGTGGGGTATGGGTATTGGCTAGAAAGGAGGGTCGCACGCTGCCGAAGTGACATCAAGGACGCATGGAAACTTCATCACGATAACGCGCCAAGCCACAGCTCCTTTGTTGTCAACGATTTCCTAGCCAGGACGCATACCCCACTGGTTCGTCAGCCTCCTACAAGCCTGACCTGGTTCCCCTAGACTTTGTTTTTGTTTCCCCGCTTAAAAGGAGCCCTGAAAGGGAAACATTTAGACACAATTGAAAACATCCAGGGTCACGTTACATCGGCTTTAAGGGACCTCCCGGAGAAGGCTTTCCAGGCCTGGAAAAACCTCCTTCATAAATGTATCGATACAGAAGGATGCTATTTTGAAGATTTTTAACTAATTGTACGAATATGTCCAATATATGATTTTTTATGAATTTGGTCGCATTACTTATGGAACGCACCCTGTATCGGGCCATTGTTGACGGTTCGGGGCCTATCTCGAAGGAAACACTCGTACAAAATTGATGCCTCTTTATGAAGATATTACTTAAAATCAAAAATATGACATTTAAGAAATAATATTTTCCCTAAAACCAAATCTGTAAGTAGCCCTAATCCGACCCCTTACAAAACTCATGAAAAGGCTACTTAAATCTAAAATTTAGTAATAAAATGCCTAATCTTGCAACTTCGCCTGGCAGAATTTTTTCAAAAGAGGGCGGCATTTTTGAAAAAGGAGCATGAGGGTGCTATTGAAATAAAAACAGGGTGGACCGCCCTTCAAAAAAACACCTAGAATGAACTCTGACATACATGTCCCTCCCTACTGCCTTAACAAGACAACATACAAACACAGACTGACTTCCAAATATATCGACACATTTAAAAATATTATTATTTTCAAGTTTTAGCCTATTGTGTATTAATATACCTATTCTTAGATTACCTATATAAAAAAAATCAGCAAAGGTCACCTTCAGCAGATTAATCAAACATTTCTCATCAAACTGCTGGCATATGATTGGCCAAAAATATATAATGTTAAAGTACATTGAACAATAACCCTTGGAGACTTTTCCGAAATTTTATTAATACGCTCTACACTACCAACCCTTGGCGACAAAAACTGGCTTTGTTGCCAATAAAAAAAATCATATTTTTTCTACCTGCAGGGTTTCCAAAAATTTGATATATATTTTTGAGCTGATATTTTGTTTCATAACTAACATCTAATCAATCAATTACACTTACGGATTTCCAATTTATAATTTGAGGAAAAGGTCATGTCTGAATTGGAACAGTAATCAAATAAAAAAGTTTACTTTTTCACCAAGGTCCTTTCCAATAGTCTTGCTTTTAAGACTTTTGCCGATATAGACCTTAATGTCAGTTAGGAATATATTATTGCCAAGAATGCACATTAAATAGGTGTTAAATGATGTGTCATTCTGAGCTGATTAACACAATCGACGGTTTGCCTGCAAGAACCGTAATCAACTACTCGAAGGGGAGAACACCTGGGTCATTCCATGTCAAATCAACACAGTCATTTTCCTCACCATCTTCGATTCTTATGAAATTTTGTGAACTTGTTATACTTACTAAGAATGTAAAAAGTGCAAAATTTTAACCTCCTCGGCCTATTAGTTTCTTAGTTATTTGCATTTCAAAATGGCTAAAAACGTAAGTCTGCCATCCGATGCCTGCATTTAAATTACCATAACTCCTGTTCTAATTAACATATAGAAATAAATTTGGTATCGTTTTAAAGCTCTTTAAATGACTTTTAAAATGATATGAAACATAGGCAGATTTGGTGAAAAACATTTCAAGGTCATATTATTTGATCTTTGACCTTGAATTTCCAAAAAACGAATTTCTTAATTTTCACTATATTTTTTCCCTGAATACTACAACATTTGAACTACATGTATACCAATTTTCAGAGTGGGACGACAATGGGATCATACACTAAAAAAATTTTTCAAAAATTAGCTATTTTGAAATGTAAATAACTAAAAAACTAATAGGCCAAGGAGGTTAAAATTTCGCATTTTTTATATTATTAGTAGGTATAACAAGTTCACAAAATTTCATAAAAATCGGAGATGGTGCAGAAAAAAATTCATTTTCTCGTGCATTTTTTTCCCCACACTTTTTTTGATTTGACATGGAATGACCCTAATATAGTGCATATTTTTGTTTCTAATTTTTTTTTTATATGATCCCATTGTTGTCCCACTCTGAAAATTGGTATACATGTAGTTCAAATGTTGTAGTATTCAGGGAAAAAATATAGTGAAAATTAAGAAATTCGTTTTTTGGGAATTCAAGGTCAAGGGTCAAATAATATGACCTTGAAATGTTTTTCACCAAACCTTCATGTGTTTCATATCATTTTAAAAGTCATTTAAAGAGCTTTAAAACTATACCAATTTTATTTCTATATGTTAATTAGAACAGGAGTTATGGTAATTTAAATGCAGCCATCGGAGGGCAGATTTACGTTTTTAGCCATTTTGAAATGCAAATAACTAAAAAACTAATAGGCCGAGGAGGTTAAAATTTTGCATTTTTTACATTCTTAGTAAGTATAACAAGTTCACCAAATTTCATAAAAATCAAAGATGGTGATGAAAAAAAATGCCATTTCTTGTGTTGATTTGACATGGAATGACCCACCTGCCATCCTTGGTAGTCAAGAGACCACAACTGCTGGAGATAATAAATCAATGTTAGATGTCCACAACATTAGCATATGGTACATACGCCAGTTTAAAACTGTTGCCGAGATTACGACAAGGCCTTGGCACCAATTTCCATAATAACACCAAGGGGTACCTTATAATAAGAATTTATAAGAGTGGCTATGCCTTTTACCTGGAAATTACCCATTTTAGTATGCTTCTCACAATTTACAATTATATAAAATCTAGCGAAAAGTGTACATAAAAAATTATGGGTCAGGTTTACTGTACGGTCACCCTTGGCGCGATTTTTCCGCATTTGGCGATAATTTTTTTTAAATGGCACCCCCTTCGAAACGACAAGGAATTGTAGCAACCCTATTGGACAACAGTCGCCAAAATGGCTACTTTTGGCGAGATTTTGAAAAAGTCGCCAAGGGTGACCGTACAGTAAACCTTTACCAAAATTATGTACACTTTTTGATAGATTTTATATAATTGTAGGTTAATGTCTTTCAAGGGCGCCCTGATTTGTCTCCAAATCTGGCAACCCGGCGCCAAACGCGATGCAGGCAGAAAATGGAGGAATTCTTTGATTGGCAACCAAACCGGTTTTTGTCGCCAAGGAATGTTTTATCTTTGTGAATATAGGATTTTCAGAAAAGTCGCCAAGGGCAACCATATAAGACAGATTAACCTAATTGTAAATTGTGAGAGTACTTTTCAGCTTCTTTCGAGAACTTTTTTAATCAGGTATTTGAAATCCCATTACGAACCAGGCCGTGCCTTAAAAAGAAAGCTTAAATCATGTAAATTTTTATTCATCAATTAGTAATTTGTACCTTACACTTTTCTACACTTATTTTATGAATGATTGCACTGTAAGATAAAAATTGCATTTAATACGTTTTGGTGAAACTTGTTAATAATTTTAAAGTAAAAAAAATAAAACTCTTTCAACCCTTACCTAAATAAATAACTGTAGGAATAAATCCCCAATGAAATACTGTCTTCACAAGAGTGAAAACGTGACCCACGCGCTTTTTCGTCTCAGGATTCATATTTAAACCAGCTCAGAAAATATTAAGAAGTTTTTCAATTAAATTCTTAAATGGTAATTTCAAACAAGAAGTTATTGAAGTAAAACTGCAAGTTTCCAGAACATGCGGTTGATAAACAGAGAAAAAGATAGTATTGCCAAATTCTAAAAACTAAACATAAAAGTTGTATTATTGCTTAATTATTGGGATGGTTTGGTTAATTAAAAACATCGCACAAGAGCTGCTATTGGCGACGGTTCGGGGTCTATCTCGAAGGTTTGGTTTTTTGTTAATTAACGTCGCACTAGAGCTGCACAGTGGGCTAATGGACACGGTTCGGGGTCAATCTCGAAGGAAAGACCCGGGAACACATTCCATTCACACATGCACCTCGTTATTTTAGAACCATGGTCAGATGATGAGGAAACACCTGAACTGGCACCCAACGCCTTCAATAGACGTCAGGACTTTGGACCCCGATCAGATGTATCGTGCACCAGTCCCGTATACACGCCGTTAATTTTTGCGGATGTTCTAGACGACTTTTCTAGTATTTTGTAGAGAAGCTGGCAACCTCCGATTACAAGATCACTACTTTTTACTTTTCTTTGTCAAGTCCATTGCCTGGCATCGAACCACGAATTTTCGTATTCCCAGCTGACGCCTTTAACCGCTCTGCCACGGAGGCCCTCCTCGTTGTTTTAGAACTGTGGTCAGATGACGAGGAAACACCTGAACTGGCACCCAATGGCTTCAATTGACGTCGAGACTTTGGACCCCGATCAGATTTATCGTGCACCTGCCTCCTTCTCTTGGGTAGCCCCAGTTGCGCAGTGGATAAGGCGTTCAGCTAGTAATCAGAGGATTGGTGGTTCGAATCCGTGCGATGAACTTGACAAAGAAAAGTAAAAAAAAAAAGTAGTGATCCTGCGATCGGAGGGTTGCCAGCTTCGCTACAAAAATACTAGAAAGTCGTCCAGAACATTCAATAAATTATACTGGCGTGTATACGGGAGTGGTACACGATAAATCTGATCGGGGTCCATTGTCCTGACGCCTATTGAGGTTGCGTCGGGTGCCAGTTCAGGTGTTGTCCTCGTCACCTGACCATGGTTCAAAAATACGAGACATCGTTCCCGGGTCTTTCCTTCGAGATAGGCCCCGTCGCCAGTAGCCCACTGTTTAGCTCTAGTGCGACATTAATTAAACAAACCAAACAACCTACTCTTGGGTGAAATACTGTATGTAAAAGACGTCATCAGGTATAATTAGAAGCGCAAATCAAGAATTTCGCATCGTTAGATGTATAAAAAATATTATTGAATGCGAATCATCTACTGAACTAGCGGTTAGTGGTGAACGATTAGCGACGGTTCGGGATCTGTTAGACAGTTACAGTTCTTGGAATTTTATACAAATGACGAAAAAACATTTCAACTAGCACTCCATACACCTGTTGTACGACACCAGTCAACCCCACCTAGGTGTTGTTGCACCAGTCCTCTCTACACCACGAAATTCAAATCCACAAACCTCCAGTAATGATTAAGTGCTATTTATTCCAACAGTGGGCTACTGACGACGGTTAACAGCTCTCTTCTTTGAAATAGGCCCCTGCCAATTTCGAAGAAAAGAACCGAGAACGACGCCTAATATTTTTGAACCATGGTCAGATGGCGAGGACAACTATTGTCTTGACGCCCATTGAGGCTGCGTCGGGTGCCAGCTCTTTTGTTGTCCTCGTCATCTGACCATGGTTCAAAAATACAAGACACCGCTTTCGGGTATTTTCTTCAAGATAGAACCCGAACCGTCGCCAATAGCCCACTGTGTAGATCTAGTGCAACATTTTCAACTAACGAACCCGAATATTTTCAGTCGTTACATGAAAAATGTCAGGAATATAGTTAGACAAGTCTAAAACATTTGTCAAATACTCTCACTTTTCCCATCAATTTGAGCTAAAATTATTTTCTCTATCAGCATAATGTATTTTTGCTATCAAGAAATATTTCATTACATACACTAGTTTCTTTCTAATCGGTTGGTTGGTTGGTGTTTAATGGCGCAAGAGCCAGTCATGGCTAAGCTGCCTTTCTAATCGGGATCCTTGGCAAACGCTGGGCCCGGTACGTACTTGACAGGAAGCTAGCCCATTTAGTGTCCAAACACTTATTGGGATTTTTTTAAAAAAAAAACTCAAATGAAAGCCGAGCATAAACAGAAAGATAATGTAACCTTAAGTAACAGATATTTTTTTTAAATTGAAGATTAAAAATAAAACTACAGATTATTCAATATAGAGTTTTAGTGGGCAGGGCCACCCTTAGTGGTCGATTGGCCTTGTGCAAGCATAATAGTGGGGCCCCATTTTTATCATCCACACAAACTTATGAATAAGGTTGTTAGATTTTTGTATATACAAATGTTTGACATTACATTTTGTTTGTATGTAGTACATATTAGATAAAATCTGAAATCGTTTCTTTTTTTTATTAAAAATAAGCCTTTTTAATTTAATAACCAGACCAGACAACATTTACGTCTGTAGTGCTATTTGTCGCGAAGTTACAGTGTCAGAATCGATCAGCTTGAAAGCACAACAGTGTTTCTATTCTATTACTCGCCTTTAGCCTATTTTAAAGACGTATTAAGTTTTATCTGTAGCATTCTCATTTTGTGCATTTTTCACTAATAAGTGTGGGACCTTGCGCAGTGGCACACATCTCACACGCCTAAGGGCAGCCCTGATAATGAGACATGTATTTAAAATTCAGTGGCATGTGTCGCACCCACCTATATCTAGTTAACAATTTTAACTAATGGTTACACAAACAAATAAGACGTTCTATCACTTTAAAATATCAGAATTTATCTTGAAATTCACGTTTTTTTGTACACAGAAACGGCATAATAATTTCATTTTTGACTTGGAAGCAACTTTACGTGGCGCCGGATTGAAATACAGAGAAATAAAACAAAATATTTTTCACAGTTATATAAATTTAGACTTTTTTTAAACCGCAAGATAAAGCTCAATCAAACATAATACCAGTGAAGTCACTGTTATTTGGTCACGGGTGCGATGTTCCAACGAGTGACCATAATTTGGGGCGGACGTGTAGAGGCAACACACTCTTAGACTTCCCAATCAGTCTTTTAACCGACATTCATGGTAATATAAATTACTTTGTAACACATTAAACGAAAACAGTCGTGAAAAATGTAAAGGTGAGTATTTTATAACAAATAATAATTTACAATACATAATGAATGAAGGCTGTCTATATAATTTTATACACAAATATACTACAGATGATAACGAATGCAACGCTATCCGCAATAACTGCTCCTCTCACTGGGGTGCCGTTGTGCTGAATATTCCTCCTGTACCCAGCTGACTCGGATCTTCCAACTGCGGACCAACTGAAAAGAAAAGTACAAGTCAGAAGAATGACATATTAAAAGCATGCTTAGAGGCAATAAATATGTGGAGTGGAGATTGTTGTACTTGTTGATACTGCTTTTTCAAATTTTTGAATATAAAGGAAAGAGGCTTGTGGTTTATAATTAATACTATGGAGGAAAGAACATTGACAAGATTTTACGGGAAATAAGCGAGTAACCCTACATTCCGAAAAAGTATCTACGAACAAATTCCTTTTTATAAGTAGTAAGTTAAATTATAAAATAAATTATTGCAGAGTACTGGCCCAAAGTATTGCTTTGGAATAGTGCCAAATACTTCACCTGGACCTAATTTTTAAGCGATTGCTTACTTCCCATGGAAAACCGATTTTGGATTTGAGCGCACCTCTACCTTTTTTTTCCCTATCAATACTAAATACCATAGTTAATTGTGAAGGTTTCTAGAACATATTTTTTATTTCAAAAATTTACAACATAACATCACCACTTTTTTTCATTGAAAATGAAATGCAAATGTTACTATAGACAGGAACACTTTAATAAATTATACCTTTTACTAGTTGTAGTAGTGAACAAGCAATAAAATTATTACTTATGAATCTGTGATTATGTGCCTAGTTTTTATAAGAGAAGGAAAATATGAAATATTTTTTGTCACACTTTTTTACAGAAAAGATGGATATCAATTATTTAATAGAAAAATACCTGTATTTTGTCTTCAGTTTGTATTTCAGTTGAGAGAAAAAATTACAGATAAACCCTACCTGCATCTTAACTAAAAATTTTAAAACTTATTTTCAAACACTGAGAAAAATTAAATTGAATGGATTAGAATTTTGGATAAAATGCTAATACATCTTAATATAACATAAAAAATAAGTTATACCATCTGTCCGATCACAAAATTCTTGAACTTTTAGTATAGTAAATTACCTCTGGAATTCACCTTAATCATCAATCAGTAGAATGATTTAATAAATTCAACTCATTTACAAATAAAATAAAAAGGACGCCATTGAAGTTTACGAAGAAATACAAAGCTTAAACTTTATTCAAAACCAACCGACTTTTTTCAAATCTCAACGAATTCTGACAAATTTCAAAAAACCGAAATTCCAATCTATACAGTGTTGCCACTTAGCAAAATTAACAAAACAATTATTCATGTGGCAGTGTCGTTAACACACTTAATATATATAAGTTCACCTGTGATTTAACACCATCTAAAATTGTAATAAAAAAACTAATTTGATTAACTTCTTCAAGATACAATTTCTTTCTATGATATAATGTAAATTACAAACGAAAAAAAAAAAATACACAGAAGATGTAAAGAGATTGAATGCAACCAATTCATTATTGGGAACATGTTTCTCACAAAACGTGAATCTTTTGTCCACTGCACAGTTTTAAATTTGAAACACGGGACAAAAGAAAGGCAAAACTATATTTAAAATCAAATAAAAGATCTAAATGTATCCCTTCTTGGCACATCACAGGAATAATTTCGAGGAATGCTTCCTAATTCAGGACACATTAATTTGGTCTTCTTTCTGGCACTATACCCAGCAAACACACTGAGTTAGTGTGGCAGAAGACACAAACAAACAAGTAATAAATTGAAATTTCACTTAGTGCAGGGGAAAAAAGGTTCAAGGAAAATTCAAAATCAAATGAAAGATCTAAATGTATCCCTTCATTGGCACATCACAGGAATAATTTCCAGCAATGCTTCCTAATTCAAGACAAATTAATATAGTCTTCTTTCTGGCACAATACCCAGCAAAAACGCCGAGTTAGTGTGGCAGAAGACATAAGCAAGCAAATAGTCAGATTTCAACTTGGAACAGGGGACAAAAGAAAGGCAAAACTAAATTTAAAATCAAATGGAAGATTATAAATGTATCCCTTCATTGGCACATCACAGGAATAATTTCCAGCAATGCTTCCTAATTCAGGAAACATTAATTTGGTCTTCTTTCTGGCACAATACCCAGCAAAAACGCTGAGTTAGTGTGGCAGAAGACAAGAAAGGGAATAATTGCAATTTCTCTTATGCAAGGGAAAAAAGAAAGGCCACAGAATATTGAAAATAAAAGGAAAAATCTAAAATGTATCCCTTCATTGGCACATTACAAGAATAATTTCCAACAATGCTTCCTAATTCAGGACTCATTAATTTGGTCTTCTTTCTGGCACAATTCCCAGCAAAAACGCTGAGTTAGTGTGGCAGAAGACAAGAAAGGGAATAATTGTAATTTTACTTACGCCAGGGAGAAAAGAAAGGCAACAGAATATCTAAAATCAAATTAAAAATCTAAAATGTATCCCTTCATTGGCACATTGCAGGAATAATTTCCAGCAATGCTTCCTAATTCAGGACACATTAATTTGGTCTTCTTTCTGGCACAATACCCAGCAAAAACGCTGAGTTAGTGTGGCAGAAGACATAAGCAAGCAAATAGTCAGATTTCAACTTGGAACAAGGGACAAAAGAAAGGCAAAACTAAATTTAAAATCAAATGGAAGATTATAAATGTATCCCTTCATTGACACATCACAGGAATAATTTCCAGCAATGCTTCCTAATTCAGGAAACATTAATTTGGTCTTCTTTCTGGCACAATTCCCAGCAAACACACTGAGTTAGTGTGGCAGAAGACACAAACAAACAAGTAATAAATTGAAATTTCACTTAGTGCAGGGGAAAAAAGGTTCAAGGAAAATTCAAAATCAAATGAAAGATCTAAATGTATCCCTTCATTGGCACATTGCAGGAATAATTTCCAGCAATGCTTCCTAATTCAAGACACATTAATATAGTCTTCTTTCTGGCACAATACCCAGCAAAAACACCGAGTTAGTGTGGCAGAAGACACAAAAAAAAAAGGAAATAATTGCAATTTCTCTAATGCAAGATAGAAAAGAAAAGCAACAGAATATTGAAAATAAAAAATCTAAAATGTATCCCTTCATTGGCACATCACAGGAATAATTTCCAGCAATGCTTCCTAATTCAAGACAAATTAATATAGTCTTCTTTCTGGCACAATACCCAGCAAAAACGCTGAGTTAGTGTGGCAGAAGACATAAGCAAGCAAATAGTCAGATTTCAACTTGGAACAGGGGACAAAAGAAAGGCAAAACTAAATTTAAAATCAAATGGAAGATTATAAATGTATCCCTTCATTGGCACATCACAGGAATAATTTCCAGCAATGCTTCCTAATTCAGGAAACATTAATTTGGTCTTCTTTCTGGCACTATACCCAGCAAACACACTGAGTTAGTGTGGCAGAAGACACAAACAAACAAGTAATAAATTGAAATTTCACTTAGTGCAGGGGAAAAAAGGTTCAAGGAAAATTCAAAATCAAATGAAAGATCTAAATGTATCCCTTCATTGGCACATCACAGGAATAATTTCCAGCAATGCTTCCTAATTCAAGACAAATTAATATAGTCTTCTTTCTGGCACAATACCCAGCAAAAACGCTGAGTTAGTGTGGCAGAAGACATAAGCAAGCAAATAGTCAGATTTCAACTTGGAACAGGGGACAAAAGAAAGGCAAAACTAAATTTAAAATCAAATGGAAGATTATAAATGTATCCCTTCATTGGCACATCACAGGAATAATTTCCAGCAATGCTTCCTAATTCAGGAAACATTAATTTGGTCTTCTTTCTGGCACAATACCCAGCAAAAACACCGAGTTAGTGTGGCAGAAGACACAAAAAAAAAGGGAAATAATTGCAATTTCTCTTATGCAAGGGAAAAAAGAAAGGCCACAGAATATTGAAAATAAAAGGAAAAATCTAAAATGTATCCCTTCATTGGCACATTGCAAGAATAATTTCCAACAATGCTTCCTAATTCAGGACACATTAATTTGGTCTTCTTTCTGGCACAATTCCTAGCAAAAACGCTGAGTTAGTGTGGCAGAAGACAAGAAAGGGAATAATTGTAATTTTACTTACGCAAGGGAGAAAAGAAAGGCAACAGAATATCTAAAATCAAATTAAAACTCTAAAATGTATCCCTTCATTGGCACATTGCAGGAATAATTTCCAGCAATGCTTCCTAATTCAAGACACATGAATTTGATCTTCTTTCTGGCACAATACCCAGCAAAAACACCGAGTTAGTGTGGCAGAAGACACAAAAAAAGGAAATAATTGCAATTTCTCTAATGCAAGATAGAAAAGAAAAGCAACAGAATATTGAAAATAAAAAATCTAAAATGTATCTCTTCATTGGCACATCACAGGAATAATTTCCAGCAATGCTTCCTAATTCAAGACAAATTAATATAGTCTTCTTTCTGGCACAATACCCAGCAAAAACACCGAGTTAGTGTGGCAGAAGACACAAAAAAAGGAAATAATTGCAATTTCTCTAATGCAAGATAGAAAAGAAAAGCAACAGAATATTGAAAATAAAAAATCTAAAATGTATCTCTTCATTGGCACATGACAGGAATAATTTCCAGGAATGCTTCCTAATTCAAGACAAATTAATATAGTCTTCTTTCTGGCACAATACCCAGCAAAAACACCGAGTTAGTGTGGCAGAAGACACAAAAAAAAAAGGAAATAATTGCAATTTCTCTAATGCAAGATAGAAAAGAAAAGCAACAGAATATTGAAAATAAAAAATCTAAAATGTATCCCTTCATTGGCACATCACAGGAATAATTTCCAGCAATGCTTCCTAATTCAGGAAACATTAATTTGGTCTTCTTTCTGGCACAATACCCAGCAAAAACACTGAGTTAGTGTGGCAGAAGACAGAAACAAGTAAAAAAATTAATTTCACCTAGTGCAGGGGAAAATAGAGCCAAAGAAAATTCATTAAATAAAAGATCTAAAATGTATCCCTTCATTGGCACATTGCAGGAATAATTTACTGCAATGCTTCCTAATTCAGGAAACATTAATTTGGTCTTCTTTCTGGCACAATTCCCAGCAAAAACGCTGAGTTAGTGTGGCAGAAGACAAGAAAGGGAATAATTGTAATTTTACTTACCCAAGGGAGAAAAGAAAGGCAACAGAATATCTAAAATCAAATTAAAAATCTAAAATGTATCCCTTCATTGGCACATTGTAGGAATAATTTTCAGCAATGCTTCCTAATTCAGGACACATTAATTTGGTCTTCTTTCTGGCACAATACCCAGCAAAAACACCGAGTTAGTGTGGCAGAAGACACAAAAAAAAGGAAATAATTGCAATTTCTCTAATGAAAGATAGAAAAGAAAAGCAACAGAATATTGAAAATAAAAAATCTAAAATGTATCCCTTCATTGGCACATCACAGGAATAATTTCCAGCAATGCTTCCTAATTCAAGACAAATTAATAGTCTTCTTTCTGGCACAATTCCCAGCAAAAACTCTGAGTTAGTGTGGCAGAAGACATAAGCAAGCAAATAGTCAGATTTCAACTTGGAACAGGGGACAAAATAAAAGCAAAACTAAATTTAAAATCAAATGAAAGATCTAAATGTATCCCTTCATTGGCACATTGCAGGAATAATTTCCAGCAATGCTTCCTAATTCAAGACACATTAATATAGTCTTCTTTCTGGCACAATACCCAGCAAAAACACTGAGTTAGTGTGGCAGAAGACAGAAACAAGTAAAAATTTTAATTTCACCTAGTGCAGGGGAAAAGAGCCAAAGAAAATTCAAAATTAAATAAAAGATCTAAAATGTATCCCTTCATTGGCACATTACAGGAATAATTTCCAACAAAAACACAGAGTTAGTGTGGCAGAAGACATAAGCATGCAAATAGTCACCGTTTTGTATTTAATGCGGGGGACAAAAGAAAGGCCCAAGACTAATTAAAAGATCTGAAATGCACCCCTTCATTGGCACATTGCAGGGATAACTTCCAGCAATATTCTCTAATTTATTACACATTAACAAGGTCCTCTTTCTAGCAATGCAGTCAGCAAAAACAATGAATTATCTTTCCAAAAGAAGACACAAACAAGCTAATAATCACAATTTTAGCACATTTGACCGGGAAATTAAATTGGCACATGCACTGCCAAAAAAGGACTATTAAATTTCTAAATTTGGGAATAGCCCCAGCTGAAGTGATACAATCCTTCAGGATGGCAACAAATTCCTGGAAAAAAAGTTTCCTGATGCCCTTGGACGTTATCAGAAAAATGTCGTCGATTTTGCAATTACATTAAGAAATGTTTTAATACATGCTTTGTACAAAAACAAAGTATTATTGCCGTAATTCAGTTAAAATAAAAATTTATGGGTACAACACAAAATTTCAGAATATTTGTGCTTAAAACACAAACAAAATAGTCAACTTACCTGGCCTAAACTGCTCTGCAGAATATCGGGTAAATAAAATGCCAATTCCTTCTATGAGTGCAAGCAAAACTCCACCTGATTAAAAAAATATATAAATTGTACCTTAATTACATTCTTAATAAATTTTCATATCTTATGCAGCAGTATTAAATTAGATGTCTCTCACAAGCTTTAAAACATTCACTGGTGAATAAAACAATAGTAATATCAAGATTTCTAAAATATTATAAATTTCTTAAACAATTTGTTTAAATTTTATAGGTTCAGCATCAATTTTGTATGCAACAACCAACCAAAAGCTACTCTCAGCCAGCAGATTTTAAATTGGAAAAACATTTAAAAGAACATTATTATGAGCTAAATAGCAATGGCCAAAAATCTATTATCACTCCTGTCACCACTATACTGCAAGCAGGTGTACTTATATTTATAATGCAAAACCTCCCATATTTATTTTTGAAAATATTTCGATTTTAAAAAACGCTTTTAAATCGAAAAAATTTCATACTATATTTTACCCAAATAAAATACAATTTTTGATAACTAACCACAGGCTTGAAGCTGACAATGTTGGTCTGGTATAGCATCTTAACTAATTAGCAAAAAAAAAAATTATACATGAAATTAAATACGTTCACGACTTGCCATTTAAAAAATACTCGAGAAGTTGAGTTTAAACATCGAGGAAAGTTTGTTACAGCTTCCTGAAATCAAAGGCCTTGGATGTTACTCACAGAGTTGAACAAAACGGCAACTGGTAACAGTAATTTTGAATAATGGTCAAAATATATAACCACAACACTGGAGTAAATATGGATATTCGTTTCATACCACATTTGACAATGCCATACATACCCCAGCATAAAAAACCTTATACAAGAACTATATACTAAAAATATGGGAAATTAAAAAATATATATCTTACCAATGACTGCAGATCCAATCATTGCACCTTTACCATCTATAAAATGTAAAAGAATAATTTTTTAACATTAAGTATGGTTATTATAAGAGCAGGGGTCAATAACCCTTGCCTGGTGGTTGTATTTAGATATATAGCCTGGCTAAATGGCCACTGGGATGTCACATAACTTGTTTGTGATTGGTTAAAACTGGCTTTGATGGACGTTACCTAGCCATTAATTAATCAGTCATGTTATAATTATTTTGTAATGTTGTGTGGGGGTGGACGCAAAGAGTATAGCAGAAAACAGTTACCATGGAAATGGAAATAGAGGAATCATTTGGGGACTACATGCTACTAAAACATTCAACCGTAACTGAAAACGATATTTCAAATAAACACCGCATATGTTTTCTAACAATTAAAATGCTTTTGAAAAAGTAAATTTGTAATTTTAAGCAATAGAATTTAGGACTAGAGCTATGCTGACTCCCGTTTTTTGATATGATGTACCACAATAGCAAGGCTTTGTAAACAAAATAGGTGCAGTGTTTTTATAGCTTTCATGGCTGACCCAAAGGCTCATGTTAATGATATTGAAGAGCCTTTAAATCAGTTTTGCATTAAATTAAGTCATTTGTATATAAAGTAAGCAATAAGAATGGAACAATAATTTGGTATAATGCACATTCAGCTGCCCAAAGAAATATTTCTTTGAACCAATTACTTTAATATTTAGCATACCAATAAAAGAAGGTACATAAAATATTTGTGAATATAATAAAAAAAAATATGTATTGGATATTCTGATAAAATCTGTTACAAAAAAAAAAAACCTCAAATATTTTTTAAGTTTATTTGCAACAAAATGATTTACAAAATACCTTTTTATATATTTCAAAGTTTTAAATTTAATACACAAGTACACATTTAATACACACACACAAGACACATTGGAACTCAGATGGGCTTAAGCGCATACATATAATTACATCCATATTATTAGTTAAAGTTACAGAGCAAACAACCCAGAGAATTATACGCATGACTCAGAATTGAGGGGGATGGGGGGTGAGAAACCAAGAATACAAGTGCCAATCGGACTTAAACGACTTTTTACCCATTGTGTTTAGTAGTCAAGGAGTTTATCGTTGACACAATTGGCTTAAAAGTGTTCAAGTCTGTCAAGCACAGGCCCAACTTTTGTCAAATTTAAGTTAATGCCATCAAACATGTACTTTTTATGTGCAATAACACCAAGTCAATAGTTTCATTTTTAACAACTAGATGCTACTAGTAGTTCTGCCTCTTTCCTATCAATCAAATAGTTATTCTTGTCTTGGTCCACTTTAATTTCAGGGTGGCAACAAAATTCTGGAAAAAAATGTCCCTGATGGTGTGTCACAAAAATTTCCCTGATTTTACAATTACATTAAGAAATATTACAATACACGCTTTGTATAGAAACACTATCCGCACTACAATATATTTCATTATAAATGAAATATTATAACCAATACTTATTGTCAGTTAAAATAATTTATGGATACAACACAAATTATACAATTGCAACAGGCATAAAAGTAATTAAACATGTTCTCTGGGAACAAAGAATGCAAAAAAGCAAGTTTTTCCAATTATTTCTTTTGCCGATAATTTTAAATGTTTTATATGCTTCATATTTCTTATTCCAGTCTTCAATAAATTACATATTCATTAGCCCCTCAAATGTTGCTTATAATCACTTTACTTTTGCTTCTCTTTCCAGCAGTGGTTCCCATCTTTACAAAAATAAAACTGAAAATATGAAATTGCGCATAATCCCGCTTTTTAAAAAAAAATCCTTTTTCAGAACTAAAAGGAAATATTGACAACTAAACTACCCAGAATAAAGGGCATAATCGACGATAATGGCTCTTTTACTGTTATAAATGTGCCTAATTTTTTGTGAAATTTTGAAAAATTCTGACATTTGACTGGTATTTCCAGAATTAATTCTGATTTCCCAGGTTATGTTGCCACCCTGAATTTCGATATGTTCTAAAATTTCTTTACATACATATATAAAGTTTGATTATATTTTCTAACTAAAAGCAGGCGACAGAACTACTTTATCCCAAACATTATTTATCAAAATAGCAATCAATTCTTACTTCTGACTGCAAGAATAGCTCCTGTGAGAGCCCCACTAGCTATCGAATTCCACGGGTCTTCTTTCTTCCTCATGTGAACTAGTGTACAGTCGATAGTCGAGAACAGACCACCCCAAACGGCAAAATTACCTGCAATTCAAATATGAATTTTTTACATTCATGCTTATCTGAATAGATATTTTTTTAAAAAAAAAAGGTTTAACCATGGTACAAGATAATATGATTTCGAAATTTTCAATAATGTACTGTATTAGAAATGAAAAGTAGAATAAAAAAAAATACTATTCACGGTGTCCCAATGGTGTAAACGTTTAGATAGTGGATTGCAGTACCCGGGGTCCGAATCCTGGGCAAGTGGGGTTGTAATTTGTGTTTATATATACCTTTGTATATAGATGATAATAATAATAAATAGAATGTAGGGATAAAGCGCCAAGTGAAAACCTCTTAATCAAATAAACTATCCATGATTGTTGCAAAATGGTTGAAGAAAACATCAAATAAATAATTGCTATATGCAATATAATTAGTGTGTATGCATTGTCAACTGAATTTATAGCTAAATATATTACTTTTTGCACCTTTTTTAAGGGATTTCCAGTCGGAGTAGGCATACTGATGCTTTTTTTTGTTTAGAAATTATCATCTTTTGAACTTTTATGTACTTAGTCAACAGAAAACTCCTTAACTCTCCGAGTGGTTAGGAACAAGACACCCCAGCGCTTTAGGCTTGAAAAATATTTCAACATTGTGTCGAGTAAAAATATTCTATTTTCGCTTGGCATGAATTCTATACATTTCATGGACATAAAACCATTTCTATTGCGCCCCTCTCTGACCAACAGCAGCAGACTCCTTTCAAAACATTGACGAAAAGATTGTTTTCAATAACAAACTGAGAGTTGGGGAGAGGCGATATCGACTTGTTATGTAACCTCAAGTTCTCAAGCACAGGGATTTCCCCTCAATAGATTCAAGAATTTAACTATCCTAATAAACTGAGCCATAGCGGAGATTTCCGACATTATTATATAAAAGGTTTCCAAGTAGCAGAAAATTCTTAACAGTCTGCGACAAGATTTTAGTGAATAAGATTTGTCTGCAAATTCATTTATTATATTACTATTGGTATACCTTTCATGAGCAAGAATTAGATTAAAGAGAGAATCTCAGCAACAGTATTACATTGTTATTCACATTTTTTTTATGCACTGTTTAATCATTGATAGATTATAAGTATTCATCACTTAAATAATAAAGTACCAATTATTTAAATATTTAAGAACAAATACATACCCATTTATTAAATAGTTTCAGCATTCAAAACAAAAATTCCTTATTGCATTAACAATATTTTCTATTGAAAGGACAATAAAAATTTAAATTTTATTTCATTGTTAAAATTTATAAATTAAACAAGAAAGATTATTTTCCGAATTTCCTTGGTAAATTAAAATTGGAATCATAACTTTAAAGTATGGTAACTTAATTAAATTGCAGAGTTTATACTGAAAATAAAAAAGGGAAGGGTGCATCATTTATTTTTTATCTGTTAGTACTTTAATATGCAAGTCTAAAAATTGTAAAAATTGAATTATAAAGCAATTTAAATTATTATTTACTATGGTTTTAGATATTTATATAAATTTCATAAGATGCAAGTCTGATAAATCATTATTTCCTTTCCATTGAAAAATAGGCATAGTGAATGAAATTTAATGCAAACTGTCAAACTAATGTTCAAACTGGCATTTTACATGTAAAATAATCATGACATAAAATCAAATATTTTGCAGTAAAAGTTTACTTTAAAATACTAGAATTCCCACAATATCCTCAGAAATGTTCAATTATTCCAATTTGTAAAAAATGAAGCAATTAGAGAAGTTTGTTTTTTGACAAACTTGGTATAACTAATCGGTTCGCAATAGTAAAAAAAAATTATATAAATAAATTACAACTAAAGAAATGCCTTCCAAAGCGAGAAAACTGGCTCTAAACATATAGTAAAACAAGTTTTCTGTCTTGAAAATCGGAAAAGCCACCGGCTAAAATGCCGATCTCGGATAAAATCGGCAACTATGGTTAGCTGATAATAATTAAATTCCTAACAAACTCAATAAAAAAATTAAGAAAACCATGTTAAACCATGCCTGTGAAGATTTGTTCAAACATGTGTAATTTATAACACAACGCAAAATATTTGCAAATTATTCTTCTTACATAATCTGAACAGATTTTTTTTAAATAAATATGTTTAGTGTCTGATTTTGAGTAATTATCAATCAAATATTGAAAGAATTTGATGGTTACAAATATAAAAAATAAATTGTTCATATAAAAATTAGAGTTGCAATAATTAATGAAACTTCTTATGAAAAACAAAAAAAATATTTTTGATTGTATTACCAGACAAGTACGTACATATAATTAAAAATAACATAAATTGCGTTAAAATGAAATTTATTTCACGAATATACTAAAATATTTTAGGAGCATTTAAACGAATATTTATAGCTAGTCGATATTGCGCTAGAATTTGAAACTATAGTTTCCACTAAAACAAATTACTTTTCGAGAGTTCATTGACTAGTATGGCATAAGGAATTAGTTAAGAAATACTATAGAACATATACATGTCATAATTTTTTTTGTTTAAATAATTAAATAATAATAAAGGCAATGAGCACAAATTTTGATTGTGGTTGAGTAAAGTTCCATGCGGGAACAGTAATCTTGTCTAAAACGCAATTAAGTATTGCTGAAATATGAATTTACTATCTGAAAACATATATTGATTACACATTATAAAAATAAACAGAAAAAAAAAATAATCAAAGGATAATACAAAATAAATTATGCTGAAGATTTAATAAACAAAAATTTTGACAGTTACATATAATATATTTAACAGAAAATTATTATTAAAAGAAATATAGTAAAAATATTGAGGATTAAAACAGTAAGGGATAGAGCTATTGTTCTGATGGGAATTATGGACAGTCACAATGCATCCCAATTGTGTGCCGATGGGGATGGAGGCAATGAGAGATTTCAGTCCCGGAATTTATTAAGTCTCGCAGATTGTCCAGTGCTGCGGATAATTGGCGCACACTGCCACATAGTGAAGCTGTTTCAATGGCAGTAACGCGATTATCGTAGATATAACTACGGCGATCACGTAGTTCATCTTCCGAGGAATTGTGTCGCTGGAAAAACGCCAGGACGGCCACTTCCCAGGAACGAACGCTGGTGAACCGATTGCCTGCGTCCAGGTCGGATTGCGAAATTGGCTGATCGCTGGCGACATCATTTGAGCTGGAGTCAGAGAATAGGGAAGAGTCAATCGACCTCACAAAGTTTATGAAGTTTAAACGGGCATGGCGATTGTCCACCTCCTCGGTGTAACTGGGAGTTGGGCTGGCGACATCAGAATTATCCGTGGCAAAACCCTCAGATAGCAGGTAGGCAGGACAGGATTTGATGGAGTCGGGAAAAGACATGTTGGAAGGTGACTGGCAAAGGGTAAGGTTGAAATGTGAGTGAGGGCGATGGTAGAACGCGAATTTAATACATCAATATTTATAACATATAAAGAGTAACAACCACATTACCCCGCCGACAATTGAATATCTTTTATGAATTTAAAACTTGTGCATTACTAGAAATCCATGGACAACTTAAGTCGTTCAGCTCGATCAGTGGGTTAATAAAAAAAATGCTCATTTGAATAAAAACACTTAACGAGGAACTGTTTCTAAAAAACAAACATAAGCAAAAATTCATCATTTTGTAATATAGCAAGTTTTCAAAGATTTTACATTACCTCCAATTATGGGAGCCCTTTGCCGGACAGCGGCTAAACTTCCCTGTAGCCTTCGAACTGTACCCTAATGAGAAAAGAAAAGCTATATTAAGAACAATTTACAATTTGCTCAAATATAAATGCTAGAATGCAAATAGTCCTTACATTTTTTTAAAAAAAGTAGATATAAAAAAGGGCAATGATAATGCGATCACAAGGATAAGACTACACAGAAGCTGTATAAATTATTTCAAACACTAGTACAAAAAAATTCTATTTTTAAATTATTAATTGGTGACAAATGTTAAAGGCAAAACTAAACAAATAGTCCTCACATTTTTTTAAGTAGAGATTTTCAAAAAAGGCAATGATAATGCAGTGTTCACTCTAAAAATAAAAAGGGGCAGGGCGCTGTTAGCAGTAAAAGGGCACCCCGATTTAAAAAGGCACTTCTTGATTTTAAAAGGGCGCTTTTAAAAAAAAGTTTGGGGTGGGTGTGACCAAATAAAAAAAAAACGTGACCAAATAAAAAAAAGTTCCGATTGTTGGTTGATATTGCGCTAAAGCTGTATATTGAGCTATTGGTAACTTTTCGGGGATTACCTCGAAGGAAAGACCCTTACAAAATGGATGTGTCTTACTTTTAAATGAGTGCAAATAGTACAAAACAAAATTAATTTTTTTTTCACTTAACCAAATCGATAGGTAGTCCTAATCAGACCCCTTACAAAACTGATGAAAAGGCTACTTAAATCCAAAATTTGGTAATAAAATGCCTAATCTTGTAAAATCGCCCCAAAACATTTTCTCTTTAAAGAAACACATAAAAAAACTTAGCATTTCATACGCGGGCACAGGCAACCCCGTGATCATCGCGATTGCACAAAATGCGTAGTTAAAATGGAGTTTGTCTTTCTAGCGACATAATTCACTTTAATTATTATTTACACCAAAAAAATCGATGCATTCTTTAAAGACAGCTAGGGAAGCAATGACACTTGTGCTTCACTGAAAAGGGCAAGAGGGGCGGAATTTTTTCAAAAGGGGAACGAGGGCGCTATCGAGATGAAAAGAGGGCGGGCAGGGCGGAACGCCCTTCAAAAAATGCCTAGAGGGAACACTGATAATGCAATCACAAGGACATTTAAAATTGAACTTTATATATAAATATCATTCTTCTTTTTTCCTAGTTACCAAACAATTTACTTTTTAATGCTAGTGTTTATGCCATAGAGTTTATCCCCCCCCCCCCCCAACAAATGTTGCATAAAAAAGGAACAATTTGTAAAATAACAAAATTTTTATATATTATAAGTACAGTACATAAAAACACACCAACTTCAGTATACTATAAGAAACATAACTATTTCTATCTCATAACTTTACTATAAAGCCTTTACGATAGCAACAAAAAAAAAAAAAAAAAAAATTAATATATTAATATGACATTAAATTTTGTGTGTGTATGTATTTGATCTTAGTTAAACACAATAGGTGCAAAACTATTATTAAAACAAATTTCTTATTGCACATCTTTCTGACTCGGAAAGTATCAACTAAAAGAGTAAAAGGTTGTGTGCTTGATCAATTATTTGTTAATACTATTTTACGCTGAGAGGGAGAGTATCAGCAATATAAAAAAAAAGTTTTAAATATTAAACTTTTGATTGGTTGACCTCTTAATATATAAAGCATAAAACTTATGCAAAATTTTATTGAAAAATAAAACTTTTAAAATGGCACATCTTTCTGACTCAAAGAGCAAAAAAAAGAAACCTGACGTTTAAAAGGTTGTGCTGAATTATATTTTCCTTGGACAAACTTTCAAAATAATCTATCAGTTGAAGGAACCAGAAATAAATCCACTTTACAGCATATTTTTCAAAAATAAGATAGCATTACCAACTTGTAGCTTTCAAGAAGTATTATCACCACATGTATTCGTCATTTGGGGTAGAATCACTTTAAAGACGTAAAAAATAGCAATAAAGTTTCAACATGCTTTGGAAAAAACACACCTTATATTTCATGCCTTCAAATTAGTTCAAAATCTAGTTCCCTAGACCCTTGTTATTTAAATTGGAAGAGACAATTTAACCTTTTTCTGCTGCGATTAAGTATGTTCATAAAACAAAAATGAATAAGGTAAAAGAAAATCTAACATAAATCTTATCCTATTAACTTTAAGATCTTCAAGTTAAAATAGACCTTTTTTTAAATTTTAAACCAGCTTTAAAAAAATTTTATTTTGGCAATTTAGATCAATTTCTAAAAAGTTTATAGTAGCGAACCTAAACACTGTTTATAAGTGTTTGTATCTTAATATGCGAAACAAAAAAAAGTTTTTGAAACACATTTTAAAAACAACTTTTACTGTAGCACATCTTTCTGACTTAAAGAGCAGCGACTCAATGAGTAAAAGGTTGTGTGCAAAATAAGTGCGTACATTTACATTTATCTACTGCACAAACAATACCACTTTTTCATTCATAAAAGAAGAAAAAAAAACTCCCTTCAACTGTACAATTTTCATTCTACTGAATCTATTTGACTAAATTGTTATTTATGCTTTTTTCCAAAGTACACTCAATTTTTTTCCTATTTAACTTTAATTACTGAACTTTATCAAAGTTAAGAAGGTAGATTCCAGACAAGAGAATACTAAATTTAAATGTAACAAATTTAATAGATAAAATACTATGGGTTAGATAGTATTTCATACAGTGAGTAGAGAAAGTGACGTGAACACTTTCACTTTCTGAATTAAAGACCTTTCAAAGATGACGGTATGTTTTTGAAAGGTTCTTAATTAGGGTCATTATTACATATGTGAACATGGTAAGAACAGCTACATAAAAAATTATGCAACATCATCTTCTACAATGTAAAACTTTTAATATTGCACATCTTTCTGACTCGAAGAGTAGAAAACTCAACGGGTAAAAGGTTGTGTGCTGAAAAACTTAATAAAATGTAATAGCAGCCCTCATGACTGAAACACATA
This sequence comes from Troglohyphantes excavatus, assembly GCA_963932185.1. Lineage (NCBI taxonomy): Eukaryota > Metazoa > Arthropoda > Arachnida > Araneae > Linyphiidae > Troglohyphantes > Troglohyphantes excavatus. The sequence continues at coordinate 13,735,951 of OZ010668.1, forward strand.
GCTGGAGTCAAAAAGCAATACTACATTTACGTTATACTGTATATAATTTAACAAAAATAAACTATCTTTTATTAACATCCAACAAGCTATTCTTTCAAAAATTAATATTAAAAATTTCCCTTTAATTTAGTTTTGACAGATACTAAGAGCAAGGAAACTAATTGCAAAATTGCTTTATATTTATAGTTCATTATTTACATAATTATACTAAACTTAAAAATAAATTGTGTATAAATTATGATTATTTATACACTAAAAATTTCTTCTCATTAACGTATTAGTTTAGTAAGGACGTTAAATTATAGCTGAAATTATACAGGGTAGAAGAAAAAGAAATAATTACATATTATTATCAAACAGATTGGTCTTTTGTATGTGTTAAAATAACTGTTCACATAGTAAGAAACGCAACATAAAAAAATTATGCAACATAGTCTTCTACAATGTAAAACTTTTAATATTGCACATCTTTCTGACTCGAAGAGTAAAAAACTCAACGGGTAAAAGGTTGTGTGCCGAAAACTGAATAAAAAATAATAGCAGCATTCAAACGAGTACAATTCTTAAACAAATTACCAGACCTGCTTGGATATATGCTGGTAAACGCTCGAATTCGTTTACGCATATACTCATCTAGTGTGCATGGGTTAGCTGCCATGTGGTGTAAAACACAATTCCAAGATAAGATCATTTAAGGGGAAACGGTACCTTTTTACATTCTTTTTTTATTTTCAATAATTCTTTTTATTTTTTGAATGCAAAATACTTTAATATATATTTAATGACAAAATTGTTAAAAAAAATTCATAAAAGTTTTTTAATAAATTCAGAATTAAATTTTTTTTTTAATTTTTACTGTTTTTTAAATTTTCTACTACTTTTTTAGTTTTTAATTTTTTATCACAAAATTTTGTTTTTGTATTCCTTAGAATATAATAAACAAAACTGGGTATTGAATATTAAATAAAATTAGACTAAATAAAATTATAGACTAAAAATAAATAAAATTACACTAAATTAGATTTTATATAATTTTTTTTCTTCTCAAAAGCCAAAAAACCCTGAAAAATCTAAATCTTTCTGTTTAAATTATTTTTAAAAATAAAATTATGTGTCCTAGGGCTTATTCCATACCCAATTATGTCAAACACATAACTGATAATATTCATTAAAAAAATTGAATCTTTATCTCTATTACAAAAAAAAGCCTTACATTTCATATGCAGTAAAATGCGTTAAAAATGAACACTGAGAAAAAGTGATTTAAAGTTTTCAAATGTAAAAAAAAGGTAAATGTATCATACTGTTATCAAAATATATCATACTTTGCATCAATATAAGTATATTTATTAACAAATACTTTTATACTTGGCCATTTTTTAAATTTGGGAGAACTGCCTTTCAACTTAAATTTCAATGCATTTTTCACTATAGCATTAAAATATATATAACTCCATAAGTACAAGCTATTTCTGTTTAATTTTGGAGTTCTCTATTCATTTACATGAAAGTACATTTAAGAACTCACCATTTAAAAGTTAAAAAAAAAAAAAAATCCTCCAGCTTTGTAAGCACATTTAGCCTGCTGTCACCCAATATAAATTCAAATAACTTCTTAAATATTTTTAATTAAACACTGAAAATTTTCATACATGTTTAGAAATATTGGAACGGTAATTTAAGCTAATTAAAAAAATTCGATGTTTTGATTACGTTTACTTGCAAGGCTTGCAATTTATAGCACTCTGTGCACTTTTTGGCCATCACTCGGTATCGAATGGAGGACCTTCTGCATGATACGCCGATACTCTACCAGTCAGGGGAAAGTGATCACCCAAGCCTATGTGGAAGTATAGGATACATGAAATGATCTCCACAAACTCAGTGATATTAGCCAGATTATTTTTTATATTAAATTCTCTTGTTTTTTCAAAAAATCTCAAAATCCCTGTCCTTGTTGATGGACACCGATTTAACATTTTTAGAAAAATTCCTTTCCCTTTTCCAGAATTATTTTCATTTTCTCTACAATTCTAGGTTTTTTAGGCAACCCTGATTTCAAATATATTTTTTTAAATTCAGATTTGATTCTAAAGCTTCCTCAGAATATTTTCAAAACAAAAAAATCAACAAGGACATTTTTATTTATATAGAAATTTACAAGAAATCAATAGTAATGCATATAAGAAACTAATGTTAATGACACAACTGTATGTTTCCCTTCTTAGTTAAACACTAAAATGTGTGTAAAACTATATAATAAAAACCACTCACTTTTGCACATCTTTCTGACTCACAAAGTATTAACTCTGAAAGTAAAAGGTTGTGTGCTGAATAAATTGTTTTACTAAAAAAGGACACTTAAATTGTTTCTTGTATAGATTTTACAATCAAGCTTGAAAGAAACACAATTTTTTTTATAAGCATTGTGCAGGTAGTCACCCAAAATGTGCCAAGGATATTCACTCAGGACAGGATAGAAGCTTTAAAATTACAGAGTCAAATATAGGTTATTACCAACTTTTTTTAGAGTGCAGTAATTTATCAATTTTTTCTGCTTGGATTTTAAAATTAGTTTTGGATAGGAAATTGCCAACCCGAATAAAAGGAAAATTTATTAAAATACTGCAGATATTTACAATGACTTACTTAGGCTCATTATTACATTCAGTGATACAAACGTTCATTCATTGATCGCTCATCGCTTATTACATTCAATGTTGTGTTTGAACATAGGATTCTGATTGAAATATGCACCAATCGTTCTCTAAAGGTTAATAATGGATTGAGTTTTCATTACTTCTTTTCTGTACCTTTCTTTTGATATTAACTGCACAATTTTTAGATCTGTGAAAATAGTCTAAGAACTTTGGAAATTCAATTATTTCGTTATTGCAAACTAATCAGTACAACGCTTCATGTACATAGCTTTTAGCAGTTTCACATTAGTCAATAATTTTTGAAAATCGTTATGAACTTCCAAGGTTAAATTCCCATTTTTTAGTTTCTCAACTGTCATAGACAAATACGGTCTCGAGTAGAAAGGTTAAAATAATCCAATAGATGCTTTATTACATCTAGACTGTGTATGAAGTTACCATCTTGCTAAGTAATCCCTAGTTGTCAATGCCACTTAAAAAAATCTTTGAATTACCTCATAACTGGAAATAAGGTACAAGAAATAGAGAACTGCAGAAATAATTTTCGAAAAAATGTACACATTACTTGAATTTTTTTTGGAGGGGAGGTATATTTTTGTATGTATACAGGAAACAATCAAAAGCTAATAATACGATTGGAATTGAATACTCACCGATGGAGCATTACGGAAGCCTTTTATGCTTTGAAACACTGAGCCTCCTATGGCACCCATTGTGAAAGCTCCACCACAATCGTCCACGATTCGCCATGGACTGGAAAAGAATATTTTTGTTTAAATTGGCAAAAAAAGATTACAATTATAATAAACAAAGGAGTATAGAAATAATTTTGTGGTTAATCTGTCTTTCACAGTTGCCCTGATGTTTCGCCAAATCTGGCAACCCGGCGCCAAACGCGACGCAGGGAGAAAATGGAGGAATTTTTTTATTGGCAACCAAACCGATTTTTGTCGCCAAGCAATGTTTTATCGTTGTGAATATAGGATTTTCAGAAAAGTCGCCAAGGGCCACCATATAAGACAGATTAATCGTAAATGTAAAAAAGTTATTTTTATTTGTAGGCAATTCTCTTTCACAGACATATTTGTTGTCGCAAAATGAGATATTATGTTAAAATAGCACACTAGAATTATATAGTAAAAGAAATTGTGGTTAAAATGCAGTACACGGAACTTAGCGAGTTTTGGGGAAAATAAATATTTGCAAAGGGTTTAAATGCATACTATTTTTAGCAACCCTGAAGGTGGAAAATGTAGGTCTTTGAGAGGGTAACGAAACTGGTTTTTGCACTACGAACCTGCAAGTTTTTTCAAAAAAGTCACCAAGTGTGACCGTTCATGCATTTTAAATGGCTAGTTATAAATTTTGATTAGGGGGATTGAATTTATTGAAGATTGTCTTTATCTGGCTTGATAATTTCCATGCAGTTATAAAAATACTAGCTGCATCAAATACATTATTAATAATAACAAAAAAAGGATTTAGCTGCACAAAAAATATTTTAACCCGATAAATGATTCTACAAAATGATAACTCAAAGAGAAGATCATTAAAAAAGTACAAGTAAAATGTGCAATCTTTGTACAAAGAAATCGTAATTTTTAATATGCAATACAAACAATTAATTTTAAAAAAAAGGCTATATTTGTTTGTCTGCTCACTGAAAAGGGATGATATTGCGATTATTAACTTTGATCTAAGCGTGAAATACCGGCAAAACCATTTCCTACTATAAAACTTACTTATAGCACAGTATTTATATATTTTCCGCAAGAAACTAATGAGAAATAGAATTCTATAATATTTCTGAAATTAATTTTAGATCAATACTCTTTTTCTAAAATCAGTTTGGCAAACATTGCAATAATTTTTTAAGCGTCTTAAGATGATGCAACACTGCGAATAGAGGCACATGTTTATTAACCAATTTAAATTTTTAAAATTAAAATTTTCGCAACACACAGTTATTCTTAAAAATTAGTTAATAATAGATTTCAGTTTATATTAAATGTATTTTAATGCAAGGTAAATTTACAAACCAACCATGGCTCACGTGCGTATTCCTCCATCTTTAAAATTAGAAAGGTACGGTCGCAGTTATTATAAACATAAACTAAAGTTTTGAAGGTTAATTTAAAGTCAAATTTTAAGTATCAATATTTTTATTTTTACTTACACAGTTTGACAGAAAAAACAAGTTAAAAGCCGAATTTTTTTTTTAATTTTATTTTTAACAGCAAAATAAGTATACATTGAGAAGAGAGTACTGAGCTACAATAATATTAACGCTGGACTGCTCATTCCATGGCCATTCGAAAGGACTATTTTTTACGGTACAGGATCAAAGGATCTAATGCGGTCGTCTACGCTTAGCAATCACTCCAGGGATTTTATTATTGAGCTCAATTAAAAAAAGATAGACAATAGACAAATATAATTTTTTTTATAGTTTAAAAATTACATTTTAACTGGTAATTAAAATTAAATTTGTAATACTCTAACGTCAATAAATAGGAAATTGATCAATAAAAAAAAATCAATTAAAATCTGTTTTTTAAATAAAAAGCCTCAGAAAAATGTACACAATAAATCGCTAAAGCATAAAATTCGCTTATTTTTTTAATACTAGGGGGCTCCGCCCCCTGCTCCGCTAACGCTTCACCAACCCCCAGAGGATTGCTACGCAATCCTCTTTAGTTTGCTTCGCAAACAATACCGGCTTCATACACAGTAGACAATGACAATGTGTCCTAACAACAATACTTTTTTTAGTTATATAAATTATTGCTGGCAGTGCCGTCACACAAATTTATTTTTGGAATGTTGAGACAAGAAATTTTCCAACTTAACGATCCGAAAGTGAACAATTAAAAATTCCCAACTTAAAGACGTCGGGTACCAGCTCTAGTGTTGTTCTCGTTATCAGGGGTGGCTCGAGGTAGATTTTCCACATGGGCAAAAATTATTTTGACGCCCTTCGAAAAATTACCCCCCCTCCCCCTTCCAATCCCCAAAATATAACGTTAACATTTTTTTGTTGCAAATTTAATAGACCTGAAAATCTAGAATAATAATGTTACGTTATTATACAATAATGCTAAGTTATTACACATAACATTTTTTGTTCATTGAATGTTTTTTCCCATCCTAATTTTGTCTTAACGAATTTTGCGTCCTAAGCTTTTACTTCAGGTACTTGGGTTGTTTACCTGTATAAAGAATTTTAAAGGAATTTGTTATTCGGCTTCGGTATATTCATTCGGGCAAATCACTATGCGTCACATCCCTACTTTTTATCGCTTTACCTATACAGTATACATACTTGTATACGTGGGTGCCAGAACCAAACAGCTCCAATTATTTCTGATTTAAAATTTTTCATTTATTTTTATAAAGAAAAAGATTCTCTATCGATTGGGTGCAAGAACCAGACAGCTCTAGGTAATGGCTATACATATATAAAGGAAATCGACTTTTGTATCATATAGCTGAAAGAAACGTGCAGTGTTATTAATCTGTCCTGAACAATTTTGAAAACTGGAGCTGTGTGGTTCTTTCACACACGTCTTCAATTTTATAACTCATCATTCTCTTCAATTTAAGCAAGCGCTTGACACGACCCGTGATTAGAACTAACGTGACAATGATTAAACAAGCCAGCGTATGCTCGAAATGGGATTCATTTATTGCAATACAAAGGCCCGACGGGCTAGTAGATTAATGACCAACGTGGCTCACCGTCCTCTAAAACGATGGTAGGTTTCTTATCCCCATAATGGCTGGAGTTATGGGGTTTTGAAATATCCACACTTTTTGTGTCGAGCTAGTTTTTGCCAATTACCACTTTGACGTCCTGAATAGATTTTAAAGACTTAATCACGTCCAAATATACTCACATCTCAGATAGTAATACTCTCCCATCTGTAACGGATTTTTTGTTTTAATATTTTAATCAACATTTAATAAGAACGTTCTTATAATCATTGTAAACTTTTATGAAGCCTAAAGGTATTTAATATTAAAAAAAATAATAAAAACAAACGTATAATAATTATTTTTAACTATTCAGTAATATTTGTTATTATAAAGCACCAAGACATTATCCGGAATTTGCTTAAGTAATTAAGCCAATTAAAAATAATCAAAACGGTTATTGTTAAATACATAAACAGGCTTGTCTTAAAATCATCAAAATACTAGAGGCTAAAGTCATACTTACAGTCTTAAGGGGGTCCGATACCTTCGACATTTTTTTCTTTATTTTTATACTTGTACATTCCAATTTTTTTTCTCTTTCTAAATATGCATAAAAAACCATTTTAAGACGCTCCTTTTTTTTTTTTAAATTGCACATTTATTTTTAAATTAAAATTTTAGTACATTTTTTATCAATTTTAAAATTCCTACTCCTTTTTTGTTTTTCAATATTTTAAAGCAATTTTTTTTTATTTAAGATCTTGAATAATATGTAAATAGATGTATGCATTCAAATTTTGATTCAGATACATCACTTTAAAAAAATAAAATATATTAGAAATTTTGGGAAAAAAATGACGAAAAAAAATAAAATTCCATTTTAAGTGGTTTTAAAAAACAAATTATGGTAAAAATAGGAAATCTGAATGCATACATCTATTTAAAATATATTTATCTTGCTATACACACAAAAATTATGATTTTAAGTATAATAGTAAAAAAGCCTTAGCATTTTTAGTGTTCATTAAATTTCAAAACCACGAACAGAGATATTTGCTTTTAAAGTTTACATATGATACAACTATGTTATAGGAACACATCATTAAAACATTCATAACTAAAAAAGTAATAGGAATTTTTTGAAGCAGTTTTTTGTGAGTTATTAAGATAAGTTTGAATACTATTTTTTAAATATAAAAAAAAATGACTTTTTTTGCGAATTTTGGGTATCGGACCCCCTTTTAAATGTGCAACATAGTAGCTCACCCCTAAAAAACGCTTGTGGGCTAATCCAAATGTTTGCGGGTTGCTTTGGTCGGATGAGGCAAAGGAGTGAGAGAGCCGACGCAGCACAGCGAATAATGACCATTACTTGGCCCAGGGCATGCCATAAGACCATGGAATTGCAGAACAGTTGACCTTGGAGATAATGCTGCAAGTCACTCTTATGGGGGGAGGGGGGGTGCTACACACAACGTTGTTTTTTGGGGGGTGCGCTCTTTGAGTGCGGGAGGGATGGGGGCAGTGGCGTAGGAAATGGTTATTTTCAGGGGGGGCTGAAAATTTTCTGAACAAAGAGGTATAATTTTGATTTTTTTTGTGTTTAAAATAGTATGGAGTTAATCTATCAAAAATAAATTAACGTGTATTATTTTTTTGTTTGGACACCTTTAAAACATAAAATAATCATTAAAACGTATTGTAAGCTAAAATATGAATTTATATATCTACTATTTATTAGATTAGTAGTTGTTTGAAGGAATTTATTTAAATTTAACCTTCTATAACAAAATGTAATTTTCTAAATAGGAAATTTCAACTACATAATCTGTTTAGAAAATAAAGTATAAATCAGTTGGTTTCATTTCTAAGGAAATAATCACTCTTAAAAAATAACTTTTTTAATCATTTTTTTATCAAACTAATTTTTTTTCCTGTTTAATGCTTCTAAAAATAGTCGAAAATAAAAAATACTAATTTTTTTTATTCTAATAAGCATAAAAATTATTCATCTTTCATATACAACAATGTGAGAAGATTTATTTTATGAAATATATTTTGGAACAAAATACTAAAATGTTAGGGGGGGGGGGGGGGGGGCTGAGCCCCTTCAGAATATTTCCTGGGGGGGCTCAAGCACCCCCAGCCCCCCTACTTCCTACGCCTATGGATGGGGGGTAAGAACTTTTTCCCGCCGTTTTTATTCGCCCCTGCCACAAAGCCCCCTCTAGTTTTGGTTCGTATTACTCACGGAGGAAAGAAAGTATTACTCTGTAACAGGACAGGAAATATAAATTCTTCCCCACTCCCACCAGGACCATCCCACAACATTCCGGTAAGGGACTTTAGGGGTGAGGATCTTCTGTGTCTGCGCTATAAATTTGAAATGTATCTGACATGCGGGGAGGGGGGAGGTTGCGACTACTGGTCGTTCTTGAAGCCGCTGACACTTAGAGGTCAAATTACTTCTGAGCAGTGGCGGATTTAACGGGCGGCAAATGGACAGTTGCCGCCTGGGCCCCCTTGTCTTGGGTCCATTTTGGGCCCCCGACTCACAAAATTAGAAAAGGGAGGAAGAGAAATAATTGTTTCTTTTATTTTTTAACATATTTTAATTTTACTAAACTTTTCACTGAAATTATCTGTTTGGATTCCTTTATCCTTATGCATACGAGTAGACAGGTGCCCCTTCTTCAACGGGCCCGGGCCCACTCCTCCTCTTTACAGGGAATTACATTATCGAATAAGTCCGTGCAAACAACACTTGTACTTGGTTTCTGAGCAGCCCCCAAATCATCTACGACGCGGGGGCGGGGCCCTGCTTTTGTAAACAGACCAAACGTGGGGCCTCTAATGAGACGCAGGGCCCTGTGTGAAGGTAGCTGCGAGAATCCATGAACTATAATATAGATTTAAGAATTATAATATTTTTAATAGATTTTAAGATTATTATTATTTAGGAGTGGGGCTAAGCAACGACTCTCGAAAAATCAACTCGGAGTTTAAGTGCATAGAGCATGAGAACGGCAGTTTCTAATCATTATTTAAAATTAAAAAATGTAGCAAAACGGTCTAATCTAAATATTTTTAAAAAAAAAGGGTTAAGAAATTAAAATACAGATTAAGTTTTTTTTTGTTGGCAAAAGGCCACCAACCCAAAGCACGGGACCCTTTGTCACAGCGCTAAGGAGGCCGGGGGGATGGGGGGGTGGGAGTATTCATACAATTACAATTTTATAGTATTCCCCTATGCTATAAAAATATATAACACTTATCAAACACGTATCTAGAAACTCGAATTGATGCTTTAGGGTCTATTTAAAAGCGTAAGACAAATCGTTGAAAATATTTCATTTAATAAACTATGAAGTTTGGGTTGAACATTGCCTGATTTATCATTAGGCACCTTAGTCTGGAGCTAAGAGCCCTGGATTTATAAGCCTCATCTTTTATTGTAGAAAAATTGCCCATGTTTTTTAAAATTCGTTTACTGCAATTTTGCATAACTTTACAGCAATTTTTTCAAAAACGTTGTAATTTCTTGTTTTTTAAAAGAATAATTAACTGTATATGTGGGATTTTTAATTATTTTAATCTATTTTTTTACGAGAGTGATGGCCCCTATCAGTGCTTTTGTGCCTATAGTAATGAATTTTTTTAATCAATCCCGGGCATATGCTTTGGGGGGGCTAAAGGTCTAGAGCCCCCTTCAAGAAATATTTTGAAGGGGCTGAGTCACCCTCCCTAATATAATAATCCCCTCTACCTTTTTTTTAAAAAAAAAAAATCTCATTTTAAATACCAATTGCAGGAATAGAGAATTTGTACAAAAATCCGCCTTGGAAAGGAAACCCTTGTTTATTCCTAAACGTGTTTTACGTGCGCTTGGAATGGGAAAGAGGTCGTTTTGAAAAGAACAGGAGAAGAATGAATTGTCGTAGCTTTGACAATGAAATCGCTTGCAAACCTTTTTCAATAGTTTCCTTTCGAAGACGATTTGTATGTATCATTAGTCAAATGCCCTTTTGTCCAAACAGGGAGGTGTCCAAAGCACCTGTTATGTTGCCAACTTCGTTTAAAAAGCATCCGTGAGTCGGAATTGTAGCAAGACATCTCAAGACATATGTCAGGGTCAAGGGTCACAAAGGACTGCTTTTCGGGGAATTGTAATGTGTATGGTCTACTTCGCTTCGTCCTCTTCTGTTTGTAATTAGTGTCACTTGGCCGTACTGGTTGATAGATGCTCTTTCCATTGTGACATGAGTATTGCCATTTTATGCTTGTGGAGGTTTAGAATGGACTACACTACAACTACATTGCCCCGTGAGGTCGTACGGGACTACTTGAAAAAAAAATCCCTAATTTATGAGATCGAACAGCTTCTTATTTCAGAGTAAGACGGTAAATTTAGGAAGTAATTTTTTTAGTACTAATAACAAATGTAGGAGGTTTTTTACATCAGCATATTTTACTGTTTTGCAAGTAAGTAAATATTTCTATATTCTAAAAATCAATTACAAATCATAACATCTTTCCTAATGAAATGGGCTTTTGTAATTATGTTAATCAATTGGCAGTGACTCTAATTAAAATGTTTGTTTTTGCTATACACCATTAAGTCAATAACACTAAGAATGTTTATGTATAGAAATAAGTCGAAGCTCATTTTAATCTTGAATAATATATAAATTACATATAATAAATGCAATTTCAATGTAGCGAATTATTGTAAATACTAGGAAAATACGGTTTATATAGTCTAAATTTCTAATGGTTTTATTGCATCAATTGAATAATTATATATTCAACAATTTATTATTTATTTCATTTGTTAACAATTTATTATTTATTTCATTTGCTAATATTTAAATTGATAATTTATATTTATTCAAAACATTATACAATTAAACTTTTCTTGTACTCAATAAACTCTGACTCATGCAAAATCGTATATATTTTTTATATTACTAACTTTTTATGTTTCCTAAACAGAAAAAGTTTAAGTTTGAAAACTATTTATAAAATGTATCCATTTAAGTAGCTGAAATAAACATAATTTCAGATATTTATATGAATATCTACAACACTTCGTTAAAAATGTAAAAAGTAAATATAAGAATAATGTAAAAAAAAAACTATTACTTTTGGTAATTTCATTTTCGGTGTTTCTCAGAATGTGATACGTTTCCTTGTAAGAAAATTAAAACTGGACAATGAGGCCTAAAATACGGCATAAAGCCATATTTACGAACTTTTATTGTAAAATATTTTATTTGTTTTGTTAAATTAGACGAATCAAGTTTATTTAGTTACAAATATCGAAAAGTTCTATTTTCGAGATTACAACACACCGCAATTGATGCAAGGGGCTGCGGAACAGTTGCGCTGTTCTCAAAATGGGGAATAATTGCGTCGAGCAAAATATTAATTTTTGTTAATATTATAGAAAATGATCATTTAGAAACAAACATTCAAATTGTGTTTTGTCACATTGAGTGCGCTTATAGAATTTGAAGAGTTCGTGGGAAAAATCGCAAATAACTTTTTCTTACTACATTGACTGATCTACAGATTCCAAACTTTGGTAGATAAATTCAAAGGATAAAACGTGTTTTGGACAAATAAAATAGTTAAGTTCTATTAAAAATTCGGAAGCAAGTTCAAAAGAGGTAATAATCCTATTTTTAAAAATTTAAAAAAACAAAACACGTTTTTTGAATGTTTGCTCCTAAATTATTTATTAGAAAACGGGCCCTCTTCAAACATTTTTGCCGCCCGGGCCTTTTGTCTTAAATCCGCCACTGCTTCTGAGGTTACGGAAAGTTTTCGAAAGTCTGGGTCTCTACTTCAGATTTAGACAGACATATTTTCTGATTTTAAACTTCTACTGTATTCAATAATAAATAGAAAAACTGTAAACTTAAAATTTGTGAAATAAAGTACAGTTTTTATTTAAACAGTGAGCTTGCAAAATATTTTATAGGGGTACTTTAGCATCATCGTTATGCATTTTAAGAGCGAGCTGACTGCTTTTGTACAATCATCGGACACAAAAATTTAAACACTTTTCTGTTCACAATACTGTAAAATGTGTTGATATGTGAACAAATTCAGCAACAAAATTAATTAGTTTAAGAAAATCTACTTGATTAATTAACACGAAAAACAATAAATAAAATTAATTTATCAAAATGAAGTTTTAAAATTCAGATTATGTTCTAATATTTTAGAAAATTTAATATTTTTTTAAACTGAAGGGTTTGAGTTTTATAAAGGGTTTGAGAAGGGTTTTATATATAAAATTAAAAATCCCATTGTAATGTTATTTAACTTTGTATTACTCTATATTAAAAGTAGAGAAAACAAAATCTTGTTTTCAAATCGAAGTTTCGCAGTTGTAGTGGAAATTTCTACATATTTTAATGTCCTTCGATATGTTTTTTTTAAATAAAATGTGTTTATTTAGTGTTTTTGAGGAAATCGGGTACACACAGTCCCTACTGAAATGTAAGGTTTGGTTAGTGATACTTTGTACACGTGCCATCTCGACCTGCTCCTTCTTGTGTTTTCGATAAGCTCTAGATCTCTCCTCACTTGTCATAAGTTTATACTTCTTAGAATCATTTTTTTCGTTTAGAACTGTTCTTTCAACCTGTTTAATTTTGCTTTCCCGCAGTTGAACTTTAATGTGATATGTTCGTTTCATAGTAAAATCTTAACTGTCTTCGTCAAATCGTCACTTTCCACACCACACATTTGTTACATAAATGGGCAATGTTTTAAACTGTTAACTAGTCTAATGGAATAGTAGGATTTATCGTTAACTTCACTTTACACAGGTACTCATCATGACCCGTCAATTAAAACTGAAGCTACAGTGGTTACACAGGCCAGATTATGCCAAAGTTTGACCCCCCACATCGGTGTGTGTAAATCTCAGAAGTGGGAATGGATTAGTAGCTTACCTGGTCAACCTAACGGCTCTCAACATTATATTTTTTATAATATTTAATATTAGGAGAAAGTTTGCTAATTGAAATCACGCTATTTTTTTGTTTACTACTGGTTTTAAATTTGACTGTACTAATCAGTGGCTTAGCCAGGATTGTCCGAGGGGGGGGGGGGGGGGGGGGGGGTCATAAATTATTTTTGGTCCGGTCAAAACCAAATATTTTTTTTTATTAATAATTAATTTGAACAGTTTTTAACTAATAATTTGAATTAATCATTTTAATTAAATTTAATTAATAATTTGAATTAAATTTATAGATAATTTAAATTAAAATTAATTAATAATTTAAATTTAATTTAATTAATAATTTGAAAAAAATGTAATTAATAATTTGAATAAAGTTTAATTAATAATTTTGAATTAGCAATTTTAATTAATAATTTTGAATTAGCAATTTTAATTAATAATTTTGAATTAGCAATTTTAATTAATAATTTTGAATTAGTAATTTTAATTAATCATAATTTTTAAGTAGTAACTTTAAATTAGTAAATTTAATTTATGATATTTTTTTAATTTAAGCAGTAGTTTTAAATTAAAATTCTAATGAATAATTTTAATTAATTAAATATACATATAAATTATAAATAAGATGTAAATTAAAAGCTTAATTTTCGCAGGTTAATCTTCAGTTATTTCCTAATTATAATTACTAACAAACCTGGCTCACAATTTACTGGAATTTAAGTCTGTAGCTAGATATTGATGGTGGGTCCGGATTGAAGCAATTTTAAATTAATAATTTCAATTAATCATAATAATTTTAAGTAGTAATCTTTATTTAGTAAATTGAATTTATGATAATTTTTTATTTAAGCAGTAGTTTTAAATTAAAATTCTAATGAATAATTTTAATTAATTAAATATATATATAAATAATAAATAAGATATAAATTAAAAGCTTAATTTTTGCAGGTTAATCTTCAGTCATTTCCTAATTTAAATTACTAACAAACCTGGCTGACATTTTACAGGTATTTAAGTCTTAGCTAGATATTGATAGTGGGTCCGGATTGAAAAAGTTTTAAATTAGTAATTTTAATTAATAATAATAATTTTTAAGTAGTAATTTTAAATTTGTAAATAATTCTTTATTATATAATTAAAAATAACAAAATAATAATCATTATTTTCTTTTTAATTTTATCATGCATGACCGTGGCGTGACATGGGGGAGGAGGTTTCATTGGTTGTATGACGCAGCAAAACGGCGCATTGCGGCAAAATCATAACGGAAAATGGCGTTGCTCGTAAAAAAATAAAATAACTGAATAAAAAATATATTATTATAAAAAAAACATTGATTTGTAGAATTGGTGAAGCTAGACAATGGAAAAATGCTTGTGTAAACATCAGCACGAGATGCAGCGCCGCAAAAAAAAAAAAAATCCAGAAAAGGTTATGAACACAGATTTAAATGAGAATCTGTTGACCCCACCCTTCTTAAGTAGAGCCAACTTTTCCATTATGTGCCCTTCGTATTTATAATAGTTGAATATAACTTTTAAATAATCCCCCATAAAAATTTTCAAATGAATGTGCATCAATCTTGGGAATGATCAAAACCCAAATTTAAAAAAAGCGGAAAACTGCGTTTCCGCGTGAAAAGTAACACGTCTGAGTGACAGAAAACTAATTTGTAAATGTAATTGAATAAAAAAATTGGTTAGTTTTGGGTATTTTCAACGATAATCTCAATAAACAAAAAATATTTGAATAAGAAAAGGAGTACATACTTTAAACATATCAGCTAATTTTTTGCACGATGCTCCTTCCTTTTGTTTTGAATCTTCCAATAGTTTATGTTTTGATGACAGCATACAGTGAAAATGGTAATTCAGATAAACTTAGCAAGCACGTGCAGTACTGGAGTGTTTTCAAATTCAAATGAGAGACATACAACCTCTTAGAAAACTGATTTTTGAGAAGAGGAAAAATAAAAGAACCCATCGAAAGTTCTGGAAGTTTCTATTTGAAACTGGTAAAAACTAAAAAACAAATATTTTTATAGAAAAACACAAAGGAAACGCACAACGTCAACATTACACAATTTTGTGATTGGTTAATCACAAAACGAAACAAAATAAAAAAAAAAAATCCTAGACACGAGACGATAAATTTATATGGGACTGGCGCGCCAGTCCCATATATTCGAAGCGCCATGGCGATTCGAATATTAGCTGGAAGAAATTTTAAATTGTGGAAAGCAAAACCAATAGGATTATATGAAACAAAAGTGATTTTCGAATAAAAAGGAGAGGATTTTGATTTAGACAATCACACCTAACACAATTAAAAAAGAAGTTATTTTAATAAAAAGAACACTGTCTGACGTTCGCATAAAGTACAACGCCATATATTTTATAAAATTCTTTAAATGATAATCTGAACGTTAAAACATATAATATAACTTTGACAATAAAGAACAACAAAATGAGCAGATGCGAGCATTTTTTTAGGCGCCTGCTGAAAATCTGAAAACATTGCTCCTTATATTAAACAATTTATTATATATTTAAAATGTGGGATAATTTTTTTTAAGGAAACGATGCCACGGTTAAAAATTTTTTTCGCTTAACGCAATAAAAAACTACAATGAAGTTTATACGTTTATAAAACAGTTCCGCCATTGGCGTTGTGTCGGCTACAGACTACATTAGTCAACTCCATCTGCAGCCTTAATGTCATATCGGTCGAAAGTGTGCAGTGAACTCTGAAACCAAACACACGAATTTAAGTTTAATTTTACAAGTTGGACAATTTCTAATTTTTCCTTCTTGGTGTTTTTGCTTTCATTTGTTAAAAATATTAATTTTCTTCAGACATAAATTTTCGTGTATTTTTAAACCTTGAAATTCCCAACTTTTAGGGTTTCCAAATTATTGGGGGTTTCGGATTCCCCCCCCCCCCCCCCATAATTTGGAAAATAGAAATCGGAGAATCTATAGAAATCGGAGAAAAAGAAAAAAATCTTTTTTTTTTTTGGCACTTGTCATTTTTCAAAAAAATAATTTTGATCTGGCTATGGGGGGGGGGGGGGGTTCTAACCCAAAGTAACCCAATGCTGGCTACGCCACTGGTACTAATCTGACATGAAGTGAGTTCTAAAGTACATATATTACTTCAGAATTGCAGACGAAAGAGAGCAAAAGCGGGCCGCTCGGAAAATTTTGCCAAAAATGAAAAAATATATCAGTAAAAACAAAATGTGAGCAGAAAAAAATTCATAGAGAAAGATTGACTAATTTTTTTAAAATTTAAATTATGGTGTAGCATGTTTAGTTCTTGCTTCTTGATGGTTGGTAAAAATATACGTCGCACAAGAGCTGCACAATGGGCTATTAGCGGCTGTTCGGGAACTATCTGGAAGTAAATACCTTTGAACACTACCTCGTATATTTGAGCCATGGTCAGATGACAACTTGCTTCTGGAGTTGGGGAAAACTCGGTTATTTACTTCGAAGACTAAACGGAAAAGGTTTTGAAAAACATTACACTGACTATAGTCAGTTGTAAATTGTAATAACAAAATGTTTTTTCCAATAAATTTGTTATTCAGTTGTGTTGATTAAAATAGACGAATAGAAAAAAATATATATTTTAAAAATGAAAAAAACAACTAAATTTGGCGCCCTTCGAGGAGGGCGGCGCCCTGGGCAAATGCCCAGTATGCCCTGAACTTAAGCCGCCCCTGCTCGTTATCTGACCATTGTTAAAAATATGAGACATCGTTCCCGGGTCTTTTCTTCGAGAAAGGCCTCGAACCAAAGCGTCCTTGATGTAGTAAGTAAATACGTACCAATAACCAATCAAGGAAGCTTTGCTCGAACCAACGCCAGTAGTTCAATGTGTTAGCTCTAGTGCGACGTTTTTTAACCAGACCACACTTAACGATTCGAAATTCACAACGCAACAGCTAAAAAAATCCCAGTTCCAACTTATAGACATTTGTCAGCTTTTTTATAGGTAATATTAAACAGTTCTCTAGAAAGTATTGATTTGTTGCACGCATGTTCCAATGCAGTGTTCCGTTTTGAGATCTAATTTAAGTTTCATCTTGATACAAGCTGGGCAATTTCTAGTCTTCCGTCGCTTTCATTTGCTAATAATATTAATTTTCCTGAGGCATAAATTTTCCCAACAAAGTGATTTTTAAAATTCGAAAACCCCAACTTTTAAGGTTTCAAATTTACAGGGGGGGGGGGGGGTGGCTACCACATACACACAAACGTTGCCGCCGTTGTGGTGGGTCTGATAACTGGAAAAGCTCAACTGCAGAACTCTGCTTCAACGCAATTGTTTCTACTCATTGAAAAGCGAAACGTGTAAACAAACAACAGAATAAAACGCGCCAAACAAAAATAAGCCTAATTCGCCAACTTTTATTTATATAAAGTAAGATTATTGAGAATTGGCGCTAATATTAATTCTCCATTAAAATATATATTAAGCTACGGGATTAAGCTATTGGATTTACATACATGTTGGCATTTTGCCAACGTTAGCATTTTGCTCCGAAATATCTTTTAATAATAATTATAGTACTTCACATAAATAGTTACATCTAATTTATTTTTTAAGATAGAATTTCAGTATTGATACCATTCAAGAAAGGAAGATTTTACGAATATAACTATATTTTTTTTAACGGGAAAAAAGTATATTTTTGAACTACTTAGAGTTATCCCTTAAAATTTTACGCGTAAAATTGACGATTATTTCAGACATTTCGTCAATTATTTAAAAATTTATAACTACAAAACTAAATCGAAATTTCACAAACGCTCTGGATCATTTGTAGCCAATAGTTTAATCTATACCCTTAATTTTTTATTTATTTTTTTGTTGAAAATTGGAAGACAAGTATACAAAAATGCATTAATTGTTTTCAAAATTTTCTAAAATCATGACATTAACATAAAATAACGTCTAATATACTGATCGTAT
The DNA here is from genome assembly GCA_963932185.1 of Troglohyphantes excavatus. NCBI lineage: Eukaryota > Metazoa > Arthropoda > Arachnida > Araneae > Linyphiidae > Troglohyphantes > Troglohyphantes excavatus. Next base: position 13,754,266 of record OZ010668.1, read on the forward strand.
TGAAAAACAAATATATTCATTTTATTACCCAAACATTTCTTAATTAACTGGCATAATTTCATAATTTTAGGATATTTACTTTCTGAGATGCAAGCGGAACAATGAGACAAAAAGTCGCAAATTAAAATTTTCTCGAAATATCCGACATTTTTATCCTTCTTCGCTATTTTTTATACCTATCTTAATTGACCATATCTAATTTATGTGTAAAGATAGGAATATAATCTTTATAACATCAGAAAGAGGAAGTTTTAGCGAACATTAATATATTTTTTTAAATAAGAGAATATGTAATTTTAAATGACTTATAGCAATTTAGAAATCACGTTTCAAAATTGAGGATGAAAAAACTTCAAAAAGTGGAGCGTGTTTAAATGTTTAAAAAACTTATAAATCCAAAACTAATTCGAATTTTAAAAAATGCTTACTTGGATTTCCAGTTCAAACCTATTTGTACACTCCCTAAAAAAATTGGATCTCTCCACTTAATAGTGTTTCAGAAACTCGACTTACAAAATTACTTGTAAGCGAAATTTTATCAACGACGACTTTAATATTAAATAACTTATAAACTAATAACAGTATTGAAACAAAACTATATTCTTCTTATTTATCAAACATTTCTTAACAAATTCACTTAATTTCGTAATTTTAGGACTTTTACATTTTGAGATACGATCTGAATAACATTGAAAGAACTGAAAATTCCCCCTAGGTCTTACTTTTTCCTCCTAGGGCTTATTTTTTTTTTAAATAGAGAGATTATTAAAATTAGTAAATTAATTTTGAGACAGTCAATATTTTTTTAAATAATAGTTTATTTTTAATAATTTATTAAGAATTTAAATAATAATTTATTTTTAAATAATTTATTTTTAAATAATTTCTTTTTATATAATTTCTTTTTAAATAATTTATTTTTAAAAAATTTATTTTTAAATAATTTATTTTTAAATAATTTATTTTTAAATAATTTATTTTTAAATAATTTATTTTTAAATAATTTATTTTTAAATAATTTATTTTTAAATAATTTATTTTTAAATAATTTCTTTTTAAATAATTTCTTTTTAAATAATTTATTTTTAAATAATTTCTTTTTAAATAATTTCTTTTTAAATAATTTATTTTTAAATAATTTCTTTTTAAATAATTTATTTTTAAATAATTTATTTTTAAATAATTTATTTTTAAATAATTTATTTTTAAATAATTTATTTTTAAATAATTTATTTTTAAATAATTTATTTTTAAATAAATTATTAAGAATTTAAATAATAGTTTATTTTTATTATTATAATTTATTTTTATTAGATTAAATAATAATTTATTTAAATAATATTTTTTTTAAAGTTTTTTTTTAATTATAATTTATTTTTATTAAATTAAATAATAATTTTTTTTAAAGTATTTTTTAATTATAATTTGTTTTTATTAAATTAAATGATAATTTATTTAAATATTTTATTTTAAGAGAATTAAAAGACGCTCTGCTTCTAAAATTCGCACCGGGCTGCAGAGTTGCTAAGGCAGTTTTACGCACATAGGCCAACTTAATTTAGCCTATGCGTAAAATTAACATTTCTACAAATTTAATAATTTAGGCGCCATTATTTTTTTTTTAAAGCGTTAAAAAACGTTTAGCTAAAAAAAAAAATATTCACTTAAATTTACCTTTTATAAAAAATTAAATGATGTTCTACATTTTTTTTACATCATTATCTTTATTATTTGATTTTGATTACATCTTAACCGAATATTAATAATATTAACTTTTAACTACCTGAAATTGCTTTGTCACCTATGCATTTTCCTATAATTTATTCCCGTTAAACAAAAGAGTACATGATAACGACTGTATTAAATTTATACTGGTTATAACATTTGCAGAATCAAGATAAATACCCTACTTGTGGAATATAAATAAGGTTCGATTATGTTCATTGTTAATGCTTTTTATTTCCAAAATTCACATTAAAAAGAATTTAATACAAAAAGAAGTAACTGCGTCGGCCGGGAGTCGAACCCGGGTCAACTGCTTGGAAGGCAGCTATGCTAACCGTTATACCACCGACGCTTAACAGTTCGGAAGTAATTACTAATATAATATTTAATATACTGTTAAAGCACAAATGAAAATGGTAATAGAAAATTTAATTATTCATCTAAAATTGTAATTCATATTAGTATTAAATTGTGTTGTTTAGAAGATAATAATATTTTGACTATAAAAAATCATTCCTTATTATTTTCCAAGGAGCTCCACCTGCCTGGCATTTTTAAATATTTTCTAAGTTCGTAGCGCCATCTAGTAATGCTTTATGTAAAGTAAATTTCTGCGCTATATTAAACTTGGATTGGATATTTGTTTTCATATATGCGGTTTCACACGTAAAATATAGAAAAAAAATTCCCAAACAGACTTCTTTTTTTTTAATTCCAACTGGTGTAAACTGTTACTATGCATGTCTTCTATCCAAAACACAATACAAAAATAAATATAGAAATTATAATTTATACTACTTCTGAGAAATTGAAGAGCAAGAAAGATTTATCAATTATCATATCCTAAAGATATACAAAAGTTTTACATACAACAAATAAGGAACTTATTTTCCCAAAAGGAACATTTTCCTGTCACCAGTATCCGTAGTGAACGCTGCTTGGCGAAAAAATTCAAGCGATTCACTTCTAAATGTGGAATTGGGACAATAGAAAGTAAAGCGCTTGAATTTTGTTGCCAAGGAAAATCCAAGTGATTTTGTTCACTCTCGTGGCCTTTGGAACAAACCCTCTACACATAAATCAATCAATCAATCAATAAATAAATAAATGAATGAATGAATGAATAAATAAATAAATTCTCTTTATTTCATTGTCCTATATTTTTTGTCTTCTGAAGCTTGTGTAAAATATCTTCGAAAAAAAATAATGATATATCGACGCTTATGCCATTTTATTGCGTAAATCTAATGATAATCCAATTGAAAGAGATACTTAAAAGTCATTCCTTTTTCTACTATTTGCACCATAATTATGTAACTCAAATATAAGCCATTTTAATAGATCTTCATTAATTAACTGTAAATATAGTTTCCTTATAAATTTTAATATTTGTTTGTAAATAAGAACAATAGAGTATAAAACTTTCAAAAAAATTTTTAGTACCTACCTCACTTCTCAATATTAGAAAAAAAAAACTTAACTAATACTTCCCCTGCCGAGAATAAACTCCCCTAAAGTCAATTTTTATGAAAATAATATTTTTTTAGCTTTTAAGCAATAGTTCATACTCATTTTTAAGATAAACTTTCAACATCGATTAAAAAAAGTCACCTTTATAAATATTCAATGTTGGCATTCTTCTTCCTTTTATGCTTTTAATCGATTTCGAGTGTTTTAATATTGTTTAAAAATTAATAATGTGTGTTTATCGATTCGGTCGGAATTTCCAATCGATTTTGGTGTTGTTAATGCATATAAAATCATAAAATACGCTTGATAATATTTCTACTTTTTGAGCACTCATGCTTTTAGACGTTTGTGCATTTTTCTCTATTTTATTTTTGACTACAATAAACGAACAATTTCCTGCACTAGATTAGAACACACATAATGCATATATTCGAACAATTTCCTGAATATAATTTTTCCGTTAGTGTCATAACCATACATATAAAATATCCCTAGTAAAGCAAAGACATTCGGATTTTTTTTAAAAAATATATATTCCAGAACTGCAAATCAAATCATTTTTGAGTGAACAAATGAAATTAGAATATACTGTTGTTTGTAAATATCCAATACTATGATACAAATTTTCAACGGTTTCAAGGAATCTCAATGTGCAATGGCATACTGGAATCTATGAAAATGATAATAAATAAGCAACTGATTTAAAAAAAAAAAAGTAAAATAATGCCATTCATTGTAATTATTACAAATTAAACACATATTTTTTAAAGAACATAAAAGAGTAAAAGTATTAGGGTATATTTAAATTGTACAAATCTGTTGAGAAAAATCAAATTTTCCTAAATCATAAAAATATTGTAGTATATTTTTTTTAATGAAGATTTGGATTATCGTTCTTCCAAATATTTTTTTTTATGAAAGTTGACTGTTTTGTGTGTGTGTGTGGTGTGGGCCTCTCTTTAGATTAAAGTCTATGTTGCTTATGTCTAAATCCGACCCTGCGTCTAACTATCTCCACCCCTTCAATGTTAAACCTTCTCCTAGCACCCATGTCTCGTTGTTCACTATAAAAAATTTATTGATAAGATGTTTGCTTAAACAACAGCAACGTTTTTGAACGCTCATTAAATTTATAACTTTTCAAAAAATTTAAGGTAATCACGGGCGTCCAAATATAGTTCCGCTCATTCGACCTTAGATAAATATTTTATAATTAAAAAAATGGCATGTGAAAAACATGTCATTTCGCCCTTTAACGATTCGGAATATTCTCAATTTTACATTATCAAGGTAAAATGCAGAAAACTCTTAATTTGTAAATGATTCTATAAATTAAGAGATTGTCAAACTCAAATTGGTTAATGAAATTTTAGGTGCGAAAAAATAGCTGGGAGCAAAGCACCTTTCTATAATATTGCATCTAAAATTTTTAGTTTGACGACCTTAATTTTACACCCTGTCGTCAGTTTTGACGCCTAACTTTTTATAAAAATTTCAGTTCGAACGACCGCATATTTACACAAAGTAGTCATTTTTAGCCAAACGTTGATTTTCAATAATTTGCTGTCATACCCTTCAATAATTTTGTCAGTTTGACGGTGATATTTTTAGAGTACAAACCGAAACATGCTTCTAATTTTAAGCAAAAGAAGTTTTAACGATTACAAAAATATCGCGACAGTTGACAGCAATTCGAATGATTTTTTAAATTACGCCTCAACAGAACATTTTGGCACTAAAATAAATTCTAGATGCGCCAAACTTTTATCTCCTAATTTCGAACCCTGGTAAGGAAGAAATGGCATGTACTATATTCCATATATGGAATATAGTACTTCCTTCTCCTTCAAATTTAATAGTGGAGCACCACATAATCGTAACTTATTAATCCGATCCCTTCTGGAAATAGATTATCATTATCCATATCTGAACAGGCTCCATGACATGCACATTAGCAGTGGTTTCATTTGTTGCGTCATTTTATCGTCTTTTAAAAACACAGCGTACGCAAAATCCAGATGGTTTGCGTCAAACTACGAACCGCGATGAGTCACACTACTTATGACGACGGTTGATAATATTCGAATCGTGTCACAGCGGAGGTAATTGCGAATGGAATAACAAATTGAAAAGAGTTCCTGTTTTGTTAAGCGTAGGCAAGGAATGGACATTGCAAGTTCCACAATTAAAATTAAAGAATAATCTTGTGTATAAAGAACAAACTCATGTTACTTTTTAATTAATCTTAGTTAAAAACCATTAAGGGTTGATAGTTAGACTCGACAACAAAAATCGGTCGTATTTCATTCAACTTAAAATTTCTCAAAATTAGTTATGTAGTTTTATATCAACAATTTTAAATAATAAACCTTTTTTGACAAATAGAATATTCAACTTGATAACGTTTGGTTTCGTACACATGAATATTCAATAACTTTATATAAAACTTTTACCAAATGCTAGTAAACACTGTAATTTAAACAGTGAACCTAATCTTTTTACTAAATATTATTTTAAAAATAGAAGAAAAAAATTATTTTACATATACAAAAATTTATATATTTTGCAACATAAAATGTCACATAAAGTATTTATTTTTCATAATTTAAGAAATATTTTAGGTTCACTATGTAAAACTTACGTATTTTTATAAATTAAAAAAAAAAGGTTAAATGAAAATATTGAATAGAAATTGAGAAAAGTGTACCAATCTACAAAAATATCAGTTTTGAGAAAAACAAAAAAACTTTATTATTTAAAATAGTTTATACAAACAAATTGTAGTGTAATAATCATAACAAATGTTTAGTATTAATTTGTTTAATAAAATATTAAATTATTTGGAGCAATTTTAAGTTGAATGAAGAAAAAAAACCTTTTCATATTGTCTCAAATTCTATATTCATATAGCATAATTGTAATTTGGACAAAATAAAAATATCAATTTATCTGGGTGCTAAATTTTAAAATAGGATAGTATATGTTATTAAGGTAACTATTTGATTAACCTCCAAACAAACTGTTTATAAATGTCAGTAATTCCATCCAACTGTAATTCGTCCGTTTATTTTTATAGCTTTATTAAATACCAGGTACATTTTTTAAAAAAATATATTCATTTCATAATACGAAGTACTTATTAAAATAAAATATTATGTATGCAGAGACGGTTAGTGCATGAGGTCAAAGAGGCCCAGGGCCCCGTAACTTTTTTAGATCATGATCTTACTAAATTTTAAATATAATTTAAGAGGGGGAAATGATCGTACATTACACAAATAAATGTTTAAATTACAGTGTTTAAAAATAAACAAATAAATATTAAATTACAATATTTTTAATTTTTTTTGAAATTTTGGCCTCTTTACTTTTCCTACTCGCGAGTCGACCAGGGCCAGATTTAGGCATAAGTTACTTAGGCTGCAGCCTAGGGACCACACCACGAAGGGGCCCGCACCAGACACAAAAACAACAGAGACAAATTGCGGAAAAAATTATTTGGAAGGATGATAATCCAAATCTTAATCAAAATAGTATACTACAATCTTTTTACAATGGGAAAAAAAAAATATTTTTCTTAACAGATTTATACAATGTAAATATACCCTAATACTATTATGTTCTTTAAAATGAAATATGTTTAATTTCTGATAATTACGATGACAATATTTTACTATTTTTTATTAGAAATAAGTTGTTTTTATTTTTCTTACATTTTTATTTTTCTTATAGCCATTTGAGGGTAATACAAAGGCGATTGCAATAATTTATTATCATTGTCAAAGGTTCCAGAATGCCATTTCATCTCGAGATTCCTTGAAACCGTTGACACAGTATTGGAAATTTACAAAAAATTACCAATTAAACAAAATTCCCAATTTCTTATGTACACTTACAAATTATTGAATTTGCAGTTCTGGATTTTTCAAATAAATTCAACCCCTCCCCCCCCCCCTCTCGTTTTTCTGGGGGTATTACTTAACCCTCCCCCCTCCCTCATCGTAGTTGGGGGGGGGGGACGCACCACATATCCAGCTATCCAGCCTAGTAGCCCACTCACTCTAACCCCTGTTCTGGAGCCACCACTGATTGTAGTATTAAACAAATGTAATTGCTTAATATTTTTTTATAAGAAGTAATTCATTTTTTTTTAAAAGAAAAGAACACACAGCTTTTTCTTTTCGAAACATACATAAATAATGCAAATGGCTATCACATCTTGAATAAATAATTGAATGTGTTCTTCATTTTTTTTTTTTGGGGGGGGGGGGGGTGAAGGAGAGGCTCAAATGAATCTATTGGAAGTTTGTCACTTCTTTCGTATCAACGGCACACGCAGCACAGTTGCCATGGGAACTCAAGCCTCCCACTCCGATTTTCGAGTGGAAGGACCATTTTGTGCATGGGGCGAGAATAAGAATTAAAAGAACACATTCCGAAAATAAACGGGGGGGGGGGGGGAGGGATTAAAAGAACGACAACTGGAATAATGTGTTAAGGATCTGGCAGCTACGAGATGGGGGAAGAAAAAGAATGCGTAAGTAAGAGCCATTAGCGTTGTCTTGGAGATGGTAAACATTATTATTGTAATCGAAGGCTGATAGAATTACTGAATTCTTAAAAAGAACATGACTTGTTTGTTCATATTAAGTTCGGTATTTTTGGGGTTGAGTTGTATTATTTCTGTATTTTGCTTTGTAGATTGTTATAGTAAGTATATTCTATTTAAAAATTGGCGTCCTCCTTATCTTATTGCACTAAACGTGGCAATATTCTATTCATAATTAATTCACGAATTAATTAAAAAAAATGTTTTTCAAAGTATGTAGAAACGATTTACGGATCTTTTTCTGGGGATATGTTCTACATCTCAATTCTTTTTTATTTCTATGTGTGTCAACAGTACAAAGTAGTTTTGTGTACAGTGAAAAAGCAATGTGGGTTCCTTAGAAGAATTTCGAAAGAATAAAATCAAAATAACGAAAGCTGTTAGAATATTTTGAGATTTGAAAGAAAAAAGAAATAGTATTGTAGTATAGTATTTGCAAACTATCTACAAAAGGCGCACATGAATTGCTTTTATTGCCACAAACGAAATTACAAATTCTAAACAAAATGGAATTTATGCACCTGACATCATCAGTAGGATAAAAAAAAATTTCGCATCATTGCGTGTAATAAACATATCGTCAGCTAATTTGTTAAACATGTTTCTTATTTTATTGCCAACACAAAATCTGTTGTTTATCTTTATACGTTACCCTGTGTGAACATTCAACATGTGAACGTTCCACATGTCACATGTTGAATGCTCATTCTTGTATATTCAACATTCCATATGTGAATATTCAATTTATTAACTTTCTTTTTTTTTGCACATGAATGAAGAATGGAATGATCTGACTCTGGTGTATATTCAACATTCCATATGTGAATATTCAATTTATTAACTTTCGTTTTTTTGCACATATGAATGAAGAATGGAATGATCTGGCTCTGGTGTATATTCGTCTGGTGTATATTCAACATTCCATATGTGAATATTCAATTTATTAACTTTCTTTTTTTTTGCACATGAATGAAGAATGGAACGATCCGGCTCTATTGCCATCGATTACAGAGAACACAAAAAGAGATAATTCGAATTTCTCCATTCTCTGTTTTCTCACGCTTTGAATTTCGTGGCAGACAAAACAAGAGAAAGCCGTCCGCTTCCTTGAACTCTTAACACTATTTTCGAATACAGGAAACGTCAGAAATAAGCCAATATTTTATTGCACATGAGCGAACCAGCAGGCACTGGAAACCCTTTTTTCTGTGCTGCACTTCCTTTGTCCTTTGTAGCCTAGCTCTTGCTGACCCGAAAGAAAAGAAGCAGACGAGTTTCCTTTCGAATCCTGATTCGATTTCTTTTTGCGAGTTTTGTCTAAAGGACCACCATTGTTTTCCTTTAATTTTTTTCTTTAATCGTATAATTGAGCCTGCATGATTCCTTCTGATTATATAAATAGATCCTATTTTTTATATATATATATAAATTAACAGTCAAAGTTTTTGATGGAATTGAAATCGAATTCGAATTTAGTTTTTAAATCTGAAATATAAATTCCTGTATACCAAACTGCCGTTGGAGTATAAAAATAAAACATATCGTAGGATTTAGTAAAAACTTACATATATTTAAATAGATTTTTTTTAATATATATATATATATTCTTTCTAGATTAAAGAAAGCAGCTGTAACAACTCATTTCCTTTTAAGCATATCAACACAAAATAAAATGGAAATGGGTCTCCTTAAATATTTCTGTGGATCCAACCATGTTTGACGAGAACAAATTTTAACTGTTTGGAAAAATACACAGGAATTTTTTTACATAGTTATAACTTATTTTCTAATTAAGATACCGAAAAGAACTCAAAGTTAAAAACAAGGATTTTACCAAATTTCATCAAAATCGAATCAAATATTATCAGAGATATGAGCAACCAAAGGCAAACTGCCTATAATTTTATTAGTATATATTCTTCTACATGAAGCTAAAAAAAAATAATATTTAATGTCTGAGTGGTTATTATTTTTATATAAATAGTTAGGCATTCCAGTCGGCGATATATTTTTAATTAAAATTTGTTTATTTCTTCATTTGTTAAATACAATGTATTCCCGACTATGTGATTTGCCAAACAATGAATAGAATGCCAATCCAAATACAATTTTTTTGTATATTTTTTTCTATTGTAGTCACTGAGCTAAAATAGTATAAAGGTATAAACACTGGAGTGAGGAGACTCATTGGGCGACAATGTACTTTATCGTGCTCGCGGATGCACACTATTCGGAAGAGAAGGTTGAGAAAACATTCTACCACTGGCTATGCAGGTGTCTCATGTAACGTCACAGAAAAGGTCTAAAAAATCATTTTTTCGGTGCCTTTTGTGTTCTTTTCCTTGTCAGTGAGAAAGTAAGTATGGAAAAACATTTCATGTATTTTTAAATGTAAAGCTAGAAATGCGTTTTTAACCTATGCAAAAGGACTATTTTTCAACCTTCGCTCAAAGAGGTGTAAAGTGGACGCGCACGCTTAGTCCTTGCTCCAGTGTCTATATGATTTTAGCTCAGATCTACCGATTATTTTTAAACCACTTCTACTTTCTCTACGTTTTAGTTTATGCGTGTTAAAAACCTCCAAAGTTTGTTTTTTCATATTGTTAAGTTCTTTTATTACAGTGGGGTACAAAGGGTTAAAACCTTAAACAAGAAGTTCCTTCAGCTTAATCCCGGATCTGGCAAATTTTCTCGAAACTCCAAGTGGCTAGAAATCATTCTTATTCGATTAGAGCGACTTTTGCAACCATGAATTTCGAACAATGGCGCTTTGTTTTGTTGTGCAACGCCTTAAGACACTCCCCGAAATGGGCTTTGCGAATCTTTTCTTTTAAAACAACGACGTTTGCGCAAACTCCAAGAGACAGCGGAATACAAATTGTATATATTAGATTTGAAAAATGTAATAGCATTGGATGCATTTATAATATCTGTGTTTTAGTAATAGAATAGCATTTCATAACCGCAATTTAAGTGAACCATTATAAAAAATAATGCAATTGTGGGCGGTATCCACAATTGAATAATTTAGTATCGGAATTGCATAAATCTGTTTGGGGAGTTTTTTCGGAGTATGTCAAAATCTTCTCAAACATTTTTGTTTTTTGTAAATTGATATGTTAATATCCGTTCAAAGAGTTACCTGCTCTTCCTCGCCAATATGTTGCAGCCAAATAGATTAAGGTGCCAAAGTTGGCAGCCCTCTAAGTTGTAGTGCTGATAGTATTAAATAAAACATACTGTTTTACTGTTATAAATTTTTAAATAGATGTTATTTTATTATTATTTGCCGAATTTGTGCATGTTTTTTTTTAATTATCTGAATAATTTGATTATGTTTAATTTAGATTGAATTTAAATAAAATAAAAAATATTATTATGCGATATTCTTAAAACAACTGACCGAAAGGGGTTTGAGAAAAACCGACTGCTCGGATTGGAAGACTAGCCACAAACAACTGCTCGGAGGAGGTATCAGCTGTTTTTAAAAAGCGGTGTGCTTATTGCCCGGTGCCCAAAACGACTGCTCGGAGGGGGTATTAGCTGTTTATAAAAAGGTGCCATTGCCCGTAGCTAAAATTAACTGATCTAAAGGGAGTGAGAAACCCAAAACGACTGCTCCAAGGGGCTCATAAAATCGATTGCTCAAAGAACAGACGATTTTGTTATTGATCGACTTCTTAAAGAGCAGTTTAAATTGGGTGGAGTTTGTCATGAAAAGGAGGGTCATGTAAAAAAAAACCCGCTGTGAATATCATAAAAATTCCCAGTACATTTCCTATGGCATTTTTTCGCTGGTATACAAATGAATACGCAAATTCTACCACTTCAGTTCGGTTAATTATGCCAGTGGTGCGTAATTCTGGACGAAAACTTCCGTGTTGTTTTTGTCTTATCTGTTGATTCAGTGGGCAATAGACAAAACAAGAGCGGGAGACAAGTGTCGGCGTGGACCTTTGATGTGGCATTAATTAACAGAACCAAACCAAACCAGTTCTGGAATATATATTGTTCAAAAAAATTTGGATGCCCCGGATACTTTTTCTGGTGATCGAAATTTTCTAGGTATGTCAAAAATATTCCTAGTCATCGCTGGCTGGAAAAGTTCAGCAAATTTGCCAGAATGCAAGGAATCAAGGCAGCAAATTTGCATTATCCTGCATGTCATTAATATTTTAAATGCATCCTAAGATGACAAACTACAAAAAAGCAACCCAGCTCGACTTTTAAAGCTTCCGCTTCAATTCCGACATTTAATTTGATTTATAAGGTAAATTACTAGTCAGAGGAATTTCGATCAGAGAAAACGTTGTCAATCATTTTAAAATTACCCTACAAAAGATCGGTGTCCTTTTCCGATCTAATGAAACTTGCTTCTTTGCTAAAAGCCGCAAAAGTAGTGTAAAAACACCGATTCTGAGACGTGGATTTTGGTGGATTTTGAGGAATACGAGGTGCTGTGTGGATTTTGGTGGATTTTGGCGGTGCTCTGTGGATTTGTGAGGATCTCGTCTGTCAAGCCGTGGATCAGGGCGGATCTCGTCTGTCAAGCCGAGGGGGCGTGGCCTAATGGAGATGACCTCAACCAATCAGGTGTCAGTAAGTGACGTCACATGCAGGGGACATGGGAACAGGTGTCGATGACTCATCGCAGCGCTGCCGATGGGCATGTCCCACCGTGTCTCAACGTGTATGTACGGGAACGGACCAATCAGGTTCTTGTGTGAGGATGACCTCATGAACAACCAATCAGGTGTCAGTAAGTGACGTCACACGCAGGTGGGGGAAGGTTTTACTAGTTCTGCTTGTAACCGCAAGACAACGCTGCATGTAGGGGAACGGACCAATCATATGCTTGTTTAAGAATGACATCATGAAGAACCAATCAGGTGTCAGTAAGTGATGTCTATGGAGTGTCATGTGACATGAAAGTTGCTTTTTTGTTATTTTGCGTTTTTATTTGGGTATTGGTGGAAATTTGCGACGCACAGCATCTACACATTTTTAATTATAAGCTGTGGGTTGTGACATCATAGGTATAATGTTAGGAATGGTTGGTTGTTGAAAAAACTGTGAGCTGTGAAAGTAATGTGAAAAAACTGTGAAAGTAAATAAAATATGATAGAATTAAACTAATATTCTTATTTTAATATTTATTATATTTTAATATTTATTTATATTTTGATATTTATTTGTATTTTATTATTTATATTTTTACATTTATTTTTAATATTTAATTATATTTTAACTTCTATATTTTATTATTCATTTATATTTTAACTTCTATATTTTATTATTCATTTATATTTTATATATATTTTATTATTCATTTATATTTTAACTTCTATATTTTATTATTCATTTATATTTTATATATATTTTAATATTTATATATATTTTATTATTCATATATTTCATACATATTTTAATATTTATTTATATTTTATTACTCATTTATATTTTACATATATTTTATTTACGTATACATCTGTGCCAAAAAAATTAACTCAGTGAGAGCAATTACGTCCCACTAGAGCTGCACAATGAACTTATGTTAAAGGGAATGACAGTAGTGTATATATTTTAACTATGGTTAGTACAAAAGAAAAGAATTTTGCAAGAATGGTTTTAGAAAAATATATTTTATGTGACCAACTCCAGCATATAATTTCGCAATATAACTCTATGAGGAATCATCCTATGGGGGTAAATAACATACCATCGTGTACAGGAAGGTAGACCAGATTAATAAGTAAAGCTTTTTTTACCTTTTGACATGTGTACTAAGGGTATAAAAAATGACAGTCTGGGGTTCTATGAAAATAATGTTTATAACAATATACGTTTAAATTACAATTTATATAACGGAAATCAGTCTCAGTGGATGAAAAAAAAGTAATTAATATGAAAGCTGATACTTTGAAAAAGAACCTTGGGAACCAAAACCTTGTATTACGGTTAATTAAACTTTTTATAAAAGTAATGTGTTCTTTAAATGTTTTTCACATCATACGTAAAATTATTATTTTAAGAGGGAAAATATCATATCGTTATGACTAGAAGGAGGGAGCTCACCTTGATCACAATTGGATGCATTAGAATTGCTTACTGTTTAGGAATATGATGTAAAAGTTACTCTATCGCACTGTTTGTTGTGCTGGGCTTGATAAGAGCAGATTTGGGGTTGGTATGTAAGATAATGGATCTATTACTTGTTCTAATACGTGTTGAATAAGGGAATTTGTCTTAGATGTTGCTGTTTTAGGGGTGTTTTATAATTGGTTGTTTGATTGAACGATACAGTGCAGCTATACAAAGGGGTTTATTTATACGCTTGGTACAAGTACACATTTTTCTTATGTCATAAAATTACACTATAACAAAACGCATAGGTGGATGGTAGAAATGAAGTAGCACCATACAAGGGGAATTATTAGGGCTGGCTGATTAAATTTTCAAAGACTAAGAGGCAACAAGTTCCCATATGAGTACAATTGAGGGTGAATGTGTAGAATTTGGCGACATCAAGTATCCACAAGGGGACAATTTGAGAGGTGTATTCGTAAAATTGGCGACATAAAGTACCCATAGGGAGACGTTTGTAGGCGTATACATAAAATTGGGGTGAAAGCGGGGTTTGTAGTTGTACATTAGACAAGAATAAATGTAAAATGAAAAAGTTTAAGTTTGAAATAAATTATAAAAAGAATAAATGTTAAAAAAAAAAGTTAAAATACAATTTAAAAAGCAAAATGTAAAAAAAAAAAAAAGTTTAAAAAGAAAAATGTAAAAATAAAAAAAAGTTTAAGTGTGAATTAAAAACTAAAAGGTTAAGTAAGAAAAAAAAATAACTAAAAGTGAAAAAAAAATTTTAAAAGTGAAAAAAAATATATATATATATTTATATAAAAAATATTTGAAAAAAGTTTAAGTGTGAAATAAATTATAAAACTAATAAATGTAAAATAAAAAGTTTACGTGTGAAATAGATTATAAAAAGTATAAATGTAAAAAAATAAATAAAAAGTTTAAGTGAAAAATATAATGTAAAGATAAAAAAGTTAAAAAACAGTAACTGTAAAATAAAAAAAAAGTTTGTATAAAATGAACTTTTAAAAGAAAAATGAAAAAAAAAAGTAAAAAACAATATATAAAAAAAAAGTTTTAAGTGTAAAAATAAAATTAAAAAAAAAAAATTTTAAAAAAAAAATAGACAAATGTAAAAAAGAAAAACGTAAAAAAAAATTTTAAATTTAAAAAAAAAAATTTACAAACGAAAAATATGAAAAAAAAAAGAAACGTTAAAAGAAAATTGCTAAATGTAAAAAAGAAATGTGTTAAATGTAAAAGATTAACCATCATAAGTTTTTTACCCGAATCGACCCAAAGCCATATGGTGTTACGGAACGTACTAGCCCCATATAGGCACAGATGCCCGTGGTGAGTTCTGTGAATGGTCCAACCACTAATCAAACGACAAGTACCACAATTACATTAAATAATTAGCAACCAAAAAAGCAGGAAATACTACTATAGATATAAAAAATATTAACAAAGTATCGAAAATAGAACCAAAGGTAACTAATAAATCTGTATAGAATGAGTGTCTATAAATGTATAAGAGAAACCAATGTATATATTTCTACTAAAATGTTGACACATATACTAAATTTTTAACAAATTAAGTCAAATATTTGCGAAATAGAGAAAATAATACATACTTTTTAAAATTGTATCAAATAGTCTATGAATGGATAAAAAAAAAATATCATGACATGTATTAAAAAAAAATTAAAATAATGGACTTACGTGTAACACATTAAGTTAAGAAATTTATACTTATCAAAGAAAGTAACGTAAGTCATATAAAAAAAAAAAAACCTGTAGTTAAGTACAATTGTTAATTGAATATGCTACAAAATATTGTCAAATTACACCATTTTTAGTGATAGGACAAGCAAACTTGTTAAAATGTCATATAATTATCAAAAATATTATACAAAGTACGAATTTAAAAAAAAAAAGTAAATGCAAAAAGAAAAAAAAGTTTAAGTGTAAAATAAAATGTAAAAAAAAATAAATGTAAAAAATAAAAAAAGTTTAATAAAAAAAAAAGTTAAAAAATAATAAAAAAAAAATTTAAGTGTAAAATACAATTTAAAAAAAAAAATGTAAAAAGAAAAAAGTTTAATAAAAATTACATGTAAAAAGAAAAAAGTAAAAAAAAAAAATAAAAGAAAAAAAGTTAAAAAAGAAAAAAAAAAGTTAAAAAATAAATAAAAAGTTAAAAAAGAAAAAAAGTTAAAAAAAGAAAAAAAAAAGTTTAAAAAGAAAAAAAAAGTTTAAAAAGAAAAAAAAAGTTTAAAAAGAAAAAAAAAAAAGAAAAAAGAAAAAAAAATTAAAAAAGAAAAAAAAATTAAAAAAGAAAAAAAAATTTAAAAAAAAGAAAAAAAAAATTTAAAAAAAAAAAGTTAAAAAAGAAAAAAAAAAAAGAAAAAAAAGTTTAAAAAAAATAGTTAAAGTGTAAAATACAATTTAAAAAAAAAAAAATGAAAACATAAAAAATTAAAAAAAAAATGTAAGTGTAAAATTACATTTTAAAAGAAAATGTGAAAATAGAAAAAAAAGTAAAAAGAAAATTGCTAAAAGTAAAAAAAAATAAAGGTGTAAAATGTTAAATAAAAAGACCTTAAGTGTAAAAAATAGAAGAAAAAAGTTTAAGTGTAAAATATTACTCATCATAAGCTTTTTACTCGTATCCACCCAAAGTTATATGGCGTTACGGAGCGTACTAGCCCCATATAGGCGCAGATTCCTTGGTGAGTTCTGTGAATGGTCTACCCACTAATCAAACGATAAGTACAATAATTATATTAAAATATTAACAAAAAAAAAAAGCAGAAAATACTAATATAGATATAAAAAAATATTATCAAAGTATAGAAAATAGAATCAAGAATAACTAATAAATCTGTATACAATGGGTGTCTATAAATGTATAAGAGAAACCAATGTTTATATCTCTACTAAAATGTTGACACATATACTAAATGTTTAATAAATTAACTCATATATTTGCGAAATAGAAAAAAATGGTACATACTTTTTAAAATTGTATCAAATAGTCTATGAATGGATAAAAAAAAAATTGTATATATAATTTTTAATTGTATCTATAAATGGATAAAAAAAAATCATGACATGTATTAAAATAATGGACTTACGCGTGACAGTTTAAGTTAAAAAATTTATATTTACCATAAGTTATTATAAAAAAAAACTGTAATTAAGTATAATTGTTAATTGAATATGCTACAAAATATTGCCAAGTTATTCCATGGTAGTGATTTAACAACCAAACACTTTGTCTTTAAAGATTACGATAACGCAGTTTTAGAAACTAACATAGGGGCAAATGTGTATAATTATCATAAAATACTTCACATTACTGTTAAAATGTCATATAATTATCAAATATATTATACAAAGTAAGAAAAATATTACTTAATATGTTAAAATATTACCAATAGTACATGCCCAACAGATCAAAATGACCTTCAGCACCCTACGACACATGAAAACTTACGGAGATTAACAGCAATCTTGCCTCAAAAAATAAAACCAATAGTGTGCTGCTAAGGATAAAATGTCAAGTACACACCCAGTGTAGGAGATGTATACAAATAATATTGTTGAATTATTAACAAAGTGATTTCATTAATACTAAAATAAGGTCTTTGTTACAATAATATATATATATATGGAAATTAAGTTCTTATTAGTGAAATTTATGTAATATTTTTAGACTGCTTTGTTCAATTTATAATATGTAGGTAGAATTTTTACATAAAAAACCCCTTTGTGTTTATCAAAAATATTTCACAAATTAAGAAGAAGAATACCTAAGGAAGGTCTTTGCACATGATTATAGTACAAAACCATGTGGATTTACATCAATTTTACCAGGAACAAGGGGGTCAGTATACGGCTATGAGTCAAATAGTCAATTTTAAAACCACATTCAGGCATTAATAACACAAATGCCTGAATGTGGTGAAAAATTGACTATTTGACTCATAGCCGTATACTGACCCCCTTGTTCCTGGTAAAATTGATGTAAATCCATATGGTTTTGTACTATAATCATGTGCAAAGACCTTCCTTAGGTATTCTTCTTCTTAATTTGTGAAATATTTTTGATAAACACAAAGGGGTTTTTTATGTAAAAATTCTACCTACATATTATAAATTGAACAAAGCAGTCTAAAAATATTACATAAATTTCACTAATAAGAACTTAATTTCCATATATATATATATTATTGTAACAAAGACCTTATTTTAGTATTAATGAAATCACTTTGTTAATAATTCAACAATATTATTTGTATACATCTCCTACACTGGGTGTGTACTTGACATTTTATCCTTAGCAGCACACTATTGGTTTTATTTTTTGAGGCAAGATTGCTGTTAATCTCCGTAAGTTTTCATGTGTCGTAGGGTGCT
This sequence comes from Troglohyphantes excavatus, assembly GCA_963932185.1. Taxonomy (NCBI): domain Eukaryota; kingdom Metazoa; phylum Arthropoda; class Arachnida; order Araneae; family Linyphiidae; genus Troglohyphantes; species Troglohyphantes excavatus. Next base: position 13,772,579 of record OZ010668.1, read on the forward strand.
GAAGGTCATTTTGATCTGTTGGGCATGTACTATTGGTAATATTTTAACATATTAAGTAATATTTTTCTTACTTTGTATAATATATTTGATAATTATATGACATTTTAACAGTAATGTGAAGTATTTTATGATAATTATACACATTTGCCCCTATGTTAGTTTCTAAAACTGCGTTATCGTAATCTTTAAAGACAAAGTGTTTGGTTGTTAAATCACTACCATGGAATAACTTGGCAATATTTTGTAGCATATTCAATTAACAATTATACTTAATTACAGTTTTTTTTTATAATAACTTATGGTAAATATAAATTTTTTAACTTAAACTGTCACGCGTAAGTCCATTATTTTAATACATGTCATGATTTTTTTTTATCCATTTATAGATACAATTAAAAATTATATATACAATTTTTTTTTTATCCATTCATAGACTATTTGATACAATTTTAAAAAGTATGTACCATTTTTTTCTATTTCGCAAATATATGAGTTAATTTATTAAACATTTAGTATATGTGTCAACATTTTAGTAGAGATATAAACATTGGTTTCTCTTATACATTTATAGACACCCATTGTATACAGATTTATTAGTTATTCTTGATTCTATTTTCTATACTTTGATAATATTTTTTTATATCTATATTAGTATTTTCTGCTTTTTTTTTTTGTTAATATTTTAATATAATTATTGTACTTATCGTTTGATTAGTGGGTAGACCATTCACAGAACTCACCAAGGAATCTGCGCCTATATGGGGCTAGTACGCTCCGTAACGCCATATAACTTTGGGTGGATACGAGTAAAAAGCTTATGATGAGTAATATTTTACACTTAAACTTTTTTCTTCTATTTTTTACACTTAAGGTCTTTTTATTTAACATTTTACACCTTTATTTTTTTTTACTTTTAGCAATTTTCTTTTTACTTTTTTTTCTATTTTCACATTTTCTTTTAAAATGTAATTTTACACTTACATTTTTTTTTTAATTTTTTATGTTTTCATTTTTTTTTTTTTAAATTGTATTTTACACTTTAACTATTTTTTTTAAACTTTTTTTTCTTTTTTTTTTTTCTTTTTTAACTTTTTTTTTTTTAAATTTTTTTTTCTTTTTTTAAAATTTTTTTTTCTTTTTTAATTTTTTTTTCTTTTTTAATTTTTTTTTCTTTTTTAATTTTTTTTTTTCTTTTTAAACTTTTTTTTTCTTTTTAAACTTTTTTTTTCTTTTTAAACTTTTTTTTTTCTTTTTTTAACTTTTTTTCTTTTTTAACTTTTTATTTATTTTTTAACTTTTTTTTTTCTTTTTTAACTTTTTTTCTTTTATTTTTTTTTTTACTTTTTTCTTTTTACATGTAATTTTTATTAAACTTTTTTCTTTTTACATTTTTTTTTTTAAATTGTATTTTACACTTAAATTTTTTTTTTATTATTTTTTAACTTTTTTTTTTATTAAACTTTTTTTATTTTTTACATTTATTTTTTTTTACATTTTATTTTACACTTAAACTTTTTTTTCTTTTTGCATTTACTTTTTTTTTTTAAATTCGTACTTTGTATAATATTTTTGATAATTATATGACATTTTAACAAGTTTGCTTGTCCTATCACTAAAAATGGTGTAATTTGACAATATTTTGTAGCATATTCAATTAACAATTGTACTTAACTACAGGTTTTTTTTTTTTTATATGACTTACGTTACTTTCTTTGATAAGTATAAATTTCTTAACTTAATGTGTTACACGTAAGTCCATTATTTTAATTTTTTTTTAATACATGTCATGATATTTTTTTTTTATCCATTCATAGACTATTTGATACAATTTTAAAAAGTATGTATTATTTTCTCTATTTCGCAAATATTTGACTTAATTTGTTAAAAATTTAGTATATGTGTCAACATTTTAGTAGAAATATATACATTGGTTTCTCTTATACATTTATAGACACTCATTCTATACAGATTTATTAGTTACCTTTGGTTCTATTTTCGATACTTTGTTAATATTTTTTATATCTATAGTAGTATTTCCTGCTTTTTTGGTTGCTAATTATTTAATGTAATTGTGGTACTTGTCGTTTGATTAGTGGTTGGACCATTCACAGAACTCACCACGGGCATCTGTGCCTATATGGGGCTAGTACGTTCCGTAACACCATATGGCTTTGGGTCGATTCGGGTAAAAAACTTATGATGGTTAATCTTTTACATTTAACACATTTCTTTTTTACATTTAGCAATTTTCTTTTAACGTTTCTTTTTTTTTTCATATTTTTCGTTTGTAAATTTTTTTTTTTAAATTTAAAATTTTTTTTTACGTTTTTCTTTTTTACATTTGTCTATTTTTTTTTTTAAATTTTTTTTTTTTAATTTTATTTTTACACTTAAAACTTTTTTTTTATATATTGTTTTTTACTTTTTTTTTTCATTTTTCTTTTAAAAGTTCATTTTATACAAACTTTTTTTTTATTTTACAGTTACTGTTTTTTAACTTTTTTATCTTTACATTATATTTTTCACTTAAACTTTTTATTTATTTTTTTACATTTATACTTTTTATAATCTATTTCACACGTAAACTTTTTATTTTACATTTATTAGTTTTATAATTTATTTCACACTTAAACTTTTTTCAAATATTTTTTATATAAATATATATATATATTTTTTTTCACTTTTAAAATTTTTTTTTCACTTTTAGTTATTTTTTTTTCTTACTTAACCTTTTAGTTTTTAATTCACACTTAAACTTTTTTTTATTTTTACATTTTTCTTTTTAAACTTTTTTTTTTTTTTACATTTTGCTTTTTAAATTGTATTTTAACTTTTTTTTTTAACATTTATTCTTTTTATAATTTATTTCAAACTTAAACTTTTTCATTTTACATTTATTCTTGTCTAATGTACAACTACAAACCCCGCTTTCACCCCAATTTTATGTATACGCCTACAAACGTCTCCCTATGGGTACTTTATGTCGCCAATTTTACGAATACACCTCTCAAATTGTCCCCTTGTGGATACTTGATGTCGCCAAATTCTACACATTCACCCTCAATTGTACTCATATGGGAACTTGTTGCCTCTTAGTCTTTGAAAATTTAATCAGCCAGCCCTAATAATTCCCCTTGTATGGTGCTACTTCATTTCTACCATCCACCTATGCGTTTTGTTATAGTGTAATTTTATGACATAAGAAAAATGTGTACTTGTACCAAGCGTATAAATAAACCCCTTTGTATAGCTGCACTGTATCGTTCAATCAAACAACCAATTATAAAACACCCCTAAAACAGCAACATCTAAGACAAATTCCCTTATTCAACACGTATTAGAACAAGTAATAGATCCATTATCTTACATACCAACCCCAAATCTGTTCTTATCAAGCCCAGCACAACAAACAGTGCGATAGAGTAACTTTTACATCATATTCCTAAACAGTAAGCAATTCTAATGCATCCAATTGTGATCAAGGTGAGCTCCCTCCTTCTAGTCATAACGATATGATATTTTCCCTCTTAAAATAATAATTTTACGTATGATGTGAAAAACATTTAAAGAACACATTACTTTTATAAAAAGTTTAATTAACCGTAATACAAGGTTTTGGTTCCCAAGGTTCTTTTTCAAAGTATCAGCTTTCATATTAATTACTTTTTTTTCATCCACTGAGACTGATTTCCGTTATATAAATTGTAATTTAAACGTATATTGTTATAAACATTATTTTCATAGAACCCCAGACTGTCATTTTTTATACCCTTAGTACACATGTCAAAAGGTAAAAAAAGCTTTACTTATTAATCTGGTCTACCTTCCTGTACACGATGGTATGTTATTTACCCCCATAGGATGATTCCTCATAGAGTTATATTGCGAAATTATATGCTGGAGTTGGTCACATAAAATATATTTTTCTAAAACCATTCTTGCAAAATTCTTTTCTTTTGTACTAACCATAGTTAAAATATATACACTACTGTCATTCCCTTTAACATAAGTTCATTGTGCAGCTCTAGTGGGACGTAATTGCTCTCACTGAGTTAATTTTTTTGGCACAGATGTATACGTAAATAAAATATATGTAAAATATAAATGAGTAATAAAATATAAATAAATATTAAAATATGTATGAAATATATGAATAATAAAATATATATAAATATTAAAATATATATAAAATATAAATGAATAATAAAATATAGAAGTTAAAATATAAATGAATAATAAAATATATATAAAATATAAATGAATAATAAAATATAGAAGTTAAAATATAAATGAATAATAAAATATAGAAGTTAAAATATAATTAAATATTAAAAATAAATGTAAAAATATAAATAATAAAATACAAATAAATATCAAAATATAAATAAATATTAAAATATAATAAATATTAAAATAAGAATATTAGTTTAATTCTATCATATTTTATTTACTTTCACAGTTTTTTCACATTACTTTCACAGCTCACAGTTTTTTCAACAACCAACCATTCCTAACATTATACCTATGATGTCACAACCCACAGCTTATAATTAAAAATGTGTAGATGCTGTGCGTCGCAAATTTCCACCAATACCCAAATAAAAACGCAAAATAACAAAAAAGCAACTTTCATGTCACATGACACTCCATAGACATCACTTACTGACACCTGATTGGTTCTTCATGATGTCATTCTTAAACAAGCATATGATTGGTCCGTTCCCCTACATGCAGCGTTGTCTTGCGGTTACAAGCAGAACTAGTAAAACCTTCCCCCACCTGCGTGTGACGTCACTTACTGACACCTGATTGGTTGTTCATGAGGTCATCCTCACACAAGAACCTGATTGGTCCGTTCCCGTACATACACGTTGAGACACGGTGGGACATGCCCATCGGCAGCGCTGCGATGAGTCATCGACACCTGTTCCCATGTCCCCTGCATGTGACGTCACTTACTGACACCTGATTGGTTGAGGTCATCTCCATTAGGCCACGCCCCCTCGGCTTGACAGACGAGATCCGCCCTGATCCACGGCTTGACAGACGAGATCCTCACAAATCCACAGAGCACCGCCAAAATCCACCAAAATCCACACAGCACCTCGTATTCCTCAAAATCCACCAAAATCCACGTCTCAGAATCGGTGTTTTTACACTACTCGCAAACAGTGACTTGGGAATAAAATGGATTCAGAAGTGCCGCACAAGCAAATGAAGTCATGGGCAAACCATTCTTCCATTAAAGTAGTTGAATGAATTTAAGAGAAGTCATTACTTCTGATTCAATCAACTCGTTTTGAGTTTTGAAACTCGAGTGGGCGATGATGAACAATCATCCAATTTTCCCCCTCGCTTTCAGGATTATTAGCGTTAATAACTAACTCACGTAAAGAGGTCAAAGAACCAAGATCGGGTTGGCTTCAAACCGCTTTGCGTTCTCTGTGGAACCGTGAGTTTCTTCTCTTCGTTTCTCTTCTCCTTCTGTCCGACCAAACGATAATTTGCGTTCGTGTGAATTGAGATCGCCCACGTGGGAACGGGAGGACCGCCCTCGTATGTGTAATACTGGAAGGAAAACAAATTGGTAAAATGTTTCCGGGAATTATTAAATCGGTTGATTCTGGTGTGGACTAATATGAAAAGCATGTCATGCAAACAGATATACCCTTAATCCCCCCCCCCTCCCGCCCACCCAAAAAAAGAACTATTTTTTATTATAAAGTTTAATGGAACACAGCAGGGCCGCCCTTAGCAGGCGCGAGGCCCTGTGCGAACTGGTCTCCAGTGGCCCAGTAGATAAAGTCGTCCAGCTAGTAATCAGATGATTGCTGGTTCGAATCGGTGCGATGGACTCAATAAAGAAAAGTAAAAAAGTAGTGATCTTGCCATCGGAGGGTTGCCAGCTTCGCTACAAAAATACTAGAACTACTACGGAACTAGTGCACGATAAATTTGACCGGGGTCCAATGTCCTGACGTCTATTGAGGTCAGGCCCGTCGTACCAGGAGGGTTTGGGGGGGGGGGGGGGAGACTATCCTTCCGCAAAGCTTTGAGATTTCTTTTTCCTGCCTCCAAAAGCGAAATCCCCCCCCCACCTCCCCACGTTTAGGAATTTGCCCACAGTCAGGGCAACTTTTCTGTTACGGAGCCCCCGCAAAAAGGTTAACATTGAGGTTCAGCTATTTTATCAGGAACTATCAGCATCCTATCTTGGACCATATACAAGTATTTGTCCCCACCATTGAAAATTCCTTAAAAATATGCTCTGCCGTCACCTGTTATGTCAGGCACCGCGATTTGATCCGTTTTTGTTTTTTCATTAAATTCTACCAACAGGCCCGTCGCACTGGGGAAGTTGGGGGGGGGGGGGAGTCTGACCCCCCCCCCCCCTCCAATAATCTGGAAACCCTGAAAGTTAGGATTTTCAACTTTTAAACATCCCTAGTTGGGAAAATTTAAGCCTGAAGAAAATTAATATTATTAACGAAAGAAAACTAGGAAAGATTAGAAATTGCCCAACTTGTAAGATTACGTTTAAATTAGACCCCACAATCGACACTCCATCCAAATATTCCGGTGACAACGGTTCAAGAACGCCTTTTCCAACAATTCAAAATTCCGAAAACCATCCCCTATAATCACCTCACTCATAACGATCCGTTCCCCTTTTTTCCACCCAATCTCCAGAATCCCCTGCGATGGCATGCGTCGCACACCCCTAAGCGGTCCTGGGACACAGAACCCACACAATTGCAATATTATAGAATTTTTTTATTTGCTAAAATTGTAGTTTGGAATCTGTTAAATATGCTTGCGAAATTGTAGAACCGTACGTTTTTTACTGAGATATTTTATTTGATATTTTATGCTGGATGATGTATTATGTGTTTTTCGAGGAATGAATACTTTAAATCATTTATTCTCAGTATTTGTGTTTTCTTGGTATTAATTTCTCGAAATGGTAAGTTTTTTTTTATTATTATTAATGGAGATACGTATAATTTTATATGCATATTGTAAAATATGTGTATTATTAATTAGCATGCGAATGAATAAGCTCTATGAGTAGTAATTTTTTAAAAAAATACTTATACCAAAAAACGATTTTTTTTTGTGTTATTATGAATAACTATATGGGACTTTTATTGAAAAAATGTTTCTCCACACAAAATGGACACTTGAAACCGTACTTGCTTGTGTAACAATACTTCAATAACTCCAGTTCCAATAGTAGCGAATGTTTACTTAAATTGAAGAAAACTACCGAGTTCTACAATTCCGAATCTCATTTAAATGCTAAATAAAGTTCGCTGCTAGGTTTCAGAGCAAGAATGCATACACGAAACCGTGAACTAATTGTCGAATCACTATAATATAATGCTAATAATAGTGCGATAAAAAAAATCCATAATGAGAGGCAGAGATATCCCGGAGCAGCGGGTACTGAACCTGTGACCCCCCCGGTCAACGGACGACGCATTTTGTTCTGCCGGGTTGTTGCTACGCGAATTTTAAATCGAACAGCAGATGCTGCCGGAGATTTGCTTCCAACCATTGTTATTTTAATTCGAAGGTATTTTACCGATGGTATTTTAATTTCTATTGTTGTTTTACTATTGTTGTTTTGTTCGTATTCATATTCTTCGGTCATGTTTTTTAATGAATTGATGGGATTCTGCGCCGCTTGGTTCTGTTCTGCTTGGTTGTGTTTGTTAGGAGTAGTTTAGTTGTGGGACGATAGTTAGAATATTTATAATTATCTTCTCTGAAATAGTTTGTTATTGTGATAAGTTTTTTTTTTTTTTACACTGTTCTATTTTCGTATTCTTTTGGCGCGAATAAGGTTGCTCCGAGTACAGCGGTCATCGACAGACATTTGAGCGACACAAAAAGCGTTGATAATTCAAAGCTCCATAACCTCAGGGGAACTCAGTCTATGGAGATAAATGACCTACCATCGTGTAGAAGGAGGTGAGACTCGTCTACCATTAATTCCCCTCTGATCTTTGTACCGTGTATTAAGTGAAATGCGTCAAATTTCGAGTATACCCTGGTTGGTTTGACCGCTGTAACTTGGTGCCAATCGACTGATCGTAGCAAGTGTATAGTTAAATTTAAGAAAACTGCGAGTTCTACTATTCTTTTCGATTAATTAACAGTTTAAACCTTTTTTGGCAACATTGTGTGTAGTGGAAAGTGACGATTTGTCGAAAAGTTCACTATGACGCTAAAATAACACTCTAAAGTTAAATTGATGCATAAGGAACTTAAACAGCTTAAAAGAGTAGTTCTATACGATTCAAATGATACCAAAGAAGTCTAAACTTATGACATGTGCGAAGAGATCTAGAGAGAGACGTAAGAAGGAGCAGGCCGAGCAGACGCCCGTACAAGGCATTCGGGAACGAAACCTTACGGAATGTACCTACACGATTTCTTTGTGTTTATTTTGTTGTTATTAGCCCTTTTAATTATGGATTTGTGAAAAGTTTTTGCGCAGTAAAAAATAGGTGCTTAAAAAGGAGTACCTGAACGTACTCGTTTTTCTTTGAGTACAATTGCATCGTAAATGAGCGATGTCGTACACAAATTTAAGCAATCGAACTTTTGCAAAAATGAGTAGTGTGAATAAATATTGTTAATCTCAGCTTCCGTTCAAGCAATCTTAACAAATCGACTTGACAAACTTAAAATACTTGTTCAGAAGATGGTTTTCCACATTATTTGATGTCAATTGCTTAAATGGAAACTGAGTTATTACAACTCAATTATCTTACTTCCCATTCTTTTGGCACACTTTTTTAACATTACTTTTGTTTATAACTTCTACACGTCGCCCTGGTAGCTTAGCGGATAAGGTACTGGGCTGCGGTGGTGAGGATCTGTGTTCGATTCCCTGTAAGTCTTGGTTATAATTATCGATATTTATTGAAAGGGATTTATGAAGGGCTATGTAGGCTTAACATCTGCTCTTTTTATTCATTTTTGCCCATTGTACTCATTTTTAAATGCATGTCTTTTTCAAAATTGAAACTTATGTATTCGGAGCCATGATAATCATCGAATGTATTCAAAAATGAGTACATTTTACTTATTTTTGAATACCTAATTTTAACCAGTGTGAAGTTAAAGTTAGTAGGATTTTCTTTCTTTTTAAAAATCTCTCAATATATTACATTAAGCCTTTGCTAAATTCTTCAATTTATTCTTTGTAATAATTTAGTTTTCGCATATTAGTCTCCTCCATTGTTAATTAAATGAAAAATATGCTTGTGTTTCAAACATAGAGTAATGATACAAATAAAGGAATAAAAAGGCTGGTTTCCGTGTGTGCATCATTGAAACCACGTGATTTGTGGAAATGCCAATTCATTTATGCGCCAATATTACTTGGCAGGCCTTGGCGACTTTCAGAACTAAGCGAGATCGAAGTATTGTAATATGGTTTTGTGTTTAATTTTGTATTTAAATATCGTTTTTTTGAACGAGTGGCACAATTTAAGGGAGTTTAACAGATATAGTATTAAGGAGATTTTTCTTACTTTGTACTTTGAAAATAATTGCGCTACGTTTTTATATAAACAATTTACCATAAGCGAAGTTCTTTCAATTGTTATTTTGTATAGTTCAATAAGAAAATATGAACAATAAAACCGGAGAAATATAAAGAGTTTCGTTTTTTCGAGTATTGAACACAAAGAAAATTATATTTTCGTTTCGTTAATGAAGAGGAAATATTTAGCGCAAATTGTTTGAAAATTAATAAATACCTACATATATGTTAAGAAGTTGAATACGGACAGAACGCCTTATCACCAAAAAGAAGAAAGTGCACCAAATTTGGAACTCCTGCAGATGTCTGAACGCCAAATGTGGCAGCGCTAAAACCACGTGATGTGGGTTTTTCTTTTCAATGTTGACACCGCGGCCTTACGAGAGTCTGGCATTGAAGGCGCTCTCTATTTAATATAACTACTCTCTGGTTTCAAAAGGTTTAAAATATTCACAATTATGTTTCGGTTTTGTTCAATCTATATCTTGTATAATATTTCTCTTAATTTAATAAAACTTGATATATGATTTCTCTCATATACTTGAGTTAAGCCATAGTAGTTCCTGGAAAGTTTTAAAAACACATAGCAATCAGAATTTTATTCCGTAAATATCGAAATATTATACCCGCGGAATATTATTATAAACGATGAACGATTATAATAAAACGCCAACCAAAAGAAATAAATTTATAAAAATAATGAATGACTAATTGCAATAATTCTTCGTAGTATGTTTGTTCGTGGAATCGACCAATTATGAATTATTGCATAACCGAACGAAAATGACACTGTATTATTTCATTTACGTAACTCGATTTTTTTTTCTTTGAGTAATTCCCCAAATAAGCAATTGCTTCTAACTAATGGGGCTTTCAGATCGAATGTAATGCAATTATAAATTAGCTACGGGAAACTGTTTTTAGTCGCCATTTTCAATAACGAGCGTTCGAATTCATCTTTTCTTTTGCACTTTATATCTTTTGCGATTGATTTTTTAGGGTACAATTAAACCATATAATTGAAAACAATTTTCGAATATGCGAAAATGAACTTTGAAGTTAAAGTCAAAAGTGACTTAATTTGACAATGTCTTTTGAAATTTGATGGTCAAACTCGCATGTATAAACTTAAAATATTTGAGAATAGTGAGGAAACAAAAAATTAAGAACAATGCGATATTCCCATGAAAAAATTGTGAGGTTAGAAACGATTTTGAAATAATAATCAATAATTTAATATAAAGTTATTTTATTAAATTCCCGACACTGAGTATTTTTAATCGTTACAGAAAATATGCCCATTGTGAAATTTGATCTTATTGGAATTTTTAAAATTGAAATAGTTTTAAGAAAACACAGTACCTTAAAAACTGTAACATATTGATTTTTTTTATTTGCTAAAATTATAGTTTGGAAACTTCTTAATAGGCTTGCAAAATTCTAGAACTGTACTATCTACAGTGGCTCCCAAAAGTGTTCGTACACTTTAAAAATATGTAGAAAGAGTGCTGTAGCGTGGAATGGAATTCGAATATAAAGTCCAATATTATTTCACATGATCTCCATGTTATTTCGAATAAAACCTTATATATATATTATTTAAATATTGGATTATTTTCTGTTTATAAAAATGAAAATACAAGGAAACAAAGAAGAAGAAAAAAACCGCCACAAAAGTGATTGTACACAAAACATTTTCGAATAAATTCATAAATAAAATTATCGTCTGTCGCTTTTTTTTTATTTTTGCATTGTAGTGACATTTAATATTCGTTTGGTATTAATATTTGCTTGTTTACTTCGTAATATTCTATTTATTATTTAAAAATGGATCGTAGTCGTAAAGAAACAAAGAATAGAAATCGAATATTGGTAATTTTTCATCATAATGGTGGTAAATCATCTCGGAGTATCTCTAAATAAATAAAATTATCAAATTCTACATGTCCTGGTGCAATGGTGCAAATTAGCATCAGGATTAGGTAATTTGGTGTTTGATGATAACATAATGAATCAGTATGTTTATTTAAATATTTTAACACACAATTTTAAATTATAAGCTCAAAATTTGGGTATCGGAATCAACTTTGTTTCTTATCAAGATAACGATCTTTAGCACACAGCTCTCAACATTTTACTATGATGTCCCTTTAATTGTCCACAAGTTCTGAAAAAACACCTCAGCCGATTAATTTAAACCTAATAAAACACATATTGTAAAGAACTAGAGGTTAGAGTACGAAGATACCACATTAAAACGAAAAGCGAACTTAAAAAAGTGATAACTGAAGTATTGAAGAAAATGATACAAAAAAAGTAATTATATTTATTATATCTATGAGTAAAAAAATTGAGTTTTAAGGATAAAATTTTTGTGATTGGAATAACTATTTATATATAAAAATCAAATACATGTACTATACAAAATTTGAATGGAAATTCTTGTGTACTATAGTTCAAGGATATATAAAAAAAATTGGTAAAAAAACATAGATATTAAAAAAAAAATTAGCGTTTTTTAAAAACAAAGATGAAGAAAATTGAAAAAGTTTAAAATTTTAAACAAATACAAACAATTATGGAATTTTGGTATGAAAAACTGCTCTCTTATATAAATTTAATTAATATACATTAATATTTTGATTACAAAAATAATAATAAAAAAGGAAATATACAGTGTCTCCTTAAAACAACTGTTATATACATAACATTGACTTTATATACTAGCCATTGCTTTAATAATAAATTTTTATTCACCTTCATTATTAAAAACTTCTGAAATGATCGTCAAAAAAAAATAAAAAAAATAATAACAGTTAAAATGTTAAATTTCTTTTAAATAAATCTGTGCGAAATTTGAATCTCTTTGATTTACAGTTTCTAACTTAAATAGGAGAACACAAATTATTAAAAATATTTTTTATTGAGAAATTAAAACTATAAAAAGTAAGAAATGTCAATTGAAAGGGCAAGCGTCAGAAGGGATTAACTGAGAAAAACCACTTTTCAAGATAAACAGCTTTTTCACTCGCAACAATTTTGAAGAAAATGGTCGCTTTCCGTTGAGCATCCACTATTTGTCGCCAAGGGAAAAATTTCACGAAACTTTTTCCTATTCATCGATCGAGAGCGTGATTAGTGGTGATAGGTTAACAAAATTGGCTCGTTTTCGCACATTTGGCGTTTAGGTTCGCTTAATGAAATCGAACCATTATAAGTGAAACGTATACTTTCTTAATGCTCTGTATCTACCTAAATAAATCGTTGAGCATCCAATATTTGTCGCCAAGGAAAAAATTACACGATACTTTTTCCTATTCATCGATCGTGTGCGTGATTAGTGGTGTTAGGTTAACAAAATTGGCTCGTTTTCGCGCATTTGGCATTTAGGTTCGCTTAATGAAATCGAACCATTATAAGTGAAACATATGCTTTTTACTGCTCTGTATCTGCATAAATAAATCAAGCACAGCCATACAATTTTGAAGGAAGACGTATATGTCATTAAAGCTTTCATCTAGATCAAAATTAGATTCTTTTAAAAATTTTAGCTAATCCCTCTTTCTACTTGCCTCTTTAATTATTTCTTTTTTCTTCAACGTTTGCCATTTTCGGTCCTTTCGTAAAATAAAAGATAAGAAATTTAAGAATTAAACTTTTATTTATATTTATTTTATATTTTTTATTATTTAATTGATGCAAAACACTATCTAGTTTGCTTAATTCGCACCCCCAAAAAAATAACAAGAAATAAAACCGAATTGCTTTAGGAGAATAATTGACAAATAATACAACTTTAAAAAAAACAAAAAAAACTTTAGATACCATTTTCATTTAAAAAAAAAACCATACATTCTTAGAAATTAAAGAAATATGACAACAAAGCTGAAACAGATGTTACAGCTTAAAAAATAAATTAAATAGATGCGCCGATGCCAAATGTTTTTTTTCTTACATAATAAAAAATGCTCATTAAATCCCAGCTAAATTGTGTGTTGAAAATCCCAAATCTTAAAATTGCTTTTTTCTTCTTCGTATTTTAACAAAACAAAAAAGAAATCTGTCGTTTGTCCAGGCGATTTAAAATTCATTGTTAAGTATACTTTTTAATGAATATCGTTGCTTCGGTAATTGAGTTTTTAAAGGTTCGTATGCGAACATATTGTTAGGAATACTATCATTAGTTAGACTTCTAGAATTCGTGCTTTTAAGAAGTGCCCAGGCTTTTCTTGAAACTTGGGAATAACAAACTAATTGGGGGTTATTTGAGTATTGAAGTGGATTTAATGATTGTTTTTGCAATGATTATGCTATTGTGTATGTGAGGAATAACTCCCTAATGTATGTATAAAGTTTTGTGATAATAGAGTACAAGATGGCAAATAGGTAGGGCTACCAGAAATCCCAAAAGTCAACCCGGGACCATCTAAAAACCTATTTAATTCTTAGCTGATTAAAGAGGGTAAGAATTGATAATAATAAACAATTAACTATAACTTTATTATGCTGATTACATTTTATTTCATTTTTGACACTTTATTACATATTACATATTTTTTAACTTTATTTTAAACTTTATTACATATTTCTGATGAAACATCTGTTTTAAAACTATTTTTGTCATTTTTAATTATATCGAATAAATTACTACATGATAGTTTGGTTTGGTTTTGTTAATTAACGTCGCACTAGAGCTGCATAGTGGGCTATTGGCGACGGTTCGGGATCAATCTCGAAGGAAAGACCCGGGAACACATACACATTCACACACATTCATACATGCACCTCGTTATTTTAGAACCATGGTCAGATGACGAGGAAACACCTGAACTGGCACTCTACGCCTTCAATAGACGTCGGGACTTTGGACCCCGATCAGATTTATCGTGCACCAGTCCCGTATACACGCCAGCATAATTTGTTGGATATTATGGACGACTTTCTAGTATTTTTGTAGCGAAGCTGGCAACCCTCCGATCGCAAGATCACTACTTTTTTACTTTTCTATGTGAAGTCCATTTCACGGATTCGAACCACCAATCCTCTGATTAGTAGCTGAACGCCTTACCAACTGAGCAATTGGGGCTCTACTACACAAAAGAGTGGAGTTCATTTTAATTTTTAACAATACTTCTGAAAAAACCACTTGTGGTCACCAGAGGTGCGAGTGGTTCTAGAAATCCTCTGTGAAAGTTCCTAGGGGAGGGGGGTGAGTCAATCGCACCAGCAATAAATAGGGATATTTTTACACAAGCAATGGGGATTTTCGTAAGAAATACCTTTAAGGGACTTTGTAAAGGGGGCACATATGTATGCATGATGGGAAATTCCGGAACAAAGGAAAAAACAGGGGTCGTCTGGTAGCCCTACAAAATAGGTGACTTTGAGGCTAGGAATCAGGCAGATAGGAAAGGGGGTTCATGGGGTCCAAACCCCTCCCATTGAAAATCAAGAAAAAAAATTTAAAAAATCGAATTACTGTTAAAAATCATAAAAATACTTTAAAAAACTAGAAACATTTTAATTTCTAGTATAATACGTCTTGTTAAGTTGCAGTTTTCAAAAAACTTCAAAAACATGTTTTGAGGTGATTTTTATATTAAACTAAGCGTAACATGACGTCATCGTCTAGCACTTGAATTTCGGCGACAAAGGGAAAAGATCGTCAAACGGGATATATACATTATTTAAAACAAGACATCTTATAATTTAAATTTGTCTAAATTTATTTCGTAATTAATGACTGATATTGGTAACGATTTCATGAAAAATAAATAACTGTTGTTTCGATACTTATATGCCAACGTATAATTGAAGGAAGAAAATTAATTTAAATTTAAAAAAAATGGGGGAGAGGGTTGTTAGTTTTAAGTGACTCAGTCACTGAACCCTCCCCCCCCCCATGAAATATCTTTACCTGCTAGGAATACTTTTACCTATCATTCCAGCAGGAAATAAGCAGGTAAGAGAAAAGGAACATCACAGAGCTCGTGTTAACGTATTAAAAAGGCAAGCACGTGCCTTTGTTAATCCAACAAGGTAGCCATGTTTGTCCAGGCTAAACAGACTAACATACGTGCGTGACCAGGGCCATTCTTAGTGGTGTGCGACGCGTGCCACCGCACATGGTCACGCGCTTTTAGGGTAGGGCCTTTGCTCAGTTGAGGAAAATATATAAAATTGGAATATTTGTGAAAATATTAATTTTTAATTTTTTCTTCTTTTTAACTTCTTGGGAGAAAGAAAACCAAGAAGGTTTCTTAAAGGAACCAAGATTGGTTAACTTATTTTACCAGTAACCAACCCATGGTTCCTTATTTACATGCAAATACAACATTAAAATCAAAAATAAAAATGGCAATAGCTCAATTGCGGCCGAAGGGAGCCAGGTTAGCATCTCAAAGAAGAACACAATTATTTATCGCCCAGACAAAAGGTTGCCACGGGCGCAATTGGAACTTTCCGATAAAAATACATAAACTCTCAATGTTCTTTTAGAGCATTAGGATTTCACATTAAGGAGCCCCAAACACATACTGTCAAACAAGAAATAAAGAAGTCCTCCGTTTCCAAGCACTCTTGGGAATATAATCATATATTTAATTTTTCTAACCCACATTTAATTTGCCAACCCAAATCTCCAGTCGAACTTGACTTCCTGGGGGCGTTTCCAATTTTTAGCAATAGTGATTCGATTGTTAATGAAACCTTTGCTGTTCCGGTATTTTCCGCTTGTTGGCACACAACAGTTAACTCCAACCGAATGAGATAGCCCCAATCGATAGAGAATGTGTTGCTTTATAGGAATAATTAAAAAAGTGTAATTCAGAAAGAAGTGAAGCTGCCTTGTTCATGCACCCAAGTCTTCAATTGAAAAAATAAGTTTTGTGATATATGATTAAAAATTAATTATTAATTCGGTTAATTCCTAGTGTACGGTGCCCTCGCCAAGGGTGGTTTGGTGACAATTGGTGGGCGATAAACTTTATGTTTTGCCAACCCTATTTCATGACTTTGCTAGCAATATCATGACTTTGCTAGCAATATCATGACTTTGCTAGCAATACTACTTTTTTTTCTCACACGATTTCACGTTGTTTTCCAAGGCATTGGCGCCAATTTTTAGAATCGCGCCATGGAGGCACCATACACTAGGAATTTACCATTAATTCAATAAAAATAATCTTGTTTTTAACCGACTGCCCAGCGCGCCCACCAAAACTCCAAAATAAAACCGCCAGAAACTTTAAATTACAACCGTCAACGTGCGCCAAGTCTAGAGGTTATCAATTCGTCTGTTATGTATTTTTTTTATGTATATTCGCGTGGGATTTCGGTTCTACTTCAGATATTTGCACATTTTTTGTTGTTGTTGGATAGGGGATGTTTCACTTGGGAGCAATTTAAAAAAAATACCCGAACCGTTTGAAAAAATATGTTGTCCGATTTCGAAAATTCTTTTTTTGTTGGATGGAGAAAAATTCGCTTAGGCAAAATCTGTCAAAAAATAATCGGTCATCCGGCTGTTGTATTTCCGGAAAAGTCTATTAACCGAAGTTTTTTTAAACAATTTATCCGATTTCATAATAAGTTCATTGTTTAACAGAAGTCGTACAACAATGACATTTCGTTTACCCATAATTTATTGCCATGAATAGGGATTGTTTTACGATATACATTGTTAGGACAAAATGTAAGCACAAAATGTTGTTACTTGAATTTCTTGATGAATAATAGCAGGGGCGAAGCCCCCCGCTAAATTGAAAACTAAAAGGAGAAAAATAAAATAATCTTTTTAAAAAAAAAGGAAAACCGACTTTAAGAAAATGCGCTAAAAAGTAAAAAATAATTTTTAATTTTACGAACGAGTTGGAAAAAATTTAATTATTTAATATCAATTTTATACTTATTAGAACTTTTTGAAGGTGGTGCCAATTTACAAAAATCATACCTAAATTTTGGCGCCGATTTCAAAAAGTTATAATAAGTATAATATTGATATTAAATAATTCAATTTTTCAACTAATTCGTAAAATTCAAAATTATTTTTTACTTTTTAGCGCATTTTCTTTAAGTCGGTTTTCCTCTTTTTTAGAAAGATTATTTTATTTATTTCACTTTCACGGGACATTTACTTTGTTTAGGCTGGACTAATATGGCGTGATATGAAAATCCAGCGAAATGTTCTCCGAGACATTTGAGACGAAACTACTCTTCAAAATCAATTCCACATTTCCTTCCTGAAAAGAACGAAGTCAAATTCGCCGATGACCTACTGCCCACTCATCAGACCTTTCGGATTATTAGGATAAACATGTTTTTTATTTCTTCCGGAAATCTCAATAATAAAATTACATCACTCAAGTCTTCCAGAAAATCCACTTCCGTTTCCGACTTGGTGGAAAAAAGAAAATAGCGCCTTTCTTCCTGGCGTTCTTTTTAGTTTAAAAACAATAAGAAGTAGGAAGTGACAGAAGTAGATGGAAATCAGGAAATATTGGTCAGTTAAGCTCTAAATAAAATAAAGAGTTCCATATTTTTCAGTGGTGAGCGGTAGAATAAAATATCAAAGAAGACAGGGATAATAATATATATTTTTTTTAAGAAAAATAATTTTTCGACTTTTAGAAAAAAGCGCTAAATAGTAAAAAAAATATCAAGTTAAATTTATGCTTTAACTACTATTTATGCGTTACTAATTATTAAATACTTTTATAGTTATTACAGGAGCATCGGTGCCAAAATTTAGGTAAGGTTTTTGCAAACTGGTATTAACTTCAAAAAGTTGTAATAAGAATAAAATTAATATTACATTTTTCAATTAGTTCGTACTAAAAATTGTTTTTTTTTTTACTTTTCAGCACTTTTTCCTTACGATCGGGTTTCCTTTTTTTTTTCTTTAAAAAAAAAAGATTATTTTATTTTTTCATTTTTAAATTATTTTTTCAGCAGGGGCTTTGCTCAATGATTAATTAAAGATTAGCTCCTGGTGAATAATACTAGACCTTTAGCCTTGCTAATATTTACCAGGAAAGGACCCCTCTAGACTGTAAAAAAAAGGTGAAGTGCTTAAATATGAGTACAAGAACGTATTCGTTTTTCTCTTTGAGTACAATTGCATCGTAAATGAGCGATGACGTACTCAAATTTAAGTAGTCGTACTTTCTTAAAAATGAGCAGTGTGATTTAATATTGCTAATGTCAGCTTCTGTTCAAGCCATCTGAACAAAGCGACCTGACAAACTTAAAATAGTTGTTCAGGGGATGGTATTCCACATTATTTGATGTCGATTGCTTAAATGGAAACTGAGTTATTACAACTCAATTATCTTACTTCCCATTCTACTGCCACGCCTTTTTAACATTACTTCTGCTTATAACTTCCTTAAACGCTCTGGTAGTACAAAGGATATAGCCATGGATTTCGATGCGAACGACATCTTACATCCTATTCTTTTGGCACACCTTTTTAACATTACTTCTCTTTATAATTTGTTCATTTTGCTATGCTAGTAAAATAGATAAGGAACAGGACTGCGGTGCCTGAGGATCTGGGTTCGATTCCCGGTAAGTGTTGGCTGTAATTGTCGATATTTATTGAAAGTGGTTCATGAACGCAGCCTCTGTAGTCTAGCATCTGCTCTTTTTATTCATTGTACTCATTTTTAAGTACATGTCTTTTTCAAAATTGAAAGTTATGTATTCGGGGCCATGATAAGCATCGAATGTATTCAAAAATAAGTACATTTTACTTATTGTGTATTCAAAAATATTGTGTATTCAAAAATAAGTACATTTTACTTATTTTTGAATACCTATTTTTAACAGTGTGAGTGGCATTCAACACGGCACAAGTATTTTATTATATTCAATATATTTATTATATTCAATATATTTATTATATTCAATATATTTATTATATTCAATATATTTATTATATTCAATATATTTATTATATTCAATATATTTATTATATTCAATATATTTATTATATTCAATATATTTATTATATTCAATATATTTATTATATTCAATATATTTATTATATTCAATATATTTATTATATTCAATATATTTATTATATTCAATATATTTATTATATTCAATATATTTATTATATTCAATATATTTATTATATTCAATATATTTATTATATTCAATATATTTATTATATTCAATATATTTATTATATTCAATAGATAAGATGGAAGACGCAGAAAGGTTATTACAATAAAAAATATTTCTTTATTTATGCCAGTTACGTCTGGCTAATTATATATAATCAATTCTTGGAATTAGCTCGGCATTGCTGAATGATTTATTTTTATTTTCTCATTCGAAAACTATTAAATAGAAGAGTGCTTTGTTTTCATACCAAAATATGAAACTGTCGCACCATTTTTCTATATAATAATAGAGCACTCATTTCCTGTATATCACGTTTCACAATTCCTCTCTTTGTGTGAGAAACAAAGCATGTGTTTTGTAATCGGAATCACTGAAATCAAAACGCATAGCGAAAGTTCGGGATATCAACTGGAAAGTAAAAAAAAATCTTTAGTAAATGTTGTTGGGCTTCTTCCTATGTTTTTCTATATGTAGTAAAATTTTATTAATTTTTTTAATGAATCCTTCTGTCTTTAAAATGTGTAGCTTATGTATTTACAAATCAATTGAAAACTATATTTTATATGACGTTCTGTTTCAAAGTAACGACAATTTGGAATTTAAAGTTTTTTTTGCATGTTTTAAATGTTGCATGAGTGCTTAATTTACTACTATTAAAAAATTACCTTAGTTAGAAAAACAATTGGTTGGGGCAATTTGCGGGGGGGGGGGGGGGGGGGGGTCTGACAATTCTAATATTAGTTTCTTTTCAAGCAATCTTTATGAAACCTAACAAAATTAAAATAGTTGTTTCAGAAAATGATGTTTTTCCCCAGTATTTGATGTTCAATTACTTAAATAGAAACTGAGTTATTACAACTCCATTATCTTAAACTTCCATTCCTTTTGCACACTTTTTTTTAATCATTTCTTCTGTTTATAACTACGTAATTTCGACCTAGTAGCTTAACGGATAAGGCACTGGACTGTAGTGCTGAGGATCTGGGTTCGATTCTCGGTAAGACTTGGTTGTAATTGTTGATATATATTGAAAGGCATTCATGAAGGCACCCTATGTAGGTAAGCATCTACTCGTTTTTGAGTACATGTCTTTTCAAAAAGTGAAACTAGTGTATTCGGAGTTATTATAAGCATTAACTTCACTCAAAAATGAGTACATTTTACCTTTGATTTTTTTTAATTCTAGAGTACCTGTTAATAACAGTGGAAATTAAACCAATCTTGTAGGGTTTTGAACCTGTTGTTGGTCGTCAAGATTTGCATTTGTATTTATAGACAATTTAGGTGAATGATTTTTTTGAGAATATGTACATATCACACATACAGACCAATCTATAAACAATTTTTATCTAGGCCTCGATATACACAGAAATACACTGTTAAAAATAGGTACTCAAAAATAAGTAAAATGTGATAACTTTTCAATACATTCGAGGCTTATCATGCTCCGAATACATAAGTTTATATTTTGAAACATACATGTACTCAAACATGAATACAATGGGTAAAAGTAAATAAAAAAGCAGATGCTAGTCTACATAAATCCCTTTGAATACATATCGACAATTATAACCAAGATTTACCGGGAATCGAACCCAGATTTTCTGGTATTGCAGTTAAGAGCCTTATCAGTTAAACTACTAGGGCATCTTAAAGAAGTTATAAACAGAAGAAATGTTAAAAAGGTGTGCCAAAAGAAGGGAAGGTAAGATAATTGAACTGTCATAACTCAAATTTCATTTAAGCAATCGACATAAAATAATATGGAAAACCATCTTCTGAAAAACTATTTTAAGTGTGTACGGCCGTTTTGTTAAGATGGCTTGAACAGAAGCTGACATTAGCAATATTAAATAACACTGTTCATTTTTGAGAAAGTACGATTACTTAAATTTGAGTACATCCTAGCTCATTTACGATGAAATTGCACTCATAGGAAACGAGTAGGCTCAGGTACTCATTTAGAAGTACCATTACTTCTTTATAATTCCATTACTTCTGTTTATAAATTCTTCATGTCGCCTTGGTAGTACAACAGATAAGGTACTGCGGTGCCTTAGGATTTGGGTTCGATTTCCTGTAAATCTGGGTTGTAATTGTTGATATTTATTGAAAAGGATTTATGATGGCACTCTATGTAGGATAGCTTTTGCTTTTTTATTAATTTTTACCATTGTACGAGTCAGAAATTACTTACACTTTTCGTTCTACAACGTTATTAAACAAAGATAGGTGGCGGCCGCATGCGCATGCGTTGAGTTGGCGCGTCTGTGGTCACGTGTGCGGAATTTAATCACGATCGCGTCGGTTGTCGTCTAGTAAACAACACCATAAGCATGTCAGCTCCGCTATCAGATTGCACCAAAGAGGAGCAACCATAGAGTAATGAATCAAATAGAGAAATAAAAATGCTGATTTCCGTGTGTCCATCATTGAAACCACGTGATATGTGGAAATGCCAATTCATTCATGCGCCAATATTACTTGGCAGGCCTTGGCGACTTTCAGAACTAAACGAGATCGAAGTATTGTAATATGGTTTTGTGTTTAATTTTGTATTTAAATATCGTTTTTTTCAAAGAGTGGCACAATTTAAGGGAGTTTAACAGATATATTAAAGATATTTTTCTTACTTTGTACTTCTGAAATAATTGCGTTACGTTTTTACGTAAAAAATTTACCATAAGCGAAGTTCTTTCAATTGTTATTTTGTATAGTTCAATAAGAAAAGATGAACAATAAAACCTGAGAAATATAAAGAGTTTCGCTTCTTCGAGTATTGAACACAAATAAAATATTTTCGTTTCGTTAATGAAGAAGAAATATTTAGCGCATATTGTTTGAAAATAAGTAAATACGTACATATATGTTAAGAAGTTGAATACGGACAAAACGCCTTATTACCAAAAAGAAGAAAGTGCACCAAATTTGGAACTCCTGCAGATGCCTGAACGCCAAATGTGGCAGCGCTAAAACCACGTGATGTTGGTTTTCTTTTTCAATGTTGACACCGCGGCCTTACGAGAGTCTGACATTGAAGGCATCTCTATTTAATATAACAACTCTCTGGGAGTGATCATATTTTTGTGGTCAGAGGGTGTGAAAAGTGCTGAAGTTCACCGGAGACTTTTGTCACAATACGGGAAAAATGCTTTATCTCGTAAAAGTCAGAAACGCCAGAGTGGGGAAGTGGTGTCCCAGGATCCCCCTAGAGCAGGGGTCGGCAACCTGAGGCTCGCGAGCCGCATGCGGCTCTTTTGATGTAAATTTGCGGCTCTCCAGTTCCATACGAAAAAATTAATAATTTATTATCAAAACCCTTAAAAAATAAGAAAATATATTTTTAAGTACCTAATTTCTCAATAGCTTCTATTTTCATAATCGTTAATTACAAATCGCCACAATTGGTTTTATTGTGGTATCGGTAGATACCAAAATGAAACTAAATATAAAACTGCAAGGAAAGGGCAACCTAGCCTACGCCTTGCTTGAAGAAGTAGTATGTTTTAAAAAAAAATTACTTATTTTTGTTGAAGATATGGAGAACGGTAAATTACTTCATTTTAAAAACATGAAGCAATATCGCGATGAGACCAATGCAACTATTAACACGAATTACTTCAGCATAGCCTTAAAAAACATGAAGGATGGATTCGCTGAGAGATTCGAGTAATTCAAAACAAACAAAAGCACTCTCGCGTTCATAGTATATACAAATCCTCCACAAATACAAATACAAATCCTCTCAACACAAATACAAATGAGATCAACATTGAGCCATTTGGAATTGATGCTGGATCGCTCCAAATGCAATTGCTAGATTTGAAAACCAAAGATTTGTGGAGTAGCAAGTGCACGGAACTCAAGAGCAAGTTGGAAGAGTTGGAGGTCCAGAAATGTATGAACATCGCGCAGCACAAGTGGACAGCTCTAAAAGAAATTCCGCGAGTTGAGGCACTCATATTCGGCGCATGGAATAGTCTTCCATAATGCTACATTGAGGTGAAGAAGTTGGCATATGGAGTGCTGACGATCTTCAGGTCGACATATTCGTGCGAGCAAGCGTTCTCTTGCATGAATATAATAAAAAGTAAAGTTAGAAGTCAACTAACAAATAAAAATCTAGAGTCTTGCTTGAAACTTAAAACAACACGTTATAAGCCAGATTTACTCAAACTTTCAAAGGGCTTGCAAAGCCAATGCTCCCATTGATGTAACTATCTATATTTGTGTTTTTATATGAATAAATATTTTTCCGTATTTAAAACCGTTCAAACCAAATCAAAAATCGAATATATATAAGCAAATACTATAATATTGAAATGAAATTTTTAGTGGCTCTTTAAAAATTGGGAAATTTTGTAAATTGCAACTTTTGGCTCTTCCGTTTCAATAGGTTGCCGACCCCTGCCCTAGAGTGAAAAAATTCAAGACCTCGTCATTGACTGGGAAGGTGATGGAACCCTGCTTCGGGACGAAAAAGGCCCAATACTAGACGACTACTTGGACAGGAGGACTACAGAGAGTTGTAATATTAAATAGAGAGCGCCTTCAATACCAGACTCTCGTAAGGCCGCGGTGTCAACATTGAAAAGAAAAACCCACATCACGTGGTTATAGCGCTGCCACATTTGGCGTTCAGACATCTGCAGGAGTTTCAAATTTGGAGCACTTTTTTCTTTTTTGGTGATAAGGAGTTCTGTCCGTATTCAACTTTTTAACATATATGTAGGTATTTACTTATTTTCAAACAATATGCGCTCAATATTTCCTCTTCATTAACGAAACGTAAATATTTTATTTGCGTTCAATACTCGAAGAAGCGAGACTCTTTATATTTCTCAGGTTTTATTGTTCCTATTTTCTTATTGAAGTATACAAAATAACAATTGAAAGAACTTCGCCTTGGTAATGTTTTTACATAAAAACGTAACGCAATTATTTCAAAACTACAAAGTAAGAAAAATCTCCTTAATATATCTGTTAAACTCCCTTAAATTGTGCCACTCGTTAAAAAAAACTATATTTAAATACAAAATTAAACACAAAACCATATTACAATACTTCCTTCGATCTCGTTTAGTTCTGAAAGTCGCCAAGGCCTGCCAAGTAATATTGGCGCATGAATGAATTGGCATTTCCACATATCACGTGGTTTCAATGATGGACACACGTAAATCAGCATTTTTATTCCTCTATTTGTATCATTACTCTATGGAGGACTACCGTAAATAGTGCGAGGTACAGTGATTTGTTGGCCATTAATCTGAAACTAGCAATTCGAAATAAACGCCGTGGTCTTGAACACCATAGAAACAATCAACAGGTTTGGGCTTTGAGACCCTGGAACACCCTCCCTACAGCCCAGGTCTCGCTCCCTCAGACTTTCATCTCTTTGGACTTCTCAAGGAAGCTTTGAGAGGTCGTCGATTCCCCTCAAACCAGACATGGACGTTCGGGATGCGTTGCAAAATTGGCTTCACGACCAACCGAAAACCTTCTACCAGGAAGGCATACGGAAGCTTTGTGGGTCGCTGGACCAAGTGCATTGCTCAACGTGGAGAGTATTTCGAAATACTACATTTTAATGCAATAAGGTATTAAAGTATTGCTTGTTTTTCCAAAGATGCGAGCATTTTTATAGGCGCCAATGGATAACGGATGTCTGTTTGGAACACACTGGAGTTGTGTTGGCCGCAGACTGCATTAGACAACTCCATCTGTAGCCTTAACCAAACACACGAATTTAAGTTTAATTTTACAAGTTGGACAATTTCTCATTTTCCCTTGACAACCTTGTTGTTTTCACTTTCATTTGTTAAAAATATTAAAATATTAATTTTCTTCAGACATAAATTTTCCCAACTCAGGTAGTTTCAAACCATAAAATTCCCAACTTTTAGGATTTCCAAATTATTGGGGGGGGGGGGGGTCGGACTCCCCCCAAAACCCCCCCGGTGCGACGTGCCTGACTCTCATACTTAATATTGAGTACACGTGTTTTTCAAAATTGAAAATTATGTACTCGGAGCCATGTTTAAGCATCGAATGTACTCAAAAATGAGTACATTTTACTTAAGTTTGAGTACCTATTTTTAACAGTGTAAGGTTTATTATTGTTTACTACAAGTGTCAAAGATAGGTTTTTTACAGCATGTCACCCGCAATCTTCTCCCACGACGAAACACCCAAGAATGCCTTTCAGTTGCGGAGTAAACACAAGCATAAATAATAAGGAGGCATTGCGGGATTATCGAAAGTCTTGACAAGGTCATTCGTTCCGGGATCCGTGCGTGACAGCGTTCGACAAACTCACGTGACAGCCCGCACGCACACGCAGCCATGGGTGAATGTCAAGGAAGGTTCTCATTCGAGGCAAACAAAACCGAACGATTCACACTTTCACTTGAAGAGACGGAATAAAACAAAACAAACGCAGTTTTAAAAAATTGGCATTGCTTTTTCTTTGATGGAACTAAAAAATAATCAAATCGGTTTTGCAGCATCGCTCAAATCAATGTGTAGTTCAACTTTCAAAAATATACATACCCAGGCCTGATTTAGGCTAGGGAATAGAGATGGGAAAGGAGAAGTATAATAAGAAGTATTTCCGACCTGCTATGCACAGTAATCTGTATCCCGAAATGCATTGCGCAGATGAGTTTTTTTCTGCATTCCGGCCGGTTTTCAAGTTCTGCGCATAACGATACTGTTGACAGTATCCCAAGAGGCATTGTGCTGAAAACTTCTTTTATGCGCATGTACGAGGGACTCTCTTTCCCTCTCCATTATCTTAGGATTTAGACGGAAAAATTGTTTGGAAGGATCATAATCCAAACCCTAATTGAAATAATATACTGCAATATTTTTTATGATGAAGAGAAATTCTATTTTTTTTAACAGATACGTACATTGTAAATATAAATACTTTTTTGTTCTTTTAAAAAAATATGTACGTTTATTTTTTTATAAATATAATAACATAGTTTTACCTTTTTTTTTTTTGAAAATCGGTTGTTTTTATTTTTGTGACATTTGTATTTTGATTTGATCCGTCCTCACATGCTCACATCCTCACATTGTAAGAGCTAAGCAAGAAATGACGTCAAAGAGGGATTTGTTGCGTTATATGCAGAGGAAAATAGGTATAAAATAGGGATAATTGATCGGGCGAGGGAATCGTCTGGGGGAAAAGGGTGCATGTGTACTTAAGAAGTCACTGAGAGATAGGGTGTGTAGAAGGTGCAAATTTAACTTGGTTATTTAAAGGAATGGGTGTTAATGAATTTTAAAAGAGGTTTAAAAAAGGATTCGGGGTATGAAAGAGGTTGGTTACGGGAATTCTCTTTCATATATATTTTAGAAATATTTATATTTCTTGTTTTTCCTTTGATAAAAAGATCCTTAGAAGAAGGTGCAAATTTAACTTGGTTATTTAAGGGAATGGGTGTTAAGGAATTTTAAAAGGGGTTTAAAAAAGGATTCGGGGTATGAAAGAGGATGGTTACGGGAATTCTCTTTCATATATATTTTAGAAATATTTATATTTCTTGTTTTTCCTTTGATAAAAAGATCCTTAGAAGAAGGTGCAAATTTAACTTGGTTATTTAAGGGAATGGGTGTTAAGGAATTTTAAAAGGGGTTTAAAAAAGGATTCGGGGTATGAAAGAGGATGGTTACGGGAATTCTCTTTCATATATATTTTAGAAATATTTATATTTCTTGTTTTTCCTTTGATAAAAAGATCCTTAGAAGAAGGTGCAAATTTAACTTGGTTATTTAAGGGAATGGGTGTTAAGGAATTTTAAAAGGGGTTTAAAAAAGGATTCGGGGTATGAAAGAGGATGGTTACGGGAATTCTCTTTCATATATACTTTAGAAATATTTATATTTCTTGTTTTTCCTTTGATAAAAAGATCCTTAGAAGAAGGTGCAAATTTAACTTGGTTATTTAAAGGAATGGGTGTTAAGGAATTTTAAAAAGGGGTTTAAAAAAGGATTCGGGGTATGAAAGAGGATGGTTACGGGAATTCTCTTTCATATATATTTTAGAAATATTTATATTTCTTGTTTTTCCTTTGATAAAAAGATCCTTAGAAGAAGGTGCAAATTTAACTTGGTTATTTAAGGGAATGGGTGTTAAGGAATTTTAAAAGGGGTTTAAAAAAGGATTCGGGGTATGAAAGAGGATGGTTACGGGAATTCTCTTTCATATATATTTTAGAAATATTTATATTTCTTGTTTTTCCTTTGATAAAAAGATCCTTAGAAGAAGGTGCAAATTTAACTTGGTTATTTAAAGGAATGGGTGTTAAGGAATTTTAAAAAGGGGTTTAAAAAAGGATTCGGGGTATGAAAGAGGATGGTTACGGGAATTCTCTTTCATATATATTTTAGAAATATTTATATTTCTTGTTTTTCCTTTGATAAAAAGTTCCTTAGAAGAAGGTGCAAATTTAACTTGGTTATTTAAGGGAATGGGTGTTAAGGAATTTTAAAAGGGGTTTAAAAAAGGATACGGGGTTTGAAAGAGGATGGTTACGGGAATTCTCTTTTATATATATTTTCCAAATATTTATATTTTTTGTTTTTCCTTTGATAAAAAGATCCTTAGCCCTTTATAAAAGATCCTTTAGAGAATTCTCTTTTATATATATTTTCGAAATATTTATATTTTTTGTTTTTCCTTTGATAAAAAGATCCTTAGCCCCCCCCCCCCCAGAAAATACATCCGGACTAACCCAGTGCACGATAGCACATTTCATGTAAGCATAATAACACACTGTAAAAAAATCTACTTAAAAATGAGTACCTAAACCTACTCGTTTTTCTTTGAGTACAATTCCATCGTCAATGAGCGACGACGTACTCAAATTTAAGTAATCGTACTTATTGAAAATGAGCAGTTTGATTTAATATTGCTAATATCGGCTTCTGTTCAAGCCATCTTAACAAAGCGACCTGACACACTTAAAATAGTTGTTCAGAAGATGGTTCTCCACATCATTTGATGTCGATTGCTTAAATGGAAACTGAGTTATCGCAACTCAATTATCTTACTTCCCATTCTTTTGAAACACATTTTTAACATTTCTTCTGTTTATAACTTCTTCACGGCGCCCTGGTAGTACAACGGATACGGCACTGGGCTGAAGTGCCTGAGGATATGGGTTCGATTCCCCGTAAGTCTTGGTTGTTATTGTTGATATTTATTGAAAGTGATTTATGAAGACACTCAACGTAGGCAAGCAACTGCTTTATTTTATTCCTTTTTACTCATTGTACTCAATTTTTAGTACATGCCTTTTTGAAAAATGAAACTTATGTATTCGGAGCTATGATAAGTATCGAATGTACTCACAAATGAGCACATTTGAATTTTTTTTAAGTACCTGTTTTTAACAGTATAACGTCAGACGCATTTTCATATTTTTATGTATTGTCTAGTCACTTACATAAAAGGCCAAATTACCACATATGTTTACGGTATACATAACCCAACTGCCGGCTCAAAAAGCTGTCTTTAAATTATTCGGGAAGTCGTTTTCACTGAGGTATTGTTTCTTTCAATTTAAATTAAATTTTTCTTCTACATTTTCTTTTACTTCTGCCTTTGTCCATTGTGGAATTTTTGCTTTATCTACATTTCTCAATCACAGCAGGAGTTAACATTAACTTTCACACTAGTGTAGTCAGAGGAAATAGGTATTTCTAAAATAATTATATAACTTGCATGAGAGCCGTGAGGTGACGTTTAATGCATCGAAAATGTAGGGCCACTTTCCACTACCCGATGGTAGGTCATTTATTTCCATAGGCTATTTGCCAATGTAGTTATTGGGCTTTGAAATATCAACACTTTTTGTTTCGCTCAAGTTTTTGCTGATGACCGCTATACCCAGACCGAATTTGATCCTGATATTTTTTCTTCTGATTTTAAAGAAGTTACAGGCCAGCGTGTGCCTGTAACCGAAATATACTCTAATTTTCTCCCCCACCCTCATGTAGTACAAGAATCTAATGGGTGGATTAATGACCAACCTGGAGGACCTGGCTCACACGACACCTTCCATACAAGATGGCAGAGTACGAAATTAGCGGAATTTAGTCGTATTTTGATACTAAATCATGGGGCAAGAAATGCGGCGATTTGTGCTTAAAAAGGTGCAGAGTACGTTCACATTTGCGAAATACAATATTGTCAACTAAAAGAAGGTAGGTGCAAAGACGCCTAACTTTTATCTTCTTATTTCGAAAACCCTGCTTGCTACACACTCTATTTTTTAAGTAATTTGAAATAATAATAGGAGTGTAAAATTATCTTCTGAACTGAGAACTATATTTATGAGTAAAGATTTATCAAACAGTGCAGAGTATGTTCACATTTGCGAAATACAATATTGGCAAGTAAAAAAAAATTGATAGGTGCCAATGATGCCTAACTTTTATCTCATAATTTCGAATCATGCACGATGCTAGTTCATTTATTCCCATAAGCTGATACCTCTTGGAGTTATTAGGGTTTTGAAATATTATTTTTTTTTTATATCGTACAAGTTTATACCATTGACCGATGTACCGTGGCAGATTTTAAAGACGTTTTCACGCCAAAGGATGCTGTGCAACTACATTCATCAATAATGAAATGTATCTTTCTGTTACAGGAAGAACACGAAAGTTCCTGGTGAAGACCGAAGAATGCACTCGTTCCCAGTCATATTTCTGTTTACAATCGTGGAAAATTTTAAGAGCGTAGAAAATCATCTTGTTGACGTTCCCACAGCAGCATCTTTCTTCATTACTTTCGCAGCCCAAGGGAAGGAAAGAAAGTCCAGCGAATGACCGGAGATGGAAGAAAGTTGGGAAGATTTCTCTTACGGCAGAAAGAAGGTTATCCTTCAGCAACAGAGAATAGACCTGATGGAGGAATTAAAGAAAGAGATTTCGTTCCGAACCAACGAGCAGCAGTGTCAATATTTATACGGTGGAAAAAAAGAAGAAAAAAACTAGAAAGACGTCTTCTGGGTTCTCAAACATCATCCATTTTTGGTTTTGTTTGTTTCTGTGTCCCCTTGGGGGGGGGGGGGGGGGGGGGGAGGAAGTTTTTTTTCTTTTGAGATATAGACGACATGAGACGGCGGCTGTTGTTTCTCTTCTGCTCTCGGGGCTTGAGATACAACCTCAGGTTTCGTTTAAAAATATGGGGATCGACAAGGGTTTCTTGCCCCTTCGCTCTTTAAGAGGCCTTGGAACATGGAGATGGGAGAAGAACATGGAGATGGAAGAGATAACAGCGGGTCGTGAAATGAATAGCGTGTTTCTCTGTGATTACAGCACGCATGCTGTAAGAGAGAGCTGCTCGACAGTCTTGTAAACGAAGAGTCAAAAATGTCGGATGAACTCCTTTTTAGCATCGCTAAAACTAAAACTTTTCCTTTGTCTCATACACTGTTAAAAATACGTACTCGAAAAAAAGTAAAATTTACTGATTTTTTTTAATACATTCGATGCTTATTATGGCACCGAATGCATATGTTTCAAGTTTGAAAAAGACAAGTACTCAATAATACTCATCTTTGAGTATATTCAATGCATTTAATGGCTTCGAATGCATAAGTGTGAATTTTGAAAACGACGTGTAATCAAAAATACTCATTTTTCAGTACATTCGAAGCTCATAATGGCTCCGAATACAACTTTCAATTTCGAAAAAGACGTACACTCAAAAATTAGTATAATGAGTATAAAGCAGTAAATTAGTATAGAGCAGATGCTGGTCTATGTAGGTCACCTTCAAAAATCAGAAAATCACTATAAATAAATATCAACAATTACAACAAAGACTCGAATCCAGGAATCGAACCCTGATCCTCAGGCACCGCAGTCCAGTGCTTGATCCGTTACACTACCATCGCGACTTGAAGAAGTAAATATGTAAATAGAAGAAACGTTAAAAAGGTGTGCCAAAAAAAATGGGAAGCAAGATAATTGAATTGTAATAAGTCAGTTTCCATTTAAGCAATCGACATCAAATCATGTGGAAAACCATCTTCTGAACAACTTTATTAAAACACATTGCTCACACTGCTTTGAGAAAGTATGGCTACTTAAAATTTGTGTACGTCTTCGCTCATTTACGATGTAATTGTAATAAAAAAAAAACGATTTGGTTCAGGTAATAAGTTTTAAGTACCTTTTTTTACAGGGTATAACTCAGCTAAAAAACCAACAAAATACTACTATAATAGTAATAATAATAACGCAGCTTTTTTAAAGCACTAAGCTAAGTTTAACTTTTTACTGAGGAAAATTAGGAAAAAATGTCAAGAAAATTAATGTGATTCTACGCTGAAAAGTTTAGAAATAAAGGTTGTTCCCCCCCCCAAAAAAAACCCAGCAGTTTTAAAGTTTTCTTATCGAAGTCAATAAGTTATATCATCGTCGGACCATCGTGTTCTTTTTAGCATGTGGGAGGATAATTATAAAAACAAAAAGTTATGCATGATGATGAAACTTAATATCCGTATACCGAACGTATGTTTAACAGTGGCGGCTCGCGCACTACAGCCAGTACAGCCGGGCTGCACCTAAATTCATCAAAAACTCAAATCAGATATTTTACTAATTTTCTTAAATGAAGATTAGAATTGAAAATGAAATTTCTACGGTAGTAAACAAAATCTCCGATAAATAGCAAACCTTTTTGCCGTAATGCACAATTCAGAAGGGAAAAAAACTTCATTCAATCAAAATTGCAGCCAAAAAGCGAAGTCAGAAATCGGCTGAATCGTTGCCATGACAACCTTACGTAGTATGACTTCCCCTATACGCTAAAATGAAGGATGTGACGACATAAATGCAGCCCAAAAGGATTTTTTCAACTCTGCTGTACTTGGGATTTCGATGAAATGATTGGCTCCTGAATGAATCGGCGGGGCGCGGTGGGCTGAAAGGGGTGTGAGAAATTTCAATCTGAAGACAGTTTTACATCACCAACATACCTGGTGCTTCAAAATAACAAAAATAAATTATATTGTGAAAGAATAACTTTTTAACTCAATAATATATTATTCTCTTTCATTTTGATGACCATAGAACTAAATTAACATGTCGTTATTTTGGTGACAAAGGCAAACTCCAGTGCAAAGGCTTAAAAAAATATTTTAGTGTATGAGAAATATTTTTACAACTTTGACACACAATAAAATGTAAAAGAAATCAGATAGTTAAGTTATGTTGGTTATACATGTACCAGCGCCACATGACGGTTCTTTTTAGTACGCAGTTTAAAAATAATAAAATTTAAAAATATATTAATTAAAAATTTATTTTTTAAAACTTAATACAAATAAAACATCATGTGTTGTTGTTACATTTACAATCAACATGAATTAGCTATCTTATTTTCTTTAGGTTTTATTGAGTGTCAAACCTGAAGAGATAATTCCCATATATCCATCTTCAGGAGAAAGCTCAGTTTGTTAATGGTTTTGTATAGGCGCTCTGAATTTGTTCGTAAATAGTTTTGGAATGTTTTGTTGGCTATCAAAGTTGTCTATATACTTCTCGCACATCCTGTATATCGATACCCAAGTAATATCAAACTTTTAAATGGAGTTATATATAAAAAAAAAACAAGCTAACAAAAGAAAAGCGTTCTTTATGTTCAAAAACAGTCGTTATTTTGACGACTGAGAGTCGTCTTTCAAGTCCAAAGGATTGGAAGAAAGAAATAAGTCCCAATGTTGTAGGAATGTGAAAAAATCTGCTCTGTAGCAAAAGGGTACGTCCAAGATGCACGCTGATTTTCTGAGTCAGGCAATCGGCGCCGAGTCGGCGTGCATAAAAATCTATTCTTGCTAATGGGACTGGCCATAATGCACCTGCGTGCAGACTTCCTGCGCACTGGCAGTCTGACTCAGATGTTTACCGGAATGATTTATTCATTCTGGTTTCAGACAACCTGCCGCTGGACCGTTGATTTTCGTTTGTGTGTTGAGTGTTTTACGATGGATATCGAGAGATTAACACTTAATTTTCATATCAAACAACCATATTTCAGTTAAAAAAAACAATATTGTTTTACTTATAAATAGGCTCAAAAATTTGAAAAAAAGTTAACCAATGGAAATGTAAATAGGGAAATTACTAATGATTTTTTTTACAAAATGGTTGAAGTTATGGATTAAAGGAAGTATTAATTAAAATAAATTACTGATATTATACACATTTTAATAAATCTATTTTAGATAAAATAATTTACAATGAGTTAGGTATGTTTTTGCATTTTGGAAAAAGGCCCTTCCATTGGTGGAAAATCCTCAATTTATTGAATTATTTTTGTATGAGAGTGGTTATTTTTCCATGAACATGACCAATGTGTCCCTAAGTTGTTTTGCTGTATTCTGTTGTCTGCCTTCCATCCGCCACACTTCACTAATTTCTTGCACCTCAACTTCAGTCATGTGTATTTTTCTATGCTTTCTCGTTCTATTATGGTATTGTGAAGTATGCATACGCAATTTACAATCAGTTCTGTCAATTCGACATCCGTTTCTAGTTCTTTTGAAAGTATTCTCCATTTTGCGTATATAATTCCGAACGCAAATTCAACTGATGTTCTATCTCTAGATAGCCTATATTGTTTTCGTGGAGTTAATAAGTTCCATACTACACTAATCTGTTTTGGTGGCAGCTCTGCCTGATCTGCGCTAACAACCAGCTTTCATATTGGCCACATCCTACCTGTCGCTCGGAATCGCCGAGAATCTGAATCTGACTATCTGCTTTTACCAGCTTGCATCTTGGACGTAACCAAAAGGCAGTATTTTGGAACAACGAATGTTGGAACAACGAATGAAGCAATGCATGACCTCCAAAAGCATAATATACAGAAGCTTGCAAACAACGAGTTGTAATGAACATTCATTCCCGTGCATTCGTATGCAAATAAAGGAGGAAAAAAATTGCACCTGTTGAAGAATCACCTGTCCGTTTGATAAACTATGAGACGATGGCAGCTGGAAATTTACGTTTTCAGCATTTTAAATATAAAGATTCTTTCCGTCATATGCGTTCTTGTGTCATTCGGTGATGTAAGTTTACTGATGACAATTTTGTTTATAATAAGGTGAGGGAAATAGATAAAAAAAAATTCTTAATTTTTGTTCAAAATCCAATTTTTCTCAGGAAAAAAGTTGTGAAATTATAAAATGGTAACTTATTCATTGGAAACATAACCGCATATTTTTTTAAATTTTATTCTGTGGTTTTTTTAAAAAAAATATTTTTAATAATTAACTTTCTAAAATGTAACCTACTTCGAATCATTGATGGGATAGAATGAGTAACCATTGAATTTTTCGAGTGAAAAGGCAATGTTAAATTTTTTTAAATTAAATTAGTAATATGAATAAAATGTATTAAATATCAAGAATCAACTCTTACAAACTCAATAAATATGATTATTAAATGACTATTTTTGTAACAGTCTTCTGAAAAGCAAATTGTAATCCGCCATTTTGAAAGATTGACTTTTTATTATTTATTTTCTTCAAAAAAGAACACTTGCTTGTATATAAATTCGGGTTTATATTAATTTGGGAATTTCCGCTATTCCGCTCACTTATCTTAGGAAAGAAAGCCGAGAAATCTCAATGGTAGATGAAGAATATGTGCTTCGTTATTGCCTCTTTGTAAATGCCATCTTGCTTGAAGTTTTCAAGGGCATTAAAAGTAGCATTATAACACATGCGCCATCAAAAACTAAAAAATAATTCCCTTAATTTTTCCCCACATTTGAAAAAAAGAAGTTAAATTAATTTCGTGTTCGAAAAAAATATGGTTGTTTGAATGGATAATTAAATTCTGGGTTGACTTAAGTTTTGTATTCAAATTTAAGACGTGCGCTGACTGTGAAACAGCTATTAAAATATTTGGGAAACGTCATTAATGATTGCTTTAAAAATTGGGCGTAATCTTCAAATCAGTTTATTGAGTAATGTGACGTTTTTTTCCTTCGAGCATAAATGGACCGTAGTAGAGAGAATATGACGACATCATCGTGAGGCAAACATCTCAGACCGAATCGCCTCAAACACGTGACTACCTTTCAAAATTATGAATTAAAAAATACTCGCGATTGGCTGATGAATTGGGAAATGTGTAACAGTGAAAATTTATGAATGGAATGACGTCATTTGTCACGTGTTTGAGGCGATACATGTTGACCTCACTTTTATGTCAGCGAGATTATATCCCGATGTTTGCTCTAATATGAGGGATCCATGCTCGAAGTTTTTTTCAAATAAAATTTCATTATTTAAGTAGTGTCGGCAAAATATCAACTAACAGTTGATTATTATTCAGATTTGAACTATTATTATTTTTTATAAGGTATGCAATAGTATTACGGAATTCGCCTACGATATTTCCTTAAGTCATCTAAAGTGACGTCATTCTAGATTATGTTATTTTGTGTTATGTTATGTTATAGTTTTAGGATTTCAGGGGAAAATGTAGGCTTTGAAGTTCAATGCGCTGACGACGAATGGTTTTAAGGTGAAACGTTTTAAAATCAGCTATATGGGATATCAGGAAAGAAACGCTATGTTATGTCTCTAACTCTGCGACAAATAGCACAGTTGAAATAAATTTAGCCTCCTTCGATTTGAACTTAGGCACCTATAATAGCAGTTCAAAGTTGGTGCCAGAGAGTTGTAATATTAAATAGAGAGCGCCTTCAATACCAGACTCTCATAAGGCCGCGGTGTCAACATTGAAAAGGAAAACCAACATCACGTGGTTATAGCGCTGCCACATTTGGCGTACAGACATCTGCAGGAGTTCCAAATTTGGCGCACTTTCTTCTTTTTTGGTGATAAGGAGTTCTGACTGTATTCAACTTCTTAACATATATGTACGTATTTACTTATTTTCAAACAATATGCGCTAAATATTTCCGCTTCAGTAACGAAACGAAAATATTTTATTTGTGTTCAATACTCGAAGAAGCGAAACTCTTTATGTTTCTCAGGTTTTATTGTTCACATTTTCTTATTGAAGTATACAAAATAACAATTGAAAGAACTTCGCTTATGGCAAATTTTTTACATAAAAACGTAATGCAATTATTTCAAGACTACAAAGTAAGAAAAATCTCCTTAATATATCTGTTAAACTCCCTTAAATTGTGCCAGTCGTTCAAAAAAAACTATATTTAAATACAAAATTAAACACAAAACCATATTCCAATACTTCGATCTCGTTTAGTTCTTAAAGTCGCCAAGGCCCGCCAAGTAATATTGGCGCATGAATGAATTGATTTCCACATATCACGTGGTTTCAATGATGAACACACTGAAATCAGCATTTTTATTCCTCTATTTGTATCATTACTCTATGGTTGGTGCCAGTTTGGGTATAAAAAAACACACCTTTTGTTAATACTTGATTTGAACTACTATTATCAACACTAAAATGGTATATCACACGTCAAAAAATTATTTATTTAATTATTAAATTATGGAACGCAAGTGAGAATGAAAACCCTGGAACGCAATTATCCGAAAACTCGACAATGACTGTCAGTTATGTGCAGCTCCCTATTATTTTCGACTAATTGTATTTGCGTTCAATAGCTGCAGTTCCTACAGTCGCCAAGCTTTTTTCTTTTTTATCGCCAACTGCGATCATAATGGCGCATTCGAACGGGAGATGACGAGGGTAATTTTACTTCCAACTAACGAACTTTTTTTTTTTTTTCAAGGGTAATTTCGTGTCGAATCGCTAAATAGGAGAACTAACGATGAGAAAGTTCTCTCACAGATTCCTGTTCTTTTTTTGCATAGTTTTTTTTTCTTTTCAACTCCAGGAAAATCAAACAAACGAGACATAATTGTTTCGAATTGCGCGTCGCCAAAAATGGAAAGGGCATTAGCGTGCCATTTTATTTGTCAGATTTAATTAAATTGCGAGGAATTTTGCATGCAGTTTTTTTCTTCATATTTTTGGAGAAGTTTGATTTATTTTTTAATTAGCGGTAAAATTTTTGAGAATATAAATGTTTTTTATTAATTGTTTTTTTCTTTCATAGTTTTGATACGTCACGCCAAAGTCATTCCTGATATACATTCCTTTTCCAAGTTATCGACATTTTTCATCTTTTTTTAATTTTATATTTTTTATGCAATTAAAAAAAATTGTTTTTTTTTTCTTAAGGTTTAAAATTACTATCTTTCCTTAAAAATGAGAATTGTCATTCTTTAAAACTATTTATTTCTTACATAGTGTTATTGTGCATATACAATGTTAAAAATAGGTACTAAAAATAAGTAAAATGTACTCATTTTTTAGTACATTCGATGCTTATCACGGCTCCGAATACGTAAGTTTCAATTTTGAAAAAGACATGCACACAAAAAGGAGTTCAATGAATAAAAAGAACAGATGTTAGCCTACATATAGGCTGACTTCATAAATCACTTTCAATAAATATCGACAATTACAACTAAGACTTACCGGGAATCGAACACAGATCCTCAGGCACCGCAATCCAGAGCCTTATCCGTTAAACTTCCCAGGTGACGTGAAGACGTTATAAACAGAAGAAATGTTAAAAAGGTGTGTCAAAAGAATGGGAAGTCAGATAATTGAGTTGTAATAACTCAGTTTCCATTTAAGCAATCGACATCAAATATAGAAAACCATCTTCTGAATAATTATTTTAAGTTTGTCAGTTCGCTTTGCCAAGATGGCTTGATCAGAAGCTGAATTTAGCACTGTTGAACCACACTGCTCATTTTTGAGAAAGTTCGCTTACTTAAATTTGAGTACTTCATCGCTCATTTACGGTACAACTGTACACTGTAAAAAAAAGGTGTTTAAAAATGAGTACCTGAACATTATCTGTGTCCTTTCTTTGAATTGCATTGTAAATGAGCGATGGACGTATTCAAATTTAAGCAACCGTACTTTCTGAAAACTGAGCAGTATGATTCAACAGTGCTAAACACAGCTTCTGATCAAGCCATCTTGGCAAAGCATACTGACAAACTTAAAATAATTGTTTAGAAGATGGTTTTTCATATTATTTGATGTCGATGCCTAAATGGAAATTGAGTTATTACAACTTAATTATCTTACTTCCCATTCTTTTGACACACCTTTTTAGCATTTCTACTGTTTATAACTTGTTCACGTCACCTTGGAAGTTTAACGGATAAGGTTCTGGACTGCGTTGCCTGAGGATCTGGTTCGATTCCCGGTAAGTCTTGGTTGTAATTGTCAATATTTACTGATAGTGATTTATGAAGGCATCTTTTGTAGGCAAGCTACTGTTCTTTTTATTCATTTTTACCCATTGTACTCATTTTTGAGTACATGTCTTTCCAAAAATGAAACTTATGTATTCGAAGCTATGATAAGACTCGAATGTAATCAAAAATGATTACATTTGACTTATTTTGAATACTTACTTTTAACAGCGTGCTCATGTTGAGAAAGTACGGTTACTTTAATTTGAGTACTCATCACTCATTTACGATGCAATTGTACTCAAAGAAAAGCGAGTAGGTTCAGGTACATTCACCTTTAAGTGCCTTTTTTTTACGGTGTAGTATCGAAATTTCTAAATCAGCCCCATCCCCCCTCCACTCTAGAATAGCACCTGGCTCGTAAACAGATAAAAGAACTCTTTCAAACCAGAGAGTTGCTATATTAAATTGAGAGCGCCTTCAATGCCAGACTCTCGTAAGGCCGCGGTGTCAACATTGAAAAGAAACACCCACATCACGTAGTTATAGCGCTGCCCCATTTGGTGTTCAGACATCTGCAGGAGTTTCAAATTTGACGCACTTTCTTCTTTTTTGGTGATAAGGCGTTCTGTCCGTATTCAACTTCTTAACATATATGTACGTATTTACTTATTTTCAAACAATATGCGCTAAATATTTCCTCTTCATTAACGAAACGAAAATATTTTATTTGTGTTCAATACTCGAAGAAGCGAAACTCTTTATTGTTCATATTTTCTTATTGAATTATACAAAATAACAATTGAAAGAACTTCGCTTATGGTAAATTTTTTACATAAAAACGTAATGCAATTATTTCAAAACTACAAAGTAAGATAAATCTCCTTAATATATCTGTTAAACTCCCTTAAATTGTGCCACTCGTTAAAAAAAAACGATATTTAAATACAAAATTAAACACAAAACCATATTGCAATACTTCGATCTCGTTAAGTTCTTAAAGTCGCCAAGGCCTGCCAATTAATATTGGCGCATGAATGAATTGGCATTTCCATCTATCACGTGGTTTCAATGATGGACACACGTAAATCAGCATTTTTATTCCTCTATTTGTATCATTACTCTAAGTTTCAAACCAAATTGATTCCCCAATAGTCCGAGGTGGGTTCTTTCCATAACAGGTATTTCAAGAGAGAGAGAGAGCCGCGAGTGGCCAGCCCAGGAAAGGGTCACCTTCCATACCCTTTCCATTTAAAGAAGAAGCAGAAGAATGAAAGAAAAGAAGCAAGGGCCCGCTTCGTCTTCTTCCTTCCATTCGAGAGCCCCCTTGATAGTTTTGAAGGTTACGCAGAAGCCAGCCGAGGCCTGGAAGCAAGAAAGCACGGCCTCCTCCGGTTCATCGCTCGGGAAGAGATTTATCTTTAGGGCCGTGCTTCATTTTCCATGAATGAGAATCGTGGAATGGGGGGGGGGGGGGTGCAACTGGTGTTTGCTGCTTTCAAAACACGGCCGGTGAAATGCAGCAGGAGGCCATTGCGAACACATTTAATGGATTTTTTTTCTTTTTCTAGAGACCCATAATATATTTTCTTACAATCCACCAGGCCATTGGTGGATTCAGGGGAGGGGCTAGAGGGCCCGAGTCCAGGGACCTTCTTACAAGTTTAGGGGCAGGTGCCGTCACACACAAAAAAATTTGGAGGGTTGCAACAAGAAATTTACCAACTTAACGATTCGATATTTCCAACTAAACGGGGGCCAGCTCAGGTGTTGTCCTCGTTATCTGATCATGGTTCATCGAGGCATTGTTCTCGGGTCTTTCCTTCGCGATAGGCCGCGAGCCAACGCCAATGGTTCAATGTGCAACTCTAGTGCGACGTTTATTAAACAAACAAAACTTAACGATTCGAAATTCTCAATTTAACAGTGCTATAAATTCCCAGTTCCAACTTATTAACATTTTTCAACTTTTTTATAGATTAGGTAATTTTAAACAGTTTTCTCGAAAGCATTGATGTGTTTCACGCATGTTCCAATGCACTGTCCGTTCTGAGGTATAATTTAAGTCGAAACTTTCAAGTTGGGTAATTTCTAATCTTCCATCGCTTTCAGTTGCTCGTAACATTAAATTTCTTCAGGCATAAATTTTCGTAACTCATGGATTTTTAAAACTTGAAATTCACAACTTTTAAGGTTTCCAGATTATTGGTGGGTCATGACCCCCCCCCCCCCCCATTCCAGGCGACGGGCCTGCTTAGGGACCCAAGGTAAAAGCACATTTGGGGCCCCCTCATTATATATTACAATAAAACTGCTACATTTATGTATATGAACACAATGCAAAATAACATATAATCAATCAACGCTAATAAAATTGTAAATACAGCTGCTAAAAACTTATATTTTTTAAAATTACTATTTTTTATTTCTACGAATTTGAAGTAACGTTAATGGTAGTGTACTTCAAAAATTTTTCGTGTTTCTCATTCTGTACATACTCTCCTTTGCTTGAGCCCGATGGGTATGCTCCAAGGATAGTAAAGACTATATATAGAAGGTGCGCTCGTTTTTTGCTTTTTGAAAGTGGGCAAGGAAAGCACATTTTTGACGTCATTTTTGCTCCGCCTTACTATCAGTTTTTGATCATTCTCATTGGCTGTGTGTTTCAAGCATTGCTACTTAGGTTCGATCCCCGGTTGGGTAACAACTGGTGATTTAATTTTTAATTAGCAAAATAATGTAAATATCTGTAAATAATTGTATTCAGGTAGCTTCACTACTAATCCGTCTTTGTTTTGTTATGTCCCCGTATTTTACTTGATTGAAATTGTAACTCATTTAATATGTCCATACAAATGCATTGACATGATGGTTCCGACTCCCATTTTACTCTTTCAAAATGCATAGACATGCTCTCGTGGCAGCTAATATTATTTTAATACGCTTAATTTATTAAACAACTCTTTTACAAGTTTTACATATTAAATACAATCCTTAAAATATAATTTAAACTCTTAAAATTTAGCGAATTCTAAATAAAATTAGTGAATATCACTTTTAAATAGTTCACAAAAAAACGAATAGATGGCAGTAATAATAGGCGTCACTATGACGTCAAAAATGTGCTTTCCCCGCCTTCCGTCAGACAGCGCGAGAACGAGCACACCTTATATATATATATATATATATATATATATATATATATATATATAGTCTTCACTATCCTTGGGTATGTTCTACTTATTTTATAGCAAATCCGTAACGATTACAAATATCAGAAAATTTGGAAAAGAAAAAAAATTATCCTAAAACCACAAAATCCACATGCAATTAATAAACACTATAAACAGCTTGTTTATGGTCGTGGTCATGAACTGAATTTCGCAAGTGATCCAAAGGTGATTCGAAGGTGTGATTCGAAAGATAACATACATCACGGACGTACAGGAAACATTAAAGTAATTTAATTGGATAAATTATTAGAAGTTTCGCCAAGAAGTTAATAAACAAACTATTGATTAAAAAAATTATTAGTTAACAAATTTACTTTGACTATTTTTTTTAGCTTAATAAGCATTTTCGTGGACACGGCATCAACACACATTTCGTCACAACAGGCATTTAGCCAAAGCCAAATTATAACCAGCTAAAGCAAAACAGCGAGTAATAAATAAATGTGCTTTAATTATAATAAAATATATAAAAAAACTATATTGAATTATTATTAAAACTATATATAAATTTTTTAATCAAAATATAATTAATATTAAATAAAATTTAATAATATTTAAAAATAATCATTTTTCAGTCTGATTAGATTGGTTATAGGATGTTTTGAAAGTTTGGCTTAGAAAACTAAAAAATCAGCGACAAATAAATAAATATTATTTAATTATAATAAAAAATATATATAACTATAATTATTATTAAACTATAAATTAATTACATAAAACAAATTATGATTAGCATTAAGATAAAACTTTAGAACACTTACTTTTTTAACAAATATTTTCAGTTTGATAAGAATGATTAAAGGATCATCTCAAAATAAAAAAAAAATCAGCGAGTAATAAATAAATGTACTTGCATTATAATAAAATAAAAATCTATTTAATTATTTTTGAAACTACATATTTATTACTAGAAGATAGTGATGACAAGAAAATAGTGTGAAAATAAATGTCCCAAAATAACGATGATCAAGATTGCATATTTTAATAAAATCTCTTTTCATGTTCGAAGAAATAAATTAAAACCTTATTTTTTTTTCTTCAACGAATAAATGTTATTAAGATTTGAAACAAAGATTCCATTTTTCGTTCAATTCAGCATGTTTCTGAATTAATTTACGCATAAATTAATTACCATTCGAATGGA
Organism: Troglohyphantes excavatus; assembly: GCA_963932185.1. Taxonomy (NCBI): domain Eukaryota; kingdom Metazoa; phylum Arthropoda; class Arachnida; order Araneae; family Linyphiidae; genus Troglohyphantes; species Troglohyphantes excavatus. The sequence goes on from OZ010668.1 coordinate 13,815,893, forward strand.
GAATATATTAAATTAAAAAGATTCATGCACACCATACTTTTTTAACTTTTAAACATTTAATCTGGAAGCTCCGTTGTCAAGACAACCAACCGTGTTGCCAGATCAAGAATCCAGATGTCCCTTTGGGAAGAGATGTTCGAAATTAGATTTTCATAATGCATCGGAATAGAGGTTTACTGCAAACGATTCAGAAATGGAAATTCGATCGAATGCTTTATGCAGGAAATGGTATTAAAATTCGAGCACTATTCTGTTCGTTTTTAAAATCTCAAATGCAATCCGTTCCGAAAGAGTTGCTTTACATAGAATATTCCCGAATTCTAAAGTTGCTGTCACACTTCTTTTCGAAGATTTTGCGATGAATTTAAATTTAATCAGGGAAAGAGATTTTGCGAGGTTCGTCTCAATATCTAATATCGAATAATTTTTATAAAAAAAATAAATGCAAATATTCAGTTAGGCGATATAGGAAAAGTCGATGTACATTGTTGAAATTATTTCGAGGAATAAAATTAATTTAGAGTGTAATTCTTTTTTCAAACAAGATAAGCGATTTTATGAATACTGAAATAACGTTTTTATCGCAAATAATTCTAAATGTGGTAAATAAATTGACCAAACATCGTCTAAATAAATTTAACAGATGTTAACAACGTGTACTATACGTGACTATAAACGACAACTATACTACTATATACTGTTTTCGAATTGTGGAGTTTAATACGCTTGAAACTACAATATGCCACGAATATTACATTTTATTTCTATTATAAATACGTAAAATTATTTACTTATAAAGCATAACGCATTGCAAAATTACGTTGCTTATGTCCAATTTCGGGTGATTCTTAACAAAGCGACCTGACAAACTTAAAATTAGTGTTCAGAAGATGGTTTTAAACATTATTTGATGTCGATTGCTTAAATGGAAACTGAGTTATGACGGCTCAATTATCTTTCTTCCCATTCTTTTGTCACGCCATTTTAGCATTACTTTGCTTATAACTTTTTCACGCTATCTGGTAGTACAACGGATATAACCATGGACTTCGATACGGACGACATCAGGTAGACGGATTCGATTTCCGGTAAGTCCTGGTTGTAATTGTTGAAAATTATTGAAAGTGATTTATGAAGGCAGCCTATGTAGGCAAGCAAATGCTCTTTTTATTCATTTTACACATTTTTGAGTACATGGCTTTATCAAAAATGAAACTTATGTATTCGAAGCTGTGATAAGAATAGAATGTAATAAAAAATGAGTGCATTTTACTTATTTTTAAGTACCTATTTTTAACAGTGTGGGGTCACGGTGCCATGGGATTGAAGTTTGCAAATTTGTATTACTGTATATATTTACATTCACGGTATAACAATGTATTTTACTTAATATTTGCAGCACTACAACTTAGAGGGATGTCCACTTTGGCACAGTAATCTATTTGGCTTCTATATATTGGCGAGGAAGAGCAAATAACGTGTAAGCGGATTTTTACATATAAATTTAAAAAAAAAATTGCTTGAGGAGATTTTTACATACTCTACATTTGAAGAATCATTTGAGCCCACGATTTATTTAATTTTTGATTGAGTCATCCGTAGTCATTTTAAAGTTACGAATCGCTGCACTTCATCTATTACTTTTACTAAAAAGTATTAATAATGTTACACTGTAAAAAAATGTGCTTAAAAATGAGTACATGGACGTATCCGTTTTTCTTTGAATAAAATTGCGTCGTAAATGAGCGATAACGTACTCAAATTTAAGTAATCGTATTTCCGCAGAAATTAGCTGTGTGGTTAAATATTGCTTATATCAGCTTCTGTTCAAGCCATCTTAACAAAGCGACCTGACACACTTAAAATTAGTGTTCAGAAGATGGTTTTCCACATTATTGGATGTCGATTGCTTCAATGGAAACTGAGTTATGACGACTCAGTTATCTTACTTCCCATTCTTTTGCCACGCCTTTTTAACATTACTTCTGCTTATAACTTCTTCACGTGCTCTGGTAGTACAACGGATATAGCCACGGACTTAATGCGAACGACATCGGGTAGGCGGATTGGGTTGGATTGACGGTAAGTCTTGGTTGCAATTGTTGATATTTATGAAGGCACCTTATGTAGGCTCATTTTTGAGTACATTGCTTTTTCAAAAATGAAACTTGCGTATTCGAAGCTATGATAAGAATCGAATGTAAACTAAAATGAGTACATTTTACTTATTTTTAAGTACCTATTTTTAGCAGTGTATCGTTTGGATATTTACGATAATTAATGCGAACTTTTTGGAAACGCATGTGAAATCGCTGAGTATTTGGATAAACGAATATTTTTAATCAGATTCATCGATTGCTTGGGTTTCCCATTTAGCTTTGTCATGAAAATCATTAAATTGCGCAGCTTAAACAGAACATTTAAAACAGCAGAAAAATCGTTATTTTCGTTGAATGCGACCTTGGCAACGTGGATTCTAAAAAAAAAAACGAACAGAGTTAAAAACATTGTTCGGCAATATTGTTATTCATTTCGTGCGAATATTTTCTCCAGTTTTATTGATTTAAAACAAAAATTGAAAAAAAAAACTTTCATCGATCTAACTAAACACCTAATTTTATTCTTCATGGAAGTAAATATGAAATAGTCACTGTAGAAAAAGGTGTTTCACAATGAGTACATGAACGTACTCATTTTTCTGTGAGTACAATTGCATCATAAATACGCGATGACGTACTCAAATTTAAGTAATCTGACTTTCTCAAAAATAAGCAGTGTTATTTAATATTTCTAATCTCAGCTTCTGTTCAAGCCATCCTGACGAACTTACAATAGTTGTTCAGAAGATGGTTTTTCATCATATAATGTATATGATGTCGATTGCTTCAATGAAAACTGAGTTATGACAACTCAATTATCTTACTTCCCATTCTTTTGGCACACATTTTTAGCATTACTTTTGTTTATGACTTCTTCAAATCGCCCTACTAGTAGAACGAATAAGGCTCTGGACTGCGGTGCCTAAGGATCTTGGTTCGATTTACGGTAAGTCGGTTGTAATTGTCGAAATTTATTGAAAGGGTAGTCTTGTAGACTAGATCTGCTCTTTTTACTCATTTTTGTGTACCTGCCTTTTTCAAAATTGAAACTTATATATTCGGAGCATAAGCATCCAATGTACTCAAAAATGAGTACATTTGACTTATTTCTGAATACTTATTTTTAACAGTGCACGCTCTCGTTACTACCACTTTAATTAAAACCGAAATTACAGCAGCTAAATAGCTCAAGATTGGGAATTTTGAGACAAGAAATTTCCCAACTTAACGATTCGAAATTCCCAACTTAACTGATTGGGTACCAGCTCAGGTGTCGTCCTCGTTATCTGACCATGGTTAAAAAATACGAGCCATTGTTCCCGGTTTGGTTTGGTTTGGTTTTGTTAATTAACGTCGCACTAGAGCTGCACAATGGGCTATTGGCGACGGTTCGGGGTCAATCTTGAAGGAAAGACCCGGGAACACATACACATTCACACACACATTCATACATGCACCTCGTTATTTTAGAACCATGGTCAGATGACGAGGAAACACCTGAACTGGCACCCAACGCCTTCAATAGACGTCGGGACTTTCCATTGTTCCCGGGGATTTCCTTCAAGATAGGCCCCGAGCCAACGCCACTGTGCAGCTCTAGTGCGACGTTCATTAACCAAACCAAACTTAACAATTCGAAATTCCCAACTCAACAGAGCTAAAAATTCCCAGTTCCAACTTACCGAAATTTTCAACTTTATTATAGATTAGGTAATTCTAAACAGTTTTCGACCTCTCCCAGTAGTTAAAGGTGTCAGCTGGGAATTCGAGGATTCCTGGTTCGATCCTAGGACTTGACAAAGAAAAGTAAAAAAGCAGTGATCTTGTGGTTTGGTTTGTTTTGTTTCGAGAGAACTGTATAGTTTGGTTTGGTTTGGTTAATTAACGTCGCTATAGAGCTGCACAGTGGGCTATTGGCGACGGTTCGGGGCCTATCTTGAATAGTGATCTTCTGATCGGAGGGTTGCCAGTTTCGCTACAAATTACTAGAACAGTCGTCCAGAACATCCGCACAAAGTATCTCCGTGTATTTGGGACTGGTGCACGATAAATCTGATCGGGGTCCAAAGTCCCGACGTCTATTGAAGGCGTTGGGTGCCAGTTCAGTTGTTTCCTCGTCATCTAACCAGGGTCCTAAAATAAAGAGGTGCATGTATGAATGTGTGTGTGAATGTGTATGTGTTCACGGGTCTTTCCTTCGAGATATACCCCAAACTGTCGCCAACAGCCCACTGTGCAGCTCTAACCAAACCAAACCAAACCAACTAAACAGTTATCTCGAAAGTATTGCTTTGTTCCAATGCAAGTCCATTCTGAGGTCTAATTTAAGTTTAATCTTACCAGTTCGGCAACTTCCAATCTTCCATCGCTCTCATTAGCTAATAATATTGATTTTCTTCAAGCTTAAATTTTCCCAACTCAGGGATTTTTAAAAATCGAAATTTCCAACTTTCAAGGTTTCCGGATTATTGGGGATTCACCACCCTACAAATCCCCCCGTAGCGGCGGGCCTGTGTAGGGAGGGGCCCAAGGCAAAAGCAAATTTGGGGCCTCACAATGTATATTACAATAAAAAAGCTTAATTTCCCGGTGCGACGGGGCTGCTGGGAACCCACTATCGCTAAGGGCGGCGCTATCTCCACCTGACCTTGAGAAATCCCATCATCTAAAAAACAATAACCTGTTTCAAATCCGCATTTTTCTTCACCAAATCGCAATCCCACAGTCATCAGGGTTCCCAGTCGGCGATCGGCAAGAAACGTTCTACGCACCGTTGATTCCCCATAACTTCCGGTCATCATACTTCCCAGAGATGAGAACCAGATACAACCGGAACGCATAACCCGCATACAATGGGAACGGAATCGCTTTCATCTGGGTTTTTTTGTTTTAATGTTTTACATCGCTCCGGGCTACGACGAATGCTCTTGGTTACTGAAAGGGATATCAAACCTTATGGCTCCAAATCGCGATTTTTGTAATGGCGATGTTTGTGTTGACGGCCAATCCATATTTTTATAATCTGTTGAAATTGTGTTTCAAGTCAAAACCTTCTAACTGTGCTCCGAGGCTGTGTTCCCTCAATCTTTCTTTCGGAATAGATTCCCAGAAAGTGAGTGATTTGGTGATCGGAGGGTTGTCAGATTCGGTCCTTTTATCCATTAAAAATAAAATGCCTTGTTGGGAGAACTGGTGTACGTTAAATCCGTCGGGGCCCAATATCCTCCTGCCTATTGAAGTTGCCTAGGGTGCCAGGTCAAGTTTGACTCCGTCATCTGACATAGTTCAAAATTATGGGTTTCCAGGTCAAAATTACTGTTTTCCCAGGTCTTTATTTGATTAATTAACGCCGCACTAGACCTCCATAGTGGGCTATTGACGACGGTTCGGGGTCTATCTCGAAGGAAAGAACCGGGAACGAAGCCTCGTTTTTTTAACCACTGTCAGTTGACGAGGACAACACCTGCTGGCATTCGAACCAACCTCAGTAGGCATCAGGACATTGCACCCGATCAGAAATTTGTTGGATGTTCTGAGTGACTTTTCTAATATTTTTGTAACAAAGCTGGCAACCCTCCGATCTTAAGATCAGTACTTTTTTACTTTTCTTTGCCAAGTCCATCGTACGGATTCCAACTAGCAATCCTCTGATTACTAGCTGAAAGCCTTTATCCACTGGGCCACGAGGGCCCCCGTGGCCCAGTGGATAAAGGCGTCAGCTGGGAATCAGAGGATTCCTGGTTCGATCCTGTGCGACGATCCCTTCGATCTTGTGATCTGAGGGTTGCCAGTTTCGCTACAAAATACTAGAAAAGTCGTCCAGCACATCTACAAAAAAATAACGGCGTGTATACGGGACTGGTGCACGATAAATCTGATCGGGGTGCAAAGTTCCGACGTCTATTGAAGGGGGGGGGGGGGGTCAGCTCATGTGTTGTCCTCGTCATCTGACCATGATTCAAAAATACGAGGCATCGTTCCCGGGTCTTTCTTTCGATATAGGCTCTGAACCGTTGCCAATAGCCCACTATTCAGCTCTAGTGCGATGTTAATTAATCAAACCAAACCACCAGACGGGATCTATCTTCGGGATAGATTCGACTAATGGCCCATTGTGTAGCTCTTGTGTGACACCAATTCAACCAACTTATACGATGCTGTATACAAGTAACGTAAAACAATATAGAGCTACAGTTGCTCAGTGGATAAGGTTTAGTTGGTTTGGTTTTTGTTAATTAACGTCGCACTAGAGCTGCACAGTGGGCTATTGGCGACGGTTCGGTGTCAATCTCGAAGGAAAGACCCGGGAACACATACACATTCATACACACATTTCTACATGCACCTCGTTATTTTAGAACCATGGTCAGATTAGTAGCTGAACGCCTTACCAACTGAGCAACTGGGGCTCTTCAGTGGATAAGGCGTTCAGCTACTAATCAGAGGATTGATGGTTCGAATCCTTGCGATGGACTTGACAAAGAAAAGTAAAAAAGTAGTGATCTTGCGATCGGAGGGTTGCCAGCTTCGCTACAAAAATACTAGAAAGTCGTCCAGAACATCCAACAAATTATACTGGCGTGTATACGGAACTTGGTGCACGATAAATCTGATCGGGGTCCAATGTCCCGACGCCTATTGAGGTTGCGTCGGGTGCCAGCTCAGGTGTTGTCCTCGTCATCTGACCATGGTTCAAAAATACGGGGCATCGTTCCCGGGTCTTTCCTTCGAGTTAGGCCCCGAACCGTCGCCAATAGCCCACTGTGGAGCTCTAGTGCGACGTTAAGAGCCCCAGTTGCTCAGTTGGTAATGCGTTCGGCTACTAATCAGAGGATTGGTGGTTCGAATCCGGGAAATGGACTTGAAATAGAAAAGTAAAAAAGTAGTGATCTTGCAATCGGAGGGTTGCCAGCTTCGCTACAAAAATACTAGAAAGTCGTCCAAAATATCCAACATATTATACTGGCGTGTATACGGCACTGGTGCACGGTAAATCTGATCGGGGTCCAAAGTCCCGACGTCTATTGAAGGCGTTGGGTGCCAGTTCAGGTGTTGTCCTCGTCATCTGACCATGGTTCAGAAATACGAGGCATCGTTCCCGGGTCTTTCCTTCGAGTTAGGCCCCGAACCGTCGCCAATAGCCCACTGTCCAGCTCTAGTGCGACGTTATTTAAACAAACCCAACAAACCGTAAAACAATAAAAATCGCCTAAATCGGCGAGTTTTCGCCTAAAATGTCAGCACCGTTTCTTACAAATGACTACCTTCTTCCTTGAATTACGGTTCAAGGTTTTTTTGTGTGTTGCCCCCCTATTTTCATATTATGCCATTTAGGACCAGAAATAGCGGGAGGGGGGGGGGGATTTCCCTAATTGCCATTCTTATTCTTTTCAAGGCCAATCACGCCTCCCCCTTCCAATTCTTCGCTTGTTGCAGGTGTACTATGCCTGATGTAAGGAAGCGCCCCTCGGGCGATTTGGTTGAAAAGTGGTCATTTTTACGTCATTTTCCTGACAGAGGTCTGATTTGAAGGCGGAGGAACGAGGCCGAGGAAGGGTAGCAGCTGACTTTTGTGAAGGTTTTGGAAGATTGGTGAAATAGAAGTATTTTTAGGCTGGGGTGATTGATTATACGAACATAATAAAAGCTAAGACTGTTAAAAATAGATACTCAAAAATAAGTAAAATGTACTCATTTTTGAGTACAATCGATGCTTATCATGGATCCGATTACATAAGTTTCAATTTTGAAAAAGACATGTACTCAAAAATGAGTACAATGAATAAAGAGAGCAGATGCTGGCCTACATAGGCTGCTTTCATGAATCCCTTTCATAAATCTCGACAATTACAATCAAGACTTACCAGGAATCGAACCCAGATCTTTAAGACACCGTAGTCCAGAGTCTTATCCGCTAAACTACTATGGCAGCTTGAAGAAGTTATAAACAGAAGAAATCTTAATAAGGTGTGCCAAAAGAATGGGAAGTAAAAACTTTGAGTTGAAAGAACTATAAGCAATCGACATCAAATAATGTGAAAACCATCTTCTGAACAACTATTTTAAGTGTGTCAGGTCGCTTTGTTAAGATGGCTTGAACAGAAGCTGTGATTAGCAATGTCTAAAATAAAAATTAATTGACCGAGCACTAGCGAGGTCCTGTTTTAACTCAAACGTTCGACATTTCGGCTGTTTGTCCAAATTTGTTTGTTGCGCAATCACGAGCAAACGCGTTATTCGAATCCTTTAAATGGGATTTCCTTGAAGTCATTAAAAACAATGTATGCTTTTTTTATTAGATTTTCTATTGTTCCGTTTCAAGATGGTGGCCGTGTTAGCAGTTCCGTTCAGTTTTTTTATGTTTGGTCGCAATGTCTACTATTCCTAGAACTACTATACTCGTGGGCAACCTAAGTTGAACTTGAAGCGGAAGCTATGATATGTATAAATATTCAATTGCCTTAGGCCAAACTTAGGTTGTCCCCAACTATACTATACATTTAACCAGATCTTTCATGGGAGGGGTTCAACCCCCCCCCCCCCCCTCCTTCCACCAAAATATAACAACTCCCCCATTTTTTTAAAAAAAATATTAATTTTTATGGAAGTACACAGGAATACATTGGCAGATAAATATCGAAACAGCAACATTATTTAATTTTTATGGAATCGTTAATAATATCAGTCATTACCTATTTTTAAAATTAGTAAGTATCACTCCTAGTTAAGAAATAAATTTGAGAACAGAATTGTTTAGAATAATGTGTTTGGAGCATCTTGTTTATACCGCCCAGTTTGACGATATTTTCCTTTTGTAACTTAAACCAAAATAGTAAATAATGAAACACGATGACGTCCATGTTAGGCTTAGTTTGAGATTAAAATGACCCCAAAACAAGTTTTTGACGCCTTTTGAAAACTATTTTCCGAGGAAAGACCCCGGATAAACTTGATTTTCCCTTATGTTACTCAACAAGAAATGTTTTACGAGAAATTGAATTTTTTCTAGTTTTTTTTTAAAAGTATTTTTATGATATTTACAGTAATTCGATTTTTAATTTTTTTTTCTTGACTTTCAATGGGAAGGGTTTGAACTCCCTGAATCACCCCCTTACTTGCGTGCCTGTATTTAATAACCTTTAGGTGTTTACTTCTGTGTTTTTTTATTATTGTCTGTTCACAGAATAACATAAAAGTCTACATTTTGTCATAAGTCAAAAGAAAAAGCTTTGAGCAGATGTTCTACATTTGTGGAGTGATTGTTGGTGGCTGTGTGCTCAAATGAAGACGAGTTGAGCGACAAACATATGCAAATATTCCCGAAATCGAAGGGTTGACATCTGCTTCCAGCTAACGACCTGCGGAATGCGATAGGCCCATCGGCCGGAAGTCGACAACCAGCTGTTGCCAGACGATAAGTACGACGCGTGCTTCCGCGCTCCATTCCATTCAATTTCAAACTCTCTTCTTTTCGAGTTTTTAACCCTTTTACCGCTCGCTTATACAGTGGCGGCCCGTGGTCGAAAATGTTAGTGCAGCCGAATTCATGTGAATCTCTCTCCCCCCCCCCCCCCCCTTATTTTCATCAAAGTTTCCTTTCAATTTTTACGAAATGATAACATGAAAAAAAAAAGAAAACACTTATTTTTTTAAAATTAAAGCAATCCTGCTTTCTTTTAAACAAGCGAATCGGTCAATTTTAATATTAACTTAAATAACGAAACAACAGTAGGACCATGTCCTAAAACAACAGCACACAGTATATTTATCACGAAAACCATTTCTGTTTGGAGATATTCTCGTAAGTTATCGTTTCACCGACCCATCCCAGCGTTTCACTGATGAGCCAATCAGCATATCGAATCGCAAGTGCAGCTAAAACAAGAAAATTCATTGCGGCTGTACCTTCTCACAAATGCAGTGCATTAGCACGGAGAGGAATCTCCATAATACGGAGAGGTTGCCATGGCAACGATGCAGCCGATTTCGAATTTCTTTTTTGGCTGCAGTTTTGATTGAATGGAGTTTTCCCGCTCCTGAATTGTACATTACGGTAACAGGCTTGCTATTTATCGGAGATTTTGTTTACTACCGTAGAAATTTCATTTTCAATTCTAATCTTCATTTAAGAAAATTAGTAAAATATCTGATTTTAGTTTTAAAATACTGAATTTAGGTGCAGCCCGGCTGTACTTGCTGTAGTGGACGAGACGCCACTGACTTATACCTAGAGAAAAGAACCCAGATAATATTATGTAAAGGATTTTTAGAGGATTCAATCCATTCATATAAAAATCTGATATTCAACATGAAAATATCTGCTTTAACGTTTGTTAAAAGTTCAAACTCCGGAGTGTGTAAAAATTTCCTCAAATAATTTTGTTTTTCTAAATTGGTATATAAAAATCCGCTCACGTTATCTGCTCTTTCTCGCCAATATATTGTAGCCAAATAGTTTACTATGACAAAGTTGGCGACCCCTTAAGTTGTAGCGATGCTACTATTAAGAAAAATACACTGTTATACCGTGTATATAAATTTTAAAATAGATGTTTTTTTTAGTATTATTTGCAGAAATGTAACATGCTTTTTAAAAAAATTATTAAAAGAATTTAATTCTGTTTGGTTGAAGTTGAATTCAAATGAAAATAAATATTACGATGCGAGTTTCACAAAACGACTTTCCGAAAAAAGTTTGCGTTGATAAAACCGACTGCTCGGAAGGGGAGCCCAGCTGTTTTTGAAAAGCAATGTGCCACTGTCCGGAGGCCAAAACCGACTCATTTAAGGAGGTACCAGCTGCTTATGAAAAGTAATGTGCCATTACCCGATGCTAATATTAACTACTCTAAGAAACCCAAACGACTGCTCCAATGGAGTACAAGTGAACAGCATGGGCCGTTGCCCGGTCCTCAAATCGACTGCTCAAAGAACTGTCAATTTTGTTATAGATCGACTGCTCAAAGATCAGTTTGCATTGAGCCTTTGCGCATTTTTTCTTATTTACTAGAGGAAAGATAATGAAAGGTTGCCACACTATACTTGGCTGCATTTAGCTCTCCAAGGTCACAATAACAAACATTTTTCAGCGGATATTTATTTATACATGATTATTAACGACTTCGTCAGCAGGGCGGCCCTTAGCGGTCGCAGGGCCCTGTGCAAGCATAATGGCGGGTCCCTTTTTATCCTCCACACAAACTTATGATAAATTACAATAAAACTTATGAATTGAGTTGGACATGTCTTGGGTATTAAAAAAAAAAAAAAAAAAAAAACTTATCAATTACCAAACTTTGTCACATTTTTATCTACTACTATTGCAGTTAATACTACATTTCATTTGTATATAGTATTTATTAGATAACTCTGTTACGAAAAAAAGCTGCATTTTTGTGTTCTTTTTTTAATTGAAAATTAAAAATAAGCCTAATTTAATAATAAGTAAGCAAGACAACATTTATGTCAGTCGTGCTATTTGCGTGGAGTTATAATGACGGAATTGATCACCCTAACATAGTGTTTCTATTCTAATACCCCATTTAGATTTTAGAGACGTAACACATTAATTTTATCTGTAACGTTCTCATTGTACGTATTTTTCTCTAATAAGCGCCCCTCAAGAAGCGCCGGGCCCTGTGCGGCCGCACGCGTCGCACACCCCAAAGGGCGGCCCTGTTCGCCAGATTATTTACATGTTGAAAAAGGATTTTTTGTATATTCCCCTTAATAAAAATAGAAGTTTCTGGCTCTGGGAATCGCAATTGAGTTAACGCATCTTGGTTTGAGGATTTTTAAAGAAGGAGACAGTACTCATGTCGTATTTAATATTAATATTTATTTATTCAGGAAACCTGAAAATAAATTATACGGGCAACGGAATTTTACATCTAAGACCTTTCCTTTCGTTCCAACATGCGATTCACATAAAAATGACTGCGTTGTTAGTTAAATTGGTTCCCATACAATCACATATATCACTGCATTGCTTAGAGGATGATGTTTGTGCAGATTTATTCGAACTGATAACGCGAAATAAAGAAACGGGCTATTGTTCTTGTTCGAAAAAATATACACTCCAATCCAGATCAAACAAAGGGATTACATTACTCTCTTCATTTACCTCAGTGACGAAGAATATTTCTGAATTATGAAATTCTATGGCTATAAATCTCTAGCACACCGAGGAATAGTGTTCGAAACTACGATAACCGAACGGTTTTCTGCTGCGCAGTTGAATAATTTCGAAAGAGATATGTCGAAATCAGCTTTACAAAGGAATGATTGTAAAAAAAAAAAAGTTGACAGTAATGCGTTTCCTCTATTTGTGTTAGCAGTTGCGTTTTTGAGGAATTACTTAAAAGTATTAAATTTATCATCATGTTATACTCTCACTGGAAAACCATTTTCGTGAATTCTTATGAAATATTTTTCGAATTAAAAAATGACAGGCGAAAATAAAAGCAAAAATTCTTTTAAATTTTTTGAAATGAAGGGAAATGTGTTAGCTTAAAGGTATTTCAATATCGTTTGCTATTATTTTTTTAGGCGTTTGAAAAAATATATTGTCGGTATTAAGTATTAGATAAATTAATTTTAAACAATTAACTGAAAATTAAATGTGTAACGAAAATTTATATATATATATATATATATATATATATATATATATATATATATATATATATATATATATATATATATATATATATATATATATATATATATATATATATATATATATATATATATATATATATTAATGTAACTAGTTCGTATAACGAATCTTTAAAAATATTTATTTATAAAAAATAAAAGGAATGTGAGGTACAAAGGTGAAGGAGGGAGAGGATGAATGGCCAACCTGGTTAACGCGGCATGGAGTTTTTGGGCGGGATAATTTCACGTTACATTTTGTGATTTAAAGCAACACATAACACTGTTAAAAACATTATTCAAAAATAAATAAAATTTACTAATTTTTAATTACATTCGATGCTTATCACGGCTACGAATATATCAGTTTGTAAATTTTGAAAAAAGACATGTACTCAAAAATAAGTACAATGGGTAAAAACGAATAAAAAAAGCAGATGCTAGCCTACATAGGCTGCCTTTATAAATCACTTTCGATAAATATCGACAATTACAACTAAGATTTATCGGGAATCGAACCCAGGTCCTCAGGGATCGCATCCCAATGCCTTATGCGTTGTACTACCAGGGAGACGTGAAGATGTTATAAACAGAAGAAATGTTAAAAAGTGTGTCAAAAGAATGGAAAGTAAAATAACTGAGCTGTTATAGTTTCCATTTAAGCAATCAACAACATGGAAAACTATCTTCTGAAAAACTATTTTAAGTTAATCAGGTCGCTTAGTTGAGATGGCTTGAACAGAAGCTGGTATTAGTAATATTACACTGTTCATTTTTGAAAAAGTGCGGTTACTTCTTTAAGTATGTCATCGCTTATTTACGATGCAATTGTACTCAAAGAAAAATAAGTAGGTTCAGATACTCATTTTTGAGCAAAATTTTTTTTACAGTGCAGCCAAGTGCGACATTCCCCCCCCCCCCCTCACGTGGTACAATGGTAAGAGAGCAGAATGGGTTAATATTCATCCTGGTCGACGCATTCCGCCTTTCTCTACACAATTATATGTCATTTATCCCCATAGGATGATTCCACGTTGGGTTATATGGCGGAATCGTATACCGCAGTTGTTCGAAATGTCTTCTATCAGAGGGCGAAATAGGTTCAAAATTAATCGTTTCGAAACGTTTCACTTTCCTCTACACGATGGTATGGCATTTATCGCCATGGGATGATCCCAGGTGGAGTTATAAGGATTTGCCGGGTGTCGTTTTTTAGTATACGACTCGCTGCGGAGATATACCCCATGCCGATTTTATAGACATACCAACTATTCACACCAAAAAATGGTTATTAAAAGCCGGTTAGTGCGCATCAGTGAACAAACAGTTCCCGTTACTTACCACAACATAAATATTTCCATAACAATAATAATAATAATGAGTATAGACAGTGGCCTCTTGGCCCATAGAGTAATGATACAAATAGAGGAATAAAAATGCTGATTTCCGTGTGTCCATCATTGAAACCACGTGATATGTGGAAATGCCAATTCATTCATGCGCCAATACTACTTGGCAGGCCTTGGCGACTTTCAGAACTAAACGAGATCGAAGTATTGTAATATGGTTTTGTGTTTAATTTTGTATTTAAATACAGTTTTTTTTTTGAACGAGTGGCACAATTTAAGGGAGTTTAACAGATATATTAAGGAGATTTTTCTTACTTTGTAGTTTTGAAATAATCGCATTACGTTTTTATGTAAAAAATTTACCATACGCGAAGTTCTTTCAATTGTTATTTTGTATACTTCAATAAGAAAATATGAACAATAAAATCTGAGAAATATAAAGAGTTTCGCTTCTTCGAGTATTGAACACAAATAAAATATTTTCGTTTCGTTAATGAAGAGGAAATATTTAGCGCATATTAGTTTGAAAATAAGTAAATACGTACATATATGTTAAAAAGTTGAATACGGACAGAACTCCTTATCACCAAAACAGAAGAAAGTGCGCCAAATTTGAAACTCCTGCAGATGTCTAAACGCCAAATGTGGCAGCGCTATAGCCACGTGATGTGAGTTTTTCTTTTTAATGTTGACACCGCGGCCTTACGAGAGTCTGGTATTGAAGGCGCTCTCTATTTAATATTACAACTCTCTGGTTGGCACCGCCACTGATTTGTGCAAATACTGAACGTTTAAATGCTATGAAAAGAAACCCCAGAAGGCGCGCTTCGCGGCCGAGCGAAGCAGAAACGGAGGAAAGTGAGTTTAACAGGGGGGAAAGTTTATTAATGGTAGAAAAAGATCTTGCTGAGAAAACAATTAACAGAGGACTAGCTAGTGCATCTGGATTTGAGACAACTGCGTATATTAATCGGTGCTTTGGTGATTTTTTTTAATTGTGATGTAGATTGTCATGAATTTATTAATGGATGACTTTTGCACAGTTGTGGTGATTGACAATTAATTCACTTATTTATGAGTATTTGAAAGAGCACTGTTAAAAATAGGCATTCAAAAATAAGTAAAATGTACTCATTTTCGATTACATTCGATGCGTATAATAGATCCGAATACATAAGGCATGTACTCAAAAATGAGTACAATGGGTAACAATGAATAAAAAAGAGAAATTCCATGCCTACATAGGCTTCCTTCATAAATCCCTTTCAATAAATATCTTACAACTAAGATTTACCGGGAATCGAACCCAGGTCCGCAGTGATCACAGCCCAATGTCATATCCGTTGTACTAATAGAGCGACGTAAAGAAGTTATAAACAGAAGAAATGTTAAAAAGGTGTGCCAAAAGAATGGAAAGTAAAATAATTGAGTTGTAATAACTCAGTTTTACCATTTAAGCAATCGACATCAAATAATGTGGAAAACCATCTTTTGAACACCAATTTTAAGTTTGTTAGTTCGCTTTGTTAAGATGGCTTGCATAGAATCAGATATAAGCAGTATTAAATCCCACTGCTCATTTTTGAGCAAGTAAGATTACTTTAATTTGAGTACGTCATCGCTCATTTACGATGCAATTGTACTAAAAAGAAAAATAAGTAGGTTAAGGTACTCATTTTTAAGTAAATTTTTTTTACAGTGTGTATAATAAGGACTTAAAAATAAAGAACGTCAGGGGTTCATGCCTATTAAAATAATTATTCTTCACCTACGGCAATTAGTTACTATATATGAGTACTCCAGTTGCAAAAGCAGTTAAATGCACGGAAAGTTTTGTTGAATAAATCGCGGAACATTGTCAAAACTTATATATTGTTAATACAATAATATTTTTGTGTGTAAAAATAAAGAGAAAAAAAAACTTAAAATGTGTAAGTCCTCAGAATATTGAATAATTTATAATATAAATTTTAATTGTATGCGCCAACGTCTTGTTTTATTTCAAGAAGGACAATAAGAACATTTCAACTAATCAGAAATACGTTAGTTGACGCTCACGTTTGCGTAATATAAACTGTCTTTGCATATGTATAAACCTCAATTCGCGTAGATATAGCTACTTTTGCATCTAAGTAATTTCTTTTTTTAATTGTTTTTAATATATTAATAAATAACTATTTTTGTTCATTTAAAAATTGAAGCCAAAATTAACAAGTACCTACAGATACTAAAATCTCATTTTCGAATTTTTGGATATAACTTCCATCTGGTTTATTTTGCATCTGGGCATTACAATCTGAACATTCAAATGAGGCGCTAACCTCGAATCCCCAAAAATGCATTTAACATATGTGTGTGTGCTGAAAGAGTGTCTATTTTCCAACCTACTTTAGTGGAATTTAAGGTCGATTTTCATTTCAGAGAATTCGGACCATAAAAAAACAAAAAATTTCAACTCGGAGAAATTTTGAATATTCTTAGTAATTACCCAAAGGTTCAGATTGACAGTTGAAATGAAGAAAGATTCTGAGAAAGCTCATATGTTTTATCGTTTTCAAAGGAAGTCAAAAGTTCTTAAGGAAAAGTTCAGATTCTCCTAAACGGAGGTAAGACCTTCTTCTACGAAGGCAGAGTTTATTCATTACATACAATACAATATTACAATTACATACACAACACTATTACAAAGTTTATTGTTGTATTTTGAATCTACAGCATGTATCGTATATACCGTATGTATTGTATTCACTGTATTATATACAGTGAATGTATTTTTATGTACTTTTATGTATTTTGAATGTACATATGTATTTTTTATAGTTTGTGCTTTGTTATATTTTATTGTATTGTAATATACTGTACTGTGTTTGGCTGTTTTTTATTGTATTGTACTGTGTTTTTATTGTAATGTAGTGTATTGTATTGTGTTTGGCTGTTATTTTTATTTTATTGTATTGTAATATACTGTACTGTGTTTTTGGATGTGTATTTTAGTGTATTGTACTGTACTGTGTTTTTTATTGTATTGTTGTGTGCTGTACTGGGTTTGGCTGTTTTTTTTAATTTTATTGTATTGTACTGCACTATGTTTTTATTGTATTGTAGCGTACTGTACTGTGTTTTTGGCTGTGTTTTTTATTGTATTGTACTTTGTTTGAATGTTTTTTTATTGTATTGTACTTTGTTTGAATGTTTTTTTTATTGTATTGTACTTTGTTTGAATGTTTTTTTTATTGTATTGTACTTTGTTTGAATGTTTTTTTTATTGTATTGTAATTTGTTTGAATGTTTTTATATTGTATTGTACTGTACTGTAATTTTTATTGTATTGTAGTTACTGTACTGTACTGTGTTTTTTATTGTATTGTACTGTACTGTGTTCGGCTGTGTTTTTTTATTTTATTGTATTGTATGTATTGTATTGTAATGTATTAGATACTACTATGAAATATCTGTTTTGATAACGAACCAGTTATGAACGGTGAAATGATATATTGTGTATAGGAAGAATAAACATTTGTTATAGATTCTTAAAAGCTAATACATCGCTTATTCAAATAAATTCTGAAGTTCATAATTTTGTGATCGGTAAAACGTCCAGTTTGTTTATTTCAGCTTTCAGAATAAGTAAACAGATTTTTTTTATTTAGAGACAACCATATAAAACATATCCATTGTTTGGACCTGACGTCACCAGACGACGGCAGCGAACTTAAACAAACCAAAAACTATCGCTTTAAAACTGTAACTGTGATTGTAGCTGTTGTTCAATGTTTGTGTTTGTCTTGTGTTGTGAATGTATCGTTCGTTGTAAAAATAAAGAAATTAGTGATCGAACATAATGGTGCATCGGCCAAAAAGTGAAATAGAACTGGATAATTATTAATAATTTGTTTGTGAATCGGACTGGCATTGGACTTTGGACTGGATTTATCGAATAATAGCGCAATAGTAACTTTGGACATTGACTGTTTGTGATCTTATTTTCGAAATTAGATGACATCAGGTATGAAAAATATAGTTGTTTTCTACAATACTGAATGTTTTTGAAAGATCGCCAAACAATCTTTGAATGTGTAATTGGCTAATTGTGCATATGATTATTAGTTTCGATTCTGCCTTAGTATTGCATATGCCATTTTGAAACGTAACTTTGCCAGGTTTCGATTTTGTTTTGAAATATTGAAATTAAATTTGAAAACAAAAATAAGATGGAATTAGACAAATTGATTAAAAAGCGAACAGTAATTCGCAAATCGACATTAGAATTAATAACTGAAATAGAAGGTTTATTGAATGAAACCTCATTGAGTGTTGAAGGCATAGAACAATTGCAGGACTGTCACGACGAGTTGAGTGATCAAGATGAAAAATTGAATTCAATTAATAACGATATCGAAAAATTAACGGATGCAAGTGCTATTGAAGCAGAAGTTATTGAAAGTGAAATATTTAGTTCAAAAATATTTAAGTGTACGAGAAAATTGAATAGGAAATTAAGGGCTAACTCAAGTTCTAATAGGGATGTTGAAAATAATTCAACTGATAGTGAAATTCTCATATAGTGCAAGCAAATGTTAAACTTCCCAAGATCGAAATTGAAAAGTATTTTGGTGACTGCACACGTTGGGTTGAATTTTGGGAACAGTTTGATACTGCTATAAATAATAATGACTGTCTATCTAAAGTTCAAAAGTTTTCATATCTCAAGTCGTTGTTAGGTGGCCTTGCGTTGAAGTGTATTTTGGGATTTTCATTGACAGAAAATAACTATGACAATGCCTTAACACTACTCAAAGAAAGATTTGGTCGTAAAGATGTAGTTATTAATGCTTTGATGTGCAAGTTGTTAAATATGGAAGCTGTTAAAAATTCTAATAATTTAAAAGCACTCAGGCGGCTGTATGATACTTGCGAGATACAAATTAGAAGTCTAGAGTCACTTGATGTCACATCAGGAATGTACGGACATCTGCTATATCCTATTTTGATCAAATTGATCCCTGATGATATAGCGCTAGAATTTAATCGAAGAAGAATTAGTACACAGCAATTTGATGTTATGGAATTGATTAAATATCTAAAAACAGAAATTGAATGTAGGGAATCAGCATTTATGCTAAATCAATCAAAAGGTGATAAAACACATTATAATGGTTATAAACAAAATAGTGGGTTTAAAGAAAAATCAAAACCATTTCTATCGGCACATGGACGATCCCCTGCAATATCTAACGAACTCTTAGTTCCAGTGGCAGAACATGGATGTATATTTTGCGATGGCTCGCATTCTGCCGAAGACTGCGAATTACTAGGTGTACAAGAGAAAAAGGATTTGCTAAAAAAGCAAGGACGCTGTTACCTGTGCTTGGGAACAAAGCATTTACTTCGAAATTGCAAGAAATTAGAAATGTGTGGCATTTGCAACAAAAAGCACAATCAAGCAATCTGCTATCAACGTCAAAACAAAAGAGATAATGAGGAAACTAACATTGTTTCGGCGGTATCTCATTGTGAATATAACGGCAGTCGACAAGTATTCTTACAAACTTGTTCTACTATAGTTCGGAACGATGACAGATCTGAAAGTGTAAGAATTTTATTGGATACAGAAAGCATGCGCACATTTATCAAACAAGAACTCTCAAAAGAACTAAATCTTCCTATCGTTAGACAAGAAAAGCTTTCAGTATATTCATTTGGAGAGAATGAAGCAACAGAGAAGTTGTTTAATGTCGTAAAAGTAAAGCTGGAAAATAGAGAAGATCCTACCTCAACGATTGAGATAGAAGCTTTGGAAACAGAACAAATAACCGCAACTCGCATCTCTTCTCCTAAATTAAACTTTTCGAAATCCAATAAACTTTTAATAGGTCTTCAACTCGCGGACTGTTACGAGTACAATCAAAACAAAATCGTCATTTTGATTGGAGCTGATTACTACTACAAGATAGTATCTGGAAGAATAAAACGCTTGAACGAGACCATTGTCGCGACTGAAACCATTTTCGGGTGGTGTTTCATAGGAAAAGGCAGCGGTTCCAATGAACTATTAGCGTTAAACATCATAGTGGAAGAGAACTTAATATCGGATCAACTGCGTCAATTTTGGGAGTTAGAGAATTTGGGTGTGGAATCTGAAACAAAAGACCAAACTATTGAAGAAACATTAGAAGAGTTTAAATCGAACATTACTTACGAAAGTAATCGCTACACGGTAAAACTTCTATGGAAATCCGACATGAAGTATTTGCTAAATGATAATCGTGCAGTTGCTGAACGACGATTTTTGAAATTGAGATCTATATTTCAAACAGATCAGACTCTTTACTCAGAATACAAGGCAATCATGCACGAATATTTAAGAAAAGGAATTATTGAATCGGTTCCAGCCGAAGTAGAAAATAAAACTGATGGTGTAACCTTTTATCTCCCACATTCAGCCGTGATTCGTGAAGATAAGCAGACCAGTAAAGTTCGCATAGTTTTCGATGCTTCTTCACATGGAAAGGGACAATTATCCTTGAATGACTGTTTACACACCGGAATAAATTTGAACACTGATCTCTTCAACCTTTTGATCAGATTTCGTGAACAGCCAGTGGCCTTTACTGCGGACATAAAACAGGCATTTCTACAGATCAACATCGAACAGCAAGACCGAGATGTCACAAGATTTCTTTGGGATGACAACCCCTTCATTGAAAATAAAGATTGTTCTTGGGACACATATAGAATGACAAGAGTCCTGTTTGGGGTGAACTCAAGTCCATTTCTCCTGGCTGCAACTATAAAACATCATCTAGAAAAATATGTGAATACCTTGCCTGAAACTCATGAAGTTTTATCCCGTTCCCTGTATGTAGATGATTTGATCAGCGGAAAACAGTCTGTGCAGTAAGCCCTCATGGTCAGCGTAGAAAGCACTAAAATCTTCGAAGACGCAAGCATGGTATTGCGAAAATGGCAGACTAACTCGAAAGAGCTTCGTGATCGATCGAAAGAAATCGGACTAGTTGAAGATTCTACTGAAACCAACACCCTTGATAGAGTTCCATTGAAAGTTCTGGGAGTTTCTTGGGACACTGATGAAGATACATTTTACTTCAGCTCGGAAAATCTGACAAAATTTGTCTCAAGAAAAGGAAATAGTAAACGTTTCCTATTACAAGCAGCAGAAAGAATTTACGATCCTGTTGGCTTTGTCGGACCTTTTACTATAATAATCAAGTGTTTAATTCAAGATCTCTGGTGCCTTGGCGTTGAGTGGGATGAAGAATTGCCAAACGACATAAACGTAAAGTGGACGGAATGGTGTGAAGAGGTTGAGCAACTAGACCACATCAAAATTCCTCGTTATTACCTAGTTGAAGCAGTGCACGATGAAGTTGAATCTGTCCAATTGCATTGCTTTTCTGACGCAAGTCTTCGAGCATATGGAACAGTAAGCTACTTACGTGCGCTATTGAAAAGTGGAGAAATTAGAACTTGTTTTGTTTCGTCGAAATGTAGAGTTTCTCCTCTGAAAACAATCTCCCTTCCTCGTTTAGAATTGATGAGTGCTCTGTTGTCAGCAAGATTGAGTAAGCGAATTGCAGACAATTTATCCCTGAAAGTGTCGCATCGATTTTGGACTGATTCCAGCATTACATATTTCTGGATTAGAAATTCTCCTGAAAGGTTCAAGCCCTTTGTGAAAAATAGAATTAAAGAAATACAGAGAATCAGCGATCCAGCATCATGGTTTCACTGTCCCGGAAATAACAATCCAGCTGATTTGATATCTAGAGGACTAACTCTCTCAAAGTTAAAGGATAATAAACTGTAGTGGAACGGGCCGAAATGGTTGTCTCAACCAGAATGTGCATGGCCTAAGAGTTTTCAATCCAAAGAAGAAGTGAAAGAACTGGCAGAATTGGAGCTGAGGAAAAGTTGCATAGTGGGTTTGACACCCGTTGAAGAAGAGGAAAAAAGTACAAACAATGACTTCTTAGAAAGATACTCCTCATTTAGCAGACTTTGTCGAATTACAGCTTGGTGCCTCAGATTTATTAGAAATTGTAAAGAAACTCCAGAGAACAGAATCAAAGATTGCTTAACTGCTGCGGATTTAGAGAATGCGACTTTAAAATTGATTAGCTTAGTGCAAAGTTCAGCATTCAAGAATGAAATCAAGTGTTTACAAAAGAAAAAACCTCTACCTCACAATAGCAGGATTTTATCTTTGAGCGTTTTCTTGGACAAGGACAATTTGTTACGAGTAGGTGGCAGACTAGAACTTTCGGATTTAACCTACAGTCAAAAACATCAACTACTATTGCCGAAAAGGCATCATCTCACTAAATTGATAATCGAATATCACCACATAAAGTCTCTTCATGCGGGCACTCAAACAACACTGTCATTAATTAGACAAAGATATTGGATTCCTTCAGGAAGAGATAGGGTGAGAAGAGTAATTTCCAACTGTTTCGTTTGTTTTCGGACCAAAACCAACACTTTAAGTCAGATGATGGCAGATCTTCCAAGAGACAGAATCGTACCTTCGCGACCATTTTCGAAAGTAGGAGTGGACTTTGCCGGCCCAATTACTACTAAACCGAACTTGAAAAGAACACGAGTGACTTTGAAATCTTATATTGCCATTTTTATTTGTTTCTGTACCAAGGCAGTACATTTAGAAATAGTCAGCGATTTAACTTCTGAAGCATTTTTGGCTAGTTTGAAAAGATTTATTTCAAGAAGAGCATTACCTACCGACATTTCAGCGATAATGCTACTAACTTTGTTGGATCAAAGAATATTTTGAAATCCTTGTACTCAAGTTGCCAATCAGAATCTGTTCAAGATTTTAGTTTAAACGAGGGAATAACGTGGCATTTTATTCCGCCGTTAGCTCCAAACTTTGGAGGTATATGGGAAGCAAATATCAAATCAATGAAGCGTCATTTGATAAAATCTGTGCAATCTACTGTTCTCAACTACGAAGAACTGAGCACTCTTGTGGCACGGACAGAGGCTTGCCTAAATTCTCGACCTTTGACGCCTCTCTCTGCAGATCCAGTAGACCTTGAGCCATTGACACCGGGACATTTTTTAGTAGGAGGTCCCTTATTGTCCTTACCTGAAAGAAATCCTGAAAATTTGTCTCTTAGATCCAGGTGGGCTCTTTTACAAGAACTGAGAAACAGGTTTTGGCGAAGATGGAGCCAAGACTATTTGAATGAACTACAGAAACGTCAAAAATGGAGTAAAACGACTCCTAACTTGGAACCTGGAAATCTCGTGGTAATAAAAGAAAAAGATCTTCCGCCTCAGAAGTGGATGCTAGGCCGAGTGATGAAGTCATTCCCCGGACGAGACGGACTTGTTCGCGTGGTGCTTTTGAAGACTTCAAAAGGAGATCTGAAGAGGGCCATTTCCAGCCTTTGTCCTCTTCCCTTCACCGAATGTTGAACTCCGTTCAACGGAGGGCGGCATGTTTGGACCTGACGTCACCAGACGACGGCAGCGAACTTAAACAAACCAAAAACTATCGCTTTAGAACTGTAACTGTGATTGTAGCTGTTGTTCAATGTTTGTGTTTGTCTTGTGTTGTGAATGTATCGTTCGTTGTAAAAATAAAGAAATTAGTGATCGAACATCCATATTTAAAAAAAGAAGTCTTATCTCCGCATCAGTAAACAACAACTACAAATAAGTTGACGACAACACGAACCCTGCATTAAGTTCTGTAAAATACATATTGCCATGCATAAAAAACTGCAGAATAAAAATATTTTAATTCATTTTCCAAGAACAATATTTATTTTGCGTCATTCTGCATAAACTTTATTAGCATTTTAACGCCGATGGAACTGCATTTTGAGTTCATTTATATTGCACGTATGCGTTGCCAGGCAACCGCCGAGGGGTTGTTGAGACAAAACTCCAGGATGAAAAGCTACTCATAAATTGAAGTTTTATGGAGAAGGAGACGTTTTTTAGAATATTTATTATATTGGTGTCAGAATAAGTAGGGGGGACTTTTTTCTATTTGCATAATTTATTTATTTTGTTTTGAGCATGCGCATTAGTCAGAAATCGATCGGAATGTATATTTTTCTAATTTTGCGTTTTTGTAGAGTGCTCTAATTGTTGAACTAAACATTTAATTTCGGCTTTTCGAAAACAAACAAACATGCAAGTGTAATTTTACTGGTAATTTAATTATAAAACAGCTATCATAGTAAACAACTCCGAAGATTTGTCAGGCATGGATGGGGTCGGCGAAGTTATACATAACAGTTCTCTTCTGTTTGATTATTTTATTTGTTGGCGACCATTTCATATTTAAACTCAAATTACATTTTGAACATTTAATTACGTGCTCCGACACAGTCACCCTCGATTTTTCTCCTTAGTATTATAGACTACTAACGTTTTTGGGATACCCGTTAAGGCATATACATAATGAAAAACAAATATCGGGACTCGATTTTTTTTCCAAAGTCCAACGCGCTTTAGACTAAGCTACAAAGGTATGTTCTAAATACTGAAAATATTCTTTTAAAGATGTTTCTTTGTGCAATATTTCTAAACTTTTTAAAATCATTTAAAAAAACTAAATAGAATATTATAAGTCCGAGCCTCAAGTCCATATCTTGAGAACGAATAGTACACTGCAAAAAAAAAGGTACTTAATAATGAGTACCTGAACATACTCGTTTTTCTTTGAGTATAATTGCATCGTAAATGAGCGATGATATACTCAAATTTAAGTAACCGTACTTTCTCAAAAAGGAGCAGTGTGATTTAATATGGCTAATCTCAGCTTCTGTTCAAGTGATCTTAACAAAGCGACCTGACAAACCTAAAATAGTTCTTCAGAAGATGGTTTTCGACATTATTTAATGTTGATTGCTTAAATGGAAACTAAGTTATTACGACTCAATTATCTTACTTCCCCTTCTTTTGGCACACCTTTTTAACATTTCTTCGGTTTATAACTTCTTCACGTCGTCCTGGTAGTACAACGGAAAGGCACTGCACTGCGGTGCCTTAGAATCTGTGTTCGATTTACGGATAAGTATTGGTTGTAATAGTTGACGTTTATTGAAAGTGATTTATGAAGGCAGTCTACGTAGGCAAGGAACTGCTCTTTTTATTCATTTTTACTCATTGTACTCATTTTTGAGTACATGTCTTTTTCAAAAATGAAACATGTATTCGGAGCTATGATAAGCATCGAATGTAATCAAAACTAAGTAAGTACATTTTACAAGCTTTTGAGTACTTATTTTTAATAGTGAACCCAGACTGACACTAACTATGCCCATCTAGCGAGAGGGTGGAGCAAAGTTCGTGCCAGTTTGGGGATGGAGCAAAGTTAGTGCCAGCTTGGGTATGAAGAATTTTGAGTACCTTATTTTTGAGTACTTATTTTTAACAGTGTACATATATATAATAGTCCAGCCTGTTATACACAGAGGAAGTAGATATTTTGCGATCAACAGGCAAAATCTTTCTTTTATTATTTTTGATACTGGATAATATTCTGAAGATAGGAGTAAAAAAATGTCGACTAATTTTCATAACAACGTCCGTTGCAAATTGTGTAACAAAGAAATAATAGCAGTTGCTTGCAATCTTTCTGCTCTTAAGATTGTTACTCTTAGATGGCTTTGATAACGAAAACTGTCGCGTTATAAATGATAACATTGTAAAAGTTCGTTGCTTTTATCTGTTATCGTTTGCAACCGTAGTGCATAGAGTACATCGCTTTTTGATTAGATAAACAAGAATGTTTGCATGGGAGTTCCTGGTGAAGATTAGTGTTATTGGAAACGCGTAGATTTCAACTTTCATGTCGATTAAATTCAGAAATGCAGTTTGTAAAATAAAATTGGAATTAAAATGCTGATGTATTTCGACATATTTTGTAAGGGAATAAAATCATGTTTAGAGTTTTAATAAAACGATTTTGGCGTGTAATGCTACTAAAATCGAAAAATAAAACGAAAAATCTAACGAAAAAAATAAACGAAAAATCTAACGAAAAATCTAACGAAAAATGAAACGGGAAATCTAACGAAAATGAAACGAAAAATGAAACGGGAAATCTACCGAAAAATAAAACGGAAAATCTAACGAAAAATAAAACGGAAAATCTAACGAAAATAGAAACAAAAAATCTAACGGAAAATGAAACGGAAAATCTAACGAAAAATGAAACGAAAAATGAAACGAAAAATGAAACGGAAAATCTAACGAAAAATAATGCTTCTTCGCATATACTCAGGAAAATGAAATTTGGCAGAGGAGTTCCTTATAACTTAAATAGGGGAAGAAAGCTATTAGTAAACTTCTAAATGGATACCCGTTCAGTGCACGGAGTTAGAACAAACAATTTTCTCATAAATGATTATCGTGCTTTTCATATACACAAGGAAGATGAAATTTGCTAGAGTGGTTCCTTATACTGCCAATAGGAAAAAACGCTGTTCGCGAATAAAATTCACTCTTCACTAATTTTTTTACTTCGTATACAACCATGAATATAAAATTTGGCAGAGTTGTTCTTTTTGATATCGAAGAAAACAGTGGCGGCTCGCCCACTACAGCAAGTACAGCCGGGCTGCACCTAAATTCATGAGTGTATTTCAAAACTAAAATCAGATATATTACTAATTTTCTTAAATGAAGATTACAATTGAAAAGGAAATTTCTACGGTAGTAAACAAAATCTGCGATAAATTGCAAGCCTGTTACCGTAATGCAATTCAGGAGGGGAAAAAACTACACTCAATCATAATTGCAGCCAAAAAGCGAAATTCGAAACCGGCTGCATCGTTGCCATGGCAACCGCTACGTAGTATGGAGATTCCCCCTATGCTAATGCACTGCATTTGTGAGAAGGTACAGCCGAAATGAATTTTCTTGTTTTAGCTGTACTTGAGGTTCGATATGCCGATTGGCTCGTGGTTGAAACGAGAACTTACGAGAATATCTCACAACGGAAATGGTTTTCGTGATACATTTACTGTGTGCTGTTGTTTCAGGACATGGTCCTGCTGTTGATTCGTTATGTAAGTTAACATTAAAATTGACCGATTCGCATGTTTAAAAGAAAGCAGGATTGTTTTAATTTTCAAAAAATAAGTAAGTGTTTTCTATTTCTTTCCCATGTTATCATTTCGTAAATATTGAAAGGAAACTTTGATTTGAGTAGAGAATAATAAAGAATTTCCGTTCATGTATGGTTTTTGGGAAATAGGGGGGGGGGGGGATTCACATGATTTCGGCTGCACTACCATTTTTGACCACGGGCCGCCACTGGTAGAAAAGTAAACTGTTTTCTTTAAATAAAAAAAAAATCAGAAAAATCGCCAAGGTGACCCTTTACTGCATTTTAACCATATTTCCCCTTTGCACTCCGTGGACCACATTTTGGGAACCACTACTAAGGAGCCGTTCATTTATTGCAACACGCGCTTTTGGGGAGCAGGGGGTATGGCCATGGTATATCTAGCGTGACTGTGGCGTGATATGAGGGTCTAAATGGCTGCGTGACGTCGCAAAACTTTGCAGAAAAATACTAACAGAGAATCTAATAATAGTAACTTTTTTTATAGAAATCATACTCGTAAAATACATAGAAAGGAAGTTTTAATGACTGTTTTTTAACTTAAAAAATTATTGTAATATGACATTGGGGAAGGAAGTGTACAAAAGGATGACATACATGACCCCCCCCCCCCAATTCCCGCATACTGTTTATCCTATATCAATACATTTTATATACAATATGGATTTCTTATTTTTGTCTCTGAAATCATGCTTCTATTCGATCATTAATTATAAAATGATGATCACTTAATTAATTCAAGTCAGGAACCGTTATTCCAAATTAATCAATATTTATACCCGACTTTCCCTAAAAACTACAGGCACTGTGGCGGCGAAAACGCTTGGTTTACGCTGCACTTCGTGTTCGAAAATATTTGTTCTTATACGCTTCTCTAGGATTTCGGAATTTTATTCGGGGGATGCCGTCCTTGAAATAACAAATTCGACCTCCAAAAAAACAATTAACGTCCCCCTTTCGCTTAACTAACGAAATGTGTAGTTTAGACGTCCCGCAAGGTCGCAGAAAAAATAGAACAGAAAACCTCCATCCAGATGAATTCAAGGAAACCGAAGGAAATAACAAGACTGCGAACAAATATAAACTGTGGAAACGAACGGATGTTCTTATTTATAAATATTAGTTTTTGCAGAGGCATGTTTTCTACTCTTCTTCTGGAATTGCATGCATCCGAGGTTTTTTTTTCTTCTGCTTTTTTTAGACCATATCCACATGTTCTTTTAGGGGCAGGAAGTAGGGATTTTTTTCTCCTTTGTTGCCTTCGCATTTGTTGGGTTTTGGCAAGGGATATTGGGTACCCTCATAGACGCCTATGTTAAATTCATTTTGGGGACATCTCATTTAGTCGCAAATTACTTTATAAGTCTGAATTTTTTGCAGAGCAATATTTCAATAGTTTTTAAGACTTTTTAACACAGGGATTTGATTTTTTTTTAATTCGGAAAGTTCTGATGTTTTTACATTATGGTCAAACAAATTACTAATTTTTCAAACAAAAATATTTTCATTAAAAAAAAAGTACGCATTTAAAATTTCGTTCCTTGGGTTAATGTGTTTAAAAGTGCATTTAAAATAATAAGAAAAAGTTTCAAGAATATATTTGAAATAGTTTCTGAGTAATGTACCCCTAAACATGGGAAAAGTACGTTCCGAATAAATTGGCCTTTAAGTTCGTGCGAACAATGCAACCTGACATGTGGGTTTACTTAAAAAAAGGTTTAAAAAATACTTCCAAGTTTCAGAATGCTACAAATAAAATATCCCTAGCATGTCCGAGCGATTATCCCCCCCCCCCCCTTCTCCCTGAATATTAACTAATATATTATAGTCAAAATACAAAAATAGTTTAACGCTTCTACTCATACATGGCAGCAATACCGACGGCTCGTTTAAAGACTGATCAGGAATTAATTATTTTTACACGTGTTCAAAAAAAAGAGAGACACAAGTACGGTTCGTCACTGCTCCGTGAAATTCCCTTTCTTTTGATACTTTACATATTACGATTTGTCAAACGTGAGACCCGCGAAAGGGATCTGTACTACTGAAATATTATATACTAGCGTAGTTTTATTTATATTTGGATTTTTTAAAACTCTTCCGCTGATATCTGTTTCAGTTCAGACCAGCAAATTTAAATAATTGCAATAGAGCAGTGTCTCCCAACCCGTGGTCTATGAAAGGGTCCAAGGTGGTCCTTGAAACTGTTGTTTAAAACCAAAATGTTTTTCGACATTTTTTAAAGTGATTTTTGAATGTTTATTATTTTTATTTAAAAAAAGCTAAATGAGAAATCAACATTTTTTTTGTTTAACTGAAACACAATTAAATACATTGTAATCTCATTTTTAAATTGTCATATGCTTCTTGTATTAATATAGAAAGTACTTGGTTATAAAGTATTTGCATTTTATTGACAAATTATTTTTATGGCGACTTAGTCTATTGATATATCGTACCTTCGAGCATGAATGGACTCTAGTAGAGTGAATATGACGTCATCATCGTGATTCAAACATCGCAGACCTGATGGCACCAGACACGTGATTTCCTTTCAAAATTTATGAATAAAAAAACGTTCGCGATTGACGTGTGATTTGGAAATATATAGTAAATGTGTTACTTCATGAAGTACAGGATATTTTTATGAATGAACTAGAAAACAATTATGAATGGATGACGTATAAATCACGTGTCTGAGGCCATACATGTACTTTGATGTTAGCGAGATTACAACCTTAGGATTTCTCTACTATGAGAATTCCATGCTCGAAGTATCGTACAGCATAATATATCGTATCGTATTTGCAAGAATACGATATTTAATATCTGAATTTTCCATAATAATACATGACTCGTTAATTTTATTTAGTACTTTTAGAAAGTGGTGGTCTGTGCTTTGCCTAAATTTCAATTAAATCGGCATTTGAAAATAGGGGATTTGTTACAAAACTCAGATAATACAGGGGAGATTAAAAAGTGTACCATTTCGAATGTAGTGCTCACAAACTAAAGAACATATGCAGATAAGTGATATTATATAGCCACTCACGTTTCACGTGAAATTAATGAGTTTTGTTACTGTTAGATCTCCCACGGAATTCTGAAGAATTCGCACATATACCCTTTTTACAAATTGTACATAGAAACACTGAAATTACTGGAAAAATAATAGAAAACATAATTTTAGGAACAAAATTATTTATTTTTTTGTTATAAAACTTCAAAAAACACTTTATAAAATTATAAAAGAAAAGTTTTTATTTTAAAAAGTTAAAAATGATTGGCAAATGGAAAAATAATAGAAAACATAATTTAGGAACAAAATTATTTAATTTTTTTTTATAAAACTCCAAAAATACTTTATAATATTGTAAAAGAAAAGTTTTTGTTATGAAAAAGTTAAAAATGATTGGCAAATGGAACAATATTAGAAAACATAATTTTAGAAACAAAAGTATTTATTTGTTTGTTATAAAACTTCAATAATACTTTATAATATTGTAAAAGATTTTTTTTATGTAAAAGTTAAAAATGAATGACAAATGGAAGTTATAAAAATCAATCATCAGCCTCACTATTATATCGGCACATGTCACCTTTTCGGAAATTAGATCGTCCATTTCCCCTATTTAGGTTACTTCATAGAAAATGCTTTTTACACAGTATGCGTGTTTTGGTATAAAGGTATGCTTAAGCCAATGAAATCATTTTTCGGAAAAATATCATATATCCCCTTTTTACAAATTCCGATTCAATTTGGTGGAACAGTACATTGTTAAAAATTTCAGTTCAACGTTGCAGCATATTTTGGTGCACTACATCAATTTACACCGTATTATGATGCAATCTAGGTTGAACCAAAAATCCTTGATCGAGAATAGCGCAGCTTTTACCAAAAAATGGTGCAATATCCTAAACTGCAACCGAAACCTTAATGAATCTACAAATTGCGGATCATCTCAATTCTTTTGCATTAAGGCGTGCAACTAGTAATCAGAGGATTGCTAGTTCGAGCTCGTGTGGTGGACTTGGCAAAAAAAGTAATGATCTTGCGATCGGAGGGTTGCCAGATTGGCTACAAAAATTCTAGAAAATCGTCCAGAACATCCAACAAATTATACCGGTATTTACCATAATATGGGATAACGAAAACGCGAATTTTGATCAATGTTTTACCATAAAATGGAATCCATGGTAGAACAGTAAAATGGTGAAACTAAGCACCAAATGTTGGTTGCAGCTAAATGAAAACCACATTTTCGTGAAGGCCGTAATAATTTTTAACAGTGTACTGTTAAAAATTTAGTTTCACCATTTTACGGTGTTACGTTCTAACATTTAGTGGTGAAACGTTGCACCAAAACTCATAACGTTGCAGCAAAACTCATAACGTTGCAGCAAAACTCATAACGTTGCAGCAAAACTCATAATGTTGCAGCAAAACTCATAACGTTGCAGCAAAACTCATAACGTTGCAGCAAAACTCATAACGTTGCAGCAAAACTCATAACGTTGCAGCAAAACTCATAACGTTGCAGCAAAACTCATAACGTTGCTGCAAAACTCATAACGTTGCATAAAACTCAAAATCCGAGTTTTTTTAGTAGTAGTATATTTGTAGCGAAAATGGCAACCCTCCGATCGCAAGATCATAACTGTTTACTTTAATTAATAAATGTTGCCGATCGGGCTCGAACTAGGATTCCTCTGATTCACAGCTGAAATCCTTTATCCACTGGGACAAAGAGGCCCTAGTTCGTCGTTGCCTTTCTTGAAGGGGATTCTTCGGCTTGTTGATGTATCGACAGCGAAAATTTCGGTTGCATTTAAAGAGGTTGAACCAATTATTGGTGAATCCTCCGCTTTTTTCCGATAATGGATATTTGGTTCAACCCAGATTTCACCATAATATGGTGCAAATTGCTGCAGAGCACCAAGATATGGAGCAACGTTGAACTGAAATTTTTAACAGTAGTGGGACGACAATTCAAATAATAAGATAAAGGTAAATCAATAAAAAGATTCTCAATTACTTGCATTGAACTCTTTATATTTTTTGACATTACTATATTTTTCCTTCTATTTTTTTAAAAATTAGTTTCATAAATGGTGGGAGGCGCAATTCTATTGTCATCGTACTGCTGTATTTTATAAATGACACTTTTTCATTCCCTTTAGAAGGCAGAAAAGGAAAAAGTAAAGTTACTTGATCCCGCAAATTTTCTCAAAAGAAAATGACATTGAGATAAATAACGATTGTAAATTATCGCAGAAGGAGAAATGCGACTAACCAACATCACAAGATATATGTACGTACGAGGAAGTTTATTTAAATAAATTTATCCGCGTATAATTCTTCTCAAGTTAGAAATTTATATATGATAATTTGCAATTAACTTGTTTCTAGAAAGACACACTCACAAATCGGGAAATTTTGCCCTGATGGCGTTAAGGGGTCGTCAATAAATTGCATAGCGGAAATGTAAGGGATGAGATTTTCTGTCCTGCTTCGATTTATGTTGATTGTAGGTTCTGGTTCATTAATTCCTAGTTTATGGTATCTCCGATATTTGGCGACAACTGTTGACGCGCATACAACTGGCATGATTTATGGTAACCCTTAATTTAATTCAGGTAAAAAAAAATCATTGATTTAAAATTAATTTTCTGAACATGTAAATTAACGGCTTGAAAGTTTGCTTGAAAGTTTGCTTGTAAGAGCCCAGCTGCTAACCTGAATTGTCAGAAGCCGTAGGCCGGAGACCACAATTGCCCGGTGCCATAATCGACGTTAAGAGTCTTTGCAATTACAGGTACGCGCGTGAACTTAAAACTGTTGGCGAGATGCCATGTATGACACAATAAGTAACGAAAGCATGACTTTGGCGTCAATTTTCAGAATCGCGCTGAAGGGTACGGTAAATTAGGAATTTAAGATAAATCTATGCAGGAGAGAAAATTTCTTCCCCTGCATTCAGAAAAAGAAAGAACATATTTTCCCTTTTGTGCGTTATGCAATATTACGGACAATCCCTCGCATGATCGGTCCAAATTTATCTACATTCACAAAAATCATATTCAAGTACTAAATTTTTATGGCAGAAACTTTTACAACATCTAGTACAAAATTAAATGCTCATTCCTGAAAAAATTTCGTAATTTTTTACGAAACAGTTGCTTGCGAAATGCTCTTCTGATTAAATATTTCACCGAACTACGGAAATTTATTTCGGTAAAAATGAGAACCATTTTTC
This sequence comes from Troglohyphantes excavatus, assembly GCA_963932185.1. Taxonomy (NCBI): domain Eukaryota; kingdom Metazoa; phylum Arthropoda; class Arachnida; order Araneae; family Linyphiidae; genus Troglohyphantes; species Troglohyphantes excavatus. The sequence goes on from OZ010668.1 coordinate 13,849,380, forward strand.
AAATAAAACTCGTTTATTGCCGGCTCAGGTTTTGTCCTCGTCATCTGACCACGGTATGACATAGAAAAGTAAAAAAGTAGTGATCTTGTGATCGGAGGGTTGCCAGCTTCACTACAAAATACTAGGAATGTCGTCCAGAACATCCCCAAAAATTATCGGCGTGTATACGGAACTGGTGCACGATAAATCTGATCGGGGTCCAAAGTCCCGACGTCTATTAAAGGCGTTGGGTCAGCTCAGGTGTTGTCCTCGTCATCTGACCATGGTTAAAAATACGAGGCATCGTTCCCGGGTCTTTCCTTCGAGATCGGCCCCGAACCGTCGCCAATAGCCCACTGTGCAGCTCTAGTGCGACGTTAATTAACAAAACCAAACCAAACCTGACCACGGTCCAAAAATACGAAGCAGTGTTCCCGGGCCTTTCCTTCGAAATAGATTTCGATCAATAGCCCACTACGCAATTCTAGTCCAACCAACCAAACTTCCAGACTGGATGTTTGGTAAATTCCAGAGTGGAAGTTTTAACAATTGTTTTTTAATTGCAAAAATTTATCATGCCGTGGCAATGGGGGATTAAGGAGATAATTCCAACGTGCCATGTTTTTTTTGGTTTTTGTTAATTAACGTCGCACTAGAGCTGCACAGTGGGCTATTGGCGACGGTTCGGGGTCGATCTCGAAGGAAAGACCCGGGAACACATACACATTCACACACACATTCATACATGCACCTCGTTATTTTAGAACCATGGTCAGATGACGAGGAAACACCTGAACTGGCACCCAACGCCTTCAATAGACGTCGGGACTTTGGACCCCGATCAGATTTATCGTGCACCAGTCCCGTATACACGCCAGTATAATTTGTTGGATATTCTAGACGACTTTCTAGTATTTTTGTAGCGAAGCTGGCAACCCTCCGATCGCAAGATCACTACTTTTTTACTTTTCTATGTCAAGTCCATTGCACGGATTCGAACCAACCAATCTTCTGATTAGTAGCTGAACGCCTTACCAACTGAGCAACTTTGGCTCACGTGCCATGCGGGAGGGGGATACAAAAGGACAAAAAATAGCGTGAAGTAATAAATGAACGCTCCCTAAAAGCAATAACATTCGATGCACTCTTCCCCAAACTGACCCCTGATACACGGCCACACCAATTCTTATGCTGCATCACGGTTACAGATAGGGGTCTACGACCTTTTCAGTACAAGCCCATGGGGCCTTCAGAACCCCCTTGTCCTTGAACCCTGCCAGAAATCTCCCCCAAACGCGTTTCGACAGAGAAGAATAAAAGCAGAAACGCATAAAAACTTCCCCTTTTGGTGGGAGAGTAGACCATGACTCGTCCAAATCTGCAAGAAGAAGAGAGAGAGAGAAAAGTACCTCAAACCTTCAGCTGCCTGGGAGGGTTAATCGTAAAAACTCGAACAGAATGCTGACGCCACTGATCAGCGGGGATAGGGGAGAGTCTCTTGTTCCCCCCTTGAGCTGAGGACATAAAAGTCAGCTGTGGTGATAAAGGAACTAGACAGGAATTTCTGTGGTTCAATGAAAAGGGGATGGGATTGTTTGTGCCAATATCCTGGATTCGCCAAATGTTTCGCCAAATATTTGGGAACTTGTACTATTTATATTTTGGAGGAAAAAAGATTAGTTTATGGAGAGCAAGATATTAAAAAAAGGTGTAAATTTATTAAACAGCGACAATTATAATAGAAGTATAAAATTATCAGAAACAAAAATTGTATGTAGAAGTATAAAAAAAAAATTATAATAGAAGTATAAAATTTTAAGAAACAAAAATATTAAAAAAAATATATATATAAATTTATCAAACAGCAACAATTATAATAGAAGTATAAAATTATCAGAAACAAAAATTGTATGTAGAAGTATAAAAAAAAAATTATAATAGAAGTATAAAATTATAAGAAACAAAAATATTAAAAAATATATATAAATTTATTAAACAGCGACAATTATAATAGAAGTATAAAATTATCAGAAACGAAAATTGTATGTAGAAGTATAAAAAAAAATTATATAGAAGTATAAAATTTTAAGAAACAAAAATATTAAAATATATATATATATATATATAAATTTATTAAACAGCAACAATTATAATAGAAGTATCAAATTACCAGGAGCAAAAATTGTGCTTTTAGGAGCGTTCAAGGAAAGGGGATACGATAGTTTGTGCCAATACCTTAAATTCGCCAAATCTTTCGCTTGACATTTCTTGTACTATTTATATTTTGAAGGAAAATAGTTTATGGAGAGCAAAATACAAACAAGAAAGAAAGTATACTATTTTGTATAAAAATAGTCCAAAAATTACTTGATTCACCAATAGTGCAGTACCCTTTTTTTTAGAGGGGTTCGGGACGGGGGTGGGGTAGAAAAAAATTATATTCTAACTGAAAATCTGATTTTTAATTATTTTTTTACTCGCGCCCCATTTAACTAAAAAACATTTTTTTAAATATAAATTTAGATCATTGTTAGCATATAAATAAAATCGGTGGTTCGCAACTGGTGATCTGCAGATCACGGTGGTCCGCGAGGGGGTACAAAAGTGGTCCGTGGATCTATTGTCTAAGTAAAAGGGTTTTTTTTACAAATAATATAGAAAACAAATTTTAATTTAACTTTTATGTAAGAAAAGAATCCAAATTTTTTGTTTGTAAATAAAACAAAAAATATACGAGTATATGTTTACATTTTCATATGTATATTCTGAAGTTTTTTAATCATTTAATACACAAAAAATACGTTATTTACCATCTAAATTATATTTTATGCCTTCATTTTAACGCTTTTCAAGGTGCACTGTATCCAACTGTAGACTGGGTGGTTGGGGCTGTTTTGAAGTAAAACAAAGGGGAATTTTTAAAAATTACTGAAATAAAATTTTGTACTTTACTCAAAGCATTATCCTTAATGACAAAAAAAAAATTATTACATCAAGCGTCAAACTCGTCTTATTTTTCAAAGAAATATACAACAATAAAAGAATAATTATTTTGATCTTTTTTGTTTTTAAAAACGAGAATTTTTTTAAATAAAACCATCTTGATTTTTATATTCATCCATATTTAAAGGTTAATAAAAGAAACAAACTTAATATTTACCAGAAAACTTAGGGATTGTGAGTTCCCTAAATATTATTACTGAAAGGGATTTTTAAAACGCTCTCCTTTTGATTATTCTGCACCATAGAATATATTGAAAATCACCAATAGCAGTATTTTTCTTCTAAATTTAGTTCCCCATTCTGAACATTCATACATATAATTTTTAAAAATTGTACTTTAAATGACTTAGAATACGCAAAGAGAAATTCATGGAAATGGTCAAATCGGCAATCAATCGCCATATCTGAGTATTGAGAGGGTACTACACCCCCCCCCCCCCCCCCCCCCTCCTTTCATAAAAGGAAAAGGAGAAAGAAAAGTTTGACATCCGATAAAAGAGGGGATGGTTATAATCGAGTTTTAGGATTTTGTCCAAGCAGCAATGACGGGAGTGCTGAAGGATGTCTTGCTATCAAAAGCAAGAAAGAAGATGTAAATCCCGTCTATTCAAAATTTCATTAAAGGATTTCCTCAATAAATAATCTCCCAGTATATTTTTAATGAAATTCAGAGAGGATAGTGAATCTGACTGTTAAAAATAGGCACTCAAAAATAAGTAAAATGTACTCATTTTTGAGTAAAGTCGAAGCTTATGATGGCTCCGAACTAATAAGTGGAAGATACTAAACAAATAAGGATTTTTAAAAATCGAATTTGCATATTAAACTTAAATATTCAACAAATACATATTTTTTTATATAAAGCATAATGTGATTCCACAGTGAAGTTACCTAGACTGCAACAATGTTAAAAATAGATAATCAAAACTAAGTAAAATGTACTAATTCATTATTACATTCGACGCTTATCATGTCTCCGAATGCGTAAGTTTCAATTTTGAAAAAGATGCTAGCCTAAATAGGCTGCCTTCATAAATCACTTTCAATAAATATCGACAATTACAACCAAGACTTAACGGGAATCGAACGCAAATCCTAAGGTCCCGCAGTTCCAGTTCCTTATCCGTTGTACTACCAGGACGACGTAAAGAAGTTATAAACAGAAGACTTGTTTAAAAGGTGTGCCAAAGACTGGAAAGTACGGTAATTGAGTTGTGATAACTCAGTTTCGATTTAAGCAATCGACATTTAATAATGTGGAATACCCTCTTCTGAACAACTATTTTAAGTTTGTCTGGTCGCTTTGTTAAGATGGCTTGAACAGAAACTGAGATTAACAATATTAAATCACACTGCTCATTTTTGAGAAAGTACGGTTACTTCAATTTGAGTACGTCATCGCTCATTTACGAGGTATTTATACTCAAAGAAAAACAAGTGCGTTCAGGTACTCATTTTTAAGTATTTTTTTTTTTACTGTGGACGAAAATCAAACATGAAACTGAAGGATGAGTATCTTCGAGCATGGATCCTTCATAGTAGAGTAAACATCTTTGTAATCTCGCTAACATCAAAATGAGGCCAACATATACAGCCTCAGACACGTGGTTAATTACGTCATTCCATTCATAAATTGTCACTGTTACACATTTCCCAATTCATCAGCTAAATCACAAGTATTTTTTAATTCATAATTTTGAAAAGAAGTCACGTGTCTGACGCCATTCGGTTTGAGATGTTGGTTTCACGATTATGACGTCATATTCGCTCTACTACAGTCCATTCATGCTCGAAGATGAGTATCACTGTTGAATCGTTGTCAATGCGTCAGTTTTAGCTGTTGTGTGATGCGTGTTTTTGTACAGTTATGTGGGTTATGGTATACGTTTTCAATCTGTTTACATCTTTAAGAAGCATTGAATAGTAGTAATACATCTATCCTTTTTTTACGGATTGGATTATCTGGATATTGTAATGATTTCCACTACTTTAATAAGATTGTACTAATTGAAGGCGATTTTTTTTAAAAATTAAATTGTTTTATGAAAAAAAAAAACATTAAAGAGGGGACGCTTCCTTCCTCATTATGGTCTACTTTTCTGGAAAACCACCCCCATTCCAAAGTTCTAGCTGTGCCTATATGCAGCAGGGGCACATGCCCATGCACGAACTTCATGGTATGTTTGAAGGCAACAGCAGGCCACGAGACACTTTATCTGAAAGGGCCGTGGAGGGGGCCATCTTGGCACCTGGTGTCCCCTTGACCTGCCTTCGTCTTGCAAGGTCTTTCAAGGTGAAATGGGATGATATAGGGGGTGCGGGATGCACAGTTCGGGGGCGTTGAACCCTCACTCTACTCACCCCCCTTCCCCCTCGTACATCATATGGCACCAAGTCTATAAACAATCTACCGACAGACGACATCCCAAGCAAAACAACACTAAAAGTCGTCAGCCAGGGGCGACCTTAGCAGTCGGCGGGGCCGAGTGTGAACTTACCCCATCGCCCCTTTTAATCGTTATCCCCTATCCACCCCCCCCCCCCCCATTTTTTTATCAACCCCTCCTCCCTAGGTTCTATCTTACACTAATCCAACTTCCGAAGGGCACACTCTTTGATTCATCCCCCTTCTCCTCCTTGAATCCCTAGGGGGGGGGGGGGGGGGGGCATAATCGTCAAAAATATCAGAAAATATTTTTAGTGCTTTAAAAAAAGTTCATTTTATTTTGAATTTAACGACACAAAACTTATATTTTTATGTTAAGTACAATTAATTATTTTTTGAGAATCAATGTTAAGCTCTTGTACAAGATTGCTTGAATATGTAACTTTGAACTCGTTTTTCATAGTTATAGTTATGACTTTTTTCATGTTTGATCAAATTTAAGTTGATGTAATTTCAGATCTGCTTGAAGAAACTACTTCAAATTTGCTACAGTGTATATTTTCAAACTTATTACTTTAATTTGACTTTGGGGATAAGTAATATATGATTATATTTTTTGTAATGTTTTTGTTTTAAAAATAGTTTGACCAATGAAATTAGTGATTTTTTTAAAAATTATTTCTTTTAAAAATTCTTTTGCAAATAACAAAAATCTGTAAAAGCAGTTTGTTAAACAAATTCTTTTGTTTATAAAAATGCTAAATGTTTATTTTTTAAAAATTATTTTCTTAAAATAATAATCAAAATTAAGAATGGTCACTTTTTTGTAAATTATTATTTTTATAAAAAAAAAGTTTTTATATATTTTTTAATGTTTCAACATGTAATTATGTTAATGTGCTATGCACACATTTTCCAAAAAAAATATAACGATAATCTTCAAAATTAAAAAAAAGTTAAATGTATCCTATCCCCTAAAATAAACTAATCCAAATTTTTACAAAAATTTGCCAAATTGGCATTTTGATGTATAATAAATTTTCAGAAGGAATTTAAAAATGAATAAATCTGTATTACGTTATTTGTATCATGGTCAAAAATGTTCGTTAATTTTCTGGATGCCAGATAACTGATGATATTTGATATAATCAGGGGCGTTTCAAGGAATTTTTGTAACACAAGCGAACCTGAATTTAGTCCTCAGATTTCCCTAAATCAATTTTTATTAGACGATTCGACAACTTGAGTCATATTTTTTTAGATTACAATGTTCTATTAAAAAAACTATATTAGTTTCACTACGGTGCCAAATTCCAAATACTTGAAAGGTTCAATAATCTACATTAGAGTGCTTTTTTCACGAAATAATACATAGATAGGAAATAATGTCATAAATGAAGTCAAGGAAATTAACTAATTTACATTTCTGCATTAGAAAGTATAAGCTTTCTATTTTTCGCACTAACAAAAAAATTTTCTTCGGCAGAACGCCCATGTAATTTAGCTGATCTGAGCACTTGTCTAACAGTTTCGACTGAAATTGAAGTAGAACATGTTTCATTAAATTCTGTAGATAGTTTTACAACACAAATGTGGATTATTCATAAATTTTCAAACTATAAATCTCTGATCACGTTGAGTTAACTTTGTCGGATGACATTTTCTTACCTTGTTTTTGATCCGATTTTCTTCTTTAAAGCGTTTTATCACATACTGCATGTAGAATTGGATAAATTTATTAATTTAGAGATACTCCGAGATGATTTACCACCATTACGATGAGAAATTATCAATATTCGAATGCTATTCTTTGTTTCCTTACGACCACGATCCATTTTTAAATAATAAATAAAATTTTACGAAATAAGCAAGCAAAAATTAATACCAAACGAATATTAAATGTCACCACAATGCAAAAATAAAAAAAAGTGACAGACGATAATTTTATTTATGAATTTATTCAAAAATGTTTTAGTGTACAATCACTTTTGTGGCGTTTATTTTCTCTGTTTCCTTGCATTTTCATTTTTATAAAAAGAAAATAATTCAATATTTGAAGAATATATATTAGTTTTATTCAGAATAACATGGAGATGATGTGAAATAATTGATGTGAATTGATGTGATGATGATGTGAATTCGAATTCAATTCCAGACTACAGCGTTTATTCTACAAATTTTTAAAGTGTACAAACACTTTTGGGAGTCACTGTATACTTCCTCTAATTTTACATTTTAATTATTTTTTTTCTTAAAAAAAAATCCTCTAGTAGTTAAAAATTAATAATAATTAAAATAGAATTTTCTGACTATTTCTTTCTTTTTAAATTCTGGGATACCCTTAATTTGTTAATTATACAACAATGAACAAAGATGTTTCAACATCAAGACACTCACTACAAGGCTACGGTTGCGAAAAAAATAAATTATGCCTGTGGAAGTATTCAAGCATAGAAGCGAAAACTTCATCAATGGTGGGAAAAATGAAATCGTCTGCTACTTAGTAAACGTTTACGTTGCTCTTCAAAATCCGATTTCTTCCGTCGCCATGGTTACATCACGTTCCATCGCTCTTGGTTTTGTTTTTGGAACAATTAAATTGCCTCGCGGACAGGAAATGCACCAACCCATCGAGATTACTTTTTCTTACACAATTCCCACGAAATGCTTCTATTTGAAGAGATTTATATGTGAGAAAACGAGAGAAATAAACTTATACCAAAATAGAACTTTGGGGAAATAAATAACGTATTTGCGCTTAACTAGTAGAAGAAATCAATTTTGTGGATTGCTGCGAAAAATGGGGGAAACTATTTATTAGTTCTTCAGTGTAAAAGAGAAGTAGAAGTGTGTTAGTTTCTTTTAAAACAAAATCGAGATTTTGATACAGTGTAATAGGGCTCGCGAAGATTTTGAGGTATAAAAATGATAGATTTTTTTTTCTTGATAAAATCTAAAAAATTTCTTTTTTTCTCCAGTAATTACTTTCGTTATTTTTCAAAAAAATATGTGTATTTATTTTAAAGTTAATTTTTATTTTAAAGTTAATTTTTATTTTAAAGTTAATTTTTATTTGTAAGTTAATTTTTATTTGTAAGTTAATTTTTATCTGTAAGTTATTTTTTATTTTAAAGTTAACTTTTATTGTAAAGTTAATTTTTATTTTAAAGTTAATTTTTATTTTAAAGTTAACTTTTATTGTAAAGTTAATTTTTATTTTAAAGTTAATTTTTTTTTGTAAGTTAATTTTTATTTTAAACTTAATTTTTATTTTAAGTTAATTTTTAATGTAAAGTTAATTTTTAATGTAAAGTTAATTTTTATTTTAAACTTAATTTTTATTTTAAGTTATTTTTTAATGTAAAGTTAATTTTTAATGTAAAGTTAATTTTTATTTTAAACTTAATTTTTATTTGTAAGTCAATTTTTATTTTAAAGTTAATTTTTAATTTAAAGTTAATTTTTATTTTAAAAATCTATTATTTCATTATTTTACCATGAATTTCTCTGAACGTCAATTTGAATGTTGAAATTTTTCTAAACAAAAAATACCTGAGAATTTTTTTATGGGAATGCTTTATATGAATAAGTTTGATATGTATGAATCGTTAACGTTTTACATGAAATATAAAGCAATGAAAATATCAATTTTAGTTCAATATTTTTGTATCGGGTATTTTTGCATATTCTGGGGTCTCCCGAGTAAAAAAAAAAGTGTTGTTATAAAATTTAGTTTTGTGCACAATATCTTAAGAACACGGACAATCTTATAACAACCAAGCTCGGTCTTGATACAAATTGCTGTGATGCATTGATTGGCCAAAATATGATGGCCATACCCATACTCTTAAGTGTACGGCGAAGAATGCGTTCAGAGATCATTTGAGAGTATCCTTGATTGAAATCTGATGTAATTTGCTGTACTGTTGGCCTTCGGAAACCCAAAGAACAATTACATGGAAAATAAATATTAATTTTGTACACTAAACAAAATGGTTCCTATTTCCAGTATGCATTACCTGTATATAGAAGTAGACTATAATGGTTTGCAGAAAAATGCTTTTACAATTATTTTTAAAAAAATTATCTAGAAAAATATCTCTAAAATTTATTATACTCTTTTCAAAAGCACCATTTGAAAAATGCTTAGCCTTTTATGAAGTAATTCCAATGCTCTTAAACTATTAGAGTAAAGTGAGTACACTCTTAAAAAAAGGTACACAAAAATAAGTAAAATGTACTCACTTTTGAGTACATTCGATATGTATCATGGCTCCAAAAAAAATACATGTACTCGAAAATGAGTACAATGAGTAAAAAGAGCAGCTGCCAGCCTACATAGACTGCCTTCATAAATCACTTTCAATAAATATCGACAATTACAACCAAGACTTACTCAGAATCGAACCCAGAACCTCAGGCACCGCAGTCCAGAGCCTTATCCGTTGTACTGTTAAAAAAAATTGAAGTAGGTAATTGAGTTGTGATACCTCAATTTCCATTTAAGCAATCGACATCAAAAAATGCGGAAGACCATCTTCCGAAAACCTATTTTAAGTTTGTCAGGTCGCTTTGTGAAGATGTCTTGAACGGAAGCTGAGATGAACATTCTTAAATCACACTACTCATTTTGAGAAAGTACGATTACTTAAATTTCAGTTCGTCGTCGCTCATTTACGATGCAAATGCACTCAAAGAAAAACGATTAGGTTCAGGTACTCATTTTTAAGTACCTTTTTCATTACAGGGAAATTTTGCAAGATGTTTACTATTTCAAGTTATAACCCTGTATTTTACTACATCATCCATGCCCCGATTAGCCCCATCCCAAAACACCCTCTTATTTATTTTAGTCCCTCTACACATCTTTGCACGGGCCTTCGGGGGGTGATTAGGAGAGAGAGAACGGAACGGGTCCCTTCAAACGCACTAATATGAAAAGTGCGTGCGGGCAAGGTGGAGTCCGCAGGAAGAACATTCCAAGGCGAAGTGAAGAGGAGAAACTTGTTCGACAGGTGGCAACCGTGTAGCGAGAGAAAGTGCCCTTACTACATCCTTTATTAAAGCTTTGTTTGTCGGCTGTGCCATTTCAGGTTGTTCGAACTTGGAAACCGTGTCGTATTTTGTTGTTTTAATAAATATTAATTAATTATTTTTATTAATATAGATTATGATTAAAGAAATCGGGTGGGTACAGTTCCCACTGTACCGTAAGGCAGTGACGGCTCGTGCACTACAGCACTACAGCAAAGTACACCTAAATTTATTAGTGTATTTTAAAACTAAAATCAGATATTTTACTAATTTTCTTAAATGAATATTAGAATTGAAAATGTAATTTCTACGGTAGTGAATAAAATCTCCGATAAATAGCAAGCCTGTTACCGTATTGCAGAATTCAGGAGAGGAAAAAACTCCATTCAATGAAAACTGCAGCCAAAAAGCGAAATTCGAAATCGGCTGCATCGTTGCCATGGCAACCTCTACGTAGAATGGAGATTCCCCTATGCTAATGCACTGCATTTGTGAGAAGGTACAGCCGAAATGAATTTTCTTGTTTTAGCTGCACTTGAGATTCGAAATGCTGATTGGCTCGTGCGTGAAACGAGAACTTACGAGAACATCTCTAAACGGAAATGGTTTTCGTGATAAATTTACTGTGGGCTATTGTTTCAGGACATGGTCCTGCTGTTGTTACGTTATTTAAGTTAATATTAAAATTAACCGATACGCATGTTTAAAAGAAAGGAGGATTTCTTTAATTTTCAAAAAATAAGTAAGTGTTTTCTATTTTTTTCGCATGGTATCATTTCGTAATAATTGAAAAAATAGTTTGATTTGAGTAGTAAATAATAAAGAATTTCCTGTTTCATGTATGGTTTATGGAAAGTAGGGATGGGGGGGGGGAGGATACACATGATTCCGGCTGCACTCACATTTTCGACCACTGGCCACCACGGTTTGGTAGATGAATGCTTTGCTCATGCTTGCTCCGTCCTGCGTTTGTGGTGAGCTCTAGAATCTAGATATCTCCGCCCTTTTCATAAGATTTGGGGATTATTGGCATCATTCTGTTCGTCTTGAAGCTGCTATTTGAACCCATTTAAGTTTGCTATGCCACAATTAAACTCTAGTGTGATAATTTGATTCGTTGATTCCGTAGTGAAATCTTCGACAAATCGTCCACTCCACATAACTCTCACAAATGGATAAAGATGTCAACTAGACAAACGTAATTTTAGAAATCGTCGTTTTCTTCAATTTAAGCACATACTCGTCACGTTTCGTTCATTAGAACTAAAGTTACAGCGGTTAAACCGGCCAGCGTATGCCCAAAATTGGATTTTTTTTCTCTCCCACGCAGTATCAAGTACAGGCGGGGTGGGAGGGGATTAGTGACTGGATGGGTAAACGCAGGCGTACTTTCCTCTTCACGATGGTAGATTGTTTTTCCCCATTGAACTACCAATCCACTCTTCAAACCACCACCAAGCCGGAGATGGGGGGGGGGGGGGGGGAGAACACGACCCCTCCCCCCATTAACCCCCCTCCTCCCTTCAAATACATGCTTTGAGGTTATTTTTATCTCAAAATAAGTGTAACATAATGCCATCGTGTTTCATTCTCTAACTTTTGAATTTCGGCGACGAAGGGAAAATATTTTAAAATGTGATCCATACCTAATTTTAAACAAGGAATCTAAAAATTTTAATTTGTTCTCTAAATTTATTTCATAATTAGGGAGTGATATTGACTGATTTTAAAAATAGTTAATAATTGATATTGGTAATGATTTCATGAAAAATAAATGATAAATGTAGCTGTTTTGATACGTATATGCCAACGTATTCCTATTTACTTGAATAAAAATTATAAGTTTTAAAAAAATGGGGGGGGGGGGGGTAATTTTTTGGAGGGGAGGGGGGGACGCGGAGAATAAGTTACTCAGTCACTGAACCACCCCCATGAAAAATCTATACCTACGTGTCTGAGTTAAAGTATGGAATCTTAAAGTAAATTTTTATGTCCTCAACCCTATAATTTTTTATTTCTGGCTGCGTCGAAGCCTTAAAGATCAAAATTCTAATCACCAACATGTTACAAAATTAATACTGCAACATAAAGAGCTCCAAAACGGGTTTGAGAAAGACGACGATTCCCAGTGTTTTAGCCTTGACCACATTTCCAAAGTGTCAGTTTGTCTCGTTGACCCCATCCTCTCTCATAAATGCAGAGATAAAATTGCAGAGAAGGAGGCTTTCGGTTGGCGAAAAGAAAAAATGAACGGTGAAAATTCGTAAGGGTCGACTGCACACGGGCAAACGCTGCTCTCCTATTGTTCTCTTCATGGGGGAAGGTAAAGAAAAAATCCAATATAGCTTCTTCTTGTATGTCTTTCTTGGAGGGCCCCCTGAAATAGCCTCTCATGACCTACTTTCTGGATTTACAGAATTCGAGACTCGGATTCGGTTTTGAGTATAAGCAGGGCCGTCCTTACGGGGGTGGGACGCGTGCCACCACACAGAGCCCAGAGCTTTTGGAGTGGCCCCGCGCACAGGTAAAACACTTCACAGTTAGTGCTGTGTCTAGGAGGCACTTTCCAAGGCGAGTCAAATTGGAGGTGGGACGATATAGGAAAAATAGGATTGAGGGTTCTTGTTAGGGGCCGTCATACAGAGCATATTTTAACGAGAGTTAGTGGGGCATTTTCACCGCCAGTGCTAAGAAAAACCCCGCTACTGATGTGGATTTGACGCTCTTTTTCTATTAGTGTCCTAAATATTTTCTACAGGGAAAACCATCGTTAAATTAAGTAAATTAATTTAGTTTGACAAATCATTTTTGGCATTTTCTGAACAAAGTTTTTGTTATGTGCACTGAGATAACATGTGCCCCATAGACTATAGATATCTAGTGGTGGGCTTGACAAACATTTTGATCCATGGTATGAAGGAAGAATTTTTAAAAGGCGTGTGGTCTGAAGTATGTTGTTTGCGACATAATAGGTAATTACACCAGTTCGGACAGATGACGTTTCGTTAACGGTTTATACAGATAACCTTGTTTTGCGTTTTTAAGAATTTCGACAACTGAATGGCCCTTTCCCGAATCTGCGTGCATTGAGGAAGGATTGTTAACGTCCCTCCGTCAGACAGTTGCACGCCTCTTATTGCAAGGCAATTCATCCTTCCGCAAAGCTTTGAGAATTCTTTTTCCTACCTCCAAAAGCGAAATCCCCCCCCCCCCCCCCCCCCCCACGTTTAGTAATTTGCCCACAGTCAGGGCAACTTTTCTGTTACGGAGCCCCCGCAAAAAGGTTAACATCGAGGTTCAGCTATTTTATCAGGAACTATCAGCATCCAATATTTGACCATACACAAGTATTTGTCCCCCACCATTGAAAATTCCTTAAAATATGCTCTGACGTCACTTGTTATGTCAGGCACCGCGATTTGATCCGTTTTTGTTTTTTCATTAAACTTTGCCAACAGGCCCGTCGCACTGGGGAAGTGGGGGGGGGGGTAAGTCTGACTCCCCCCCCCCCCCCCTTCCAATAATCTGGAAACCCTGAAAGTTGGGAGTTTTAACATCTAAAAACCCCGAGTTGGGAAAATTTATGCCTGAGGAAAATTAATATCATTAACAAATGAAAGCTAGGGAAGATTAGAACTCGCCCAACTTGTAAGATTACATTTAAATTAGATCTCAGAACGGACACTGCATTGGAATAGGGGTGCAACAAATTAATGCTTGTGAGAGAACTGTTCTATATTACCTTAACTACATATAAAAAAAGATGAAAAATGTCGGTAAGTTGGAACTGGGAACTTTCAGCACTGTTGGGAATTTCGAACAGTTGAGTTGAGAATTTCGAATCGTTAAGTTAGGAGTTTAAGTTGGTTCTGGGCTGACTTTTCTAGTATTTTATAGCGAAGCTGGCAACCCTCCGATCACAAGATCACTAATTTTTTTAGTTTCCTTAGTCAAGTCCGTCACACAGGATCGAACCAGGAACCCTCTGATTCCCAGCTGACGCCTTTAACCGCTGGGCCACGGAGGCCTTGAAAATCGGTCCCGGAGCCTGTGCCTAACTCCGGCCCTGGGTCTAGCGCGACGTTAATTAAACCGAAAGTTTAAAACTTTTCACCTTTCGTGTCATGAGAAGTGTTCCTTGAACCAAGACAAAAGAAACCAAATAATGGCGAGTCACGAGGAACAGAGCGCGCAATAAAACCTTGCTCCATCCCCCCATTCCCTGCTGCTCGTAAAACGGAGAGGAAAACGCATGCGAAAGCCCGTAAAATTCCCCGTTTTGGATTTCTCGACGCGCATTACATTCCCAGATGAGTAGAGAGCATAGAAATGGTAAATAGACACACGGATGCATTTGGTATGAACGATGGTTTTCCTCAGATAAAAATAGCGCACTCAAGGACTTTCAAGGACTCGGCTTTCAAGTCCTTCGACGCCATGGACACTCTTGAATTGCACTTTTGTAAGAAAAGTTGCAGGGGGAGGTTGACAGGTGGGTTCTGGATTGCTCACAAAGCAAGTTTCTGGGAAAGGGAAAAATAAGTAACCGTATAATGAATTATTTAAATTAAAAAAAAATCAATTATTTAAATTAAAAAAAATAATGCATTATTTAAATTAAAAAAATAATGAATTATTTAAATTAAAAAATAATTAATTATTTAAATAAAAAAAATATTTTAAATTTATAATTAATTGAAATTATTAAGGGGGGTGGTGGTCATTTCAAATACCCGATACTTTCACTCGGGGTTGAGTAATTATTTTAGATTGACGGTTGAAATATTGGCAGAGTGCACAACGTTCCGGGTTCGATTCCAGAGTTAACCAAATGGACTGTGCTACAAGTGTATAAGACACAAAATCGTCAAAAATATTTTATTATCTAAAAAAAATAATTTTATTTTGAATCTAATGACATTAAAATTATATTTTTATACGTTAAATGCTACTAATTATAGTTTGCAAATCAATATTAATCATCAAATCATAAAAAATATTTTATTATCTAAAAAAAATTATTTTGAATCTAATGACACCAAAATTATATTTTTATACGTTAAATGCTATTAATTATAGTTTGCGAATAAATATTAAGCTTTGGTACAAGATTGCCTGAATATGTCACTTTGAATTAATTTTTTTCGGTGATGACTTTTTATCATGTTTTATCAAGTTGAAAGTGATATTCGTTCAGATCTATTTGAAGAAACCGCTCCAAATTGGCTTCTGTGTATTTTCAAAAATATTACTTTAACTTGTCTTTAGGAATTAGTATTATATAGATAACATATTTTTTATAAGTATTTTATAAAAAAAAATTGGAATAATGAATTCAATCCATCGCGATAATTGAAATACCATCGTGTAGAGAAAAGTTGGACACGTCGATTATGCTATTTGTTAGCCTATCCCTCCTACCCCCTTTTTACCTTTGTACTGAGTGCGGAGAAATGTCGTCCTGGGTTGCAGTTATGCACTGTCGCTCCCATAACTCCACGGCGCCTATGGGGATAAATGACCTACTATCGAGCGGACCGCGTCAACCAAGTTGATCATTTATGCACTCTCTCTCTGACCTTTATACCGCGTAGGCCAATGATCCCGCACAATGCATTCACTTTTTAAACATTGCGGGCTGTTCCTATTCGATATTTTTACCCATTTTTCTCCACTGGCAGTGAAAAGAATCTACCAGAACGAACAACAACAAAAAAAATTGTCGATTATCACTTCCCCGATTAACTGGAACCATGGATAGATTAAGATACAAAAGCGTGTTTCTCTTGTTCGCGGAAATCCATAGCGGACCAATCGATTCTATCGCTTTTCCGAGTACTGGTGAAAAGTGTTTGTGCGGGGGCGTATGAATAAGCGCAGAAGAGAGCGAGGACAAGAAAACAACTTTAAGTAAGACAAAGGCTGACATCTCCAGGAAACAAAGAAGCTGGTAAGTAGGGGAACAAAAGGAATGGTGTCATCAACATCATGATCGGAGTGCTAACTCATGTAGGACCGCAGAAAGGGGTTGCGGAATATCGGTGCTAGTTAGACCCCCCCCCCCCCCCCTCATTCCAACAAAAAAATACCAGGATATCCATTTATCTGTATTCTTTAATAAGCTGTCTTTGAAGTTATCGAAAAAATCGAATTGAAATGCCCATAAAAATTTTGAATTTCTCACATACTTCAAAATGTTTAGTAAAACGAATAAAATAGAATTAAATAATAATTTTAAAGAAGTATAAATCGCGCATAATTATAAACTTCTATAAGTGTCCAGTTGCTAAACTCATTAAGCACAATCCAGATTTTTTTTTTTACAAAAAGTTAATAAAAATCTTTTGTAGAGTTTTATTTTTCGAGCTAACTGCTTGAAATTGAGCATTTTAAAGCAAAATTTCGTTCTGATTTTCGATTTCATATCTACAATGTTAAAAATAGGTACTCAAAAATAAGTAAAATTTACTTTTTGAGTACATTCGATGCGTATCATAGCTCTGAATACATAAGTTTCATTTTTTTAAAAAGACATATACTCAGAAATGAATTAAAATGAATAAAAAGATGCTAGACTACATAGGCTGCCTTCATAAATCACTTTCAATAAATATCGACAATTACAAGCAAGACTTATTATTGAAAATCGAACCCAGATCCTCAGGCACCGCAGTCCAGAGCCTTATCCGTTGTACTACCAGGACGACGTGAAGAAGTTATAAACAGAAGAAAAGTTAAAAAGGCGTGCCAAAATATGGGGAAGTAAGATAATTGAGTTGTAATATCTCAGTTACCATTTAAGCAACCGACATCAAATAATGTGGAAAACCATCATCTGAATAACTATTTTAAGTTTGCTAGGTAGCTTTGTTAAGAGGGCTCGAACAGAAGCTCATATGATACAAAAACATCAAAAATATTTTATTATCTAAAAAAATATAATTTATTTTGAATCTGACACCAAAATTATTTTTTTATAAATTACCACACTTCTCATTTTTGAGAAAGTACGATTACTGAAATTTGAGTACGTCTTCGCTCATTTACAATGCAATTGTACTCAAAGAAAAACGTTCAACTTCATGTACTCATTTTTAAGCAGTTAATCTCAATCTTTGTATTATAAACTTTATTATTTATTAAATTGTTTTTAAACTCCTTAATGGGCTAAAGAATGCATTGAAAAAAAAATTAATATTTTTTTTTTTTTTAAATGCATCTGCTGTTTTTTTTTATGTTTGGTTTTGATTGCTGACTTTTAAATTTGCGATCACAATCGGGCAGTTGTAAATTTTATGAGTTATAAATTTGTAATCAAACAATCGTAAATTTTGCTAGGACAGGCCTTGACTCCAAGGCATCTTTTTAAATCATGAAACCGCATCACGATGCAGCTCCAAGAAACACAACAGTTCTGCTGTTATGAAATTCCAAGGACCGGTTCCGCAACCGAATCCGCTTTTTTATTTAGCCCTCCCTTCCCCATTGCATCTGCTGCAATTTCAGTTTACTTTTGGTTGGAGAAAGAGAGAGGGGGCCAGAAGAATTTTTTTCTTATAAATTGTTGCCTGGGTGTAGGCAAGGCAGGACGTGTCAGGGCGAGCCCTTTGTAAAGAGCTGCAAGGTTTGACGCGAAATCGCCTATTTTGAGATTTATACATTCTATTATTATACATGAAGTATGAAAATATTTGGGTAGGGATTGGGTCGAAAAGGTAGTGGTATTAGGGCATATTTTAACATGCAGTTGGTGGGGCATTTTCCCCACCAGTGCCAAGAAAAGCCCCTACTCACGTGGATTTGACGCCTATTTTTTTTATTCGTGTCTTAAATATTTTCTAAAAGGGAAAAACATCGATCATTTTTGTTAAATTAAGTGAATTAATTTAGTTTGAATTGACAAACACATAATTTTTAGCATTTTCTGCACAAAGTGTTTGTTAACCTTTATGGATAGGCTGGCACAGCATGTGTCCCATAGAGTATTCAGTGATAAGCTTGGGACACTTTCGAACCATTGTATAGGGGAAGAATTTTAAAAGTTTTTGAAGTATGTTGTTTGCGACATAACAGGTAATTACACCTGTTCGGACAGGTGACGTTTCGCTAATGGTTTTTACAGATCGTCTTAGATAGGTTTCGCTCTTCAGTATTTTGTCACCTGAATGGTTCTGCCCAAAATCTGCGTGCTTTGAGGAATGATTGTTAACGATTCCTCCGTCAGAGAGTTACACGCCTCTTATTGTAAGGCAAGTCATCCTTCCACAAAGCTATCAGAACTCTTTTTCCTGCCACCCAAATAGAAATCCCCCCCCCCCACGTTTAGGAATTATAGCAACAACAAAAAAAGTAAAATCATATAAAACCTTCATCAAAATTATGAAATTGCAGTTGTTCTGGAGTCATTAATTTTCTAACATAAAAACATTTTAAAAATCTGCATTTTTTCTTTCCATAATTTTAAAACTTCAAATTGTAGGTTTATTGAAATTTCTTTTCCAGGTTTTATAAAGGAAAATTTAGAACAACAACCTTTAATTTAAAATATCTTAAAAAAAACTGCTGTTTTCCTGCATAGATCCCTCAATTTTACAATTTTTATGAAGGTTTTATGCTGAATTTTTTTTCCCCTTCTGCGAGGGCCAGTGGAAAATAGTCCCCCCTCGTCATCCTTAATATCGCCGCCACTGGCTCTGACGCCCCTGGATATATTTTTTATAAAATACAGAATCCGGTAAATATTTTTCTATTGTTTGGCGTTTTTGAGAATCCCGTTTCTGGCAGCCATGCACCCCATATAATCGAAGTTCGCAACCGCAAACGATCTGCTATCCGGGGTAAGGGGGGGGGGGGGGTGTGGAAGCGATTCGACACACTCGAAAGGTTAAGGTCACCTTCAACGAAATAACCCACCTTTCTTTTACAGGGGAAGGGGAGAAGGAGGCTCTCTTTCTTGAAGGAGGGGAAGGAGCATCCCTCAGAACCAGAGTGAAGTTTGGGGGACTGGAGGGAGGGGGGGGGGTTAGTGACTCATTTTAGATTACCTGAAATGTTTACAAACAACAAGACCTAAATTGAGCATTTTAAAGCAAAATTTCGTTCTGATTTTCGATTTCATATCTACAATGTTAAAAATAGGTACTCAAAAATAAGTAAAATTTACTTTTTGAGTACATTCGATGCGTATCATAGCTCTGAATACATAAGTTTCATTTTTTAAAAAGACATATACTCAGAAATGAATTAAAATGAATAAAAAGATGCTAGACTACATAGGCTGCCTTCATAAATCACTTTCAATAAATATCGACAATTACAAGCAAGACTTATTATTGAAAATCGAACCCAGATCCTCAGGCACCGCAGTCCAGAGCCTTATCCGTTGTACTACCAGGACGACGTGAAGAAGTTATAAACAGAAGAAAAGTTAAAAGGCGTGCCAAAATATGGGGAAGTAAGATAATTGAGTTGTAATATCTCAGTTACCATTTAAGCAACCGACATCAAATAATGTGGAAAACCATCATCTGAATAACTATTTTAAGTTTGCTAGGTAGCTTTGTTAAGAGGGCTCGAACAGAAGCTCATATGATACAAAAACATCAAAAATATTTTATTATCTAAAAAAATATAATTTATTTTGAATCTGACACCAAAATTATTTTTTTTATAAATTACCACACTTCTCATTTTTGAGAAGTACGATTACTGAAATTTGAGTACGTCTTCGCTCATTTACAATGCAATTGTACTCAAAGAAAAACGTTCAACTTCATGTACTCATTTTTAAGCAGTTAATCTCAATCTTTGTATTATAAAACTTTATTATTTATTAAATTGTTTTTTAAACTCCTTAATGGGCTAAAGAATGCATTGAAAAAAAAATTAATATTTTTTTTTTTTTTAAATGCATCTGCTGTTTTTTTTTATGTTTGGTTTTGATTGCTGACTTTTAAATTTGCGATCACAATCGGGCAGTTGTAAATTTTATGAGTTATAAATTTGTAATCAAACAATCGTAAATTTTGCTAGGACAGGCCTTGACTCCAAGGCATCTTTTTAAATCATGAAACCGCATCACGATGCAGCTCCAAGAAACACAACAGTTCTGCTGTTATGAAATTCCAAGGACCGGTTCCGCAACCGAATCCGCTTTTTTATTTAGCCCTCCCTTCCCCATTGCATCTGCTGCAATTTCAGTTTACTTTTGGTTGGAGAAAGAGAGAGGGGGCCAGAAGAATTTTTTTCTTATAAATTGTTGCCTGGGTGTAGGCAAGGCAGGACGTGTCAGGGCGAGCCCTTTGTAAAGAGCTGCAAGGTTTGACGCGAAATCGCCTATTTTGAGATTTATACATTCTATTATCATACATGAAGTATGAAAATATTTGGGTAGGGATTGGGTCGAAAAGGTAGTGGTATTAGGGCATATTTTAACATGCAGTTGGTGGGGCATTTTCCCCACCAGTGCCAAGAAAAGCCCCTACTCACGTGGATTTGACGCCTATTTTTTTTATTCGTGTCTTAAATATTTTCTAAAAGGGAAAAACATCGATCATTTTTGTTAAATTAAGTGAATTAATTTAGTTTGAATTGACAAACACATAATTTTTAGCATTTTCTGCACAAAGTGTTTGTTAACCTTTATGGATAGGCTGGCACAGCATGTGTCCCATAGAGTATTCAGTGATAAGCTTGGGACACTTTCGAACCATTGTATAGGGGAAGAATTTTAAAAGTTTTTGAAGTATGTTGTTTGCGACATAACAGGTAATTACACCTGTTCGGACAGGTGACGTTTCGCTAATGGTTTTTACAGATCGTCTTAGATAGGTTTCGCTCTTCAGTATTTTGTCACCTGAATGGTTCTGCCCAAAATCTGCGTGCTTTGAGGAATGATTGTTAACGATTCCTCCGTCAGAGAGTTACACGCCTCTTATTGTAAGGCAAGTCATCCTTCCACAAAGCTATCAGAACTCTTTTTCCTGCCACCCAAATAGAAATCCCCCCCCCCCCACGTTTAGGAATTATAGCAACAACAAAAAAAGTAAAATCATATAAAACCTTCATCAAAATTATGAAATTGCAGTTGTTCTGGAGTCATTAATTTTCTAACATAAAAACATTTTAAAAATCTGCATTTTTTCTTTCCATAATTTTAAAACTTCAAATTGTAGGTTTATTGAAATTTCTTTTCCAGGTTTTATAAAGGAAAATTTAGAACAACAACCTTTAATTTAAAATATCTTAAAAAAAACTGCTGTTTTCCTGCATAGATCCCTCAATTTTACAATTTTTATGAAGGTTTTATGCTGAATTTTTTTTCCCCTTCTGCGAGGGCCAGTGGAAAATAGTCCCCCCTCGTCATCCTTAATATCGCCGCCACTGGCTCTGACGCCCCTGGATATATTTTTTATAAAATACAGAATCCGGTAAATATTTTTCTATTGTTTGGCGTTTTTGAGAATCCCGTTCTGGCAGCCCATGCACCCCATATATCGTGTTCGCAACCGCAAACGATCTGCTATCCGGGGTAAGGGGGGGGGGGGGGGGGGGTGGAAGCGATTCGACACACTCGAAAGGTTAAGGTCACCTTCAACGAAATAACCCACCTTTCTTTTACAGGGGAAGGGGAGAAGGAGGCTCTCTTTCTTGAAGGAGGGGAAGGAGCATCCCTCAGAACCAGAGTGAAGTTTGGGGGACTGGAGGGAGGGGGGGGGGTTAGTGACTCATTTTAGATTACCTGGAAATGTTTACAAACAACAAGACCTACCTCCCCCCCCCCCCCCACTCCCCTTCCAAGAGAGTGACGCCGAGTTCTGTTCTGGCTGCTGTGACGTCATATTGTTTACATGGTTTCGGTAAGCTAATTGGTTCAACTTGTCCAGACTCATTTGTGGATTCGTTGGAACCAGATTAAAGAGGCGTTGTTACCTGTATTATTCGGGGACAGACGTTTGTTTAATAGCGTGATCGTGGACTGAAGGGCATCTGAGGCCAATCTCTGAGATGAAGTATGAAAATCGTGTCTAAAAATTTTTACATGTTGTCAAAAATCGGGTGTGGCTGTGTCATTTCGGAAAATTATAAGAAGTATGAAATGGTCGCCAACGCAAGGAGGGTAAACAAGCTTTTCCACCTGACTCCGTAGGCTCATAACCATGCCCCACGCGTGTTTTGATTAATTTAAAGATTTTACGCGCATCGGGGTTAAATTTCTTACCGAATGAGACCAGATTTATTCGTTCTATTTGTCACAGAGTTAAAAGTGGGAAACATGTCCTTTCATTCCAACGACCGTAAGCACTGGATTGGTTGGTTCCCCTCCGAGACACTGGAATGGATCCGACCATTCCAGTGTCGGAATCCTTGACGAACGTCGAACCCGGCGTCTGCTGACGAAAAAGGCGTGGACATGTTCGTGTTATTAAAATGTAGAAATGGGGTCCACCTAAAAGCGTAGCATAGTATTTCTATCATAATACCCCATTTAGCTGCTAACATAGTACTTCTATCATAATACCCCACGTTTCTATCACAATACCTCATGTTTCTATCATAATACCTCATGTAGCTGCTAACATAGTAATTCTATCATAATACCTCATGTTTTTATCATAATACCTCATGTTTCTATCATACTGCTTCATGTTTCTATCATAATACCTCATGTAGCTGCTAACATAGTAATTCTATCATAACACCTCATGTTTCAATCAAAATACCTTATGTTTCTATCACAATACCCCATGTTTCTATCACAATACCCCATGTTTATATCACAATACCCCTTGTTTATATCATAATACCTCATGTTTCTATCACAATACCTCGTGTTTCTATCACAATACCCCATGTTTCTATCATAATACCTCATGTTTCTATCACAATACCCCTTGTTTCTATCATAATACCTCATGTTTATATCATAATACCTCATGTTTATATCACAATACCCCATGTACTCCGATGTTTAATAAAGATGTCACACGTCAAAACGCAGAAATGCAAATGTTCCATTTAGTTTTAATGAGAATGTCTTCATTGCTTAACCGAATATTGTTTTATGATTTTCTGTTACACTGAGTATTGACGGTTCTTGTAACTGGGAGCTAGCGAAACGAAACGTAACGAATACACGAGCCGCGAAACAGCGTTGTTGCGGTTGAACTTATTTCACGCTCGTCTTCACTCTCTAATAACGCAGATTTCGAAATTAACGATCGTCATTCGTATTTTACGCCTAAACATCTCAGTTTGACGACCGTAATTTTACACCTATTCTTCCTTTTTAGCACCTAGGATGACACTTTTGGCGATTGAGTGTAAAATTACGGTCCTCAAACTGAAAGTTTTAGGGAGCACAATACGAATGACGACCTCTAATTTTGAATACTGCTCAAACGTCTTTTAAGGAACTAACTAGACGCAACGTAGAAAGCGTGCAGCGATTTGTTTGGAATCCAAAAAGGTGTCACTCGTTTGAGTCTGACGTTACACCCCCCCTAAACCCAGCAGCCATTTCGATAGACACGGGTCTACCTATTTTTATGTGTTTTATGATAAATCAAGAATTGATGTTCGAAAGTAAAAGCATCCGCACTACCCCACGAGTCTGCACTCACAAAGTCGTAAGTCGAGACACATTGCGATAAAAGAATAGAACTATTTGAACAGCGGACGTTTTATTATCTCTGCAGATAGAAACGCGACAACAGTTCAAACATCGCTCTGAAATTGAAGCCAGTCTCATGGCACGAAGTCGATCTCAATCGCGTCGAATTGAGTGGAAGAACCGGACAGCTCCACTTTTCAAAATTCTTCATAGATAGGGCGAAAAACACTTTAAACATACTTAACGTTTTTTAAAACTTATCAAATTTGGGTAAAATATTAAAATTACCTTCCTCTATCACTAACCGGTATTACTTTTTTAACTTCTTGCAAAAAAAAAAAATGAAGCTGTCCGGTTTTTCACACCTAACTCTGTAATTTAGTGGCTACACTGTTAAAAATAGGTACTTAAAAATAAGTAAAATGTACTCATTTTTGATTCTTATCATAACTCCGAATATATGAGTTTCATTTTTGAAATAAAAGGACATGTACTCGAAAATGAGTTAAATTTAAAGAAAAGTACAGTTTCTTGCCTACATGGGCCGCCATCATAAATCACTTTCAATAATTATAACCAGGACTTATCGGGAATCGAACCCAAACCGTTTACCTGACGTCGTCCGCACCGAAGTCCAGGGCCATCCATATCCGTTGTACTACAAGAGTTATGTGAAGAGGTTATAAACAGAAGTAATGTTAAAAAGGCGTAGCAAAAGAATGGGAAATAAGACAATTGAGTTGCAATAACTCAGTTTCCATTGAAGCAATCGACATCAAATAATGTGCAAAACCACCTTCAGAACAAATATTTTAAGTTTGCCAGGTCCCTTTGTTAAGATGGCTTGAACAGCAGCTGAGATGAGCAATATTAAATCACACTGCTCATTTTTGCGAAAGTACGATTACTTAAATTGGGGTACGTCATCGCTCATGCAATTGTACTCAAAGAAAAACGAGTGCGTCCATGTACTCATTTTTAAGCACATTTTTTTACAACGTAGACTTACCAATAAAATCCTTGCAGAGACTTTTCCGAAATCATCAATGCCACTGTGAAGTTCAAACAACAAAAAATATCTGTTTTAGTTCAGGAATCCATAATAAACTACATATAAAAAGCTATGAATGACGCCCATTTAATGGAATTTCGGATGTTTAACACACCTTTTAGCTGGTTCAACAAGCAACACACCTTCAACAAACGAGTTTGGTAAAAGACTGGCTGATGCAACACGGAAAGCGATCCGACCAAGCGACCAAACGTTGAACTAATTCACTGCAAAACAAGACAGCTCTTGGAGCTTTACGTTTTTTGCAACGTATTATCATTATTGCACCATTACTTTCCTTTATAGCCATTGCTTAAAGTTGTCTGGTTCTTGCACCAATCGATAGAGGATTTTTTTCTTTATAGGAATAAGTGAAAAATTGAAAATAAAAAAATGGAGCTGTCTGGTTCTTCCACCCGCTTCTACAATAAATGATACAACAAGGAAATTCCAAGAAGGGGAAAATTATTCAGTATACGAAGAAAAATTGGATCTTTTTTATTGCTTTCGATGGGGAAAAATCAGCTAATAATATTTTAACTTCCTTTTCTTAATGGGTTAGTTATACAAAGAACAAGGAATCCAAGTTTTTACTTGAGGGGTCGTCCATAAATGATATCACACCTTTTCTGAATATTTTTGCCCCCCTCCTCCCCCTTTAATACAAACTATCACACTTCGCCGTACCCCTCCACTCCCCCTCCGTCACGTAACGTTCTTCTGCCATAGACGCAGCCCAAACCTCTTTAATCCCCCCTCTACTTTCTGCAAGCAACAGATTTCTGACGTTGCCTTGCTATTAGAGCTTTTTAAACAGCTATCCTCTATCTTCTCTGGAGAGAACGGACTAAAGAGTCTGATTCAGCGGCTCCAAGGGAAGAATTCTGCCGTCGAGAAACTGCAGGAGTTCCTGGACTTCTTCGCTGCTGCCGATGCCACGCCCACCGGCCAATCAGGTGCCTCCATGACTTAGGCCCCGCCCTTTCTGAGCGTCTTGACGTTGTTCAGAGTAGAAAATCTGTGGTCCTATTCAAAATTTTATGGTTGCAGTAAGCAAAAGACTATGTTCTAGTAATGTCTAACCGGAGGCGATAGCCCCTACGGGGCTAGTCCTTCGATACCCTTCATTAAATTCGTCGGGGGGGCAGGGGGGGGGGGGAGTTCAAGTCCTTCCTCTTAGTCAAAATTTTCTACCAAAATAGTTAATATCTCAAGAAATTCAATTCCTAAGTAATTAACAAATTAGCTAAAAATTAATTGTATAATAATTAACAATTACTAATTAAAACTAATTGCTAATTATTAATAAATTATTACAATAACTTCTAATTATTGTTTATTTTTTTTTTAACCAGTTAACCTAAGTTACTTAGTTAAGATATTAACAATTTTTGGTAGAAAATTTTGACTAGAGGAGGAGGGGGGGGGGGGGGGAAGTGTCTGCCCCCCCCCCTCCCCCTCCCCCTACGGCTATGCCCCACACTTCATTTGCAGTTGCAGAAAAAGAGAGAAGAGGATAACTAACGGCAGCGAAATCAGTCGCATCTTTAAAACCTTGAACTTTACTAATTGCGTTACTGCGACGCGATTTTTAAAACGCAGTGTATTGAATATGAAGTATTACTTCACAAGGACATATTGAATTGACCATTATTTCTAAACGAAATACAGGGAGAAAGAGACAGGATAAAATAGAATCTCTCAAGTGCGTCATACCTACATTGTCCTATTTAAATGTGTACTCAAATTAAACGAACATTCGCAAAATATGCCCCGGTAACATATTTCGTCAAAATCACGAATCATCAGGGCCCAATTAAGACACTGAACCTTTAAATGGGAGGCCCCATTGCTCTCAAATAGACCCTCTAACTTTTACAGGCATTAGCATGTTTACCTTTTATTGGCATTAAAATGAAACACATTATAAATAATATATTAAAAAGTAATGAATACTCCTAATATATATTCTGTGTTGTTTTTTCCAATATTCGAACAAATTTAACACAAGTGGCAATTTTCTTTTACTAAAGTTTCTAATGCAATTATTTTAAGGCAAATTTAGTAGCAAAAAACTATCCCAAGGCTGTTAAACATTTATATAATGTGAGTGATTTGAGGGCCCCTCAAAAATGTCAAGTGTAAGCTTGGGCTTCACGGGCCTATTCGGTAATCAAGCCCTGCGAATTATCTACTCTACTATGCAGCTCTACTGCGCAAGGCCCGATTACCAAATAGGCTTTACCTTAAAAAAATTGACTTTTTTTTTAAAAGTGAAACTTCTTTATTTCAATTAAGAAAAAAAAGTCAAATGTTTTACTAATGTTGGCAACTAATTTTGAAGTTTGTGATTTTGCCAAGTCTACAGGAAATTACCAATATTGAGGGAGGAGGGGAAGGGGAGGGGGGGGGGGAATTACCAAATATGTGTAATGTACGCCTGTTTCTTTTGAATCTTATGTCATGGTCCTTTCTTAAATCGCTTCTCTTTTTCAATATAAATTATCTTATACATTACTTTATAGTTCTCAACATCGCACTTCAATTCAAAGCATTTGTACATTCCATTCTTCTAAGTTATATCATCAAAACTCCGGTTTCATACCCATATATGGTCACTAGAGTCGAAACTTTCTCTCACGATAGCAACCTCTCTTTGGCAGTGCTGTGATTCCGTACCATTCCTATCCTAACCAGCAATGATGAAGGACGTGTCTCTGCGTCCTCGGCTTTTTAGCCGCTATCCCCAACAGCAGCAGAATAAATTAAATTGAAAACTAATAATACGGAAACAAATTTATCGCAGAAATCTTTAGCATAATGCAGTAAATTATTTAGTAAAATATTATGAATATATGTAAATAAATTTATTTTCAGGGGTTTTGACCCCCCCCCCCCTCGACCCCTTGCGTACGCCACTGACCCCGATGCAAATTTATCATTCTGTAGCTCTAGTGCAACGTTGTTTCAGCCAACCATCCCTCGTCAAAGAAAATAAATGACCAAATGTTTTGTGTTTAAAAAAATAAATTAAACTGTTTCTTTTAACGATGTTTTCCCTTTGAGCACAGGAGATAATTCGCCCGGCTCCCTATCTCAAAACAGGTCTCGAACTTCTCAAAGTCAAACACGAAACAGGTTCAAATAAGAATAATACAAAATAGAAACTCAGATGGGCTGTTGCCCTGACGTGAATAAATACATTAAATTCCCTTCCATTCTATATTATAGTATTCGGTCCATTTGAATACGCAAACATTGCAAAGCGCAAAAACACATCGATCTCGGCAAGGTGACCTTGGCCGTCAAATGGGGGGCAGAGCAAATCGTACAGATTCCTGGAAAACGTTTACCTTAGAAACGGAAACCGTCAACAACAGAAGTTTATTGCAGTTTGTGTTCGACACTGGATTGGCTCGTGTATACTTCACGAAGCGAAAATAAATATTTGCTGATCAGGAGCTAAGGTTCCAACTAAATCGACCTTGAAAAGTAGTCGTAATGGTTTCGCCTTACTATGGGAGTCTTGAGAAGTTAAGAACAAATAAAATAATAATTATGACACCCTAGCCAAAAAAGGCAGCTTAAAAACTTCGTCATATTTGTAAAATTGTATTCGGTCCAGTTGAACCTTAAATTAAAAACATTTCCCTGATTCGGTCCAGCTGAACCCTTAATTAAAAACTTTACAAAAAATATTTTTTTTGTTTCGATATCATTTAGAAATACTGAAAAAAAAAAATGTTAAAAAAAAATTCCATTTTAATGCAATGACATTATTGATGGGAAAATTCAGGTTTTTTTAAAGGTTTATGCAGGTAATTAAAAACGTTACAAAAAATATAATTTTTTTTTGTTTAATGTCATTTATAAAACCTTGAACAAAAATTCACAATTTTGAAGAAGTTTTATTACAGGATGGCAGCAAAATCATGGATAAAATGTTCCCTGATATTTCTCTGGTTTCCATGATAGTGTCGCAAACATTTCCCTGATTTTACAGTTACATTCCGAAACGTTGACAATAAATACTTTGTATAGAAACAAAGCATGCAAGCTACGATAATACAATAAACATATTGCATTATAAATGAAAAATTAGGAGCAATACTTATATTCATTTTTTTTAAATAATATATATGGATACAACACAACCTTATTTAATAAAACATATTTCCATGGAAGCATAGAATGCAAAAAAGCACTTCAAAAGCAATGAAATATTTATAGAATTAGAATTAGATATCTATTGTGTAAAGCTCGAAGAACATTCGTTACTTTATCGGAAATCGGTTGTTTTAAACAATTTTTTTTCTTTTGTTGATAATTATTTTACGTTTTCTATTTTAATTTTCAATAAATCGAATATTCATCAGCCATGCAAGAGTTGTTTACAATTCAAAGTCGAACGTGCTTTGCTGTCGTTTCTCCGTCCGGCAGAGGTCCACGTTTCTATAAACAATGAAACTGTGCATGCACCTGGCCATGCTGTTATTTCCCTTTCTTCTTCTTTTTCAGAACTAAAAGGAAATATTGACAACTAAACTACGCAGAACAGACGATAATACTTGCTGTTTTAGTTATCCAAATTAAAAAAATTCCCTGATTTTTTTGTTCAATTTTGAAATTTTTCCTGATAATTCCCGAATAAAAAAAATCCATGAAAATTCCCTGATTTCCCAGGTTATGTTGCCACTCTGTATTATACTAATTTTTGTTGTTGTTGTTGGAACGCTGTTTGGGAAGATATGTATGACTAACAACGATATTCGCCTAATGTGATAACGGGGACTCGTGATCGGAAGTTTGCGATATTTAAATCGAAATCCCAACACCAACTTGAAGATAGTTGGATCATGACATATTTAACGTGCACCAACCTCTTACTAACTTGTCCCTCCTCCAATCAGGTCGTCACGAGCCCATTTATTGTTTTAAATTAAGATTTGAATTTATATATGTATAAATATATTTCACTTATTGTATTACAGACTTGCAAGGTACAAAAATGTAAATAAATGAAAATATATTTTTTGGCCCAATAACATTTTATTCGACAATTCATGTTCCTTTTTATAATTTAATATCTAATCGTTACCAAGTAAATGCAAAACAATTTTTCAATATTTTGTTTATATATTATATAGTTCGATAAAAAAAACCAATATAGTTTACCAATACTTTGCTTATTCTTTTCCACAAAATGATAAGACAGTATTGACTACTATGCGTCGTAAATTTTGTTTTTCTATTATAATAATGGTTATCTTCTTTTTTATACTATGGAGATAATAAAATAATGTAAATTACTAAAATTATAATAAAGAGGAAATTAAAAAATGTTACTGAAAGTTCAAAGTTTTCGAATGCAAATTCCTTTAAAAGTATTCTTTAAAAAATTTCAAAAGCAAAATAAATTAAAATAAACTTTTAAATATACAAATAATTCAGTAAAATATGAGTATAATTGCTAACTAGCTAAATTGCTAATTCACGCATATGCATTATTGCCTTTTTTGAAGTTACGTTTGCGAAACGTAATTAAATAGAAGTTATTGCAAGTTAGATGACTATTTTACCGGTACAAACCTTACGTCATCGAAAATTACGTGATTACCTCTCTAATTCTCGAATATTATAGAAGTTTTCGGAACGTGTTTTAAAAACCCGTTAAATCCGAGCTATCAAAACTTAAATTCCACGAATTAGCACGAAAAACATTCCATTCGGATTGGAACGCATCATTTGTTCGATTTCTGAAACTCGCAAGGTGATATCATATCCTGCAAGGCCTTAAAAATATATGGATTAAATATCGAAAGAATCCAACGTGATTCACCTGAGATTCCAAGGTTTGAGATTTCCACATTTTGCAAATTCTTTAAGAATTTCACAACATTGGACAAAAGAACACGATCGAATAAAAAGGGTTTGGCAACAACAGCAACCTGATGCCCAGTACACCCTGCAATTTCCCAACAATTCTATTTCATCCTAAATAACAGGATATGGTATAGAAATTTTCGGCAAAATGATGTGTCGGGGGGGGGGGGGGGGGGGGCTTTTTTGAATCAAATCCATATGCTGGCAACACTCCAATGTGGCTGCATGCCAGGTGACTTGCCGCCTCACGCTATGCAGCTGAGAAAAGGGGAAAAAAGGAAAAACTCGTGACCAAAAGTAGAAAAAATAATAATGTTCTTTCCTTTTTAAAAATAATGAGCTTGAGGTGATTTTACAGTCGATTTTTAAATACTACTTCTGCAGCGAATAAAATCGATGTTTGTGTCTAGAGACTTGTAGAAATCGGAAAATGGCGGAGGATATTCCGATATTCATTATAGTCTTCCGTGAATTTAATTCCAAATATTAAAAAAAAAAAAAAATTTGAAGTGTAAACAGTTCTGAGATAATGTTATACAGAGTATTCTCGTAAATTGTTGGGTGATGGCGAAATTATGTTATTTCCTTTTCAAAAATAATGTTCTTAAGGGGATTTTAAAGTTAAGTTTTAAATGATACTTCTGCAGCGAATAAAATCGTTGTTTCTTTCTAGAAACTTGTAATAATCGGAAAATGGCGGAGGATATTTCGATATCCATTATATTCTTCTG
This sequence comes from Troglohyphantes excavatus, assembly GCA_963932185.1. NCBI lineage: Eukaryota > Metazoa > Arthropoda > Arachnida > Araneae > Linyphiidae > Troglohyphantes > Troglohyphantes excavatus. Next base: position 13,881,059 of record OZ010668.1, read on the forward strand.
TGAATTTAATTCCAAATATTAAAAAAAAAGTAATAATATTGAAGTGTAGAAAGTTTTGAGGTAATGCTATACCGAGTATTCTCATAAATTGTTGGGTGATGGCGAAATTATGTTATTTCCTTTTCAAAAATAATGTTCTTAAGGGGATTGTATAGTTAAGTTTAAAAATGCTATTTCTGCAGCGAATAAAATAGATGGTTGTGTCTTCAGAAATTTGTAGAAATCGGAAAATGGCGGAGGATATTTCGATATCCATTATATTCTTCCGTGAATTTAATTCCAAATATTAAAAAAAAAAATGTAGTGTAGAAAGTTCTGAGGTAATACTATACAGAGATTCTCGTATATTAACGGGCCTTGTCGAAATAATGTTCTTTCCTTTTCAAAAATAATGTGCTTGAGGTAATTTTATAGTTAAATTTTAAATGCTACTTTTACAGCGAATAAAATCAATGTTTGCATTTTTAGAAACTTGTAGAAATCGGAAAATGGCGAAGGATATTTCGATACCCATTATAGTCTTCCGTGAATTTAATTCCAAATATTAAAAAAAAATAATAATTTTGAAGTGTAAAACGTTCTGAGATAATGAGTATTCTCGTAAATTGTTGGGTGAAGGCGAAATTATGTTCTTTCCTTTTCAAAAATAATGTTCTTAAGGGGATTTTAAAGTTAAGTTTTAAATGATACTTCTGCAGCGAATAAAATCGTTGTTTCTTTCTAGAAACTTGTAGAAATCGAAAAATGGCGGAGGAGATTTCTGTATCCTTTATATTTTTCTGTGAATTTAATTCCAAATATTAAAAAAAAAAAAAAAAAAATATTGAAGTGTAGAAAGTTCTGAGGTAATACTATACAGAGTATTTTCATAAATTGTTGGGTGATGACGAAATTATGTTCTTTCCTTTTCAAAAAATAATGTTCTTAAAGTGATTTTTTAGTTAAATTTAAATGCTACTTCTGCAGCGAATAAAATCGATATTTATGTTTTTGGATCCTTGTAGAAATCGGAAAATGACGAAGGATATTTAGGTATTTATTATACTCTTCCGTGAATTTAAATCCAAATATTAAAAAAAAAATAATAAATTTGAAGTGTAGAAAGTTCTGAGGTAATGCTTTACAGAGTATTCACGTAAATTTTTGGGCGATGTCGAAGTTATGTTCTTTCCTTTTCAAAAATAATGTGCTTTTGGTGATTTTAGAGTTAAGTTTTAAATACTATTTCTGCAGCGAATAAAATCGACGTTTGCGACTTTAGAAACTTGTAGAAATTGGAAAATGGCGCAAGATGTTTCGGACTTTAATTCAAAATATTCAAACAAAAATCATTTTGAAGTGTAGAAAGTATAGATGTAATAACTATACAAAGTGGTCACAAATTGTTGGAAGATGGCCATTGTTTGGCCATAACACATTTAGCTGTATTGGCATAATAAAACATTATTTTGACCAACTACTTCGATTACATTTTAAACAAATCGCTTGGATTTGGTAGCAACAAACAACGTAGTTAAAGCATAGAAAAAAGAATGGACTATTATGATGTGTAGTTAAATAGCCAACCAATGACCACCACCCAATAATTTATAAGCATGCTATATGTTATCTGCCAAACTTTTTTTAAGTATCCACAAGTTCTAAAAATTACGATGAATTTGACTGACAGACATGACTAAAACAAAACACAAATATGAGTGTGTCAAAATAAGACCACAAGTCTTTAACTAAGTGAAACGTTATTTCAGTAGATTATAAAAATAGTAGTTGGTCGCCAACAGAAAGAAGATAAACAAGCTGTCTGTGTGACTCCGCTGTATCCCATCTACGCTCCGTACGTGATTTACCTTATTTCAAAATCGGTGGCTAATTTCCTATCAAACAAGATCAATTTGATGTGAATCGTGCTATTTGTCGAGAAGTTATAACGTAGGGAATGTCTTCTTAATTGAACTACTTATATAAAAATCGGTTCTTGTCACCAAAAAAATAATTTCAATCACAAAAAAAAGAGAGTTAAAGAGAAAATTTCGTAAATAAATTTTTTCTTCGTTTATTTACTACGAAAACGTTGTTTTAAGTTCTAAACTCATCGTGTAAACATGGACGAGACTAATGAAATAAAAATAATCACAAACACAACAAAGCAAACAAATATATCGGTAAAAAAAAAGAACATCTTTGCTTCCATGAAAACATTCTTTTTAGAATAAAAATTGCTTTTCGAGTTGAGACGCTTGGGAAGGGTAAGCAGCAAAAGATCAATATCAACTCGTGCTTCTTTTATTGGCTGTTCAGAATAAGCTCAGGAGAAAAAGAGAGCATTTATGAAAACCCACGCAAGAGCTCATATTAATTTATCCCGGCGTACATGTTTTGGAAGTTGGGATTTTTAATTAAATGGCTTCCTGGAATTGCTTTTTTGGCGGTTAATAAAATTTCGAGAGTCTTTGCAGTAAACTGTGGATTCGACAGCGAAGCTTTGTTTTGTTCGGCTACTTTACCATTTTTTAAAAATAATTCTATGAAGTTTTACATTGAATATGTTCGAAGTCTCGTTTTTAATGAGATATCTGGAACAAAATTATTGTTAATGTTATACTTTTAAAGATTAAGATATTCTATTGAATCGCTTTTAATAACTCCGCTTCAGTTGCTGCATTCTGTTTACTGCATTTTTAGTATTTATACATTGCTAAGATTGAAAAAGTCAATCTTGATTGCTTTTAAATTGTAGAAAAACTTTTAAAATGTTCTTTAATTTTTCAAGGAAAGGTATAAACTTATTATTTTAAAATTAAAATATTATCTAACGATATGATTTATTTTAATAATATTGTATGAATGTCTCATCGATGAATAAGTATATAAAATAGCAAGAAGAACTTAGCTTATTAAAATTGCAATTTTTAATATCACATTGCGGAAAAAATGAAGAACTAAATGTATTCGTAAATTTAAAAACGATAATAAGCATTTAAATTTCCTAGTTACTATAGTAAATATATTACAGTGGCGGCTCGTGCACTACAGCAAGTACAGCCGGGCTGCACCTAATTTTATTAGTGTATTTTAAAACTAAAATGATATATTTTACTAAATTTCTTAAATAAAGATTAGAATTGGAAATGAAGATAAAATTTCAACTCTAAGTAAAAAAAATCTCCGATAAATAGCAAACCAGTTTCCAGTTACAAATTCAGGAGAGGAAAAAACTCCATTCAATCAAAATTGCAGCCAAATAGCGAAGTTCGAAATCGGCTGCATCGTTGCCATGGCAACCTTACGTAGTATGACTTCCCCAACACGCTAAAATGGAGGATGTGACGACACAAACGTAGCGCAAAAGGATTTTTTCAAATTAGCTGTACTAGGGATTTGAATTAAATGATTGGTTCATTGCTGAATCGCTGAATCGGCAAGGCGCGGTGGAGGAAAACGATAATTTCGAAGAATCTCTTCAAACGGAAATAATTTCCGATAAGCTTGCACGTGTGTTGTTGTTTCTTTACTTAAATTAATATTAAAATTGACCGATTCGCAAGTTTGATAGGAGGATTGATTTAGTTTTCAAAAAATAAGTAAGTGTTTTCTATTATTTTTACATGTTATCTTTCATAAAAGTTGAAAGGAAACTTTGATTTGAGTTTGAGTAATAAATTTTAAAGAATGTCCGTTCATGTATGGTTGTGGAAAAAGGCGAAAGGGGGGAGCGGGGGAGTTACATGTTTTCGGCTGCACTAACATTTTTGACCACGGGCCGCCACTGATATATTACCAGAAAGTTTACTTGAATTTCGATAATTTTGGAATATTTTTAAAGAACACGAACACATTAAACGTAATTTATGTCTTCATTGATCCGGTGAAATGAAATGCGAGAGTTTCGAAAAAATTCGACTGGGCTATATTCAAATACAGTTATTGATATGTAATAATTTAATTACTAAATTATACCAGGTATATAACTTTAAACAAGGTTTTTTTTAAATCTGCAATAAAATTATTTTAATCTCACTTAAGAACAACTTTTGTTTTTCTAAAGCATAAATAGAATGTTTAAAATCAGAAATTTTAATATAATACAAAAAGTACAGCAAAAAATACTTCTTAAAAAGTGTTCTGAATTATTTTAGATTTTTATTTTAAAAAATACGAAATAAATTAATTTTAAAATAAAATGTTTTATTTAATGAAAATTTTTATAGAGATCTGAAATTCCTGAACTCCTGGAAATTTATTATTATTCCACAATTTTAATGTTGCAAATAAATTATGTTCACAAGATATTAAACTGTCAAAAATTTTAAAGTTTTAATTTTTCAGAGAAATAATTTTACATTCCTATTTATTTTTTCTTTGATACCAGCATGTTAAGGAAAAAAATATGAGAGTTTTCTAATGGTTATTATTGTTGAGAGACTCGTAAAATAAAATGTGTGAGATTTTTTTACAATCTCATCACAATAGATTACAGAACCGAACAATCTTTTGTTTAGACTTCAATCCAACGTCGAATTGCAGTTGCCATCGTTTATCTTCAGAACTCGCATTCAAATTTGAAAAATAGCTGATATTCCCCCTCTTTCGTTCTTTCAAAGTGTTCGAAGAATTAAAGAAGGAACAACAAGTCAGTAAAAAAGCGCTAAAGAAAGAAGAAAAAAATACTTTAAATGCGCTAACAAAGATCAAATAAAAAAATGCAGTAATATTTTCCTTTTAGCTGGAGGCGTTTTTTTTAATTGATGGAGAAAGGTAGAAAGTTTTAGAAATCACCATAAAGGCTTAAAAAAAAAAAACTTTTGAGAATAGAACCAAACGATAATTTCCCTTTTGTTTACTAACGACACACATGGCAGAAAAAAAAATGACAGTCCAGTAATACAATGCACCCTCATATAATTTTAACAGAAAAAAAACCAGAAGTTTAAATAAACAAATGAAAAATTCCCCCTTCTCAAGAAAAGATAAAAATGTTCGAAATGAAAAAAAATGTAAATGATGATTGAATATTCCGAAACAATAGCTCGTTGTCCGTGACGGGTTTAGAAAAAAAAAATGGCGAAAAGAGAGAAGAGTGGAGAGGTCTGCTACCTTCTTTTATGAGAAATAGAATAAAATATATTCGTTCACAATGGGCGGTAGAAAATGGTGGGCGTAGCTTTATGGTTCGTTGAACAAAATAGTTCATGTACAAAGGTTGGCAGAGACTAATAAGTTGCAAGCCGGAATTGCATTCACTTCAACTCTCATTCTCGTCACGTAAGCCCTTTGTTCTCATTCGAAAACGATATAGAGAAATTTCAATATTAAAACATAACACAATGTCTTTGAAGGATTTGAGAATAATAGGGAAATATGGGAATCTAACATGGGCGTTGGCAGACATTTTGTGTGATGACAATTTTAATTTAAATTTCGAGAATATATAAAAAAATTATTTGCAAGTCAAATGGCAAAAAACAAACAAATTAAATAAAAACGTATAGTTGTAAAAGAAGGCCTCACCTAGAGAAAATCTATTACTCTTAATGCATTGCATTAAAAACCTATTTTCTTTGAATCGGTTAAGAAATAATGAATAATTTTCTGTAAAAACTGCCCAACATTTAAGAGGTAAAAAGAAGACTTCAACTTTTGTAAATTTGAGCAGGTATTTCATTTATTATCAAGCACCATAGGACAAGCCAGTGGGCTCCAATACGAGTTCTACTATTGTTTACATCCAGGGTTCGAAATTACGGGATAAAGTTAGACGCCATTGGCACCTACAGTAATTTTATTTTGGCAGACATTTTGTGTGATGACAATTTTAATTTAAATTTCGAGAATATATAAAAAATTATTTGCAAGTCAAATGGCAAAACACAAACAAATTAAATAAAAACGTATAGTTGTAAAAGAAGGCCTCACCTTGAGAAAATCTATTACTCTTAATGCATTGCATTAAAAACCTATTTTCTTTGAATCGGTTAAGAAATAATGAATAATTTTCTGTAAAAACTGCCCAACATGTAAGAGGTAAAAAGAAGACTTCAACTTTTGTAAATTTGAGCAGGTATTTAATTTATTATCAAGCACCATAGGACGAGCCAGTGGGCTCCAATACAAGTTCTACTATTGTTTACATCCAGGGTTCGAAATTACGGGATAAAGTTAGACGCCATTGGCACCTATAGTAATTTTATTTTAGTTGCTAAAATTGTATGCTAAGGCGTAATTTTAAAATAATTCAAATTGGCTTTAAGCAGAGCTGACAACTGTTATGATATTTTATAATCGTTAAATCTACTTTTGCATCTTACTTAGCTATCTTACTGACAAAATTCCTGAAAAGTTTGTGAGCAATTATTGAAAATCAACGTTAGGCGTAAAAAAAATGACGCCCTGGCGAAAAAATCGGTCGCCAAACTGAAATTTTTATAAAAAGTTATTCGCCAAAAATGACGCCTGCATGTAAAATTACGGTCGTTAAAACTAAAATTTTTAGACGCAAAATACAACTAATGACCGCTAAATTCGAACCCTGATCACACCAACTATTTACCAAAGATGGTATTCTAAATCGGATGTTACGCCATTTTTAAAATCCGTTGAACAAGGCATATTATTAGATCCGGCAGCAATTATTCTTTTCCTCGTTCGAACCCACTTGAAGTTTTTTCGTAAACAATTCCATTTGGATTCATGACCCCTCCCGAAGTAATGTCATTTCCATTTAAAACGAGAGTTTTACTTATTCGCAGTTTGTTCAACTTCCCCCTCCAGTCGTTAATATTCGCAGATCTCTTGAAAAACTAATTATCCATCTCCCGTCCAGCGAGTGAGGTCAAACGCATGCGTTTTGACCTTGATCAAGAAATGCAATCTAATTTGCAAGTCGAGAGCTGTTGGATGTGCTGGCGGACATTTAAATTCGTCGTTTCTTTTTATATATCCTTTAACCGAGGGCACATTCATGAAGTGCTGGTGTAGTTATGAATTATTAATCGAAATTCGACATCGCAACTGGTTTTTATCGGTCGTTATTTTGCAGTCCTTCAGGTTCAACTCCATTTTGTTTGTGAATGCAAGGATAATTGCGATTGCCGTGCACTTTAGTTTTGTAGTTTTAAAATAAAACTTTAATATTCGTTTAATATGTAGGTGTTTTGAGGAATAGTAATAATTCATAATTTCCCCACATGCACAAAATGTGAATTTTTAAAGGAAAACTTGTGTAAACCATAACTGACATTTCTGTGTCTACTACTTTGATGATTACATATAAAAAAAATTATTTATTAAAATATTTTTGAAAAATCTTCCTGGTATCATTAGTTTTTGGGTCTATTCTCTTAAAAAAATAATTTTAGGGACACATTTTTGTAGTAAATGTAGTGATTTTCACCACATGCACAAAATGTGAATTTATGAAGGAAAACTTGTGTAAACCATAACTGAAATTTCTGTGTCTACTACTTTTATAATTACATATAAAAAAAATTATTTATTAAAATATTTTTGAAAAATCTTCCTGGTATCATTATTTCTTGGGTCTATTCTTTTAAACAATAATTTTAGGGACAAATTTCTGTAGTAAATGCAGTGAAATCAAGTTTTAAAATAACATTTGCCTAAAAATGCTGTTCTTGAATATTGGATTTTGCTACTAAAAATACTAAATTTTTAATATTTTTCATGATTTAAAAACCTTTAAATGAAATTTCCATTGGGCGAATTTCTAATTGATTTTCCATAAATAATGAAGACTGCTTTTGTAATTGGCTAAAATAAGAAAAACTTAAAATTTAAGAAAGTTTTAATTACACGTCTTGGTGTGCGGAAATTTTATTTTGCAATTACTTTTTCTTTATGAAAATTGTAGAATTTTAGTAAAGAAAAAATAAATGCATCTAATTAAAGCCCATGAGTATTTGGACTCACAATAAAATTTTTCACACAAAAAAAAAGTTAAGTGTGGTTATGTGTAGTGACAGTTATGTAGAATGTGAATTCTGGGGAACAAATAGAGCAATTACATGGTGATTTAACAAAAATATCAGAATGGGCTGTTAAATGGGGTATGTCTTTTAATATCAGTAAATGTCAAGTGTTGCACATTAGTGTTAGAAATAGAAAGGCTGCATATGTTTTACAGGGTGCAGAAATCAAAAATAGCGAGATTGTAAGTGATCTGGGTGTGTTGGTAAAAGAGGATTTTAAAATGAGTCATCAATGTACAGTGGCTAGCAAAAAAGCTAATAGAATGTTGGGGTACATCAGAAAAAATGTTTCATCAAAATCTAAGGATATTATCTTGCCATTGTACAGAGGTTTAGTAAGGCCACATCTTGAGTATGCTGTACAGTTCTGGTCACCATATCTTAAAAAAGACATTGAATTTGTTGAGAAAATTCAGCACAGGGCTACTAAAATGGTTCAAGGGTTTTTAGGCATGAATTATGAAGGCAGATTAAGAAATTTGAATATGTATACTCTGGAAGAGAGAAGGGTTAGGGGAGATTTGATTCAACTATTCAAATTTATCAAACAAGGAGATGTGGAGGGTTTAGATTTTAATATGAGTGATAGAACGAGAGGTCATGGGTTTTTAAACAAATCCCATTTTCATCGGGAAGGGAGAAAACACTATTTCTATAATAGGGTAATTGACAAATGGAACAACTTGCCAGTGAATATTGTTAATTGTAAAGGAGTAGCGGATTTTAAGAAGTTAGATATGCATTGGGGGATAGTTAAGAAGTACTAGATGGACCAACCTTGTTGGGCCTTGAGCCTGTTGTTGGTCGTCATTATTTGTATTTGTTATGAATAGTTAATAAAAAAGAAATGTTGGTGGCAAAGGTATATAAAGTAAATGTCTGTCATGCGCCGAAATCTAGCGGCGCAGGATCCACTACTTCCAAGAATGAACTGTTTAGTTTTAATTTCAAACTGTGTTTTCATGAAATTATCACTTATACCTCTTGACTTCACAGTCACCCTCATTTGCAAAATGTGTTAGTTGTTAAAGTGTTTATTTCAGTTGTATATTTTTGAAATACGAAGTGTAATAAACATAGCCGATATATTTTCCATCTTAAAGGTTTTTAATAAATAAATAGATATCTTTAAAAAAATCAACTAAAAAAAGCCCTTTAAGTTTCAGAAAAATTGAAAAATTTCTTAAGACTCGTGCGATTCCAGACGTTTTACAAACCAAACTAAGTTTAGGATTATATAACTACATTATTGAATATTTTAAACTATATTCAAACTTCGAATAAAATTTTGTTTTCAATAAGAATTACACCCTTAAATCCACCGTCAACTTAAAATAATCGCTTAAAACGAGTACAAAGTTTCAAAATGTTGTAAAGAATTTGCTTTAACTAGTTTCAAAATTTGTATGCTTTACAGAAAAGGTTTCTAAAAACATTGATAGTTCACATTAAAAAGAATTTTTTTACTATTTCATTGTTACAGAATATAAATTTAAAAAAATCATGCATTTAAAGTTTAAATAAATTTAATGAGCTTAATTTTCAATTCTGAATTACAATCAATCATGTTCTTAGAACAATTTGTATAATCGCACAAGCATGGATATCTATAATTTGTTCGATGGTGCCGTGGTTCAATATTCCCTACAATTTAATATATCCAAGATGTGGTGTTCACTCAAGAAAGGAAAAAGGTAAGGGCTATTTTTTTTAAAACTAAGAATGAAAATGAGTGAGTGACTATTGCGCACCAAATAATTTGCAATAGAAAACATGAAAAACCTCCCCTTCAAAATCGTAGAAACTGCCACGGAAAAATATCGGTTTTTAATAGTTTAAAAAAATGTAAAAAGAAAACATTTAAAATTCGAAAAAATTATTGATTTTTCTATTGTTTATCATGGCTCGAAATTAGGGGATAAAAGTTAGAAATCATTGGCACCCAACAATTTATTTTAGCTGCCAAAATGTTTTACTTAGGGGCAATTTTAAAATAATTCAAATTCCTTAAGCAGTTGCCAACTGTTACCGATATTTTTGTAATCATTAAAGCTTCTTCTGCATAAAATTAGAAGCATGTTTCCATTTGCACTCTAAAAATCAACGTAAAATATTATGACTGGGTGTAAAAATACGGTTTTACAACTGAAATTTACATTAAAAGTTAGGCGTCAAAAATGATGACTAACGGTAAAATTACGGTCGTTAAACTGAACTTTTTGGCTGCAAAATGACTAACGACCACTAATTTCAAATACGTCTATTAAGAATAAAAAACATATACTAGAATTCATGCAAAGTTTTCGGGAATATTCAATTTCTGAAGATTGAAAATTAAATTTTCCAGACTGTTCCAGGTGTTAAAAAAATTTTAGGAGCAAAAATATGAAAATTACGGATTTTTTTTAAAAGAGAAATGTTAAGAATCGTAAAAAGGAAGTGCTAACTTATCAAAGTATAAAAAAAACGAAAAATAACCTTTTTTTCCACATTATATTTTTGTAACGAAAATTTCCTGGATGGTAAGGGGAATGAATTTAATAAGGCATCATCTAAACATTTTTTGAAAAAATCCCCTACTTTTCTCAGAAAAGGTGAGAAATTGTTTATTTTCCCTGACTATTCCAGGTGAGTGGAAACCCTGTCAGACAAATAACTACAAAACCGAATTAAGACTAGGGAAAAAAAGCATACAAGATAAAAAGGTGGGGCTCCCTTCAAAAAATGCCATTAATATCTTGTGTTATAATAAAATTATTTAACAATTTTATTTTTAAAAAAAGTATCCTATTTGATCATTAAAACACTTAACTATAATTTAAAACAAAAACTACAAATATTTTTTATATTCATGCGTTTTTATTTTTCACTGTACAAAACCGCCATGTTTTTTTAAGTCACTATACAAAGAAAAAAATAGCTTTATACAGTATTTGTACAGGAAAGTAGTACAGCTGAACTGCCACCAAAAAGGATTTGTATCACACACAGTAGTACATTTACAAAATACGAGACAGTCTGCCAGAGACGGTCTGAAGAAACAAAATAAGAAACTTGCATGCAAACAGAGGGGGGCCTTCGTTGCTAAACAACACACTCAGTGCAGGGCACGGCCTCGTTCTCTTTCACTTCGCCAGGCAGAGGGGCAAAAGACTTGGAACGGCTCTCCAAATAAGTTCAAGGCTTCTTGCGTCATTTCGGAAATAAGTTTTAAAATCTCAAATTTATCACATAAAATTACAAATGGCGAAACCAATTTTTTTTTTTAAAGAACTAATATTAAGAATGAGGATTGACAAAAAATTCGATTTAAAATATCCAAACCTACTATTGTACAAAACAGGAAATTTTTACAAACAAATGTAAATTCGAATTTTTTAGTTTTAAGATACTCAACAATGGATATTTTGGTAGGGTTCACTGAACAAAAAAAATATACTATTTTGAATTAGAGGTAGATAGTTGCTTTAAAATCAACTCGTAACAATTATGCATAGAATAAGAAATAATTTTTATAAAATGAATCATTGATGTTCTATTAAACCATCACATCAGATACATCACAAAAATAAGTAAACATTTATAAAATTTGGCACAAGAAACCAGAACAGTATGCTTTATGTGGCTATCAATACTAATGAAAAAAACTACATTTTATGGAATTTGACATTTAAAGTAAGAACTCTAAAATTGATAGAAAATTCATTTTCATCACTGGTTTACCATCTGTAATTTTCAAATTGAAAGCTAATGAACGATTAACCATGTTAATGCAGTTAATCTATTAGCGTTTAGATAACCAAACCTAATTTTCTTACAAGTAGGTTTACTCGAAACATTGAACTTATCTGGAGGCAACACTACGCAACATTACATTTCCACTGACACTAAAATCTAAAATGCGTACTCTTTGTATACACGTAGCAGGATGGAACCGACTGAACCCGTGAATGACAACATTAGTGATGCAGGACCGGATTGTAGAAGGGCAAAAAGCACACACCCGTTTGCGAGATCACAGACTATAAGTGACAAATAGAAGGGTAAAACAAGAAATTTATATTTTTGATAATACATATTTTTTTGCCCACTCCAAATTTTGGAAGAATCTAAGAAATTAAGTTAAAATATGTATTGCTAAGACTAACTAAAATTAACAATATTAATCCATGAGAAATGAGTGAATAATTCAAGTGCTAAAAATACTTTTTACAATTAAAAGATTTTTTCTAGTTTAAAATTTAGATATTACATTGAATAGCAACAAGAAATATTTTGATTTGGCTTAGTTAGCAACAATAGTAATATGGCTAAGCCTAATAATAGTGTTACGACTAAGCCTAATTAACAACACAAGTTATGATTGTGAATTATTTTTAATGTCGAAGTATATTCTATTTTAAAATCCGGTCCTGTAAATGAAATGGCAGGAGCAAAAGATGAATCTATAAGACATTAAATGAGATTTCACTGCCACTCATTCACTACAGTTATGCACTTTCTTGAGCCAACAGGCTAAAACTATTTTTCGAAAAACATTTAAAATTGTGCTTGGCCCGAAACGTCGAAGGAGCCAGTCCATCCGTGTTAATTATTTAAAAAGGTCCGACAACAAGATGTATGGGTGTGGTTCTTGTTTCCCTGACTTCATTTTAAAATCCTACTTTTTTGTGCGTCACAATTCATGAAAAAATGTGTCTGTGGTAGGAATAACACATGCTCTTGCACATCACACGATCCATGCTACAAAATGACTAGTATGGAGCGACAGGGTATTATTTCACATTTCATTTTGTTTTATCTCACAGTGAAGCTTCTTTGATATATTTAGATACATCACAAATTTCACACACTTACTAATCCATACTTCACATTAATGCAACAACAGTTTAATCTATAAATTAAATACCAGATGAAGTTCGGCATTTAAGCTCTAGTTGAAGTTCGAGAACGCAATCACGGTTTTGAAGAATGTACACTGATATGTGAAATTAAGTCTAATTTAAAAAAACGCACCAAGATCTCGAGAATGTAATGTTTAGCGGACCAAGTAAACAGCTGGTTTTTGTTTGAAATATTGCACTATTTCAAGGAATATATACATTTTGATGTTTAGTTCAATGCATTAAAAAATTTAGTTGAACCCACATGCTTTCCAATGGTATATGCCCCAGTATGAAAAATTGTAAATAAAAATTTGGTTAAAATACATTGTTCAGTACACCTGGGCGAACCGACATTTGCAACGATAACAAGTACTTGGCAACAAAAACTGGTTTGGTTGCCAATCAAAGAACTCCATTTTCCGCCTGCATTGACGTTTGGCGGCAGGTTACCGAATTTGGCGAAAAATCAGGTGTACTATAGAATAATTCTTAACCAAAAATTGAATGTATCAGTCTGGCACATAAGGACTAGATTACCCTTTAAATAAAAATTTGTAAGACAAATTTTGAATAGAAGATAAATTTGTTTTAATTACTATTTAATGTACACTATTTACAACTGTCCTCTACAAATTATATTTGAATAATTTTGCCCTCTAAAATGCAGATATTGTATCAAAGAAATGATTGTGACTGCTCAATCAACACCAACTTAGTTGATGATAAAATTTTAAACATCCCAGTTCTCGAGGATGCAGTGCACCACTAAAATCATGGAACAATAAACTGCTATGCAGCTTCAATTATTGAGAAAAAATCAGCTGTATAATTGGGAGCTAGCTGCATTACACGCTACAGTTGCACCCTTATGAAAATTTCAAAACATATTTGAATTACATTAAAATCCCCAAAGAAATTCTGAAAATTTTTATGCAATTCTATGGCTGCACGGAAGCCAGGAAAGTAACGGGCCACAACCATAAGATTTCAAACAAGGCGAAATCAAAGTCTCGCAGCCCATTGGTCGAATGTTCATAAGGCTGCAATAGCTGCACGACATCGAAAAAATTATATACAATTTTCCTCAGCTCTTTTAGTAACTGTACCGCAATGTCAAACTTCATCTGAGACTTAATTTGTATGGCACATTATGTGAATTTTTTTCGTTAAACTTTACAAGGAAAAAAGCACAATAAAAACTTACTGAGTCGTAGACAACTTTCAGAATATAATCCATGGTGGCCGCCAATCAAAAATGATCTACTACCCAGAGTTTTTGTTTCTTAAAGCAAGAATCACAGATATCCTCGTGTTTAAAATATTGCATCTAGGGAAGCGTAAGCAGCAGGCGTATTATTCCAACGTTTCCATTTTGAATTTTAAAATCCACCAGGGCAACAACATAAGAGACAATCACTTTGGGATCACCAGTCATTGTTGGCCATCTTTACACACTCGGATGGCAAGGTGCATTCGTAATAATTATCACATAATTAGGGCTGACTCGTTCGGTTCCTCATGGAACCTAGCACATTTTTAAAAATGGAGATCACAAGTCGCTACAGATATATATAAGAGTCTCTGGAAAAGAATCGGTGCCAAACTACAATGCACAATAATAGTCATGAAGAATTACAGTTAGTCCAAATACAAATAGAAGTGTTTGAATTTTGCAACTAAAAACATTGGAAGTGCTTCAAAGTTTAATTTGCATGCTTTAAGTATATTTTGACTTCGACTGCAATACCTCTTGGGTTAGATGGAGATTTGAAAAATTTATGCAAAGCTAGAGTTACTTTTACTGCATTGAAATCAAATAATTTTATAAAAAAAAATCAACAGTTAAAATTTATCTTATTAATAAATTATGTTTTGATAAAATATAACGTAGTATTTTATAAATAGTAACAGAATAGACGAACACAAGCGTGGATGTTACTATAACCGTCGGATCAAGTTTTGAGCAGTACCATTCACCTTTTTATTGGTGCCACAACATTTAAAAAATTTACTTATTTATATTTGCATGATTACGAAACATGCAAATGTATATATATAATTAAAAATAACTTGACATTTCAAACAAAAAAGTATTTAATTTTGAAAACATTTAATTATTTTGAGCTGTTTTAGGCAGTTCTAACGAAATTTCAATGCAGTAAATAAGCAATTCATTTGCCAAAATTAATACACAAAAGAAAATTCAGCAATTAAAAATAATATAATATTTTAAAATATTCCGAATACAATTTAAAAAGATAAATTGACACGATAAGCATTGTACATAACATAATAAAAATATGGTCAGGGTTGGAAATTTTACAATGGATAAAATGCATAAAAGATTTGTTAATAAATATATATATTTGATAGTTCTTGAGAACTTAAAATTTATGAATAAATAAAAATAATAAATCTTTTAATGCAATGCATAAAAGGTCATAACTTGAAAGTATATTTTCTATTTTTTTTTTTTTTTTAGTTTTTGCAAGTATTTTTTAAAAAACAATTTAAAAAAGAAAAATAACAAAATTTCAAGAGTTTCGGTTATAAACGACCATGGCAAAATTAGATAAGGCCAAATAAGGAAAATGTCTATAATACACAAGAGATCTTACACCAACACAAATAAAATCTAAAAAAAAATATCTAAAGTGCAAAACAAACACAGCAACACATACAATAAATGAAAAAGGCAACACAATTCTAATTGGTACTTGCTAACACCTATCCCTGCTGGCATCTAGCTTGTAACAGACTACAACTACGACATTCACTACTTAAAAAGTAAAAAATAGAAGTCAATGGAATATGAAAATCACAATACAATAAAAAAAAATTGTGCTTCTCGCTTGACTTTAACACAACAGGAGAAAATAACTCAAAAGAGCTACAATCGCCTAAAGCGTAAAACCAATTTTAATGCAAACTTTTCGGAAATATTGTTACAATTACATACTATTAGAAGAAACAACAGTGGAAGAATTCGGCAACGACCATGCTTCACAATGGCAAACTATATAAAAAGTTTTAAATTTAATAATTTTCAGAAAAATTAATCTTTTTTTGTGGACTGTATTACGTTCCTTTCATATAACATATAATTATGCAATTAAAAATATTCACTATAAATTCAATTGAAATGTTGCTGTGAAGCATGGAACGTTAAAATCCAAAATTCTTCCACCATTTTTTTTAGCGCAGTTATACACACCATACTACTTAAAACATCAAAGTTATTCAATATTCATAGAAGATCCGAGGATTTTTTTCGCAGAACAAAAGTTCAGAGAAAAGATCCAGAACAATGTTAATCCAATCCAGGTCGATATCAAGAGTTAGCTATCCTGAATGCAAAAATTGAAATTTAAAATTGTGCTCGTTAAAAGTTTACCACAAGGACAGTCAAATTTTTACATTTTTTAACTTGAAAAGTAGCCTCTTTAGAATTTTAAGATAAATTTCACAATCGTCGAAGATTTGCCTGTTTATATTTAAAATATAAATTACAATTCAAATTTTGGAAGAATGCAACAGAATATTTATGATAACATTTATTTTAAAGATGATTAGGAAAATTTTTCGAAATACTTTTGATTCTTGTAAGTTTTTGGCATGTAATTTTAGTTGGCGGCAATGGAACATTTTAAGTATGATAAGGAAAACTTACAGGAAATTAAATTTTTTTAGGCCTAATTGATCTATTTGTGTGAAAGGTAAAATTTAACTTAAAAAAGAAAAGAGGCAACACTTATACAAGGCAAAAATTTAAAAAACGACCATCGACACGTTAGGGGATATTAAAGGAATTCGTTTACGCTTTCTAAATCGGCTGATTATGGAATATCACACTTGGGTGGTCCCTTCCTGAAATTTCATATTTGTACTCACAAGTATTTTAATTGAAACAATTTTTTTCTCAGAAAAACAAACATGTTACAGCACTAAAAAAAACATGTATCACTGGGATGCGGCAAAAACGCTGGCGGTAATGGCCAACCGCTCTATGCTGTTATGAATGACGATTAGAGTCAATGCATGTATGAAAAGATGGTATTCTACATGAGTCCTTGGGGGAAGGGGGCTGTTTTTGTATTTTATTACACATTTTCGTCCGATGAAACGCGATGGTCGTTCAACGAAAATTAAAAAGTCGTTTAAAACTTTAAGGTGTTTTATTTTTTTAGAGGGGTGGTCGAAATGATTCTTTAGCTGGCAACGAATGTGGGGAACTCGTAGCTAAGACTGCGTGGGTCCATGATGAATCCAGATTCCCGCAGACTCTCCTTGCACGAATTGGAGGGGCGATTAAACTTCGGGGACGGGGGCGACATGCTCATGGGGGTGCACGAATCGGAGTCATCCTCGTCATCGTCGGACGACGACGACGCAGACGATCCGGACGACGGAGAAGACGAGGGCTGGATCTTGATAGTCCTCTTCGGGGTGCTCCACGGGGAATTGTCGTTCGCGGGCACGCTGGACCGAACGGAACCGTCGTACAGCACGCAGATGGACCCGTTCTCGCCGATCCGGTACGAGACTTCCCGGGGATCGATCCACATTGTCAGCTCGCTCGGGAACAGGCTGGGCAGGGTGTCTTCAGCGAACCCGCATTCGGTCCCCGCACGGGACAGGATCGGGTCCATCTTGTGGTTGATCCGGATGCATCGGTACCCGGACCCCTTGCAGGGCTTCTCCGGGAACCAGTGCTGCTGGTAGTGGTCGCACAGCATGTCCTCCAGCTTGCGGCAGAAGTGCTCGAGTCTGTCCGTGGTGTTGTTCTCGGACTTGCCGCAGTGGATCCTGACCAGGTTGGTCAGGAAGTGCGACGCTTTTTGGACCTCCACTCTCATCTTGACGGGCGTTTCTTTAGTTTGGTGGTCTTGAAGTGGATCTGGTGGGCCAGCTTTGCTAGCGTGGTGGATCTTAGGCCTAATGGCTGGGGAGTCAGACTCGGCGACTTGCGGTCGGCAATCGTGAGACTTTGGGGGGCGCTCGTAAACTCCGGCGATGCCTTTTTAGGATGCACAATCGGAGCTGGGTTGGATTGTAGGGGTAGCTTTTGATGTGCTAGCGATTCCGCCTCTCGGGGCACAGACGAGGAAACTAAACTTTACCAGCTGGAGACAGTCACGAAATGAGAGGAAAATAGTGCTCTTCTAGTTAACCTGGACGCAAACCGGCTCTCGTCGGTTAGGTCTGACGTCACACCACGCCACCTAGACAGCCAATCGGAGGGGTTGTTGACGAGATTTAGCAGCGAGGTGGCGCCATCTGGAATTATGCGCACTACTTTCTTATGATCGCGCACAAAGGAGTACGATATTTGGGATTATTCGCTGTTTTGGCAACTTTCGGGTAATGAAAGGAGTCTGAAATTGGTGGATTTTCGTAGAAAACAAAGTAATATTTTGAAAATATTTGTGTATTTATTTGTTATCAGCCACTATTTTCTAAATGCACATCCCCTTCCGCATTTTTTGCGTTAAACATTAAATGGCATGCAACAGTTCAACAATTCTTAAAGTATATTTAAGTTCAAAATGAGAAAATATAGGAGCAATATTATTGAATATAATTTTTTTTGTTGTATTTTTACTTTATTTAACTTTGAGTATTCGAAAAAAAATACTATTAATATTACTGGGTTTTAGGAATTTACATTCTTGCGATTTCTTTCCTTCTATTTGGCGATTTAAAAATTTCAGTGATGGCAGCCCTGTGCGCACAGATCATATCAAAACATGCTTCAAGAAATAGTTGACTGCATAGAACAGCATATTGACATAAAACGCAATCTCGTAAATATTCGTGAAAAATTGTTTATTTTCGTTCTGCCAACCGAACAATTTACTCGCATCTGTTTTGAAATCATACGAAAATCGCAAAGCCATTAAAAATTAAATAGATACGGAAAATCTCAATTCATTGTGTGCCTATTGAGATACATTTTCCCTGGTAATTAATAATCCAATTTAGTTTATTTAAAAACCCCAATCTTTCACTTAAAAAAATTCTGTGCGTTTACTTCAGTAGTAAGTTTTTTCTCACTATTAATACAAAAAGCATTCTTAAATGGGATATTTGATTTTTTTTTATTTGCTAAAATTATCGTTTGGAATCTTCTAAATATGCTTGGAAAATTCTAGAACTGTTTTGATGTTGTAGTCTGGAATTGAATTCGAATATCAAGTCCAATATTATTTCCCATCATCTCCATGTTAGGAACAGATGTAGTATAGGACATTTGGCGCGTTTTTGTTTTTGGCGACGAAAAATTGCCGTTGACCAGCGCTATGACGTCATAGGGTTGCCAGATTGAAAGTTGCTACAAGGATCGGAATATACCAACAATGTCAGGTGGGGTTGCCATACCATAAATTTATCGCCCCAATAAAACACGCAAAAAAAAAACGCATGCGCCAAATGTCCTATACTACATCTGTACCCCATGTTATTCTGAATAAAACTAATATATATTCTTCAAATATTGAATTATTTTCTTTTTATAAAAATGAAAATGCAATGAAACAGAGAAAAAACGCCACAAAAGTGATCGTACACAAAACATTTTCGAATAAATTCGTAAATAAAATTATCGTTTGTCACTTTTTTTTTATTTTTGCATTGTGGTGACATTTAATATTGGTGGTATTAATTTTGGCTTGTTTACTTCGTAATATTCTATTTATTATTTAAAAATTCCATTATTGATAATTTCTCATCATAATGATGGTAAATCATCTCGGAGTATCTCTAAATTAATAAATTTATCCAATTATACGTGCAGTATGTGATAAAACGCTTTAAAGAAGAAAATCGGATCAAAAACAAGGTAAGAAAATGTCATCCGACAAAGTTAACTCAACGTGATCAGATATTTATAGTTAGAAAATTTGTGAAAAATCGACGTTTGAGTGTTGTAAAAATATCTACAGAATTTAATGAAACATATTCTATTTAAATTTCAATCGAAACTGTTCGTCAAGTGCTCAGATTCCGTGTCCTTGTGCAAGGGTGCAAATTAGCATCAGGACTAGGAATTTGGTTAGGATGACAGCATAATGAATCAGTATGTTTATTTAAATATTTTAACACACAATTTCAAATTATAAGCTAAAAATGTGGGTATTGGAATCGACTTTGTTTCTTATCAAGATAACGATCTTTAGCACACGGCTCTCAACATTTGCCTGTATAATTGTCCACAAGTTCTGAAAAAACACCTCAGCCGCTGAATTTAAACGTAATAAAACACTTATGTAAAGAACTAGATGTTAGAGTACGAAGATACGACATTAAACTTAAAAAAGTAATAATCGAAGTACAGAAGAAAATGATACAAAAATTTAAAAAAAAAAAATGAAATTTATGCCCATACGTTTAAAAGTTGTTGTGGATGTTACAGGACATCCTACTAAGTACTAATTTGCCGAAATATTGGAATATTTATTAATATGTAGAGATATTTTTAAAGTATACAAAGACTTTTGTGAGATAATTTTTTATTACTTTTTAATTATTGATTTTCCAAAAAAAAAAGTTTTACTATGTTTTTAAAATATTTTATATAGTTTTGTTTAAGAACAATTTATTTTTCTTATTAAAAAATTTCCTATTTTGAAATATTATTTTTTATAATAAATAGAACAATATTTCTCAGAAATTCGTAAGTGTACGAACACTTATAGGAGCCACTAGTATGTTTTTAAGGAACAAAAACTTAAATCGTCTTTTCTTATTGTTTGGATTGTCTATATTAAGTTTTTCGCTAAGGCTTTTTTATTATTAATAATTTAGAAATGTATAATTTTTAAAGCATGTTGTAAAATATATGCATATTATAAATTAGTTCGTACTCTATAAGTAACAGTTTTTTTTTAATTACTAAAGTAAAATAAAATATATATATAAAAAAAAACTTTTTAAAGCACATGCTTTTATCAAATGTACTAAAATGCAAAAAATAACCATTCTATACTTCTTGAAAACTGACTTTTGTAACATTACCTTTTCCTCCACTTGCCCCTTGAATTCTTTTCTCTTCAACTACTTTGAAATATGTTGAATATACTTTTGTTGGAACTGACTAAAAATAAAAGCGTGTGGCGCTTATTATTGATATTATATTTAAGATTTATTAAGAATTATTTAACATTTCAAGATGATAAAAGAAGACATTAAGGTTTTAGATATCATGTGTGAGCGCCCCACGCTTTTATTTTTAGTCAGTTCCAACAAAAGTATATTCAACATATTTCAAAGTAGTTGAAGAGAAAAGAATTCAAGGGGCAAGTGGAGGAAAAGGTAGTGTTACAAAAGTCAGTTTTCAAGAAGTATAGAATGGTTATTTTTTGCATTTTAGTACATTTGATAAAAGCATGTGCTTTAAAAAGTTTTTTTTTATATATATATTTTATTTTCTGCTTTTTAGTTATATAAACATGTATATTACCATTGCTTTGTATAATTAAACCTCTTTAAATTATTTCAAGGCTATAGCATATATTTATTCAAACATTAATTCCACTTACTAACATGCTACATAAATTATTTAACAGTTCACCTTTATTTGATCATAACGTTAAATTACTACTTTTAACTCCTCCGAAGTTATAACCTATCAGAGTTTAGTAATGTGCTTTACAAAACCAAAATTGTTTAATAGCGGACAGTTCTGTCAATAATAGAAAGGAGTATGAAATATGCAATGCAGTTGGGTGGAAGGTTTTTCATCATCTTATTGGTGATTCCCTCTTTTCCTGGGGCATTTTTTATTTTGAGAATGCGAATTGCATCAGTGATTTCTATGGTTTGGACGGTTTCATAGCTAATGTTTGGAGGAATGAGCAGGAACACTTGTCATTCGAGTTACCAAAAACGCCCTCCGATCATGTCCGGGGAAGCCGCGCATCTTTTAAGCGCGCGGAACGCGTGAGCACTTAAAAGTGCCATCGAAATGCCCCAAACAACTGTCCGAAGGATCGCATGTAAGCACCATGATCGACTTCCCAGATCAGCGTAATGTCCGCCATTTTGCGTCAACTGTCCATGGTTCAAAAATACGAGGCATTCGTTCCCGATATGGATTTCCTTCGAGATAGGCACCGAACCGTCGCCAATAGCCCACTGTGCAGCTCTAGTGAGACGTTAATTAACCAAACCAAACCGCCATTTTGATTTGGCGCCAAGAAAAAAACGTCATTTTTACCTTGGCGCCAATTTTTGGACTTGGCGACAACGGGGCACCGTACACTAGGAATTTACTATAATTTTTTTAAACATATTAAAAACTTATTGTCGTTTTCTCAACGAATAAAATTATTTCATCTATATATATATCATAAAAATTAAACTAATGCAATAAACATCGCTATATGCAAATTAAATGAATAGGTAACTCACTTGTTTGTTGTTACACAAATTATTTTTTTTCCTATAAATCCTTCTACTTTTAACTCCTCCGAAGTTATAACCTATCAGAGTTGTAATGTGCTTTACAAAACCAAAATTGTTTAATAGCGGACAGTTCTGTCAATAATAAAATTGAAGAAGAAACTATTACTGTAAACATCTATCATTTGGTTTAAAAATATTCAAAATGGCGACGGAAAGCTTTTCTGTTGAAGCAAAACCAGATCATTGCGCATAATTTTTCGCGCATTCATCTGACGTCATTTTTGTAGATCATCAGTTCGAGTCTGGCTTTCGCCAGATTTGTCGATTTTAAAGAAAATTCATTATTAATTAGAATTAATTAGTAATTAACAATTTTATGGCTAATTATTGTATTGTCACCGGGATTACGTATGTATGCCAAGTTTCAAATTTTTATGACAATTAGAAGTGGGTTTAAATTGAGTTACAAGATTTGAGGACACATCACACCAGACAGTGTGAGTTAAATAAAAGCATGTAAAAAATGGAAGTTTTTAAGAATTTTTTTATATTATTATGAGTATACATATTTATATAAAAATCAAATACATGACGCAGTATACATAATTTGTATACCAATTCTTATGTAATATAGTTCAAAGGATCTATGAAAAATATAATTATTTAAAAAAGCGTTATAAAAAAAGCTTTAAATTTTTTAAAAATATTACATTTAAAAAAAATACAAACAATTATGGAATTTTTTTATGAAATATTATTTTCGCACAAAAATTTAAATAATTTACAATTTTCAAAAAGTAAAAAAAAAAACTCCGAACCGTCGACAATAGCCCAATGTACAGCTGTAGTGCGATGTTAATTAAACAAACCTTTATGAGAAAAAAGTCACTAGTCTTAGAAAAGGGTTTCATATTGCCATAATAACAACGAACAAGGAAAAAGAGGGGCCCGGTATCCCAGTGGATAAAGGCGTTCAGCTTGTAATCAGAGGTTTGCTAGTTTGAACCAGAGAGTTGTAATATTAAATAGAGAGCGCCTTCAATACCAGACTCTCGTAAGGCCGCGGTGTCAACATTGAAAAGAAAAACACACATCACGTGGTTATAGCGCTGCCACATTTGGCGTTCAGACATCTGCAGGAGTTTCAAATTTGGCACACTTTCTTCCCTTTTGGTGATAAGGAGTTCTGTCAACTTTCAACTTTTTAACATATATGTACAGCCGCGGAAAAAAAAAACGAACCACTGATGATTATTTCGTTAGTTTTTATAGTAGAGCTAAACTTAATATACCATTTTGTAGGGAATAAAGTCTACTATACATTGATATACAAAAAATTTGCATAGGGGACTATCTTCATACTCGAATCCGCACCAACTTTAAAATTTTCAATAGCAACACCTACTTTTGATAGCGCAGAAATGTTCCCCGCCCTCAAAATAATTTAAATACACATTTTCGTTAATTTCCTACATTTATATGCAGAGATATTAGACAATATGTATCGATCTTATTTGAGGGGCTACTTCCACAGTGAACAAAGTATTTGTGAGACTTCGAAATAAAGTACGCTGGTAGAAAATGTTTTGGCGTTAGCAGTGGCTCTTCTTTTTCCGTGGTCATTCATTCCCCCACTCCCGTATACCCTCCGCCTTTATATATGAATTTAGAATTTTATGCCAACACGCGATCACAGCGCTTTTAATTCTCAAAATTAGTAGATTCCTGTTAAGTTCTGCAGATTTTAAATTTGTGTATGACCCTTTAAATGATCATTTGATGCACATTATAATATTGCCAAAAAACTACAAAGAGGAAAATCATGAAATTTTAGATATGCATATAAAACGTTTTTCTGAATCCATCACTATCAAAATATAACATGGTTGCTATTCATAAATTTTATGAATATTAATATCCTAATTTAAATAAAATTAAAAAATATACATATAAATAATGAAAGTTAGTGTATTTTATTTGGGTCGTTTAGAAGTAACAAGGATAAAAATTTCAGCTTAATAAAATTATTATTTCGAAAGATATGATTAAAAGTTTAAGAAATTCATTTAACATTACGAGTTCTAAACTTTCCATATTCATAATTAAAAAACTACTTAACCAAATGACTTGCAAATTGATATTCGACGATAAATTTTGTCGTAGATTTTAAATATTGAATCAAAATTGGGTGTTGCTATTGGAAATTTTAAAGTTGGTGCGGATTTTAATATGAAGATAGCCCTCTATGCAAATTTTTTGAATATCAATGTGTAGTAGACTTTATTCCCTACAAAATTGTATATTAAGTTTAGCTCTACTATAAAAACTAACGAAATAATCATCGGTGGTTCGTTTTTTTTTTCCGCGGCTGTACGTATTTACTTATTTTCAAACAATATGCGCTAAATATTTCCTCTTCATTAACGAAACGAAAATATTTTATTTGTGTTCAATACTCGAAGAAGCGAAACTCTTTATATTTCTCAGGTTTTGTTGTTCATATTTTCATATTGAAGTATACAAAATAACAATTAAAAGAACTTCGCTTATGGCAAATTTTTTACATAAAAACGTAATGCAATTATTTCAAAACTACAAAGTAAGAAAAATCTCCTTAATATATCTGTTAAACTCCCTTAAATTGTGCCACTCGTTCAAAAAAAATTATATTTAAATACAAAATTAAACACAAAACCATATTACGATACTTCGATCTCGTTTAGTTCTGAAAGTCGCCAAGGCCTGCCAAGTAATATTGGCGCATGAATGAATTGGCATTTCCACCTATCACGTGGTTTCAATGATGGACACACGGAAATCAGCATTTTTATTCCTCTATTTGTATCATTACTCTATGGTTTGAACCCGTGCGATAGGTTTGACAATGAATCGGTGGGTTGCTAGCTTCACTAAATACTAGAAAATCGTCCAGAACATCTACCAAATTATACCGGCGTGTATACGGGACTCGTGCACGATAAATCTGATCGGGGTCCAAAGTCCTGACGCCTATTGATGGCGTGGGAGCCAAGCTCAGGTGTTGTCCTTGTCATCTGACCATGGTGTTCAAAAATACGCGGTATCATTCCCGTGTGTTTCCTTCGAGATAGGCCCCGAAACGTCGCCAATAGGCCACAGTGCACTTGCACTGCGACGTTAATTAACCAAAACCAAACAAGAAAAAAAGAACATTTGAATAGAAAAAAAAATAATAATAGATGTAACTTTCAAAAACAGAATTATTGAAAAATCTCAATTTTTTTTTATTCGCGAGCAAGGGACGAGTTGTTAACAACGAAATGTATAAATTATATTAAGTAACAACAAATCTTTTTGGGGGCCCTATCGGTATTTTAAACGTTTTTCTCCTTAAAGTTTGTGGTTTTTAAATTCCGATCAACTTGTATACCTTTTCATTTATTGATAAAAACACATTTTATATAGTACGTTGAAGAAGAGCAACACCTGTTATTTTTTTTTTAAATCTGAGCAGAAATTCAAAAGTTAATTTTTATCAATTTTGTGTACAAAAAAAAAAATTTAAATACAAAACCGTTTAACGTAGAATACTGACAATTTTTCGTAGAAAAAAAAAAATCGTATATTTAAAAAAAAAATATTGAAGGGATTCGTCTTTATAAATATGACCACATTCGAGAGTTCATTTTTATCAATTTTGTGTACAAAAAAATCTTTAAATACAAAACCGTTTAACGTAGAATACCGACAATTTTTCGTGAAAAAAAAATCGTTTTTTTAAAAAAAAAAATATTGAAGAGATTCGTCTTTATAAATATGACCACATTCGAGAGTTCATTTTTATCAATTTTATGTACAAAAAAATCTTTAAATACAAAACCGTTTAACGTAGAATACCGACAATTTTTCGTGAAAAAAAAATCGTATATTTAAAAAAAAAATATTGAAGAGATTCGTCTTTATAAATATGACCACATTCGAGAGTTCATTTTTATCAATTTTGTGTACAAAAAAATCTTTAAATACAAAACCGTTTAACGTAGAATACCGACAATTTTTCGTGAAAAAAAAAATCGTATATTTAAAAAAAAAAATATTGAAGAGATTCGTCTTAATAAATATGACCACATACAGAATTCTCCGACGAAATTGTAAACGTTGCCCTATGGGGCTCGTCTCACTCGCAAGTGGGTTACACTTCCCTATCATAATAGATTTTTCAATGTAATTCGCTAGTAATCTTATAGAACATTAATTTGTGAAGCGACTGATACTTTTTCTGAGTGTTTCTGATCAAAAGTGACGGAGTTATGGCTGATAAAAGAAAACAGTACGCCGCCATCTTTGAACGTCATTTTGAAGGCTTTCCGCACTTCGGAATGCTCAGGTCTTCTTTTGGAAATTTTTCTCATCCATAAATATATATAAAAAAATGAGCTTGTTGGGAATTTGTGGAAGGTTATGGGGTTAATTGCCTGGCTGTAATAAGTTAAGAAATTAGTTTCAAAAGCGCAGGTTAAGATATGCGTGTAGACTACTGCGCACCGATCACAGAGTAGTAATCGAGCTACATCTCATAGCTTTGTTGCAAAACCAGATACATTCAAAGGGAAGAAAAAAATATTCTCTCCCGAGTTGGGAAAATTTGTCTAAAAAAATTATTATTTAGCAAATGAAAGCGAGGGAAGATTAGAAATTGACCAATGCAAGATGAAATTTAAATTGGACCTTAGAACGGTCACTGCATCGAAAACATGCGTGCAACAAATCAATACTTTCGAGAGAACTGTTTAATATTAACTATAAAAGAGCTGACAAATGTCGATAAGTTGCAATAGGGAATTTTTAGCTCTGATGAGTTGGGAATTTCGAATCGTTAAGTTTGGTTTGGGGAATTAACGTCGCACTACAGCTGCTCATTGGACTATTGACTTTGGTTCGGAGCCTATCTCGAAGGAAAGACCCGGGAACCAGTGGCGGCTCGAGCACTATAGCAAGTACAGCCGGGCTGCACTTAAATTTATTAGTTTATTTTAAAACTAAAATCAGATATTTTACTAATTTTCTTAAATGAAGATTATAATTGAAAATGAAATTTCTACGGTAGTAAACAAAATCTCCGATAAACACCAAACCTGTTACCGTAATGCACAATTCGGGAGGGGAAAAAAACTACATTTAATCATAACTGCAGCCAAAAAGCGAAATTCGAAATCGGCTGCATCATTGCCCTATACGTAGTATAGAGATTGCCCCCCCCCCCCCCCCTGCTGCTAATGCACTGCATTTGTGAGAAGGTACAGCAGAAATAAATTTTCTTATTTTAGCTGCACTTGAGATTCGATAAGCATTGGCCCGTGCGTGAAACGCGGGGATGGGTGGGTGGAACAAGAATGGTTTTCATGATAAATTTACAATTTTTCTACTGTTTCAGGACCATTATGGTCCTGCTGTTTCGTTATTTAAATTAATATTAAAATTGACCGATTCGCATGTTTAAAATAAAGGAGGATTGCTTTAATTTAAAAAAAAATAAGTGTTTTCTAATTTTTTCGCATGTTATTATTTTGTAAAAATTGAAAGGAAACTGATTTGAGTAGTAAATATTATATGGTCAGATAACGAGGATACATGAGTTGAACCCGAAGCAGTGAAGTTGAAAAATTCGAATTCCTAAGCTGGGAATTTCAAATCGTCGGGTTGGGAAATTTCTCGTTTCAATCCCCTCAAAAAAAAAATTGTGACGGCACAAGTTCCATTAGAAGTAATGTAAGAACAGTACAAGTCCAATGACATTCCATTAGACTAGTACTATTCTTATCGCCGATTCAATTGAAATTATGATGGAATATTTTGTTTTAAAAACGCTGATGTAAAAGTACTAGAAATGATGGATATATAATAAAAGCACTTTACGAAGCGCACAATATTATAGCTGTTCAACAACACCATTGCAAACAAAAAGTGTGCCCACACAATCAATTTTTTTTATTTCACTAATTAAATGAAGGCTATACATTAATAAAAAGACGGAGACATAAATTTTGCAAATAGTGATCATATCATTTGTAAATTGGCTACGCCCAATTGCTTTTATACTAAGAAATATGAACTTATAGCTTTAATGAAAGTAGCTTGAAAGCTAATAATATATCGGCATAAAATATAATTTGCGAGCACATTTACCAAAATCTTCAAAAATATAAATACAAATTGCAACACAATATTTCCCCCCAAAAAACATTACACAATATTTACAAAATGAAACACAATATTTCCATTCAAAAAGCAACTCCTGAAAATATTACAACTAATTTTATACTAGTATCTACATTTCTTGAAAAAAAAACCTGCTGCTTATGAATATTTAAAAAATATATATATTGCTAAAAAAATACACTTAATATGAATAAGACAGATGCAAAACAAGTTATATAAAAAAAATGAGATTTTTGTATCATTACCTACTTTGCCTTTAAGATTTACTTTAAGTTAAGAACAAAAATACATTTAGTTATAAAAAATCTCAAGAACAAAAACTCCCAGTGTTACAACCAGTTATAATGTATTTTCATGGTGTTCTTGAATAACTAAAAATGTATAAAACCATTTTCGCATCTCTGTACTCGTATGCAATATAGTATTAAGAGGGTTTTATAATAAAATTTAAATTTGTCCTCAAAAACCACAAGAAAATACACAATGGAGAATTTATTGTTCTGCCTCATACGACCTTCACCTGAAAATAATCCGCCATCTTTTTATTGTTCCAAGAACATATTTATCTAAAATGGAAAATTTTTTTAAAATAAGAATTTTGCTTATATAAATAAATGGGTCAGATTTACTGTACGGTCACCCTTGGCACGATTTTTTCCACATTTGGCGATAATTTTTTAAAAATGGCAACCCCCCTTCGACCCGACAAGGAATTGCAGCAATCCTATTAGACAACAGTTGTTTTCTTTAGATCTCGCTCGTGCAAAAAGTCGCCAAAATGGCGACTTTTGGCAAGATTTTGAAAAAGTCGCCAAGGGTGACCGTACAGTAAATTTTTACCAAATAAATAAATACAAGCACACATTTGAAAGGGATGTTCTGGATCATCCTTGAAATTCTGATTGATGATCCTGATCATCCTCTTCTGGATTTGAAAAGATGTTAAAGTTCTTATGTCGAGTTCACCTTTAACTGTCCAACTAAAGACCTGACACATAACATTTTTAATACAATTGGGCGTACTTTTAACACACTGCAATACCCATGAGTCTGCATCTCACAGTGAACACTATCTTCGACACTCTGGGCCGCATTTGTATTTTCGACGATTTTCAGATCCGCGACAGGAGGAAGGGTTTCAGCAACCCAGGGCATTTCATAAATTCTGGGCAAGTCCGCATGGTTGAATTCGTTTATAATAGCTCGAGTGCAAAGTCTCGCATTCCGTAATACACCATCTTCTTTGAGTAAATGCTTCCTGCTCAGTTCAATATCTTTAGACTGAAAGTATGCGCCATTTTCAATAAATGATACAAACCATCCAAAGGAAGTTCTTTACACGAATAAGGGGGGACACGAACAAAAGATTGGAAGGCTGACCTGCCCCTTTTATTTACTATATTGCAGGTAGCACCTGCTTTAAACAAAAGCTTTACGATTTCTAGGCTTGCAGCCACCGCGCAAGGAGTAGGCAAACCACAAGAAGGAAAAATAGCAGCATATATCAAAGGCGTGCTTCCATGACAATCTTTAGCATCAAGCTCACATCCCTTCTTCAGAATTGATTTCACTATTTCTACCCTTCCTCGTCTACAAGCGTAATGAAGCACCGTATAATTGTCACAGCACTCCATAAACCCGACAAGATACTCAAAGATATTAAAATGTCCATTCTCAATAGCCAAGAGCAAAGCATCGTTTACTCTGTTATTATTTGAATTAAAATGATGAGTGCACAGGCGAGACAGCCAGGGTTCTATCCAATCTCGCATAAATGATCCAACATTCTTCACAAGAGATTTCACTACATCCAGCCATCCTTCGTTACAAGCAAAATGCAGCACCGTCCAGTCCCTGCAGTCTGCGCATGCGATATTGGCTCCATGTTCGATGAGCAGTTTGACAACACTTTTATGTGAATATTCAGCCGCGATGATCAAAGGTGATTTACCATCTGAAGTTTTAGCATCGAGGTCGATATTGAACTTACCTTCCAAGAGGGTACGCGCTATCCCCGACCATCCATTCCGAGAACAATAATGCAGCACTGTCCACCGATCTTCATTCCTGCACTCGATATTCGCCCCCAATTGGATGAACACTTGGACAATGTCCTTGCGTGAATTTCGAACAGCAGTGATCAAAGGAGTCCAACCCTTCCGATCCACAGCATTCAAATCGGCACCGCTGTCTACGAGACAACGTACGAGTTCTCGATAGTTTTCCCTGGCAACTTCCCACGGCATGTCATCTGCCACGTAATGCAAAGGTGTGCATTTATAGTTGTCACAACTGTCCACAAATACCCCTAAACTGAGGAAATACTTCACGATGTCCTTGTGGCCGTGTTTTGCTGCGATGTGCAGAGGTTTGGAGCCGTCCGAATTCGTAGCATTACCATCGGCACCTTTTTTTACCAGATATTCAGTTATTTTCAGATTGCCACATTCTGCAGCCAAACTCAGCAACGTTGCGCCATCCTCGTTCCTAGAATTGACATCAAGGCCTCTATCCAGAAAAAACCGGATCAAAGTTCTTGTTCCTTTCTTGTGAACTGAGCGGAATACTCTCTTCCAGTTTACGTCATCCATAACTATCTCAAAACTACCAATAAACTTCAAGTATCGAATGAACAAAATACAATATATGATATTAATACTGCATAACAATCTGTTATGTTCAACTTGGTTGTTTTTAGATATTAGTCTTAATTTCGTAGAATTCTACAATTACCGTAGCCATCACAAAACGGAAAATTATTTTTAAAACGTTTCAACCATTGCTGCCAGGCTTTAAAGACTAATAAGGCTAACCAGGCTTTAAAGACTCCGTGACCCAGTGGATAAAGGCGTCAGCTGGGATCAGATGATTTCTGGTTCGATCCTGTGTGACGGACTTGACAAAGAAAAGTAAAAAAGTAGTGATCTTGCGATCGGAAGGTTACCAGCTTCACTACAAAATACTGGGACTGTCGTCCAGAACATCTACCAAAATTAACGGCGTGTATGGATAAAGTTGATAGGGTGCGGGATAAAGTTGATAGGGGTCCGAAGTCCCGAGGTCTATTGAAGGCGTCGGGTGTCAGTTCAGGTGCTTCTTCGACATCTGACCATGGTTCAGAAATACGAGGCATCATACCTGGGTCTTTCCTTCGAGATAGGCCCTGAACGGCAGCCATCAATAGCCCACTGTGTAGCTCTAGTGAATGATTAATTAACCAAATCAAAACAATCGAATAAATAATGAAAATGAGTGTTTGTTCGGTTAATTAAGAGTTTCACAGTGGGCTATTGGCGACGGTTAGTGGTCTATACCGAAGGAAGGACCCGGGAACCATGGTTCTAACGGAAAGTTCCAATTGCGGTGGCTTGGTTTGGTTAATTAATGTCGCACTAGAGCTGCACAGTAGGCTATTGGCGACGGTTCGGGGCCTATCTCAATTGAAAGGCCCGGGAACGATGCCTCGTATTTTTGAACCATGGTCAGATGACGAGGACAACCCCTGAGCTGGCACCCAACGCCTTCAACAGACGTCGGGACTTTGGACCCCGATCAGATTTATCGCGCACCAGTTCCGTATACACGCTGTTAATTTTTTGTGGATGTTCTGGACGACATTCTAGTATTTTGATAGCGAAGTTGGCAACCCTCCGATCGCAATATCACTACTTTTTACTATTCTTCTGTCTAGTCACTAGTCCATTGCAAGGTTTTGAACCGGGGACCCTTGGATTCCCAGCTGACGCTTTAATCCACTCGGCCAGAGAGGCTGCGGTCCATGGCAACCTTTTATCTGGGAGATAAACGATTGTTTTCTTCTTTGAGAATATGGTAACCTGGCTCCCTTCGGCCGCAATTGGGCTATTGCAGGTTCTAAAATAACTAGGTGCATGTATGAATGTGTTTGTGAATGTGTTCCCGGGACTTTCCTACGAGATAGCTCCCGAAACGTCGCCAATAGTCCACTGTGCAGCTTTAGTGTGACGTTAATTAACCAAACCAAAAACTCAATTTAAACGATTAAATTCCCAACTTAACGACGTCGAGTTAAAAAATACGAGGTATTGTTCCCGGGTTTTTCCTTTGAGATAGTCTCCAAATCGCCGACAATATCTCAATGTGCAGCTCTTGTGTGACGTTTTTTAACCAAACGAAACTTAGCGATTCGAAATTCCCAACTCAATAGTACGAAACATTCCCAGATCCAACTTATCGACATTTTTCAACTTTTTTTTTTGTTTATGTAATATTAAACAGTTCTCTCAAATGTATTGATTTGTTCCAATGTAGTGTCCGTTCTGAGGTCTAATTAAAGTTTAATCTTACAAGTTGGGAAATTTCTAATTCCTCGATTTCATGTGCTAATAATATTAATTTCCTTGAGGCATTTCCTTGAGGCCCAACTCGGGGATTTTTAAAACTCGAAATTCCCAACTGTTAAGGTTTCCAGAATATATCCGATATTCCAGGTGCCCCCCCCCCCGCCCCACTTCCCACAACGGGCCTGTCTGGTTTATTGATGGAAGTCGTTTAAAGAAGTTTTTGGTGTATAGTGTATATCTGATGAAAAACATAGAAAATATAATTATTACACATTTCATTAAGGTATACGTATACACACACCCGATTTTCCTACACATACACACTAGGAAAAGCGGGAATCGATCAAAAATTAAAAAATATTTTTTTGCCCTGTAATTACCAGACATCCCTGTTTCGCCGGGACAGTCCCGGTTTTTCGTCTTTTTCCCGGAAAGTGTCGGGGGAAGCTCAAATCCTGGGATTTTTCATTTATACATATGAGCGTCGTTTATAGACGCCCTAAAAGCCAGTATTTTTTCTGAAAATCCCCATTACCGGTGAAAAGATATTCCCTATATATTGCTGGTGCGATTAACAGTCCCAGCTCCCCCTAGGACCGTTCCGGGAGCGTATGAACGGGGATCTTTGAGCTTGAGGGGAGGGGCGTGTTGGGAGAGCATGGAGCATCATGTTCACCTATTAAAACGTTTGCCATGAATGCGTGACTTCGAACCAAGAGATTCCTGGTTAAATGCAAGTTTTATTTGAAATCGTCCTCATTTTTGACAAAATAAATTTCGTAAAAAAAAAAAAAATATTTAGTTTGACGAAATATTTAATCGGAAAATTCATCAGGCGTCTGTTTCGTCAAATATGACCAATGGCGTACGCAAGGTTGAAAAGAGGGTCAGAAAGAACATTTATTTCCGTATAAGTGTAATAATACGTTTTTTATAAGAACATTATGCTTTAGAATTCTGTAATACAGTTCAGGATCCGTATTATTAGTTTTAAATTAGCTTATCCTGCTTCTGTTAAGGATGGCAGCTGAAAAGCCGAGGACGCAGAGACACATTCCTACATAATTCCTGGTTAGGTTAGAAATGCTGTGAATTCGAACTGCACAAGAATGGTTGCCATTGTGAGAAAAAGTTTCAGTTCTCATGGATTATAGTGACCATATAAGGATGTGAAACCGGGGTTTTGAAGACATAACTTAGAATGATAGGATGCACAAATGCGCGGGAGTAATTTAGAAGATCATTATTGGAAAAGAGAAGTGATTTAGTAATGGAGCAAGAAATATACAGTCAAAAGAATCAAAATCAAGAGCTACTGCAGGACGAAAGTTTCTTCAAAGATGAGCATGTATTTTTAACAGTGTATAGACGGCCCTGCAAATAGTGTCGGCCCGTGGTCGAAAATGTTAGGTTAGTCCAGCCGAAATCATGTGAATCCCGCCCCCTCTTATTTTCCACAAACCATAGATGAACGGTAGTTCTTTATTAATTATTACTCAAATCAAAGTTTCCTTTTAATTTTTACACGAAATTATAACGTGCGAAAAAATAGAAAACACTTACTTATTTTTTGAAAATTAAAGCAATCCTTTCTTTTAAACATGAGAATCGGTCAACTTTAATATTAACTTAAATAACGAAACAACAGCAGGACCATGTCCTGAAACAACAGCACACAGTAAATTTATCACGAAAACCATTTCCGTTTGGATATATTCTCGTAAGTTCTCGTTTCACACAATGGCCAATCAGTTTATCGAATCTCAAGTGCAGCTAAAACAAGAAAATTCATTTCGGCTGAACCTTCTCACAAAAGCAGTGCATTAGCACGGTGAGGAATCTAAATACTACGTAGAGGTTGCCATGGCAACGGTGCAGCCGATTTCGAATTTCGCATTTTGGCTGCAGTTTTGATTGAATCTAGTTATTCCCTTCCTGAATTGTGCATTACAGTAACAGGCTTGCTAGTTATCGGAGATTTTGTTTACTACCGACGAAATTTCATTTTCAATTCTAATCTTTATTTAAGACAATTAGTAAAATATCTGATTTTAGTTTTAAAATACACTAATGAATTTAGGTGCAGCCCGGCTGTACTTGCTGTAGTGGACGAGCCGCCACTGTATTTCTGCAAATACAATGGTTTTCTGTGATCCCGCATCCAGCGAACATCGAAATGGAACAAAAACCCTGAAAATTCTTTTTAGGGGGGTGCACCAAGGAACTCAAAATCCTTTCTCGTGTTACTATGGGCGGATGTGACCCCTCCACCAACCAACGAGGTCGTCTGAGGGGGAGGGGGATGCCCTCTTCCACACGCACTACATCCTCTGAGAGTGGAATTATCTTCTGCGTGAGCCCCCATTCACGGAAAAAAAATACCGTTTTCTGTTGGAGAGGCCACTCGGTGAAAAAGCGTTTTCTTGACAAGTAACTGGTGGGAACAACTCGGAATTTGACGCTCCTCTGGGGGGACACACATCACGATGAGATATGCCTCGCAGATTGATGAGGAGTTACAGCAGTAGTTCGCAATGGGGATTCGCAAGGGGGGGTCATGTGGGTCATAACCCCCCTCCCCCCCACATTGGTCTGAAAAGAAAGTTTATTTCCATATATACACAATAATCAGTGGCGGCTCGCCCACTATAGCAAGTACAGCCGGGCTGCACCTAGATTTATTAGTCTATTTTAAAAATAAAATAAGATATTTTACTAATTGTCTTAAATGAAGATTAGAATTGAAAATGAAAATTCTACGGTAGTAAACAAAATCTCCGATAAATAGCAAGCCTGTTACCGTAATGCACAATTCATGAGGGGGAAAAACTCCATTCAATCAAATTGCAGCCAAAAAGCGAAATTCGAAATCGGCTGCATCGTTGCCATGGCAACCTCTACGTAGTATGGAGATACCCCCCATGCTCATGCACTGCATTTGTGAGAAGGTACAGCCGAAATGAATATTCTTGTTTTAGCTGTACTTGAGGTTCGATATGCTGATTGGCTCGTTGGTGAAACGAGAATTTAGTTGAATATCTCCAAACGGAAATGGTTTTCGTGATACATTTACTGTGTGTTGTTGTTTCTGGACATGGCCCTGCTGTTGTTTCGTTATGTAAGTTAATATTAAAATTGACCGATTTGCATGTTTAAAAGAAAGCAGGATTGCTTTAATTTTCAAAATATAAGTAAGTGTTTTCCGGTTTTTTTCGCATGTTATCATTTCGTAAAAATTGAAAGGAAACTTTGATTTGAATAGTGAAAAGAATTTCCGTTCATGTATGGTTTTTGGAAATGTATGTTCCGTTCATGTATGGTTTTAGGCGGGGGGGGGGGGGGGGGGGGGGAGAAGCGGGGGGGTATTCACATGATTTCGGCTGCACTAACATTTTCGACCACGGGCCGCCACTGATAATAATATTTTCTATAAGAAGATAAAACGCTAAAGACTTCTGTGGTAAATGTGTTTCCGTATTATTGGTTTTCAATGTAATTTAATCTGGTTCTGTTGTTTTGGGATGCTGGCTAAAAAACCGAGGACGCACAGATCCTCGTCATCATTGCTGGTTAGGTTAGGAGGTCCTACATCATTGCTGGTTAGGTTAGGAGGTCCTACATCATTGCTGGTTAGGTTAGGAATGATGCGAGATCGCAGTACTGCCAAAGAGAGGTTGCCATCGTGACCATATATGGACATGAAAAAGGGGTTTCGAAATCAGAATTTAGATAAATAGAATGTACAAATGCGTGGTATTGATGAGATGTTGATAGTAATGTATAAAATCATTATTGAAAAAAGAAAAGAGATTTAAGAAAGGTTCAGGTAATAAGATTCGAAAGTAACGTGAGTACAATACACATATTTGATATATTTTTTTTCAATTTATACTAACAAAGGTGAGTGGGGGTGTAATAATTAAAAGTGGTCCGAAGAGCTATTATTACATTTAAAGCTTTTGATCTTTCACAAAAAAGCAGGCTTTGTTGGAGACGTTTACCTTTTGTAACAAAAAATATAAATATGGAATACAAATTTATTAGTTAATAAAATTATATTTAAAAAAAAAAGGTCAACCGACTTTAAGAAAAATGCGCTAAAAAGTAACAAAATGAATTATTTAATATCAATTTTATATTTATTATAACTTTTTTTTTTTTAAATCGACGTCAAAATTTAGGTATGTTTTTTGTAAATTGGAACCAACTTCAAAAAGTTGTAATAAGCATAACATTGATATTATATAATTAATTTTTTTTTAATTTGGTCGTAAAATTAAAAATTATTTTTTATCTTTTAACGCATTTTCTTAAAGTCGGTTTTCCTTTAAAAAAAAAGGTTTTCCATTTTTTTTTTTTAATAATTTCAAACTACACCAAATATATGTCAATCGTGCTATTTGATATGAGGATAATATTGCCGAAATAGAACCCCATAAAAGCCTAACTTTGTGTATTTCTTGCCTTGGTAGCTGATTTTATAACATTTTATACATAGGCGTTTAAAAGGGAAAGGCTACGGGAGTTCCTCCTATAGAATTTGGCTCAAAGATCTTAAAAGAATTTTTGAATTAAATTTAATAAAATTATGTTAATTTTAATTATAACAAAATTGTTAGTTTCTTTAAAAAAATATGCAATTAATTAATAAATTATTGATAAATAACCTTTGTGTGTTAATTAACATCTATTGTTAACCAGTCCCAAATTACTAATTAACTTAATGCCTATTAGCGTTTTTTTTTTCGATATTGCTAAATACTCTGAGCATGGAATTTCTATAATTTTAGAATTTCTAAACCCTAGGTTTCATGTTGAAAATATTGCGGTCGGAGGGTTGCCAGCTTCGCTACAAAAATACTAGAAAGTCGTCCAGAACATCCAACAAATTATACTGGCGTGTATACGGGACTGGTGCACAATAAATCTGATCGGGGTCCAATGTCCTGACGCCTATTGAGGTTGCGTCGGGTGCCAGTTCAGGTGATGTTCTCGTCATCTGACCATGGTTCAAAAATACGGGGCATCGTTCCCGGGTCTTTCCTTCCAGATAGGCCCCGAACCGTCGCCAATAGCCCACTGTGCCGCTCTAGTGCGACGTTAATTAAGCAAACCAACCATCTAGAAAATATTTTTAATAAAATGTCGATGATGTTACCTAAAACGCACTAAAGCAAGCGGTAGTTTTCCGTCGACTGTAGTTAAGTGCCTTCCCAGCCGTAGCGACGAATAGAAGAATGGACTGTGTTATCACATCTCAGAAGACGGCATATGTCTCCAAAATAGAGTGCTACTCGAAAGCTGTCCAGACAAAACTACTTTTTTGTCGACGCCGACGATCCCACAGTCGGCCGAAAGACCGATGCTTGACTCAGATAAATAAAAGCCAGCGAACAAAAGAAAAGCATGCAGTCGCACCTTCCTTTATGTGTCGTTAAAAAGTGGCAAAGTCGAGGGTATCCATTACGCTGCAAAAAAGAAGGTACTTAAAAATAAGTACTTGGACATACTCGTTTTTCTTTGAGTACAATTGGCATCGTAAAAGAGCGATGACGTACACAAATTTAAGTAATTGTGCTTTCGCAAAAATGAGCAGTGTGATTTAATATTGTGAATCTCGGCTTCTGTTCAAGCCATTTTAACAAAGCGATCTGACAAACTTAAAATAGGTGTTCAGAAGATGGTTTTCCACATCGTTTGATGTTGATTGCTTGGAAACTGAGATTATACAACCCCCGACGGTCTGGTAGTACAATGGATAAGGCACTGGACTGGGGTGCCTTAGGATTCAATTTCAATTCTATGTTACGAAATGTCGAAGGTTTCAAGGAACCACAAGGTGCAATGGCATTTTGAAATATATGAAAATGATAATAAAATATTACACTCGTTTTTGTATCACCCTCAAATGACTTTAATCAAATAAAAATAAAAATGGTAAGAAAAATGGTAAGAAAAATGAAAAGAACTTATATCCAAAAAAGTAAAACAATGCCACTGTAATTACCACAAATGAAACACATTTTTTAAAAGAACCTAAAAGTATTAGGACATATTTATATTTTACACACCTGTAATTTTTCTCTATCATAAAATCTTAGTAACTATTTTTGTTAGGACAGTGTTCACTCTAGGCGTTTTTTGAAGGGCGGTCCGCCCTGCCCGCCCTTTTTAAATCTTGATAGCGCCCTCATGCCTTTTGGGAGGAAATGCCGCCCTCTTTTGCCTTTTTCAGCCAAGTACAAGTGTTCTTGCTCCCTAGCTTTTTTAATCAAGCACAAACGTCTTTGCTCTCCTAACTGTCTTTAAAAAGAGACATTGATCTTAAGGTTTTCAGTGTAAATCGGAATTAAATTAATTAAGACAGAATAATTTTTTTTTAACTACGCTAGATAAATATGTGGTAATTTCACGTGAAGGGCATCCCGATGTGTTAACGGGTGGATTCGCCCACCCCAAACTTTTTTGGAAGTGCCCTTTTAAAAACAAGAAGTGCCCTTTTCCTGCCAATAGCGCCCTGCCCCTTTTTATTTCTAGAGTGAACACTGGTTAGGATTTGGATTATATATCCTTCCAAATAATTTTTTTTCACAAGTTTACTTTTTTTTGGTGTGTGGTACGGACCCCTAGGCTGCAGCCAATGTCTAAATCCGGCCCTGGTTGGTAAAGTTTGTCATTTCCTAAATATATATATATATATAAATATTAATGTGAGACTTAAACAAATCATTCCAGCTGATAATGTAATTAAGCACTTTACATTAAATTTTTACTGGATTGGTACAGCTTAGGTTATTATATAAAAAAAGTACGATTTTCAACAAAAAATTATTATTTGCAGATCATTGATGGTGCAAACAAATTAAATTATTACAAAATAGTCGTTCATCCGCAGATTGACTTCGGTAAAATATTAATCGATTTTACAATTACCCTAGTCAGTCACCGGAAACATTAATCGAGGTCTTGGGTCTTTTCGGAGCATAGAGGTAATTGATTTCATCAAAGTTCAAACATCCGAGTTCCAACGTATTTATCGAATTCATCATTCATAATGACAAACAGTTATTCAAAGTGTCGCGTTTCGGCTCTCGTCTTGGCAACAGGTCAATGCCCTCCGAAGACATGTAATTGCGAATCGCTACAAACCTATGAGTAATTGAAATCTGCGCTTTTTTATCCATTGAAATAGCCGAAACGAAAAGCTGACTATCTGGGCCGCTGTTTGGAGTCGCGGTGCTTGAAAAAAGCTTCCATACAAACTTATGAATTAGTCAGAATGAAACTTAACAAATATGAAACTTTTTATAACTTTGTCAGGTGTTTTAAAAGCCAATAGGGATCCATTTTATTAACTATAAATGTCTGATGCGGATACATTTTATTTGAATAGAACAGTGGCGGCCCGTGGTCGAAAATATTAGTGCAGCCGAAAGAATGTGAAAAAATAAAAAACACCTACTTCTTTTTTGAAAATTAAAGCAATCCTGCTTTCTTTTAAACCTGCAAATCGGTCAATTTTAATGTTAAATTACATAACGAAACAACAGCAGTACCATGTCCTGAAACAACAGCACACAGTAAATGTATCACGAAAACCATTTCCGTTGTGAGATATTCTCGTAAGTTCTCGTTTCATCCACGGGCCAATCAGCATATCGAACCTCAAGTGCAGCTAAAACAAGAAAATCCATTTCGGCTGTACCTTCTCACAAATGCAGTGTATTAGCATGGAGGGAATCTCCATACTACGTAGAGGTTGCCATGGCAACGATGCAGCCGATTTCGAATTTCGCTTTTTAGCTGCATTTTTGATTGAATGGAGTTTTTTCCCCTCCTGAATTGTACATTACGGTAACAGGCCTGCTATTTATCGGAGATTATGTTTACTACCGTAGAAATTTCATTTTCAATTATAATCTTCATTTAAGAAAATTAGTAAAATATCTGATTTTAGTTTTAAAATACACTAATGAATTTAGGTGCAGCCCGGCTGTACTTGCTGTAGTGGGCGAGGCGCCACTGGCATAGAATATTTATAAAAGAACTTAATTATGTAAAATGTCTGCATTTAATTTTTTTTTTAATTTATAAGCCTAATTTACTGTCAAACGAAATCAAAATTATACCAGTCGTACTATTTGTCACGGAGTGATAGTGTCAGAATCTATCCCCTTTAAACGTAATATGGTATGTTTTTATCCTGATACTTCATGTAGCCGATTTTATAGAAGTTTCAAGCCAAAATGAAAAACAAAAGACAGTCATTTTATCTGTAACATTAATATGTTGTGTATCTTTCTGTTTTTTTGGCCCCTCTAAAAGTGTGAGGTCCAGTGCGGTGGCACGCATCGCACACCCCTAAGGGTGTCTCTGCTGACTATTATAAGAAACAGTTACATAGTACCGTCACAAATTGTTGGACAATAGGCGTTGTCTGGCTGTATCATATTTAACTGTAGTGCCACAATTAAACTATATTTTTGCCTAACTGCTTCGCTTATATTTTAAGCAAGTCGCTTTAGCTTTTGTAGCAATAAACAACGTAGTTAAGGCATAGAAAAAATAAGGGTTTATAAAGTGTAGATAACGAAAAACAATGGTCATCGTCCAACAATTTGTGAACACTCTGTACTTTTACAAGCAATTGTAAAAAAAAAAAACAGTTGGGTAGATTCGGATCGAGATCCTTTTTATTTTCCATTCACTATTAAGGTTTTAATAGAAAATCCTTAAATTTTAGTTCTTTATTTGTTTGTGACCATAAATCATGCTGTTCTAGTTTAAATTTAGTAAAATGAGGCGATAAAATTTTAGTAAAGTCAAATTAATGTTAGGACTACAGTATTTAGCATTTATCAAAGATACATTCCCAAACATTTTAGACTCCATCATAATTTTTCCACAGTTAAGTTAATTACGGCTTTTGTAAATAAGTTAAGAAAATTTGGTGGCTTGGAATGAAGACTCTGTAATTTGACTTGCAATGACCAACCTACCTAGTACCTGACCTAGCCTTCTTACGGTTAAGGTTACCTTAAAAGTTACCATAGATTACCTTAACCGTAAGAGAGCTAGGTCAGGTACTAGGTAGATTGGTCATTGCAAGTTCTCTTACAGTTAACCTAACTCTCTTACGGTTACGGTAACTTTAACCTTAAGAGAGCTAGGTCAGGTACTAGGTAGATTGGCATTGCAAGTCAAATTACCGGGTCTTCATTCCAAGCTACCAAATTTTCCTAACTTATTTACAAAATCCATAATTAACTTAATTATGGCTTTGGTGAAACCGCAACAGCTACATTGCTGCCAGGATTTGTCTTATTAGAAGTTTTTTTTTTTTAAGTAAGAGTGTACGGTTGGGCCATATTGTCAGATATCAGCAGTAGCCATGACTGTCAGTATTTACAATTACAAATATTGATGACCAACAGCAGGCTCAAGGCCCAACAAGGTTGGTCCAATCTAGTATCTCCTAACTATTCCCCAATCCAAGTACCCCCCAAGCAGTATCCACTGGCTAGTTGTTCCATTTGTCGATTACCTTGTTATAAAAGTAGTTCTTTCTTCTTTCCCCATTAAAATTTGATTTGTTTTAATTTAAACCCATGACCTCTCTTCCTGTAATTTGTAATAACTCCATTCTGAAGTTTTCTGGGAAATTTCTTACAATTGAATATATTTGTCTAACGTTTACCAATTCTAAGCCGAATCTTCCGTTTCAGCGTATTTTTCAATCCACATGTCCTAAACAGCCAAGCTCTTTCATTAGAATATAAACAAACATAACTAAAAAAAATCATTATAAAACTTTCGTAAAAGTGGGGGAAATAATGATTTTATGCAGACAAATTAAAAATTTCCAAAAACGTGGAGGTTTAAAAAAGATATTTGGAACAAGTTTTGACAAAGGTTTTATGCTGATTTTTTCTTTCTAAAAGAACAAATAACAAAATCAGTTTTTTCTTCAAGCGATGACATGTGGATAATTAATTTGGAAGTAGTAATTAATGAAATTTTTTATTTTTTGAAAAGAGTAGAGTGATTTAGAAATGAATCGATCAGAAAGTACCACTGAGCTAGAATGTAATTATAACTGTTTAGTGTAATTATATTACAGAGATTAAGGTACATATTCTTTCACTGCCGTATGAAAATTTGCTGGTTTTTCAAAAGTTGAGGGCATCTACCGAAACGAAACCGTCTTCACAGCTCCCAACAAAAATAATTTACGCACTTGCGCTCTATCTTCAAAAGTATTATCTTATTTCTTCCCCTGTGCTCAGACACAATAAGGAGATTATTATTGCTTTATTAGCTGCAAAAGCTACGAACCTGCAAGAAGAATACATTGTGTTAAAGAAGCTACGCAGCAGCGAGTGAAACAGCGGATGGATTATGCATTATGACTCTACATGACGTCGCAAATGGAGAAAGTCTGTGCCCATATATGGAAGTCCTTGTATTTTCTTCTTTCGAGCGTGGCTTTGTTGTTGCCACTCGGCGGAGTGTAAATACCCGTCTCGATTTCCGAGTGTGTGGAAGGATGAAGTGAAGTGAGGTGATGCGTTTCGAAGCGTGGAAAGAAACGCAACGGAACGTGTTTGGAAGTGGAAAGAAAGTCTTTTTAACTCTCCCAAAACTATCGAAATGGATGGCGTAATCATTGTTCGAAACTTAATCCTTTGTTGTTGTTTTTATTTATTTTATTTTATAGATAAGAGGATTGACTGATTTATTAATTGTACTCTAAAAAAACAGGATCTGCTGTGCGCATCTGCCGTGTTTTGATTGAATTATATTGAATATATTTAGATAGTCCGAAATACAAAAATACACAAGTGTATTCAAGCATAACGGTGAAATTTATTAGTTACTATGAATATACTGTAGGAAAAATTATGAGTTTTCTTGTAAATATTTAAACATAAATAAACCTGAGAATCAATCCGAATTTAAACAAATAATTGAAAATAAAATAATAAATATTAAGCTAGCCGCACACTAGCGACTTTTAGTCAACTGAGAAACTAAAAAATTACACACCAGCTGATTCTGATCATCTAATTGTACCTAACTCAAGACTGCCGGGTCTCAGATTTTGCAATCGCAAATATAAGGT
Source organism: Troglohyphantes excavatus (assembly GCA_963932185.1). Lineage (NCBI taxonomy): Eukaryota > Metazoa > Arthropoda > Arachnida > Araneae > Linyphiidae > Troglohyphantes > Troglohyphantes excavatus. Next base: position 13,924,974 of record OZ010668.1, read on the forward strand.
GAAAATTCGCGAAACTCTTATTACCACGTACAATTCCTATAAAATCGCCAAATTGTCGATTTTTTAAAGCTGTTAATGCGGTAGCGATCGAAAGGATATTTACTGCAATTAAAAGTTGTTCAGTGAACGGATACAATTCGAGTATTGCAGTTGCATACAACTAAATAGTTTAGTTGCATGTCGCATAGTTGCCAGTGCGAGTTTTTTTTTGTTGGATGGGAGATGTCTCACTTACCTTATAAACCTTTAAAAAAAAATTCGGTTATCTGGCATTTAACTATACGGAATTATCAACTAAAAGAACCGCTTGAAAAAAAATATTGTTTTAATTCGAAAATTCTTTTTTTGTTGGATAGGAGAAATATCCTCTTTGGTAAAAACTGCAAAAAACAGATTGGTTATTTGTCTGTTATATATCCGGAAATATCGATTAACCGTTTCTCCGATTTCAAAATATTTTCATTACTGGATACAGATTGTTCAACAATGAAATTCCATTCATCCGGCATTTATTAAGCCGGATAATATCAAAATATACTATGTGATGCGAGGGAAAAAGTTAGTAACAATTTGACGAAGCTCTTGCTAAATTAAAAACTAAAAAAAGAAAATAATCCTTTGAAAAAAAAAGAAAACCGACTTTTACGGACAAAATCTTTAAAAAATGATGCTATGAAAAGTGAAAATAATTTTTAAGATTACGAACAAATTGAAAAAATATATATATATTTAATATTAATATTATACTTATTAGAATTTTTTGAAGTTGGTGCCAATTTACAATAACCATACTTAAATTTTGGCACCGGTTTCAAAACGTTGTAATAAGTATAAAATTAATATTAAATGATTCAATTTTTTGCAATTTGTTCGAAAAATTAAAAATTTTATCTCACCCTTTAGAATTTTTTTTTAAAGTCTGTCTTCCTTTTTTTTTTCCTTCAAAAGATTATCTTATATCTCATTTCCTACCTTCTTTTTCTAATTTGTTTGCATTCTGCCTTGCTTAATCGAACTTCTGTCCTCAGTGTGGAAGTATAGAATAACAAAATAGAACAACACATTCAGCGCCCGTTCACTGCACTTGCCCTTTCCCCGTAGCTACTCCGCGATGGCCGCAAAGCCCGGCCGAAAACAACTTCCACTGGCGAGTTCACAGGGAAAGCTATCCTTTGAGGTTGAGCTTCCGGGTTCAGTTTTTCGCTTCCTGAACGAAGAAAAGAACAAATGAAATGAGTTTAAACTCGCATCTCCAAATGCGCATTTCCTACAGATAAGGTGATTATCCCAAACGCAAAATCAGTTATATCGAAAAATGAGATTTTGGTATAAATAAGTAATTTATGTCTCTTTGGCTTCAATTTTAAAATATAATAAAAATGAAAAGTAGGTTATTAAAAAAAAAAAAAAAATAATAATAAAAAAAATTCAGATGCAAAAGTAGCTATATCCATACTATTCACACTGTTAAAAATAGGTACTTAAAAATAAGTAAAATGTACTAATTTTTTGGTTACATTCGATGCTTATCATAGCTCCGAATACATAAGTTTCATTTTTCAAAAAGACGTACTCAAAAATGAGTAAAAAGATCAGCTGCTTGTCTACATAGGTGCCTTCATAAATTACTTTTAATAAATTACAGCAATTACAACCAGGACTTATCGGGAATCGAACCCAATCCGTTTACCTGATGTCGCCCGCAGAGAAGTCCATAGACTTATCCGTTGTACCACCCGAGCACGTGAAGAAGTTATAAACAGAAGAAATGTTAAAAAGGCGTGGAAAAATAATAGGAACTAAGGTAATTGAGTTGTATTAACTCAGTTTCCATTTAAGCCATTGACATCGAATAATGTGGAAAACCATCTGCTGAACAAATATTTTAAGTTTGCCAGGTCTCTTTGTGAACACAGCAGCTGATATTAGCGATATAAACCATACCTCTCTTTTTTGAGAAACCACGATTACTTAAGTTGGAGTGTGTTGTCGCTCATTTACGATGCAATTGTACTCAAATATAAATAAGTATGTTCAGGTACTAATTTTTAAGAACTTTTTATATTACAGTCTAGCAAATTTTAATCAAGGAACCTTTCAAAGAATCTCTGAACGCACTATATTCACTGTACACTTCAGCTTCAGGGTATGGGATATGGAAGCATACGAAATGTGGGTATGGGAGATGGTCATTATATTTTGACCACTCAGTGTAGAGTTTGTTTTAAGGTCGAAATTTTAAATTTTGGATGTTTCTACACGTTTTGAGGTTCTTTTAATCCCAAAAAATTAAAAATAGGTTGTTTTTTTGAGTTACCCGCGCTTTTACTTTTAGTCACTTTAGAAAAAAGTTTTTTTTTTTTTTTAGTTTTTAGTACAGTTAATGAAAGCTCTTTTAATTGTAATTTTAACGTACATTATTTTAAAACTTTTTAGTGACGGTAATTACTGACCTACACTGTCAAAAAAAATTGCTTAAAAATGAGTACATGGACGTACTTGTTTTTATTTGAGTACAATTGCATAGTCAATGAGCGATGACGTACTCCAATTTAAGAAATCGTACTTACTAAAAAATCAGCAGTAAGATTTAATATTGCTCATCTCAGCTCCTGTTCAAGCCGTCTAAACAAAGCGACCTGGCAGACTTAAAATAGTTGTTCAGAAGATGGTTTTCCACATCGTTTGATGTTGATTGATTAAATGGAAACTAAGTTAATACAACTAAATTATCTTACTTCCCATTCTTTTGCCACACCTTTTTAACATTTATTATTATAATTTCGCCTTGGTAGTACAGCGGATAAAGCACTGGACTGAGGTGTTTTGAATATGTGTTCGATTCCCAGTAAGTCTTAATTGTAATTATCGATATTTATGAAGGCAACCTTGGTGGATAAGCAATTGCTCTGTTTTATTCATTTTTACCCATTGTACTCATTTTTGAGTAGATGTCTTTTTCAAAAATGAAACTTATGTATTCGGAGCTATGATAAGCATCGAATGTAATCAAAATAGAGTAGATTTTACTTATTTTTGAATACCTTTTTTAAAAGGGCAGAAGACAACCATTTTGCTGTTGGTGCGGGATCGAATGTTGTTTCTAACCAAATCTTCAGTATTCCAAATTCATATCAATCGAGCTATTTACCACCGAGTTTTTGCGCCGGTATGGTTCACTGTGTTTCTACCCTGATACCCCAAGTTGCTCATTTTAAAGACGTTTCATATTAAATTCAAAAATCACTTACTAACAAATTCTATTTTGCAGTTCTAATAATACAACCAAAGCAGTCACAGTTAGATAAAAACAGATACAGGTAGATAAAATAAACCCTGATACCCCAAGTTGCTCATTTTAAAGACGTTTCATATTAAATTCAAAAATCACTTACTAACAAATTCTATTTTGCAGTTCTAATAATACAACCAAAGCAGTCACAGTTAGATAAAAACAGATACAGGTAGATAAAATAAACCCTGATACCCCAAGTTGCTCATTTTAAAGACGTTTCATATTAAATTCAAAAATCACTTACTAACAAATTCTATTTTGCAGTTCTAATAATACAACCAAAGCAGTCACAGTTAGATAAAAACAGATACAGGTAGATAAAATAAACCCTGATACCCCAAGTTGCTCATTTTAAAGACGTTTCATATTAAATTCAAAAATCACTTACTAACAAATTCTATTTTGCAGTTCTAATAATACAACCAAAGCAGTCACAGTTAGATAAAAACAGATACAGGTAGATAAAATAAACCCTGATACCCCAAGTTGCTCATTTTAAAGACGTTTCATATTAAATTCAAAAATCACTTACTAACAAATTCTATTTTGCAGTTCTAATAATACAACCAAAGCAGTCACAGTTAGATAAAAACAGATACAGGTAGATAAAATAAACCCTGATACCCCAAGTTGCTCATTTTAAAGACGTTTCATATTAAATTCAAAAATCACTTACTAACAAATTCTATTTTGCAGTTCTAATAATACAACCAAAGCAGTCACAGTTAGATAAAAACAGATACAGGTAGATAAAATAAACCCTGATACCCCAAGTTGCTCATTTTAAAGACGTTTCATATTAAATTCAAAAATTACTTACTAACAAATTCTATTTTGCAGTTCTAATAATACAACCAAAGCAGTCACAGTTAGATAAAAACAGATACAGGTAGATAAAATAAACCCTGATACCCCAAGTTGCTCATTTTAAAGACGTTTCATATTAAATTCAAAAATCACTTACTAACAAATTCTATTTTGCAGTTCTAATAATACAACCAAAGCAGTCACAGTTAGATAAAAACAGATACAGGTAGATAAAATAAACCCTGATACCCCAAGTTGCTCATTTTAAAGACGTTTCATATTAAATTCAAAAATCACTTACTAACAAATTCTATTTTGCAGTTCTAATAATACAACCAAAGCAGTCACAGTTAGATAAAAACAGATACAGGTAGATAAAATAAACCCTGATACCCCAAGTTGCTCATTTTAAAGACGTTTCATATTAAATTCAAAAATCACTTACTAACAAATTCTATTTTGCAGTTCTAATAATACAACCAAAGCAGTCACAGTTAGATAAAAACAGATACAGGTAGATAAAATAAACCCTGATACCCCAAGTTGCTCATTTTAAAGACGTTTCATATTAAATTCAAAAATTACTTACTAACAAATTCTATTTTGCAGTTCTAATAATACAACCAAAGCAGTCACAGTTAGATAAAAACAGATACAGGTAGATAAAATAAACCCTGATACCCCAAGTTGCTCATTTTAAAGACGTTTCATATTAAATTCAAAAATCACTTACTAACAAATTCTATTTTGCAGTTCTAATAATACAACCAAAGCAGTCACAGTTAGATAAAAACAGATACAGGTAGATAAAATAAACCCTGATACCCCAAGTTGCTCATTTTAAAGACGTTTCATATTAAATTCAAAAATCACTTACTAACAAATTCTATTTTGCAGTTCTAATAATACAACCAAAGCAGTCACAGTTAGATAAAAACAGATACAGGTAGATAAAATAAACCCTGATACCCCAAGTTGCTCATTTTAAAGACGTTTCATATTAAATTCAAAAATCACTTACTAACAAATTCTATTTTGCAGTTCTAATAATACAACCAAAGCAGTCACAGTTAGATAAAAACAGATACAGGTAGATAAAATAAACCCTGATACCCCAAGTTGCTCATTTTAAAGACGTTTCATATTAAATTCAAAAATTACTTACTAACAAATTCTATTTTGCAGTTCTAATAATACAACCAAAGCAGTCACAGTTAGATAAAAACAGATACAGGTAGATAAAATAAACCCTGATACCCCAAGTTGCTCATTTTAAAGACGTTTCATATTAAATTCAAAAATCACTTACTAACAAATTCTATTTTGCAGTTCTAATAATACAACCAAAGCAGTCACAGTTAGATAAAAACAGATACAGGTAGATAAAATAAACCCTGATACCCCAAGTTGCTCATTTTAAAGACGTTTCATATTAAATTCAAAAATCACTTACTAACAAATTCTATTTTGCAGTTCTAATAATACAACCAAAGCAGTCACAGTTAGATAAAAACAGATACAGGTAGATAAAATAAACCCTGATACCCCAAGTTGCTCATTTTAAAGACGTTTCATATTAAATTCAAAAATCACTTACTAACAAATTCTATTTTGCAGTTCTAATAATACAACCAAAGCAGTCACAGTTAGATAAAAACAGATACAGGTAGATAAAATAAACCCTGATACCCCAAGTTGCTCATTTTAAAGACGTTTCATATTAAATTCAAAAATCACTTACTAACAAATTCTATTTTGCAGTTCTAATAATACAACCAAAGCAGTCACAGTTAGATAAAAACAGATACAGGTAGATAAAATAAACCCTGATACCCCAAGTTGCTCATTTTAAAGACGTTTCATATTAAATTCAAAAATTACTTACTAACAAATTCTATTTTGCAGTTCTAATAATACAACCAAAGCAGTCACAGTTAGATAAAAACAGATACAGGTAGATAAAATAAACCCTGATACCCCAAGTTGCTCATTTTAAAGACGTTTCATATTAAATTCAAAAATCACTTACTAACAAATTCTATTTTGCAGTTCTAATAATACAACCAAAGCAGTCACAGTTAGATAAAAACAGATACAGGTAGATAAAATAAACCCTGATACCCCAAGTTGCTCATTTTAAAGACGTTTCATATTAAATTCAAAAATCACTTACTAACAAATTCTATTTTGCAGTTCTAATAATACAACCAAAGCAGTCACAGTTAGATAAAAACAGATACAGGTAGATAAAATAAACCCTGATACCCCAAGTTGCTCATTTTAAAGACGTTTCATATTAAATTCAAAAATCACTTACTAACAAATTCTATTTTGCAGTTCTAATAATACAACCAAAGCAGTCACAGTTAGATAAAAACAGATACAGGTAGATAAAATAAACCCTGATACCCCAAGTTGCTCATTTTAAAGACGTTTCATATTAAATTCAAAAATCACTTACTAACAAATTCTATTTTGCAGTTCTAATAATACAACCAAAGCAGTCACAGTTAGATAAAAACAGATACAGGTAGATAAAATAAACCCTGATACCCCAAGTTGCTCATTTTAAAGACGTTTCATATTAAATTCAAAAATTACTTACTAACAAATTCTATTTTGCAGTTCTAATAATACAACCAAAGCAGTCACAGTTAGATAAAAACAGATACAGGTAGATAAAATAAACCCTGATACCCCAAGTTGCTCATTTTAAAGACGTTTCATATTAAATTCAAAAATCACTTACTAACAAATTCTATTTTGCAGTTCTAATAATACAACCAAAGCAGTCACAGTTAGATAAAAACAGATACAGGTAGATAAAATAAACCCTGATACCCCAAGTTGCTCATTTTAAAGACGTTTCATATTAAATTCAAAAATCACTTACTAACAAATTCTATTTTGCAGTTCTAATAATACAACCAAAGCAGTCACAGTTAGATAAAAACAGATACAGGTAGATAAAATAAACCCTGATACCCCAAGTTGCTCATTTTAAAGACGTTTCATATTAAATTCAAAAATTACTTACTAACAAATTCTATTTTGCAGTTCTAATAATACAACCAAAGCAGTCACAGTTAGATAAAAACAGATACAGGTAGATAAAATAAACCCTGATACCCCAAGTTGCTCATTTTAAAGACGTTTCATATTAAATTCAAAAATCACTTACTAACAAATTCTATTTTGCAGTTCTAATAATACAACCAAAGCAGTCACAGTTAGATAAAAACAGATACAGGTAGATAAAATAAACCCTGATACCCCAAGTTGCTCATTTTAAAGACGTTTCATATTAAATTCAAAAATCACTTACTAACAAATTCTATTTTGCAGTTCTAATAATACAACCAAAGCAGTCACAGTTAGATAAAAACAGATACAGGTAGATAAAATAAACCCTGATACCCCAAGTTGCTCATTTTAAAGACGTTTCATATTAAATTCAAAAATCACTTACTAACAAATTCTATTTTGCAGTTCTAATAATACAACCAAAGCAGTCACAGTTAGATAAAAACAGATACAGGTAGATAAAATAAACCCTGATACCCCAAGTTGCTCATTTTAAAGACGTTTCATATTAAATTCAAAAATCACTTACTAACAAATTCTATTTTGCAGTTCTAATAATACAACCAAAGCAGTCACAGTTAGATAAAAACAGATACAGGTAGATAAAATAAACCCTGATACCCCAAGTTGCTCATTTTAAAGACGTTTCATATTAAATTCAAAAATTACTTACTAACAAATTCTATTTTGCAGTTCTAATAATACAACCAAAGCAGTCACAGTTAGATAAAAACAGATACAGGTAGATAAAATAAACCCTGATACCCCAAGTTGCTCATTTTAAAGACGTTTCATATTAAATTCAAAAATCACTTACTAACAAATTCTATTTTGCAGTTCTAATAATACAACCAAAGCAGTCACAGTTAGATAAAAACAGATACAGGTAGATAAAATAAACCCTGATACCCCAAGTTGCTCATTTTAAAGACGTTTCATATTAAATTCAAAAATCACTTACTAACAAATTCTATTTTGCAGTTCTAATAATACAACCAAAGCAGTCACAGTTAGATAAAAACAGATACAGGTAGATAAAATAAACCCTGATACCCCAAGTTGCTCATTTTAAAGACGTTTCATATTAAATTCAAAAATCACTTACTAACAAATTCTATTTTGCAGTTCTAATAATACAACCAAAGCAGTCACAGTTAGATAAAAACAGATACAGGTAGATAAAATAAACCCTGATACCCCAAGTTGCTCATTTTAAAGACGTTTCATATTAAATTCAAAAATCACTTACTAACAAATTCTATTTTGCAGTTCTAATAATACAACCAAAGCAGTCACAGTTAGATAAAAACAGATACAGGTAGATAAAATAAACCCTGATACCCCAAGTTGCTCATTTTAAAGACGTTTCATATTAAATTCAAAAATTACTTACTAACAAATTCTATTTTGCAGTTCTAATAATACAACCAAAGCAGTCACAGTTAGATAAAAACAGATACAGGTAGATAAAATAAACCCTGATACCCCAAGTTGCTCATTTTAAAGACGTTTCATATTAAATTCAAAAATCACTTACTAACAAATTCTATTTTGCAGTTCTAATAATACAACCAAAGCAGTCACAGTTAGATAAAAACAGATACAGGTAGATAAAATAAACCCTGATACCCCAAGTTGCTCATTTTAAAGACGTTTCATATTAAATTCAAAAATCACTTACTAACAAATTCTATTTTGCAGTTCTAATAATACAACCAAATCAGTCACAGTTAGATAAAAACAGATACAAGTAGATAAAATAAAATTAAATAAGAACGAGTTTTTTTATTGAACGCACATCAACGAGTATACAAGTTAGCCAAATTACCGAAAGCATATTACTAAACACGTTAAACTGAAGTACCTAAAATAAAAATAAAAAGAAGTGATGTAGTATTTCCGGCGTTCACCTCGGTTCTTAATGGCGCTATTACCTTTTTTTTCGCCCTGAGAAATACTTCTTTGATGGCGTAATTTATAGCCGAGTTCTTGGAAAAAGCGTCGGGTAATTTCACCTCTGGATTTCTAATGCCATGTAATTTTTAGGCATCCGAGTTGTTGCTTCTTTTCTGGTCCTTCTGTAGATAACACATCGGCGATGTAATTTTATTCTTAGACTGGATATTATACATTTTTTTTTACGGATAATCTATCTCAAAAGTTTTTTTTTATAATATACACTTAAACAGAACTTAATAAATCTAAAATGATACATACCTGGAAAATGCAAAATGGCCTGTAAAGTATGTAACCCAGAGAGTTGTAATATTAAATAGAGACCGCCTTCAATGCCAGACTCTCGTAAGGCCGCGGTGTCAACATTGAAATACAAAAACCAACATCACGTGGTTATAGCGCTGCCACATTTGGCGTTCAGTCATCTGCAGGAGTTTCAAATTTGGCGCACTTTCTTCTCTTTTGGTGATAACGAGTTCTGTCCGTATTCAACTTCTTAACATATATGTACGTATTTACTTATTTTCAAACAATATGCGCTAAATATTTCCTCTTCATTAACGAAACGAAAATATTTTATTTGTGTTCAATACTCGAAGAAGCAAAACTCTTTATATTTCTCAGGTTTTATTGTTCATATTTTCTTATTGAAGTATACAAAATAACAATTGAAAGAACTTCGCTTATGGTAAATTTTTTACATAAAAACGTAATGCAATTATTTCAAAACTACAAAGTAAGAAAAATCTCCTTAATATATCTGTTAAACTCCCTTAAATTGTGCCACTCGTTCAAAAAAACTATTTTTAAATACAAAATTAAACACAAAACCATATTACAATACTTCGACTTCGTTTAGTTCTGAAAGTCGCCAAGGCCTGCCAAGTAATATTGGCGCTTGAATGAATTGGCATTTCCACATATCACGTGGTTTCAATGATGGACACACGGAAATCAGCATTTTTATTCCTCTATTTGTATCATTACTCTATGATGTATCCCTGTATTGAGGCATTTATAGCTGAAAGCAATGGAAGGAATTGAACCGAATTTCATTAAAAAAATAGTGATACCATTGAAAGAAGATTACCATAAAAATATATAATACCAAAAATCGCCGATAGTTTTCTTTTTGCCGCTGTCTGATCCGAGCAGAAAACAGATACAATATACACTGTTAAAAATTATTACGACCTTGCACCAAAATTTGGTTCCCATTTAGCTGCAACCAACATTTGGTGCTTAGTTTCACCATTTTACGGTGTTATCACGGATACCATTTAGTGGTGAAACGCTGCACAAAATGTTAGGTGGTCAGCCGAAAAAATAATCTAATGCTTATCATGCCTAACCACCCAACGATGTATTTAAACTAAAAATTTGAGTTTTCTTAGTATTTTAGTAGAAGTATTTTTGTACTGGAGCTGGCAACCCTCTGATCGAAAGATCACAACTTTTTACTTCTCTCACGCAACGTGGATAGACGTCCGCACTATCACACGGTACAGTTTGTTAATCTTCCTTTTGTTAGCGAGATTTACATTGGCGACCAATTCCTAATTCTCTATAATTTGTTGTAAAGACGTATCACGTAAAACCCTTCGACAAAGTAAATCAACGTTTTTTGATTTTTAATTATTCATGTTTATCTGTACATAAATATTTTTAAAGAAATACAATCCCTTAAATGTTTTAATTTGATTATATGATTTAATTAATTATAATTTAACTTGCAATTAATTTCTACAATAATTTAAAAATAATTTATTTATGAGACATTACAATTCAGAAAAAAAATGGCAAAGTTGGAATTAAACTTTTATGTTTAAACTAAGAATGAATTCTACATAAAAAAAATGTAGGAATAAAATCTTACATATAGAAATTTAAGATGAATCTTAAAGTTGAAGTAAATAATTAATTCAGAAATTTAAAAATAAATTTAAGAATATTATAAAAGAAAGATATTAAATAAAATTTTTACTGATAAATGGTGAATTCCGGGAAAATGTTGCCATGGCACTTAAAATTTTAAACTTTATGTTGAGTCATTTGTCATATACCATTTTTTTCAGAAAGATATGAACTTTTTGAATCTTAACATATTTTTTTTAAATTAACACAATGACTTTTATAAAATCAAGGTCAAAGTCACTTCTTTACAATATGTTTTTGCAGTGCGGAATATCTACATTTTGTTTCATACTATAACTTGACTAAAATCCCTTACCAAAATAAAATAAATAGGTTAACTTTTATACTTTATTCATGTAGTTAATCTTTCTATTAATTTTTTTTGCAAAAAAATATTTTTTAACCTTGAAATCAATAACTTATTAAGTCAAACCATAAATGTCCTTCCGTTACCAAAATACTATATTTCAACCACCTCACTAAGAAACCATTGGGTCTACAACTTAATGAATTTTTGTACAAAGCAGACTTATGACACTTATTAATTAGAAACAGCAACAATTTTATTTTGTTTTTAATTTAGATGTTTTTTAATGGTAACGGAAGGACAAAAAACATGGTAACGGAAGGACATCAATGTGGTAACGGAAGGACATTTTTGTATTAGCCGATTTTGACTGAACTTTCCACAATTAAACAAACTAATTTTCAGTTAATATTGAAATTCAAACACATATAAATATTATATATACTTATTAACTGTATTTTCTATCTTAATACCCCCCCCCCCCCCTAATTAAATAAGTATGTCACAGATACATTGAGTTTCAATTAAAACTGGTACTACTTTTCTATTTATTCACTATATGGATTCTTTCTACAATAAAGCCATAAAATGGGAAAAAGAAGAAAGTTTAAAAGCGATTTCTTACGATGACGTTAAGTGACGCATACAGAATTTCGGCAAGAAAATATTGATATTAATGTATCACTATAAAAAGTTCGCAAGCTTAGACCCCAGTTTGTTTTGTTACAAATATACCTTCTACTTAAAGTTTGTCTAAATTGTTTTGTTACCAAATATATAAATACTAATGAACAAAATTTAGCACATTTAAAATGAGAGTAATGGAATGAAGACAGAAAGCCATAAAAAAAATATACTAGAGTTCATTTAAAAAGTGCCTTTATGCTCTTGAAAACAAATCTACACATTTTTAAAGCATATTTTTATTAAAAGACATGGGAATCTTGTGTTTTAATAAAATAATTCAAAGAAGATGTGAAAATTGTAGTTGTACAAGTTGATTTAACATTCAAAAACCAACTTAACATTCATGTTTGAACAGTATAACATCATGGCTACATTGAAGCATTTTTGCCATTAATCAAGGCAAAGGTACTGTAAATGTCCAAAGTGGTTAATGGGAAATTTTCCACTATTGCCCCATCAGATAAAATAATTGATTTCTCCATCAGATAAAGTAATTCTCTCAAGAAAGATGGAACAATATTCTCCTCTTCCTGACACACGTAATATTTATTATTTAAAACCAATTTAAAAATATATTATTGAGTATTATGAGTACTCCAGTTCAACAGAAAAAAATTTATTTAACGAAAACATACAATCAAATATAAAAGATGCAGACAAGGCACATGGGTCAAGCAATGCATTAGCAGTTAGTGACTTTTAGTTAGTCGAATGGCAAGGACTAAAAAGTATTATGTTAGGCAAGTGCTTCATTCAATGATGTCGTTGTAGAAATATTATGTTTAAGAAAATAAAATAATGAATGACTAAATTTATATTTCCTGAGAAAGAAGGTAACTGCTGGAATTGACTCAAATAAATAACCAAAAATTGGATAAGCCAAAAATTTTAACAAATGGCTCTGGAAAAAGAATTTGTTGCAGAATTAGATTTAAAAACAGCTGAATAAGCAGAATTTAACACCTATTATTCTTTTTCAAAATATTAATGAGTAAATTGTTGTAAATCAATCCAATTTTACACACTTGGAATTTTTGTCCTTCCGTTACCGTCCTTCCGTTACCTTAAAAAAACATCAAATTTGTGGGCATAATATAATAATTTCTAAAAACTGCACTGCAATTTATAATAATTGAACTCTCCTTTAAGTGTTCTAATTTTTCTAGATTTTTCCTTTTTACGGTTTAGCTGAACTTTTAATAAAAAGGTGTAAGTGTGGTATACCACTTCCAAAAAACGTCCTTCCGTTACCATTACTAAAATTTAAATTAAAAAAAAAGTTATTAAGTGCTAAATTCTAGATTTTGCATTTTTAATAAAATGCAGTAAAGTGTATAAAAATCTACCTATCAGTTATTTGAAATAAAATATATTTTTTAAATTATGACCATAAGTTGTTGTACAAACTGGCCTTCCGTTATCGCCGGAATTCACCAAATATAAAATTTTAAGAATTTAAAATTTATTAGTGTTGGAAAAATATCAAATAGATGTAAAAAAAAAAACTTTGAAAGTTTACGGTAATTCTTTTATACGAAATTAATGCAACAGTTCGAAAAGTATCTCGGTTAATAAACATAAAAACAAATAATCGACAAAAGGACTTTGAAAGTGTTCTTGGGAATGTGTTTTCTATCTCTGTTTTACTGTTGTTCAAAGCAAACAAAAAGAGAAAACGTTCTAAAGCAGCTCGAATACCACTCGGCTCCGCTTTTTAACTTCGCCGTTATTAGCGCAGACGATAAACTATGGAATAAAAACGCCTTCTTTCGAACCATTTTCGGGAACTCTCGAGAATCGCACAAAGAGAACTTTTATATTTATGCCGTGGCTTTTGCCCGGGTATCTTTATAGACACACAAGATAACTGGTGCTTGAGACCGAGATAACAGACATGAGCGGCACTTAACTTGTGACTCATGGTTAGTAAACAACTCTAATTTCCGACCTCAATCAGATACTTGTTTTTATCGCAACCTATGAAGGGTTAAAATCTTATTGTCTTTTCTTCGCTTCAGATGAACCTTCTCAACGTAATCGCTTTTGCGGTTTATTGTGCATATTTTTTGCTACTGCCTCAGCAGATGTGCTTGAAAGACAAATTCAGAAAAATATGAACTATTTTCGCAACTGATATCTTCTTGTCAGGTCTTGTTCAGACTCGAAAATTAAATAAAGAATATCCAACTAACTTATCACACCATTTCGTCATCGGCCCTTTTAAAGAAAAGTCGTTTTTAGTTTTTTGAAACAATGGTTGTCTTTTTCCTCAATTTAATTGCACACTTAAATTAACACAAGTGTTTGGATTTTGTAAAAGATGTTTGATTTGAAACTCAACATTGCATGACCTATTACAGAAATGAAACATTATTTTATTTTTATTTTTCCAGTTGAGGTTTCAATCGCCATCAGTATTCCTATATTTAAATACGGAGTACCAATTAATTGCGAAAGCTGTCTATAAAATATATAAGTCTACAGCGTCTACTGATAAAGAGTAACACATTCATGCATACATAATTATTAATAATGATGCTACATATTTAATTAATAATGACGTTTTGAATAGTAACTCTACAATGTAAATTTCTCGTATTAACACTATCTATAAAGTATACATCAAAGTTAGTTTATTAACCGACTGAGAAGCGCGCCAAACAAAATCGCCAAAAGTAGAGTTGTTATCAATTCAACTGTTATGTATTTCTTTTATGTATGTTCGCTGGGTAAGATTTCTGTTCTAATTTAGATATTTGGAAAATTCTTTTTTTTTTGGATAGGGGAAGTCTCCCTTGGGCACCTTTTGAAAAAATATCCAGTTATCTGGAATTTAACTATCCAGAATTCTCAATTAACCGGACCGTTTTAAAAAAAAAATATTGTCCGATTTCGAATTTTTTTTTTCTTAAATAGAGAAAAATCCACTTTTGCAATTTTTGTTTTAATCGATTATCTGACTGCTATATATCCGGAAATATCGATTAACCGGACTTTTTTTATAAACAATTTCTCCTATTTCAAAATATTTTCATTGTTGAATAAAGATTGTACAACAATGACATATCGTTCACCCGGCATTTATTAATAAGGCATTTATTAATATTTATTAATAATTTATTAATTTATTAATAAGGATTGTTTTGCAATATATATTGATGAGAATATATAGTTTTATTTATCCGGCATTTATTTATTAAATCCGGACGTGGAAAAATGTGAGCAACAACTTGAATTTCTTGATGAATAACAGCAGGTGGACAAAGTCATTTACTAAATTAAAAAATAAAAAGAGAAAAATAACCCTTTAAAAAAAAACGATTTTAAGAAAAATGCGCTAAAAAGTAAAATAATAATTTTACGAAGAAGTTGGAAAAAATGGATTTATTTAATATCAATTTTATACTTATTACAACTTTTTTTAAATCGGTGCCAATTTACAAAAAACATACCTAAATTTTGACACCGATTTAAAAAAAGTTGTAAGAAGTATAAAATTGATATTAAATAAATCCATTTTTTCCAACTTCTTCGTAAAGTTATTTTTTATTTTTTAGCGTCTTTTTGTTAAAGTCGTTTTTTTTAAAGATTATTTTAATTTTCCCTTTTTATGTTTTATGAATTGTATGAAAATCTGTCTAATCGTTTTTAATTTAAAACAGAACATTTTTGAAAGTTACATTTATTTAAATTATGAAAAAATCATAAAATTTATTCAGAGGTAAACTAAATTTATAACAAAATTTTTTTGGAAATTACATTGCGTTTATTACTTAGTAAATAAAAATATTTGAAAACTATTCCATTAATTTTTTTCTTGTCAAAGCAATATTTACAAATACGGTGTCCAAAAATAAAATTCGAACGTGAAATTACCAACATTAAAGCATAAGTCAAATGATTAAGAGATGCTCCGTTTTAGAATAACAATCCTTCATGACAAAGAAAAACTTTATTAAGAAACTTCCAATCGAACTGTGTTGTTTAATCTTTTCAAACGATATTTTCAAGCGTTCTGATAAAAAAGAAAGTTATACAAATCATTCTTTTTTTTTTTACGAAACGAATCTAAAAATATTCTTAAAACTTTATTAAGAAACTTCCAATCGAACTATGTTGTTTAATCTCTTCAAACGATATTTTCCCGCGTTCAGATACAAACAACGTTCTAAAAATCATTCTTTTTTTTTATGACACGAAGCTAAAAATATTCTTAGAACTTGATAAGAAACGAGAAACACAAAGGGAAAAAAGTAATTAATAATTCTAGATAATTATTCTATTTTAACTTGACCCTTTCGAACTCCTCGCCTCATTTGCGCGACATTTAACACCCACAATTAAATTCGAAACAAAGAAATGGCGGCACAGTGGGCTGGAAAGCGGGAAACCCATCTGTTCGAATTGAGGATGCGACGTGAATAAACAACAATCACCTGCATCTCGTCAAAAAGCGTGACCGTTTAGACAATCCGTTGGCTTGGATCTTGGCTGTGGCCATATCAATTCTGTTGTTATGGATCGTCTGGTTGTTCCGCCCACGTATGCACCCTTAATCCGTGATATCCCCCTCTTTTTTTTTTTGCTCCTATTTTTACATAATTATTTGTTTAGCCGAAATGGAATTGAGGGTAGTTCGTCTGTGAGTGGGTATTGTTTGATTTATTTTCCCTTCTATCTTTGGAATTTATCTTTTGTCGAACGGTTGCGTGGTGATGGGAAAAAGATCCAATTCCAATGCTCATACGCTGTTGAAAATTGGTATTCAAAAATAAGTTAAATGTACTCATTTTTTATTACATTCGATGCTTATCATAACTTCGAATACATAAGTTTCATTTTTAAAAAAGACATGTACTCAAAAATGAGTAAAAATAAATAGCTTTCATGAATAGGCTGCCTTCATAAATCACTTTTAATATATATCGACAATTTCAACTTAGACTTACCGGGAATCGAACCCAGGTTTCCAGCACCGCTGTCCGCAGTCTTATCCGTTAAGCTATCAAGGCGACTCAAAGAAGTTATAAACAGAAGTAATGGTAAAAAGGTGTTCCAAAAAAATTTGAAGTCAGATAATTGAGTCGCGATAACTCAGTTTCCATTGAAGCAGTCGACATCAAATAATGTGGAAAATTACGTTATGAACGAATATTTGAAGTTTGTCAAGTCGCTTTGTTAAGATGGCTTGTACAGAAGCTGAGATTAGCAATATTAAATCATACTGCTCATTTTTGCGAAAGTACGATTACTTCAATTTGAGTACATCATCGCTCATTTACGATGCAGTTGTACTCAAAGAAAAATAAGTAGGTTGCTCGTTTTTAAGCACTTTTTTTTTACAGTGTATTCATTTCTACAGTGTATAGTTTATCTGTATTTTTTTAGAATCTATGTTCATGCTTATCTTTTGTTCAATTAAGATATTTTGAAAATTCATTTTTGTTTGGTAGAGAATGTCTCTCCCAGACCCTAAATGTAATAAAAGTCTTTTATCCGGCATTCAATTATCCAAACATCTCAATTAACTAGACCGTTAAAAAATGAATTATATATATATATATATATATATATATATATATATATATATATATATATATATATATATATATATATATATATATATATATATATATATATATATATATATATATATATATATATATATATATATATATATATATATATATATATATATATATATATATATATATATATATATATATATATATATATATATATATATATATATATATATATATATATATATATATATATATATATATATATATATATATATATATATATAAATATATATATATATATTATTATTACAAAGTTATTTTAGCCATCTGCAAAATTCTGTTATGGCCCTATTATCAAAACACATATTCTAAATTATTTCGTGTTTAAGTTACATTAAAATTCTTATTAAGAATTAAGAAATCATTGTTCTAACTAGGCTCTAATTAAATGTAATCACAGAATGTGATAACTAATTGTCAATATGTTAATGAACTAATTCATTAAAAAATCATTTCTTCCATATATATTACAATTTCAGATTTTGTAGATGTGCAAAAAATAAAAGGTAGACACAGAATTTATGAAAAATGTTTACACATTTTATCAATTATCTCCTGATGAAGTAGTAGAGAGGCATAAAGCACACACTATCGCCCATCATCAGTAATTTTAGACGCACACTAACTGCATTGTTGTTTAACAAAGCATTAAAAAGTAATTTAGGAAGAGGAGTGATGATTTTAGATGAAAACGTGTTTTTTACAGCGTTTGTCATTCTGCTGGCAGCGTTTAAGAGGTTGCATAAAAGGATTATACTTCTATTTAAAGTAGCCGTGACTGCAGGAACTGTTTTTCTTTGAAACTAATTTTCGTAACATAACCCAATCATCCATTTAACTTTTCAATTGATATTGTTTGATCCTGTTTCATCTGGTATATTGTAACACCATACGTAACTATTGATGCAAAGTATGATAGCAGTAAGTTGCGATTAATGGTAAACATGTTCCATCCTGTCAAAGTACTTCTTCGAATCATTTCTGCATAGGTGAAGGAATCCAAATTTACGCCCTCTTTTCGATAAATATCTCTGTGAGCAAACACTAAATTGATGTTTTTATGACAACTTTTTTGAAGTGTGTCGGCAACAAGAGAGTTAGCTAAAAACCATCCAAATAATTTTATCGTTTTTAAGAAAGCTGTGAATTTAGGAAAGATAAATGGCGTATTGTCAGTTATTGCTATAATAAAAGCAAAAGCAGTTAAGCTTATTCTTAGAATTGCCAAAAAAATTTAAATAGACATCGCCTTTTCCAGTTTTTCAATAGTGGCCACAGACTGTTGACATTGCATCCATGCTTGTAGAGGTTTTTTAATAATCGTTCTTTTAGTTAACTGTAACTGAGTTCGTAAACTTAAGTAGCAAAGATAGAAGTATAAAATTGAAGCGACATGTAAAACTGTTTCCTTTTCGTAGTGTTTAAACATGCTCAACAAAAAGGTCATTACAGTTTTATAATTCTGACCAATTCCGACAAAAGAAAGACATGACGATGTTTCCGTAGTTAATATCGAATTTGCGATGAATACAGCAACAGGATACACTAATATAATGCAAATAAAGAATATAATACAAAATTCATAAAATCGATGTTTGCGGTTTAATATATTGCCCGAAAATTCAGTGAGTTTTAGGATGCTATTTCTCTTCAAGTACAAATTCCACCATTGTATGATACTTAGAACGTTTACAATAATCACAGCAAATACAGAATAGCTCATTTTTCCTAACGAGCAAAGGCACACAGTTAGTTCTAAAATACTGTACAAAATCAAAACATTAGAAAAAAACGCAGCTGAGAATCTTATTTGCCAGGTCTTGCTGAGGGATATTCCGACTGCAATTAATAAGTAGGTGGCTAATTTTTCTGGAAAACTGTCGAACATATTTGATGTTAGTTGCCTTCGAATTGGAATATTTTGCAGTATTAGAATTTTTAGAAAATAAAGGATCCTTTTTCTTTATAAAAACGGGCACTCTTCAAGGCAGTAGTTCCAAGTTTGTCCAATCTCAGGTAAGGTGTAATAAAAAAGTATTGACTGACACATCGGCTAGCAATACCAGAAATCTTGAGAGAATATCGAACATAAAGTAATATTGTAATTGAAAATATAATAAATTGGAGAAATTATTTTTCATGGTACGCAACTCGTTTTGTGAATTAAAATCTACAATTGATATTATTGATTTAAATATCAGATTTATATCACGAATGTTTGTTTCAATATAAATACAATGGAAGCAATGTTTCCTGTCCCATTGCTGATCAATATTTTTTTATTATGTTAGTAGTATTGAAATGATTTTTAATAACAAGTTGCATGTATTTCAGTGAAAAACTCTAACACCTAATTTATTAATACTCTGAGTCTACTGCTCTACTTAGTAATACAATAATGAAGCCTTTGGAAAGTATAGTTTATCATTCCTTGAACTCTTATTAGTCTTCCAAACAACACCTCTCCATTAAACCATTGGAAGTGGTTATTATCTGATTGGATAAAAACAAAATTGTATAGATATATTTGCCATATTTTTTTCATTGAAACACACTTTTGTGTCTTTTCAGTTTTTTAAAAGATCAATATATATGATTTTCTGGGTGTTTGAAGTAATATGTTATAACTTGACACGCGTCATACTATGCTGGTTCACAACTAGTATTGGTTTTACCCATTATTTGACAGCTTTCTCCCCCATAAAAAAACACAAAAAGTCTGGGAAAAAATATATTTTGTATTATTTAAGAATATTTATTTAGCAGGGGAAACGATTGTTCCTTGATCACTGTGCATCTCGGATCACTGCTAGTTTCCTAGTAACCAAAACTCAAACCAGTTCAAGGAATACAGACTCGAGTTGCCACCAATTTACTTTGTTACTGCATGTTGTTTGTTTAATTTACGAATACTTAAAAATTTTAATGTTTATTTCTAACATCTAAAAAATTTAGTTTATGATTTCTCAGTGTACTGTAAAAAAATGGGATTAAAAATCAGTACATGAATGTACTCGTTTTTATTTGAGTACAATTGCATCGCAAATGAGCGATGACTTACTCAAATGGAAGTAATCGTACTTTCGCAAAAACGAGTAGTGTGATATGATATTTCTAATATTGGTTTCTGTTCTTAACAAAGCGATCTGACAAAATTAAAAAATTTGTTTGGAAGATGGTTTTCCACATTATTTGATGTCGATTGCTTAAATGAAACTGGAATAATATTTTGGGTTCATATTGGGTAACACACGGTTTTTCAGGTTTATACTCGCAGTTTTTGATTCTGCTGCATTTAACCGACTTACATTGTTAAAAATAGGTATTCAAAAATAAGTAAGATGTGCTCATTTTTGATTACATCCGATGCTTATCATAACTCTGAATACATGTTTCATTTTTGAAAAAGACATGTACTCAAGAATGAGTAAAAATGAATAAAAAAGAGCAATAGCTTGCCTACATAGACTGCCTTCATAAATCGCTTTTAATAATTATCGACAATTACAACTTGAACTTACCGTGAATCGAACCCATGTCTGCATTATTATCCGTTAAGTTATCAAGGCGACGTAAAGAAGTTATAAACAGAAGTAATGTTAAAAAGGTGTGCCAAAGCAAAATGGGAAGTAAGATAATTGAATTGCAATTACTCAGTTTCCATTTAAGCAATCGACATCAAATAATGAGGAAAACTATGTTATGAACAACTCTTTTAAGTGTGTCAGGTCGCTTGTTAAGATGGTTTGAACAAAAGCTGAGATTAGCAATATTAAACCATACTGCTAATTTTTGCGAAAGTACGATTACTTAAATATGAGTACATCATCGCCCATTTAAGATGCAATTGTAATTAAAAAAAACAAGTACGTTCATGTACTCATTTTTAAACACTTTTTTTACAGTGTATAGTTCTGACCCAGGCACCCACAGGAAGAGTTTTTATGTATTTTTTTAGAATCTATGTTCGTGCTTAACTTTTGTTCAATTAAGATATTTTGATAATTCATGTTTGTTTGATAGAGAATGTCTCTCCTAGACACAAAATGTAATAAAAGTCTTATTATCCGGCATTTAAATATCCAAAAATCTCAATTAAATGGACCCTTAAAAAATGCATTAAAAAAAAAAATACAGATAAAGAAAAATATTTTTATTATAAAGTTATTTTAGCCAAATGCAAAATTCTGTTATTGCCCTATTATCAACACACATATTCTAAATTATTTCTTATTTAAGTTACATTAAAATTCTTATTAAGAATTAAGGAATAATTGTTTTTACCAGGCTCTAATTAAATGTAAAAACTAATTGTTAATATGTTAATTAACTAATTGATTATTCATTAAACTAATAATTTTATTGCATATATGTTACAATTTCAGCACTTTCAGGTATGCAACAACTTAAACTGTAAACACATAATTTATGAAAATTGTTTACACATTTAATTATCTTCTGATGAAGTAGTAGAGAGACATAAAGCACACACTATCGCCTATTATCAATAATTTTAGACACACAGTAACTGCATTGTTGTTTCACAAAGCAAGCAATTTCTGGGAGAGGAGTGATGAATTTAGATTCAAACGTGTTTTTATTCACAGCGTTTGGCGTTCTGTTTGCAACATATAAGCAGGTGCAGAGTAGAGAGAAGAGATTATACTTCTATTTAAAGTAGCCGTGAATGCAGGAACTGTTTTTCATTCATCCATTTGCCTTTTTAATAGATACACTGTTAAAAATTATTACGACCTTGTATCAAAATTTGGTACCGATTTCTCTGCAACCACCATTTAGAACTTAGCTTCACCATTTTACGATGCCTACCACGGATACTATTTAGTGGTGAAACGTTGCACTAAAACTTACAATGTTGCATAAAACTCAAAATTCGAGTTTTCTTAGCATTTTAGTAGCAGTATCATTGTAAGGGAGCTGGCAACCCTATATCACAACTGTTTTACTTTTCTTTGTCAAGTCCACCGATAGGGAGCAAACTAGGAATCCTCTGATTCATAACTGAAAACATTTATCCACTGAGCCAAGGAGGCCCTTGCGAGCCGTTGCCTTTCTTGGAGGGGATTCCTCGGCTTTTTGATCTAGCGACAGCAAAAATTTCTGTTGCAGTTAACGAGGTTGAACAAATTATCGGTGAAACCTCCGTTTTTCCAAAGAAGGGATTTTTGGTGCAACCTAGATTCCACCATAATATGGTGTAATTTGTTGCAGACTTCTGTTTTGCACCAAGACATGGTACATCGTTGAACTGAAATTTTTAACCGTGTAGTGTTTGATCCTGTTTCATCTGATATACTATAACACCATACGTAACTATTGATGCAAAATATGACAGCAGTAAGTTGCGATTAATGGTAAACATGTTCCATCCTGTCAAAGTACTTCTTCGAATCATTTCAGCATAGGTAAAGGAATCCAAATTAACACCCTCTTTTTGATAAATACTTATGTGGGCAAACACTAAATTGATGTTTTTATAGCAATTTCTTTGAAGTGCGTCGGCAATAAGTGTATTAGCCAAAAACCATACAAATAATTTAATAGTTTTTAAGAAAACTGTGAAGCGAGGTAAGTCAAATGGCTTGTTGCTAGTTATTAAAATAATAAAAGTAAACGCAGTTAACGTTATTCTGAGAATTACCAAAAACACTGAGATGGACATCGCCTTTTCCAGTTTTTCAATAGCGGACACAGACTGTTGACACTGCATCCATGACTGTAGAGGTTTCTTAAGAATGGTTCTATTAGTTAACTGTAACTGCTTTCGTAAACTTAGGTAGCAAAGGTAGAAATATAAAATTGACGAGACCTGTGACACTGTCTCTTTTTCGTAGTATTTAAAGAAGCTAAAAAAAAAGGTGGCTACAGTTTTATAATCCTGACCAATACCGGCAAAAGAAATACATGACGATTTCGTCTTTAATATCGAAATTGTGATGAATGCAGCAACAGGAAACAGTAATGTAATAAAAATAAAGAATGTAATACAACATGCATAAGAGCAATGTTGTTTGTGGTTTGATATATTGCTCAGAAATTCGATAAGTTTTAGGATGCTATTTCTCTTCAAGTACAAATTCCACCATTGTATGATATTTAGAACGTTTGCAATAATCACAGCAAATGCAGAATAACTCATTTTTTCTAACGAGCAAAGGCACACAGTTTGCTCTAAAATACTGTACATAATCAAAAAATTAGAAAAAACAGCAGCTGAGTATCTTATTTGCCAGGTCTTGCTGAGGGATATTCCGACTGCCATTAATAAGTAAGTACCTAATTTTTCTGGATATCTTTCGAACATATTTAATGTTAGTTTGTTAGTTGCCTTCTAATTGAAACTTTTGCAGTTTTAGAATGTTTATGAACTAGGGGATTCCCTTTCTTTATATCAAAACGGGTGCTCTTCAAAGCAGTAGTTCCAAGTTTAATACGTATGTCTAATCTCAGATAAAGTTTCATAAACATAATTGACTGACACATCGACTAGCAAAACAAGAAATCTTGTGAGAACATCGAACATAAAGTAATATTGTCATTGAAAGCATAATATATTGTAGAATTGTAATTTCGTGGTACACAACTCGTTTTGTGAATTTAAATCTATAATTCATATTATTGATTTGAAATATCAGATTTATATCACGAATGTTTGTTTCAATATAGGTATATTGGAAGCAATTTTTTCTTTTACCATAGCTAATCAATGATATTTTTATTATATTAGTAGTATTGATATTATTTTTAATATCAAGAAGTATGTATTTCAGTGAAACACCCTAACCTAATTCAGTAATACTCTGAGCCTATTACTTTACTTGATAATACAACAACTGAGGCTTTGGGAAGTACAGTTTATTATTCTTTGAACTCTTATTAATGTTCCAAATAACACCTCTCCATCAAACCACTTGAAGTGGTTGTTATCTGATTGGATAACAACAAAAAATTGTATAGTCATATTTGTCATATTTTTT
The DNA here is from genome assembly GCA_963932185.1 of Troglohyphantes excavatus. Lineage (NCBI taxonomy): Eukaryota > Metazoa > Arthropoda > Arachnida > Araneae > Linyphiidae > Troglohyphantes > Troglohyphantes excavatus. The sequence goes on from OZ010668.1 coordinate 13,949,607, forward strand.
TTTCATTGTGACATACACTTTTGTATTTTATCCATTTCGTAAAATATCAATATTACTTATATAATTTTCTGTGATTTTCAGTAATATATCATATTTTGATGCGTCACAGTATGTTGCAGCGCAACCAGTATAGAGTTTTAACCCACGGACGCTCCAGGCCGTATATATACGACCAAGGATCTCCAATTTTTTACACAATGCATCCAATTTTTAAATTTATAAAAATAATCCGTTTTATAATATTTTTTTTTAATTTAAAGGTTTGAGGTACAACTTACAAGGTTTATCTTTACAAATAATTAAAAAAAAAAGAGTTTAAATAATACATAATAGCATGCCCGGGTAAAAAATATTTATATTTTCAAAGAGTGAAAACAGCTTTACAATTGCAAAAATCGTGTGAGCGTCGGTGGATTAAAGGTCCGACCCCTCTCCCTCCCAAAACCTTGAGTTGCTAACTTTACCTTCCATAAAAAAATACGAAAAATCCGGGGAAAAACTATATTTTGTATTTAATTAAGAATCTTCATTTAGTAGGGGAAACCTTTGTTCCTTGATCACAGTGTACATCGGATCACTCCCAGATATTCAGGAATACTGGGAGTGATCAACTTGTTGATACTGCTTCCTAGGAACCAAAACTCAAACAGGTTCAAGGGATACACATTAGAGAGCAGATACGGCCAACTTACTTTGTCACTGCATGTTGTTTGTTTAAGTTACGAGTGTATAAAAATGTTAATGTTTATTTCCAACTGCTTAAGAATATAGTTTGTGATGTCTCAGTGGTCATTGATGCAAGTTGAAAAGTCTTCCTTGGACTCTTTCGATACCTTATTAATTGGCGAGTAAAATTATACGTTACTTAAATTACTCATTACTAACTTAAGAAAGAAACATATTTTCTTGCAAGCGGCATCTTCTTGTACATTGGATCATGTACCATGGGTGGTACTTGATGCGTCATATTATTTGTACCTTTCTGTTTGACGAATGATCAATGGTACAAGACCCTTTTTTACCTTGGATCACAAGGTTAAGGAATCCGAGGTGCAAAAGTCTCCCCTATCGGAAAATTATACAAAAAAAATATTTTTAGTGACCTTTGATTAAATGGTATGGCATAAAAAAAAATATTCTATATTCGTAAAGTACAACTCAAAAAGATTTATAACTAAAGAAATTATTATTATTTTTAAATCATGGCAATGCGTCCTAACAAAATTAAATCAATTTTAAGCGAATTTTTAAAAAGGTATTAATTTTGAAAAATATAACGTTTTAAATATATAAATACACTTGAAGAGAAATAGTATCTCAATAATTTTGAAATGAATTTAACAAAGTGCATAATTATGTTAAGGCCCTATAGCATCCACGGCTGTCCGTAACTGCCACGGAACACTGTGCGGACCTAGAAACGATGCCCTTTAGTTGGAACTGTTAAATTAAATTCAACTTCCCTAAAGACGGCCCTGCCAGCATCAATGCAGTATCTAAATTCCCCGCTTAAGTTACATTAAAATTCTTATTAAGAATTAAGCTATCATTGTTCTAACCAGACTGTAATTAAATAATATGCTAACCAATTGTCAATATGTTAATTAACCAATTAATTATTCCCTTTAAAAATTTATTTTATTGCATATATATTACATTTTCAGCACTTGTAAATGTGCAAACATTTAAAATTCAATACAAAATGTAAGAATATTGTTTGTAAATTTTATTAATTATCTCCTGGTGAAGTAGAGAGACATAAAACACACACTGTCACCCATTATCGATAATTTTAAAGACACACCTAGCAAAAAAAAGTCAGCATGAAACCTTCATTAAAATTTTGAAGTTGAAGGTTTTATGCAGAAAAACTGCAGTGTTTTTGAAGACCTATAAAACTAAAGGTTTTTGTTCCAATATCTTTCATAAAAACTGTAAAAAACCTTCATAAAAACCTTCAATTTTTAATCATGAAGGGAAAATGCAGATATATTAAAGGTTTTATACAGGAAAATTAAACACTTAAAAAAAAACTGCAGTTTTTTGTTTCAATATCCTTTATAAAACCTTCAATTTGACAATTTTGATGAAGGTTTCATGCTGACTTTTTTTGCTGGGCACTAACTGCATTGTTGTTCAAAAGAGTATTTAAAAGAAATTTGGATAGAGGGGTGATGAATTTAGGTGTACACCTGTTTTTTCTTTACAGCGTTTGTCATTCTACTGGCATCATTTAAGCAGGTGCAGAGTTGTGAGAAGGGTTTATACTTATAGTTAAAGTAGCCGTGAATGAAGGAACTGTTTTTCTCCAAAACTATATTTTTTGTAACGTAACACATTCGTCCATTTGCCTTTTCAATTGACAGTGTTTTGATCCTGTTTCATCTGGTATATTATAACACCATACGTAACTACTGATGCAAAATATGATAGCAGTAAGTTGCGATTAATGGTAAACATGTTCCATCCTGTCAAAGTACTCCTTCGAATCATTTCTGCATAGGTGAAGGAATCCAAATTAACACCCTCTTTTTGATAAATACTTATGTGGGCAAACACTAAATTGAGGTTTTTATGACAACTTCTTTGAAGTGCGTCGGCAACAAGAGAGTTAGACAAAAACCATCCCAATAACTCCATCGTTTTTAAGAGACCCATGTATCGGGGAAATTCAAATGGCTTGTTGTTAGGTATTAATATAATAAAAGTAAACGCAGTTAAGCTTATTCGGAGTATCACAAGAAAAATTGAGATAGACATCGCCTTTTCCAGTTTTTCAATAGCGGCCACAGACTGTTGACACTGGATCCAAGCTTGTAGAGGTTTCTTAAGTATGGTTCTACTAGTTAAATGTAACTGAGTTCGTAAACATAAGTAGCAAAGGTAGAAATATAAAATTGATGCGACATGTAAAACTGTTTCCTTTTCGTAGTGTTTAAAGATGCTCAATAAAAATGTGGTTGCAGTTTTATAATCGTGACCAATATTAACAAACGTAATACATGTTGTTTTCGTCATTAATATCGAATTTGCGATGAATGCAGCAACAGGAAACAGTAATGTAATACAAATAAAGAATGTAATATAAAATGCATAAGAGCAATGTTGTTTGTGATTTGACATATTGCTCAAAAATTCGGTTAGTTTTAGCATGCTATTTCTCTTCAAGTACAAGTTCCACCATTGTATGATATTTAAAACGTTTGCAATAATCGCAGCAAATACACTATAACTAATTTTTTCTAACGAGCAAAGGCACACAGTCTTTTCTAAAATACTATACAAAATCAAAAAATTAGAAAAAAGCGCAGCTGAGAATCTTATTTGCCAAGTCTTGTTGAGGGATATTCCGACTGCCATTAATAAGTAGGTGACAAACTTTTCTGGAAAACTGTCGAACATATTTGATGTTAGTTGCCTTTCGAATTGGAATGTTTTGCAGTAATAGAATTTTTATGAAATAAGGGATCCTTTTTCTTTATAAAAAGGGGTGCTCTTCAAAGCAGTAGTTCCAATTTTCCTACATTTGTCTAATCTCAGGTAAGGTATAATAAAAAAGTATTGACTGACACATCGGCTAGCAAAACAAGAAATCTCGTGAAAACATCGAACATAAAGTAATATTTTAATTGAAAATATAATAAATTGGAGAAATTATTATTCAAGGTAAACAACTGATTTTGTGAATTAAAATCTATAATTCATTTATTGATTTGAAATATCAGATTTATATCACGAATGTTTGTTTCAAAATAAATATAATGGAAGCAATTTTTCCTGTTCCATAGCTGATCAATATTTTTTTTATTATGTTAATAGTATTGAAAAATATTTTTAATTCAAGTTGCAAGTATTTCAGTAAAAAACTCTAACCTAATTTATTAATACTCTGAGTCTACTGCTCTACTTAGTAATATAATAATCAAGCCTTTGGAAAGTATAGTTTATCATTCCTTGAACTCTTATTGGTCTTTCAAACAACACCTCTCCATTAAACCATTGGAAGTGGTTGTTATCTGATTGGATAAAAACGAAATTGTATGGATATATTTGCCATATTTTTTTCATTGCAACACACTTTTGTGTCTTTTTAGTTTTTTTAAAAGATCAATATATATGATTTTCTAGGTGTTTGAAGTAATATGTTATAACTTGACACGCGTCATACTATGCTGGTTCACAACTAGTATTGGGTTTACCTTTGATTTGACAACTTTCTCCCCCATAAAAAACATAAAAAGTCTGGAAAAAAACTATATTTTGTATTATTTAAGAATTTTCATTTAGTAGGGGAAACGATTGTTCCTTGATCACAGTGCACCTCGGATCACTGCTAGTTTCTTAGCAACCAAAATTCAAATCAGTTCAAGTAATGCACACTAGAGTTGCCAACAGCTTACTTTGCCACTGCATGTTGTTTGTTTAATTTACGAGTACTTAAAAACTTCAATGTTTATTTCTAACATCTAACAAGTTTAGTTTATGATTTCTCAGTGCACTGTAAAAAAATGGGCTTAAAAATGAGTACATGAATTTATTCGTTTTTCTTTAAATACATTTGCATCGCAAATGAGCGATGACTTACTCAAATTTAAGTAATCGTACTTTCTCAAAAATGAACAGTGTGATTTAATAGTGCTAATTTGAGCTTCTGTTCAAGCCATCTTAACAAAGCGACCTGACAAACTTAAAAGAGTTGTTCAGAACATGGTTTTCCACATGATTTGATGTCGATTGCTTAAATGAAAACTGAGTTATCACGACTCAATTATCTGAATTATCATTTAATTTGGCACAGCATTTTAAAATTTCTTATACTTATAACTTCTTCACGTCGCCCTGGTACAACGGATAAGGCACTGAGCTGCGAACTCTGAGGACCTGAGTTCGATTTCCGATAAGTCTTAGTTGAAATTGTTGATATTTATTGAAAGAGATTTATTAAGGCAGCGCCTACGCAGACAAGCAACTGCTCTTTTTATTCATTGTACTCATTTTAAGTAATTTTTTTTTCAAAAATGAAACTTATACATTCGGAGCTATGATAAGCATCGAATGCACTTAAAAATGAGTACATTTTACTTAATTTTGAGTACATTTTACTTAATTTTGAGTACCTATTTTTAAATAGTGTAGCAACTATGCCATAAGGGTTGTGTTAATTTCTCTTTAAATTGCATTTATATTTATAATAAACATTTATTTCTTGAAAAATAATATTCTGGGTTCATATTGGGTAACACACGGTTTTTCAGGTTTATACCAGAGAGTTGTAATATTAAATAGAGAGCGCCTTCAATACCAGACTCTCGGAAGGCCGCGGTGTCAACATTGAAAAGAAAAACCAACATCACGTGGTTTTGGCGCTGCCACATTTGGCGTTCAGACATCTGCACGAGTTTCAAATTTGGCGCACTTTCTTCTTTTTTGGTGATATAAGGAGTTCTGTCCGTGTTCTACTTCTTAACATATATGTACGTATTTACTTATTTTCAAACAATATGCGCTAAATATTTCCTCTTCATTAACGAAACGAAAATATTTTATTTGTGTTCAATACTCGAAAAAGCGAAACATTTATATTTCTCAGGTTTTATTGTTTATATTTTCTTATTGAAGTATACAAAATAACAATTGAAAGAACTTCGCTTATGGTACATTTTTTACATAAAAACGTAATGCAATTATTTAAAAACTACAAAATAAGGAAAACCTCCTTAATATATATGTTAAACTTCCTTAAATTGTGCCACTCGTTCCAAAAAACCATATTTAAATACAAAATTAAATACAAAACCATATTCCAATACTTCGATCTCGTTTAGTTCTTAAAGTCGCCAAGGCATGGCAAGTAATATTGGCGCATGAATGAATTGGCATTTTCACCTATCACGTGGTTTCAATGATGGACACACGGAAATCAGCATTTTTATTCCTCTATTTGTATCATTACTCTATGGTTTATACTCGTAGTTTTTTATTCTGCTGCATTTAACCGACTGACATTGTTAAAAATAGGTATTCAAAAATAAGCAAGGTGTGCTCATTTTTGATTACATCCGATGCTTATCATAACTCTGAATACATGTTTCATTTTTGAAAATGACATGTACTCAAGAATGAGTAAAAATGAATAAAAAGAGCAATAGTTTGCTACATAGGCTGCCTTCATCAATCGCTTTCAATAATTATCGACAATTACAACTTGGAGACTTACCGAGAATCGAACCCATGTCATGTCTGCATTCTTATCCGTTAAGCTATCAAGGCCACGCGAGAAGTTATAAACAGAATAAACGTTACAAAGGTGTGTCAAAAGAATGGGAAGTAAGATAATTGAGTTGTAATAACTCAGATTCTATTTAAGCAATTGACAACAAATAACATGGAAAACCATCTCCTGAACAACTATTGTAGGTTTATCAGGTCGCTTGGTTAAGATGGCTTGAACAGAAGCTGAGATTAGCAATATTAAATCACACTGCAAATTTTTGCGAAGGTACGATTACTTAAATATGAGTACATCATCGCCCATTTAAGATGCAATTGTACTTAAAAAAAAAACAAGTACGTTCATGTACTCATTTTTAAACACTTTTTTTACAGTGTATAGTTCTGACCCAGGCACCCACAGGAAAAGTTTTTATGTATTTTTTTAGAATCTATGTTCGTGCTTAACTTTTGTTCAATTAAGATATTTTGATAATTCACGTTTGTTTGATAGAGAATGTCTCTCCTAGACACAAAATGTAATAAAAGTCCTATTATCCGGCATTTAAATATCCAAAAATCTCAATTGAATGGACCCTTAAAAAATGCATTTAAAAAAAAATACAGATAAAGAGAAATATTTTTATTATAAAGTTATTTTAGCCAAATGCAAAATTCTGTTATTGCCCTATTATCAACACACATATTCTAAATTATTTCTTATTTAAGTTGCATTAAAATTCTTATTAAGAATTAAGGAATAATTGTTTTTACCAGGCTCTAATTAAATGTAAAAACTAATTGTTAATATGTTAATGAACTAATTGATTATTCATTAAACTAATCATTTTATTGCATATATGTTACAATTTCAGCACTTGCAGGTGTGCAACAACTTAAACTGTAAACACATAATTTATGAAAATTGTTTACACATTTAATTATCTCCTGATGAAGTAGTAGAGAGACATAAAGCACACACTATCGCCTATTATCAATAATTTTAGACACACAGTAACTGCATTGTTGTTTCACAAAGCAAGCAATTTCTGGGAGAGGAGTGATGAATTTAGATTCAAACGTGTTTTTATTCACAGCGTTTGGCGTTCTGTTTGCAACATATAAGCAGGTGCAGAGTAGAGAGAAGAGATTATACTTCTATTTAAAGTAGCCGTGAATGCAGGAACTGTTTTTCATTCATCCATTTGCCTTTTTAATAGATACACTGTTAAAAATTATTACGACCTTGTACCAAAATTTGGTACCGATTTCTCTGCAACCACCATTTAGAACTTAGTTTCATCATTTTACGATGCCTACCACGGATACTATTTAGTGGTGAAACGTTGCACTAAAACTTACAATGTTGCATAAAACTCAAAATTCGAGTTTTCTTAGCATTTTAGTAGCAGTATCATTGTAAGGGAGCTGGCAACCCTATATCACAACTGTTTTACTTTTCTTTGTCAGGTCCACCGATAGGGAGCGAACTAGGAATCCTCTGATTCATAACTGAAAACATTTATCCACTGAGCCAAGGAGGCCCTTGCGAGCCGTTGCCTTTCTTGGAGGGGATTCCTCGGCTTTTTGATCTAGCGACAGCGAAAATTTCTGTTGCAGTTAACGAGGTTGAACAAATTATCGGTGAAACCTCCGTTTTTCCAAAGAAGGGATTTTTGGTGCAACCTAGATTCCACCATAATATGGTGTAATTTGTTGCAGACTTCTGTTTTGCACCAAGACATGGTACATCGTTGAACTGAAATTTTTAACCGTGTAGTGTTTGATCCTGTTTCATCTGATATACTATAACACCATACGTAACTATTGATGCAAAATATGACAGCAGTAAGTTGCGATTAATGGTAAACATGTTCCATCCTGTCAAAGTACCTTTTCGAATCCTTTCTGCGTAGGTGAAGGAATCCAAATTAACGCCCTCTTTTCGATAAATATCTCTGTGAGCAAACAACAAATTGATGTTTTTATAGCAATTTCTTTGAAGTTCGTCGGCAATAAGTGTTTTAGCCAAAATACATACAAATAATTTAATAGTTTTTAAGAAAACTGTGAAGCGAGGAAAGTCAAATGGCTTGTTGTGAGTTATAAATATAATAAAATTAAACGCAGTTAACGTTATTCTGAGAATTACCAAAAACACTGAGATGGACATCGTTTTTTCCAGTTTTTCAATAGCGGCCACAGACTGTTGACACTGCATCCATGCTTGTAGAGGTTTCTTAACAATCGTTCTATTAGTTAACAATAACTGCTTTCGTAAACTTAGGTAGCAAAGGTAGAAATATAAAATTGACGAGACCTGTGACACTGTCTCTTTTTCGTAGTATTTAAAGAAGCTAAAAAAAAAGGTGGCTACAGTTTTATAATCCTGACCAATACTGGTAAATGACATACATGTTGTCTTCGATGAATGCAGCAACAGGAAACACTAATGTTATACAAATAAAGAATGTAATATAAAATGCATAAGAGCAATGTTGTTTGTGGTTTGATATATTGCTCAAAAATTCGGTAAGTTTTAGGATGCTATTTCTCTTCAAGTACAAATTCCACCATTGTATGATATTTAGAACATTTGCAATAATCACAGCAAATACAGAATAACTCATTTTTTCTAACGAGAAAAGGCACACAGTTTGCTCTAAAATACTATACAAAATCAAAAAATTAGAAAAAACAGCAGCTGAGTATCTTATTTGCCAGGTCTTGCTGAGGGATATTCCGACTGACATTAATAAGTAAGTAGCTAATTTTTCTATAAATCTTTCGAACATATTTGATGTTAGTTTGTTAGTTGCCTTCGAAATGAAACTTTTGTAGTTTTAGAATTTTTATGAAATAAGGTATTTTCTTTGTTTACATCAAAACGGGTGCTCTTCAAAGCAGTAGTTCCAAGTTTAATACGTGTGTCTAATCTCAGATAAAGTTTCATAAAAATAATTGACTGACACATCGACTAGCAAAACAAGAAATTTTGTGAGAACACCGAACAGAAAATAATATTGTCATTGAAACTATAATAAATTGTAGAATTGTTTTTTCGGGGTACACAACTCGTTTTGTGAATTAAAATCTATAATTCATATTATTGATTTGAAATATCAGATTTATATCACGAATGTTTGTTTCAATATTGGTATATTGGAAGCAATTTTTCCTTTTACCATAGCTGATCAATATTTTTGTTATTATCTTATTAGTATTGAAATTATTTTTAATAACAAGATGTATGTATTTCGGTGAAAAACTCTAATCTAATTTAGTAATACTCTGAGCCTACCACTCTGCTTAATAATACAACTATATAGCCTTAGGAAATAATATTTTATCATTCCTTGAACTCTTATTAGTCTCCAGTATTTTCCCATCAAACCACTTGTAGTGGCTATTAGCTGATTGGATAAAAACTAAATTGTATAGTTTATATTTGCTATATGTTTTCGTTGTAACATACACACATTTGTGTTTTATCCGTTTTTGAAAAGATAAATATTTCCTAAATGATTTTTTGTTATTTCACGTAACATGTCATAATTTGATGCGTCATGATATGCTGGTTCGTAACCAGTATAGAGTTTCAAAGGTAAAAACCCTCTCCCTCCCCAAACCCTGAATTGATAACTTTCTCCTGCGTAAAAATATTCGAAAATTCCAACAACAAAAAATATATATATTTTGTATTTAATCAAGAATCTTTATTTAGTACTTGATATAACAACATATGTTTATCCAAAATGTATTTTTAGGGAGGGGCAACAAAATTGTATCGGCCTAATGATATGTCTGGATAGACCCAAAGCGGTGATTGCACCGAACCATCCAATGACCAGTACGCCCTTCGAGCATGAATGGACTGTAGTAGAGAGAATATGACGTCATAATCGTGAATCCCACATCTTAGAGCGGAAGGCCCATATCACGTGCCATTTCTTCAAAATTATGAATGAAAAAATACTCGCGATTGATCTGTGAATTGGGAAATGTGTAACTGTAAAAATTTATGAATGGAATGACGTAGTTAACCACGTGTCTTGGGCCATACATGTTGCTTCACTTTGACGTTAGAGAGAGTGACATCATGATTCTTCTACTACAAAGGATCCATGCTCGAAGATCACGCCCCTGCTTGCTTGTATTAAAATGTGTTTTATTATTTTAGGATTCAATAACCACAATGTCTGTTTTTATTCTCAGTATTGCATTCATATGTTATATTGCTACAAAATTTTATTTAATCTGATATAGAATAATATCGTACGTCGCTAGTGAAGTAAAATAAGTAAACAGTAACTTGCGATTGATGATGAACATCTTCCATCCTGTCGGCGAGCTTTGCCGAATCATGTATGTGTACACTGTAAGAAAAAAAAAGTGCTTAAAAATGAGTACATGAACGTACTTGTTATTTTAAGTATTTTTACGTATAAGTACATTTAAGTATAAGTACATTTTTATGGTAAATGAGCAATAAATAAATCAAATTTAAGCAATCGTACTTTCATAAAATGAACAGTGTGTTTTAATATTGCTAATGCCAAATTCTATTCAAGCCATCTTAACAAAGAGACCTGACACACTTAAAATATTTGTTCAGAAGAGGGTTTCCACATTATTTGATGTCGATTGTTTAAATTTAAACTGAGTTATTACAATTCAATTATCTTACATTTCATTTTTGTTTTGGAACGCCTTTTTAACATTACTTCTCTTTATAACTTCTGCGCGTCACTTCGATAACTTAACGGTACAGCCGTACAGCGGTGCTGCAGACCTGTGTTCGATTCCCGGTAAGTCTAAGTTGCAATTGTGGAATATTTATTGAAAGTGACTTATGAAGGCAGCCTATGTATGCTGGCATCTGCTCTTTTTATTCATTTTTGAGTACATGTCTCTTTCAAAAATGAAACTTATATATTCGGAGCTATGATAAGTATCGAATGTAATCAAGAATGAGCATATTTTACTTATTTTTGAATGCCTATATTTAACAGTGTAGATTAGGTAAACTATTTTAATACTCTTTGCTTTAAGAACATCTCTGTGGCTGAATATTAAGTATTGTCTTTAGGACTCATCTTTACGATCATATAGAGGTTTTCTCTTTCTTTCTGACTGGACGGCTGGTAATACCACCAGAAATCCATTCCGTGATAAATATCACTGCTGACATAAATTTGGTATCGTTCGATAGAAAATTTTTGTAACTAATTTTTGTAACATAACACATTCATCCATTTCAAATGATAGTGTTTTGATCCTGTTTCAACTGGTATATTATAACACCATACGTAACTACTGATGCAAAATATGATAGCAATAAGTTGCGATTAATGGTAAACATGTTCCATCCTGTCAAAGTACTTCTTCGAATCATTTCTGCATAGGTGAAGGAATCCAAATTAACGCCTTCTTTTCGGTAAATACCTATGTGAGCAAACACTAAATGGATGTTTTTATGACAATTTCTTTGAAGTGTGTCGGCAACAAGAGAGTTAGCCAAAAAACATCCAAATAACGCTATCGTTTTTATGAAACTTATGAAACGGGGAAAGTCAAATGGCTTGTTGTTAGTTATTAATATAATAAAAGTAAACGCAGTTAAGGTTATTCTGAGAATTGCCAAAAAAACTGAGATAGACATCGCCTTTTCTAGTTTTTCAATAGCGGCCACAGACTGTTGACACTGGTTCCATGCTTGTAGAGGTTTTTTTATAATAGTTCTTGTAGCTAACTGTAACTGCGTTCGTAAACTTAGGTAGCAAAGGTAGAAATATAAAATTGAAGCGACGTGAATTATTGTCTCTTTTTCGTAGTATTTAACGATGCTCAACAAAAAGTTGATTACAGTTTTATAATCCTGACCAATGCTGGTCCAGGAGTGACATGGTGTTATCGTCATTAACATAGAATTTGTGATGTATACAGCAACAGGAAACACTATTGTCATACAAATAAAGAATACAATACAAAATTTATAAAAGCAATGTTGTTTGTGATTTGATATGTTGCTCAAAAATTCGATAAGTTTTAGGATGCTATTTCTCTTCAAGTACAAGTTCCACCATTGTATGATATTCAGAACGTTTGCAATATTCACAGCAAATACACTGTAATTCATTTTTCCTAACGAACATAGGCACACACTTAGCTCTAAAATACTATACAAAATCAAAAAATTAGAAAAAAGCGCAGCTGAGTATTTTATTTGCCAAGCCTTGTTGAGTGATATTCCGACTGCCATTAATAAGTAGGTGGCTAATTTTTCTAGAAAACTGTCGAACATATTTGATGTTAGTTGATGTTAGCTGCCTTCGAATTGAATATTCTGCAGTATAAGAATTTTTATGAAATAAAGGATCCTTTTTCTTTATAAAAACGGGCGCTCTTCAAAGCAGTAGTTCCAAGTGTCCTACGTATGTCTAAAATCAGATAAGGTTCCTCAAAAATAATTGACTGACACAGCTCCTAGTGAAACCAGAAACCTTGTGAGAACATCGAACATAAAGTAATATTGTAATGGAAGCTATAATAAATTGGAGAAACTATATTTCATTCTGCAAAACTCTTTTTGTGAATTAAAATCTATAATAATTCTATAAAATCTATAAAATTCATATTTGAAATATCCTTTATATCACGTTTATGTTATATTTTCACTATATGTATATGTGACATAGTTTTTCTTGTTACTATAGCTGATCAATGATTTTTTGTTATGTTAGTAGTACTGGAATTATTTTTAATTCAAGAAGTATGTATTTCACTGCGAAATTCGAAGCTAATTTAGTAATACTCTGAGCCTTCTAATCTACTTTAGTAATACAACAATTGAGCCATTGTGAAGTATAATTCATCATTCTTTGAAGATCTCAAACAGAAATTTTTCATCAAATTACTTGAATTGGCTTTTATCTGATTGGAAAAAAACGAAATTGTATGTTTATATTTGCAATGTTGTTGCCATTGTAACACACTTTTATGTTTTATCCGTTTTTTGAAAATTCAGTATTACTTAATTGGTTTTCCATGATTTGAAGTAATATGTCATAACTGGATTAGTCATACTATGCTGGTTCGCAACCAGTATATAGTTTTGACGATTCAACCCCCCTCCCTCTGAAAACCACCCATAGTTGATAAATTTTTACTATACTAAAATAAAGTATTATACTTATTTTGTATGGCGACACTGTCCTCCTGTACCTTAGATCACATTACATCGTGTGACGTGTACCATGGATGATACTTGATGCGTTATATTTTTGTACATTTAATTGTTTGACTAATGATAAATGGTACAAGACTCTCTTGGACCTTGGATCACAAGGTTAAGGGATCCAAAGTACAACAGTCTCTCTATCGAAAAACTATATATATATATATATGAAATGACACACAGGGTGGTCATCCATTAGGTAAGTTTGCAGTCGTGAAACTAAATCATGGTCGAACCGAGTAGTAACATAACACAAAACAAGTTTATTCTCAAAGCTCAGAGCCAGCACATCTTCACATGACCAGAGCAAAGCAAGGAGGGATTTCACATAGGGATTTGTTACATGATATGAAGAAGGAAAATAGGGAATTATTATCGTGTCGGAAACACAGATCGTTGATCGGGTGGGGAAAAAGGATGAATTTGAACTTAGAAGTCCCGTAGTGAGAGGGAATAAGAGAAATATGCGTTGTACCCAGCAAAAAAAGTCAGCATAAAACCTTCATCAAAATTTTGAAATTGAAGGTTTTATGCAGGAAAACTGCAGTTTTTTTGAAGATCTATAAAATTAAAGGGTTTTGTTTCAATGTTATTCATAAAAACTGCAAAAAACTTTCATAAAAACCTGCAAAAAACCTTCAATTTTTAATCATGAAGGGAAAATGCAGATATTTTAAAGGTTAAATGCAGGAAAATTAAAAACTTCAGAAAAACTGCAGTTTTTTGTTTCAATATCCTTTATAAAACCTTCAAAAAACCTTAAATTTTAACAATTTTAATGAAGGTTTCATGCTGACTTTTTTTGCTGGGTACGTAATGGGCTTTGCAGACTGAGCTTCTTTTTCAATGATTAAACTTGTATTCGGACTATGATAAGAATGATATGAATGAATGAATGATATAGATATGAATGTATTCAAAAATGAGTACATTTGACTTATTTTTGAATACCTATTTTTAACAGTGTGATTTCCATGGTTATAATTTTGCTGGCATTAATTGAAAGTATTTTATGAAGGCAGCTTATGTAGGCAAGCATCTGCTCATTTTTTTTGTACATGTCTTTTTCAAAATTGAAACTTATACAGTCGGAGAAAAGATAAGCATCGAATGTACTCAAAAATGAATCAATTTTACTTATTTTTAGGTGCCTATTTTTAACAGTGAGCGCAAAATAAAAGGATCCAAATTTTTTGTATCAAAACTTTCCCTAAGGAAATAAATGGAATAAACGTTAAATGGATCTGAAATGTCGCAGGTGAGATGTCATGACGATGGTGTTCCACAAACCCTACTTGTTAACTTTTCCTTTCAATTTCGGAACACTTCTGTCCTCCTTGATTGCAGTTAAGTACCAGGTGTTCCTATTGAGTGTATTTGCGGTGTTATTGCGTGCATCCATTTTTAGTGTTCCGATCGCAGCTGTACAGACATTTTCGCTTTATACAAATTATCTTTTCGGTCTGAGTTCGTCGACCGGGGAAAATTTCCATAGGTTGAAATTGCGATCCATCCCCAAAACAGGAAAGTTAAATCAAACAATTGAAATGCTGCTAGTTCTCTTTAAGGCAAATCTACCATTCTATACGAATGAGTAAAACGTGCGCGAGCTTCTCGGTGATTGGAGAATTCATACCACGTGGTGTGATTTCTCGAATCACCGAGATGCTCATGCACGATTTAGTCGTTCGTGTAAACTAAGCCTAAGTTAGGTTGTTTTACACTGATTTCTAACTGTAACTTCTGGATTGGGCAAGACCTTGTTGACTTGAAGCCAATGTGGAAGTAGCCGTGCTGTATCCCACTTTAATCGCTAACGCAATATTTCGTATATTTTTCACGTTAAAATAAGCCGTCATGTATTGCTTTTGGCTCTTTTTTATTTTTTTTATTTTCTTTTTAAACCCATTTTAGATAAAATCTGCTATTAAAATAGAAAGTCATTTGCAAGTCAAAGTCGAAGTAGTTAAAAAGCAAGAGTAAAAACTATTTATTTGGCAATATAAAATTTATTCTATAAGAAGAATATATAATATTTATATGCAAATAATATTTCTACAATGCTATGGTAATAAAAATCACCACTAAATCACCGTAAAAAAAATGTTGGGGCACAGTACGGCTGCTTGCACATTGGCTTCAACGTGCCATAGAGGAAATAAGTTTTGAGCAGAAGTTACAGTTTTCCAGAAGTTACAGTTAGAGTTCAGTGTTGTTTTATTGCCATACCTTATGAGTAAACAAGAGACGTTGATGAAAATTGAATCGTTTACTTTTTTTTTTGAATAAATAAAGTATTTCTGTGACATACGGTTTGGTTAATTAATGTCGCACTACAGCTGCACAGTGGGCTATTGGCGACGGTTCGGGGTCTATCTCGATAAAAAGACCCGGGAACACATACATACACACACATTCATACATGCACCTCGTTATTTTAGAACCACGGTCAGATGACGAGGAAACACCTGAACTGGCACCTAACGCCTTCAATACATGTCGGGACTTTGGACCCCGATCAGATGTATCGTGCACCAGTCCCGTTTACACGCCGTTAAATTTTGCGGATATTTTTGGCGACTTTCTAGTATTTTGTAGCGAAGCTGGCAACCCTCCGATCACAAGATCACTACTTTTTTACTTTTCTTTGTCAAGTCCATCGCCTAGATCGAAACAGGAATCTTGGTATTCCCAGCTAACGCCTTTAACCACTCGGCCACGGAGGCCCAGAATATATCCTGAACAGTTGCCAATAGCATACTGTGCAGCTCTAGTGCGACATTAATTCAACTAAAATAACTAACATATCATTGGAATATATCCCGAAACATCGCCAATAGTACACTGTTCAGCTCTAGTGTGACATTAATTCTGCTAACATAACATAACATTGGAATATATCCTGAACATTTGTCAATAGCATACTGTGCAGCTCTAGTGCGACATTAATTCAACTAAAATAACTAACATATCATTGGAATATATCCCGAAACATCGCCAATAGTACACTGTTCAGCTCTAGTGTGACATTAATTCTGCTAACATAACATAACATTGGAATATATCCTGAACATTTGTCAATAGCATGCTGTGCAGCTCTAGTGCGACATTAATTCAACTAAAATAACTAACATATCATTGGAATATATCCCGAAACATCGCCAATAGTACACTGTTCAGCTCTAGTGTGACATTAATTCTGCTAACATAACATAACATTGGAATATATCCTGAACATTTGTCAATAGCATGCTGTGCAGCTCTAGTGCGACATTAATTCAACTAAAATAACTAACATATCATTGGAATATATCCCGAAACATCGCCAATAGTACACTGTTCAGCTCTAGTGTGACATTAATTCTGCTAACATAACATAACATTGGAATATATCCTGAACATTTGTCAATAGCATGCTGTGCAGCTCTAGTGCGTCGTTATTTCAACCAACATAACATGACATTGGAATAGTTTTTTTGATTTTTATTAATTAACGTCCCATTAGAGCTGCAAAGTGGGCTATTGGCGACGGTTCGGAGCCTATCTCGAAGGAAAGACCCGGGAACGATGTCTCGTATTTTTGAACGATGGTCAGATGGCGAGGACAACACCTGAGCTGGCACCCAACGCCTTCAATAGACGTCGGGACTTTCAACCCCGATCAGATTTATCGTGCACCAGTCCCGTATACACGCCGTTATTTTTTGTGGATGTTCTGGACGACATTCTAGTATTTTAGTAGCGAAATTGGCAACCCTCCGATCGCAATATCACTACTTTTTACTATCCTTTAGTCTAGTCCATCGCAAGGTTTTGAACTGGGGACCCTTGGATTCCCAGCTGACGCCTAATCCACTCGGCCACGGAGGCCTCAGCATTGAAATAGATATCGAACCGTTGCCAATAGCACACATTGCAGCTCTAGTGCGACGTTATTTCAACCAACCATAACATAACATTGGAATAAATCTCGAACCATCGCCAGTAGCCCGTTAAGTAGCCCTAGTACACCGTTATTTCTAGCAACCGAAAACGGATTCACCCTCGATCGAAAATGATAAATTTACTTAAAGAAAGTAACTGAAACGGAGTCGAAATGTTATTTTGAAATTCTCTTCCAATCTTTGTATGTTTTCACTGGCAACCGAGCGAGTCGAATTCAGGCGACGCATTCCCTTGCAGCTGAGGTGGAAGTCGTCTGCCAAACCCTATCCTGTACCGCGGGTCACAAACCAAGCGATACCCAAAAGAATGGGTAGAAAAAAAAAATACCACAAACAACCCGAAGAGTATAAAATAGAATAAAAATATATATCCCCCCTTCTCTCTCATTTTAAAAAGCAGGATGGCAGATTTTTCACCCAGATTGCCTCATTTCCCTCTTGCAGGGAAACAGTTGCAATTTCCTGTGTTTTTCAAAGGCTGCCGCTTTTTTTTTTCCTCACTCCCGCTTCTTTTCAATATTTTTTTTGTTTGTTACATTTCCATGCAGGGGAAACTGGCAACATGATTTAAGCAAACGATCCATTTCTCGTCGCACACATAACTGTCATTTGCATCAAATCCCCCCCCCCCCTAGGGGTTCCTGAAAAAGGAATCCGATAGGGGAGATGTAATTTGTTGGAAAATGGAATGTCAGATAAGTAATATATATATATAGTGGGTGTGTGAAAGGGTGTCGCGGAACTCAGTTGGCTGGGATAGATTTGCTGTTTTACCCCACAAACATATTAAAATTTCGGATTGTAGCTGTGTAGTAGCACGACCAGAAAGGTTTTATGTAAATCGTCGTTTTAACAGATCAAATAAATAGTATTGGTCTCCAACGAAACCTCTCCAGCAGAAAGAAGATAAACAAGATATATATCCCTCCTTTCAACCATACCCCGTACGTGATTAACTGTATTGCAAGGTTTTACACGCGCCAAATTTCCTAAACAACGGGACAATTCATTTCACTATAGCTGTTTATTTTGTCACGGAGTTATAATGTCGGAATGCATCACTCTAAAAGCGTAATATAGTGATTCTATCCACAGGACGGCCTTAGGGCTGTGCAACGCGTGCCACCACAGGTGTTACCCACGTCATCTGACCATGTTTCAAAAATACGAGGCGTCGTTCGCGGGTCTTCCCTTCGAGATAGGCCCCGAACCGTCCCCAAAAGCCCACTGTGCAGCTCTTGTGCGACGTTAATTAACAAAAACCAAAAAAATATATTTCAAGTCAAAGATATAGCGTAGCACCGCAGTTATAATGTCTAAATGAATCACCCTAAGAGCATAACATGACGCTTCTATCCTAAGCCATCCTCTAGCAAAAACCGATTTCAGAATTTTTTTTAATAAAAGGAATTGTCTGATCTTGTCAACGTGGGGCCCAACCCAAAGCGCGATGCCCTGTGCGCCCTAAGGGCAGCCTTGCTTCTACAGACATCATTCTTTAATAAGTTAATTCTAAAATGATTGAATTATTCATTAAAATGCTTATTTATATATCACCCGCTGAGCAATGAAACCCAAATGAAGGTATCGAATTTTGTTTTCAGCAGAGGAATCAAGCGCATGTTATTAGCAACTTGATATTTGATGAGTTGTAAACAAATTAATTCAATGATGAGATGAATACCATTAACCTGAATAGGCGTCAAAATAAGAGCCATCTTGGAAATCGTTTCTTCAAAGCTCTGTAATTGGCGCCAAGCTGAACGCGAATTAACATAGACTTCAAACTGAGAACTAGGCTTTTAATTAATTCCAAGGGGGACAAAGAACTACCAAGTCAGCGATTAAGTCAGCGATTCGGGACGTTGTATTTTGTCGTTTTTCATGCTTCATTTAAAATCTCACACTGGGTTCGTGGATCGGTTATTGGGACTTTCTTTTGTGCATTGAAGGGAAAGATTTAATTGCTGCATTCGTAAATGTACATTAACATTCGACGGGTTGTTCTAGTTTTGCTGCAGCAAATTCCTATCAACAAAAAACTTAATAAATGGTGATACTTTTTTTAAGTACACTAAATGTTTTAAGGAGATATGGGACTCATTTGACTTTTTTTTTTAATTTTGCAGATGTCATAATCATAACTTTTTTTCACATATGTTTGCAAAGCATATTAACATAATGACATGGTCAAATATTTAAAATTTCGCCATGCAACCTCTTTAACTCTTTAAATTATTTGGGTCCCGATAAGAGGTGCATGAAACGGAAACAGTCACGCAAATTATCCTACTTCTCATATACTCAGGAAGATGAAATTTGGTTCATGTACTCCAAGCTTCGAGCATGGATCCTTTGTAGTAGAGGAGTCATGACGTCACTCTCGCTAACATCAAAGTGAAGCCAACATGTATGACCTCAGACACGTGGTTAATTACGTCATTCCATTCATAAATTTTCACTGTTATACATTTTCCAATTCATCAGCCAATTACGAGTATTTTTTCATTCATAATTTTGAAGAGATGGCACGTGATATGGGCCTTTCGCTCTGAAATGTGGGCTTCACGATTTTGACGTCATATTCTCTCTACTACAGACCATTCATGCTCGAAGACTCCAAGTAGGAAATAAAAAACTATTCGCGAACTTCCATCTGAAATACCCGTTCTGCACATGGTGTTGAAAAGACACACAATCGTAACTAATTCTTCTACTTCGTATACAACCAGGAATATGAAATTTGGCAGACTTGTCCTTTAAACTTAGAGAAAGATAACTAAGCGCTTGTTTATTTTCTAGCTGAAGTACCCATCCTTCGCATGGTTATTTAAAACAAACTGACAGAAGAACACGTTTTCAAAACAAATTGAACGCCTTCGCTTTTATCCGTTAGATTCTAACTGATGCAAGCTAATTCAATTCGTTATCCTAATTTATTATAAAGAAATATAAGTAAATTTTGTAAATACTTGACTCAATAAATTTTCACCCGAAAACGCTGTTGAGTTTGACGTTACACGACTGAAACCCTGAGACCCTGATAAAGACCACCTCTTATCGGGGTTATAGTAATGAAAAAACACGATAAAAAATGTGGACTAATTCCTTCAGGATATAAGAAAAGGATATAAGAAGCTTTAAACGACTGCTCTAAAGGGGTACCAGCTATTTTTGAACAGTTATTATGATGCGAGATTGTGAAACGACTGAGATTCTAAAAATACTGACAATTGTTGACACATAACGTAATTTATTTATTTTTAGATACTTAAAAAACAAACTTTTGCATTCTCGCGATTCGGAATACGTGTATCTGCAAATTCTCTAGTGAAAGTGCAGAAATCTCTTATTTTGTGTCTTATCGCACTTTCACTGAACAAACCAGTGTATCTGCAGATGCACGTAGACCCGTCGCACTGGGGAACTAGATCCGGGGGATTAGATATTTTGAATGGGGGTTGTGGGGATGTCCGACCCCCCCCCCCCCCCCCCATAATCTGGAAACCCTAAAAGTTGGGAATTTCAACTTCTAAAAACCCCGAGTTGGGAAAATTGATGCCTGAAGAAAATTAATATTATTAACAAATGAAAACTCGGGAAGATTAGAAATTGCCCAACTTGTAAGATAGCATTTAAATTAGACCTCAAAAGGACACTGCATTGGAATAGGGGTCCAACAATTCAATGCTTGTGAGAGAACTGTTTAATATCAAAATAAATATATAAAAAAGATGAAAAATGTCGAAAAGTTAGAACTGGGAATTTTCATCCCTGTTGAGTTGGGAATTTCGAATAGTTTCAACCCCCCCCCCCCCCCCCCCCCCCCTTCCAAATATTTTGTGTGTAACGGCACTGAATACACAGCTGTCGCACCTACGCGTTAACATATAACCCAAAGGAATTTTGATACCAACCTATTATTTTATTTATGTCTTCAAGATGCTAAAATTGTTCCTTGATATTGGGAGTAAGTTAAGACTGCTAATTGTCATAACTTCGTAGAAAAGATGTAAGTTCGTGCATCAAGATAAAACCAAAAAAAGAGAAATTCGCATGTATGGTCAAGGCTAAGGTAGGTCAAGAAAGTTTAAACTAGAATAGTGACAAGATCTTATTGCACTTGCGACAACTCATACGCAATTCGCTATTTGTTTTCTCCGTAAGTAATTTGTAACTGTGTATTCTAAACACACTTGAATGGGTTTGCACATGATGAAGTCATGGTCATAAGCGCAACTCCAAACGAACATTTGAAACATTAGATATTTTGAATTTCACAAACAGGCTACTCCATTGTAGATCCGAAATAATTAAAGACATTTTTGAAAGGGTTTTGCTGACTTGTCTAAAAGGAAACCCATTTATTTTAAAACCCATTTATTTATAAGTAAGCCATTTAAAAATTAGTTAGAATGGGTCCTTTTAGGCATGTTTAGTTTTATGATTATTATATGTAATTGTACTTACCAAATTTTAAGAGTACAAGATTTTTTTTGTTGTAGTTAATTAAAATTGAGCTCAAATTTAAAATTAAAACAATGTAACCATATGTAAGACACTTAGAATATGTTTTTTTCCTTTATTTTTCAAATTTAATATTTTTTTTTATCCTATCATACAATACAAGTTTTTATTTTGAGTGAACTTTTTCTAAAAATTATTCTTACAGTTGTAGTAGAAACGTACAGTGAAAAATATTTCATTTAATCTGATTTTTTAAAATAATTTTCTAGAGATTATTTAGATTCCTAAAAAACCTTTATTGAGTTTTTAAGTAAATTTTCTTGAGTGGAAAGAAAAGCTTGTCAGTAAAAAAATGAATACAGGGTGGTCACAAATTGTCGCTCAATTATCATTGTTAGGCTGTATGATATTCAGCATAATAAAACATTATTTTTGCCCAACTACTTCGCTTATATTCTAAACAAGTAACTTAGCTTTAGTAGCAACAAACAAACTAGTTAAAGCATATAAAAAAGAAAGTTTTATTTTGTGTAGTTCAGCAGCCAATCAATGACCATTGCCCGACATTTATGTCCACCTTGTATAATATAAGACATGTATTAATTTTAAATGTATAAACCTAAAATAATGAATGGCGTCTCGTAAGTTGGGAATGGGAAACTTCTTTTAAATGATGATATCTCCATTGTTAATTTAAATTTCGCGAACTCACGAACATCGATGTAATCGTTATCGAACAAACCACAAATAATAAACCTTTAAAATAAATGATGATTGTGATTCATTAGTGGTTCGTTTAACCCTTTGAACACGTTGGAACATGTTTGATATTTGCGTTATTTTTATGGAACAGTTATATTTCCTTCCTGTTCTTTTTACAGATATATTACTTAGCGTGTTCTTTTTTACGCTTAAGATGTATAATTATAACACTGTAAAAAAATTTGCTTAAAAATGAGTACAGGGACGTACTTGTTTTTATTACTCGTTGAGTACAATTGCATCGTAAATGAGCGATGACGTACTCGAATTTAAATAATCGTACTTTCTTAAAAATAATCAGTATGGTTTAATATTGCTAATGTCAGCTTCTGATCAAGCCATCTTAACAAAGCGACCTGACAAACTTTAAATATTTGTGCACAAGAGGGTTTTTCACATTATTTGATGTCGATTGCTTAAATGGAAACTGTGTTATTAAAACTCAATTATATTACTTTCCATTCTTTTGCCACGCCTTTTTAACATCTCTTCTGTTTATAACTTCTTCACATCGCTGTGGTGGTACAGCGGATATGGCCCTGGACTTCGGTGCGGACGACATCAGGTAGATGTATTGTGTTCGATTCCCGTCGAGTCCTGGTTGTAATTGTTGAAAGTGATTTATGAAGGCAGCCTATGTAGGCAAGCAACTGCCTTTTTTATTCAATTTACACGTTTATGAGTACTTATCTTTTTAAAAAATGAAACTTATATATTTAGAGCTATATCTACCAATATTCCAAATAAAATCTTAGACAACACACAAAAAAAATTAATTCAATTTATGAAAAACATTTTATTCTAACTTTCAATGTAAATAATAACAAAACTGTTAAATTCTTAAAAAATGTACGCAATTAACTATTAACAAATTATTGATAAATAACAATTACTAATTAACGGCTAATTACTAATTAGTTATTAGTTATTTTACATTGGTAAATATTTTGGGAATGGAACTTGTTCCTTCCCTCCATAAATTTTCTTCCTCCCCCACCATTAATTTTGTATTTTCCAACGCCACTGACTCGAGGCTTCCTGTTCAAGCAGAATCCCGCCGTAAAATCTCAAATTCGGCCTATTACAACAATACCAAACAAACAATAAATACAATATTACAAGTAGACGAACACCAAACCAAAAGATTTGATTGAATGAAACGTTCCCCACAGTTACATAATATACACAGATACAGTTATGGAAGGAAGTTCTAATTGGGATTTGCAACACAGCCCCCCCTTCGAGGAGGTTCAACCTCAACACACACGGATGCCTCATTACGTTGGTCACTCGGTTGGCTGGAAGGAGGATGTTATGGTCCAGTGGCACCCCACTCTCCAGGAAGGAAGGAAGTGCACCTTTCTGCATGCAGGAGATGCGTAAGAAAAGGCGTTTGGCAGGTGTCCTTGAATAGTGGCGCCAAAAATAACAAATACCAGGTAATAAAAGGTATTGGTGGAAGGATATTGTCGCAAAACAATAGAGTATGATTTTGGTTAAATAACGTTGCACTAGAGCTGCACAGGGGCTATTGGCGACAATTCGGGGTATATCTCGAAGGAAAAACACGGGAACACATTCACACACACACATGCACCTCGTTATTTTAGAACCATGGTCAGATGACGAGGAAACACCTGAACTGGCACCCAACGCCTTCAATAGACGTCGGGACTTTCGGACCCCGATCAGATTTATCGTGCACCAGTCCCGTATACACGCCGTTATTTTTTGTGGATGTTCTGGACGACTTTTCTAGTATTTTTGCAGCGAAGCTGGCAACCCTCCGATCACAAGATCACTACTTTTTACTTTTCTTTGTCAAGTCCATTGCACGGGTTCGAACCACCAATCCTCGGATTAGTAGCTGAACGCCTTTAACCGCTCGGCCACGGAGGCCTACAATAGAGTAAGAAACAATAGTTATATTTAATTAATTCGCATACTTTCGCTCATACAAATCAAGAATATGTATGAAATATTTAACATTTCTTAAAAATTTAAATATGTCGGGCGTCAGTCAATGTTAAACAAAAACGAATTTGGTAATAAGTTAACATCATAAGCAATCATGTGGTAGTTAACTAGGTAAAATTGTTTTCTCTGTAGGGAGACATGACCCCCAAATCCTAATATTTTAATTAATTAATTAAGAAGTACCATTTTTTTTGCACTATTAGAACATCTCGTTTTGAACAATAATCTACCAAAATATAACATTTAAAAAAATTAAAGTTTAAGTAAAGTTTAAAAATTTACGAAATTAGAAAATTCCAATATTAACATTTATTTAGACGGTGTCCCGTGTCGTAATCCCAGTATTGTATTGCCCCAGTATGGTCTCCAGGACAACATACACTGTAAAAAATTAAGTGCTTAAAAATGAGTACCTGAACATACTCGTTTTATTTGAGTGCAATTGCATCGTAATTGAGCGATGACGTCTCAAATTTAAGTAACTGTACTTTCTCAAAAAGGAGCAGTGTGATTTAATATTGCTAATCTGAGCTTCTGTTCAAGCCATCTTAACAAAGTGACCCGACAGATTTAATAGAGCTGTTCATAAGATGGTTTTCCACATTATTTGATGTCGATTATTTAAATGAAAACAGTTGTTACAACTCAGTTTTCTTACTTCCCATTCTTTTGGCACACCTTTTTTAACATTTCTTCCGTTTATAACTTCTTCACGTCGCCCTGGTAGTTTAACAGATAAGACTGTGGACAGCGGTGCCTGAAGATGTGGGTTCGATTCCCGGTAAGTTTTGTTTATAGTTGTCGATATTTATTAAAAGTTATTTATGGAGACAGCCTACCTAGGCAAGCAACTGCCCTTTTTATTCCTATTTACTCATTGTACTCATTTTTGAGTATATGTCTCTTTCAAAAAATGAAACTTATGTATTCGGAGCTATGATAAGCATCGAATTTACTTAAAAGTGAGTACATTTTACTTATTTTTGAGTAACCATTTAACAGTGTACGGGTCTGGCAATTGGCCCAACAGAACAAACAGAGACTTAATAAAATTAAAAATTAAATTAAAGTTAATTAAAATTCACTATTGAACATACAATTTTTTTTAATGTATTCTTGGAAATGAATGTAGCAGCAAAAACCGATTAAAAAAGAGTTAAAAATAGTACATTTTGTTGAATTATCGACAAAATGAATCGATTTGTGCAATTTGGAGCGCGAAAATAATTTTCGCTTGTGTCACAAGATCTCCTTGAACCGCCCTTTCTTCCAGAAGGCCAGACAAGCCTACAAAAACAGACGATTCATTCGATTGCCCGATGCGCTGGAGCAATAATCTTTTCAAATCCAGGGACGATAGATAACCCTCGGGAAAGGGGATGTATTTTAAGGGGTGCAATCGAACGGAAGAGGCATTTTTCTGGAAGTCGTCGGTCTTCCCAAAGCACACAGGAAGCTACAGTGTGCCAGCAGAGGCCCTCTAACAACCCAGCAGAGGCGCAATGTAAGGATTCCACAAGGGGAAAAGTCTTTCCTGTAGGGGGAATCCCCACAACAGAGGGACTTTGTGTCGTTTTGGGTAACTGTGCACATTTTGTAGGAATGTGGGCTCGTAAGAGGGGTTTTGTGTGGATGGAACACTGATCTCTAACTGTAACTTCTGGATTGGGCAAGATATTATGTTGACTTGAAGCCGATGTACAGGCAGCTATGATGTGCCCCACTTTCTTTGCTACCGCAATATTTCGTATATTTTTCATGTTAAAATAAGCCGACGTGTATTGCTTCTGGCTGAGTTTTTTCCATTTTCTTTTTAAACCCATTTTAAATGCAATATGCTATTAAAATAGAAAGTCATTTGCAAGTCAATGTCGAAGTAGATAAAAAGCCAGAGCCAAAACTATGTGTTTGGCAATATAAAAATTAGTTCGATTAGAAGAAAATATAATATTTATATACATTTAATATTTCTACAATGCTATGGTAATAAAAAACACCACTAAATCACTTAAAAAAATATTGGGGTACATCATGGCTGCTTCAATTCGCCCATACAGGAAACAAGGTTTGAGCCTTCCAGCAGTTACAGTTAGAGTTCAGTGGGATGGAAATACTGAAGAATTAAAAGCTGTTTTATATTTAGTCAGTTCAATTTAGGATTGATTCAACTCCCTTTTAATTTGTAAATGTAAGTGCACTAGTTTTGTAGCCAGGTGCAACCAAGCAAAAAAACGAATTCAACATAAAACCCTTCGAGCATGAATGGACTGTAGTAGAGAGAATATGACATCTTAATGGTGAAGCCCACATCTCAGAGCGGAAGGCCCATATCACGTGCCATTTCTTTAAAATTATGAATGAAAAAATACTCACGATTGACTTGTGAATTGGGAAATGTGTAACTGTGAAAATTTATGAATGGAATGACGTAGTTAACCACGTGTCTTGCGCTTCACTTTGATGTTACCGAGAGTGACGTCATGACTTCTCTACTACAAAGGATCCATGCTCGAAGATAAAACCCTTATAAAAGTTTCAAAGATGCGGTTTTGTAATAAATCTATTGAGTGGAAAACCTTGAACTGCAGCGGTGCAAAGTTCAACAAAGACAGTTTAAAAATATCTGTTATTTTAAAATCAAGTGAAACATCTAGTAACGAAATCTTTTGCACCCATCTTGAATTCAGGTTTATCGGCTGGCCTTGTCCTTCTTGTAAGAAAACAGATTTCGAAATATCTTTATTCTGAAATCTTTAGATGTATAGGGGAAGGGCTCTGTGGTTGTGTGACGCATAAAACCTTTGTAGAAAAACTGCTGAAATTTGCGAACAAGTGCTGAACAAATTTTGATATAAGTCACTTTTTATAGAATCATCTGAACGTGATTCAAAAATACTAGGTAATGTTTGGAGGTCTTTCCTTCGAGATAGATCCCGAACCGTCGCCAATAGCCCACTGTGCAGCTTTAGCGCGACGTTACCCAACCAACTGACGTCCGAAAGACTGGATTGGTTGATTTGGTTTGATTAATTAAGAGCTGTACAGTGGGCTATTGGCGATGGTTCAGGGTCTATCTCTAAGGAAAGACCCGGGAACACATACACATTCATACAGGCACCTCGTTATTTTAGAACCATGGTCAGATGACCACGTCGTTAATTTTTACGGATGTTCTGAACGACTTTTCCAGTATTTTGTAGCGAAGCTGGCAACCCTCCGATCACAAGATCACTATTTTTTACTTTTCTTTGTCAAGTCCATCCAGTGTCTCGTACTTCAAGCGAAACGTTTACGCATGAAAAGCGCAATGACATGTTCCCCAGCTTCAACCCATTTTTCACCATTATATTTTTACATCTCTCCGCAACAGCTGATAAAATAGTAATTCTGAATTTGCGTTAGTCTCCATTAGCCTTATAAAAAAGACACTGTATTAAAAAAAAAACTTCATGGTTGCATCCTCCATAAACTTTCAGCACAAATACAAACAATAAATTCGTCCTGCCCCTCAGAGCAGATGGGCCACACGGGGGTGCCAATAATCTAAAAGTGGCCTGATTCACAAACACCATCCACCCCATGCAACATTATAATCTTTTAGCCCCACACATCCATTGATTCGAACGTCAGAAATCAGGGGGGCGACCCCCTCCCCTTTACCGAACGACCACTCCTCTGATTGTCACTTCTCGTCTGCAGAAAAAGGTCCTGTCAAAGTCGATGAGTCATGGGGCCCTTCTTGTGAATGGGGCTTGACGCGCAGGGGTGATAGGGGACCCCCCTCCCCCTTTTTTTTTGCAAAGGGGCACTCCTTTCCAAAGCCCTGCCCCTTTGATAATGTGTGTCCTCTATTACAAAGAACTGGAGGTAAGAGGACAAGTCAGAATTCCGCGTGATTTCACTTTAAAACGGTTGGTTAAATTAACGTCGTACTAGACCTGTACAGTAGGATATTTTCGATGGATTTTGAGATCTATTCCAAAGAAAACAAATCAGATTTGGTTTGGTTTGTTTAATTAACGTCGCCCTAGAGTTTCACTGTGGGCTATTGGCGACGGTTCGGGGCCTATCTCGAAGGAAAGACCCGGGAACGATGCCTCGTATATTTGAACCTTGGTCAGATGACGAGGAAACACCTGAACTGGCACCCAACGCCTTCAATAGACGTCGGGACTTTGGACCCCGATCAGATTTATCGTGACCAGTCCCATATACACGCCAGTATAATTTGTTGGATATTCTGGACGACTTTCTAGTATTTCTGTAGCGAAGCTGGCAACCCTCCGATCGCAAGATCACTACTTTTTTACTTTTCTATGTCAAGTCCATTTCACGGATTCGAACCACCAATCCTCTGATTAGTAGTTGAACGCCTTACCAACTGAGCAACTGGGGCTCGATGGTTTTTGAGATCTATTCCAAAGAAAACAAATCAGAGGACAATCTTGGACAATGATCAAATATACCGAGGACAAGACTTGAGCATCAGGCACCCGTGTCCCAAACTTCCACGTCATGAACAACGTGAGGACATTTGTATCACGACATATTTAACGTGTTCCAGCTCGAGCCCCGGTAGCCCAGTGCATCAGCGTTCGGCTAGCAGTCAGAAGATTGCGATTTCGAAACTGACTGAGTGGACTTGGCAAAAAGTAAAAATGTAGTGAACTTGTGATCGGAGGTTGCCAATTTTTCGCTACTAAAATACTAAAAGTGGTCTGAAATATCCAATAATATATACCGTCGTGTATACGGGACTTGAGCACGTGAAATTCGATCGGGGTTCACTGTCTTGACGCCTATTGAGGTTGCGTCGGGTGCCAGCTAGGGTGTTGTCCTCGTCATCTGACCATGGTTAAAAAATACAAGGAATTGTTCCCGTGTCTTTCTTTCGAGATAGACCCCGAACCGTCGCCAATAGCCCACTGCGCAGCTCCAGTGTGACGTTAGTTTCCACCAACCGACCAGCTCTCCTTCGTATATAATATATGGTTCTAAAATAACGAGTTGCATGTGTGAATGTGTGTGTGTGTTCCCGGGTCTTTCCTTACCAGCTCAGCATGGACTTGACGAGTTGTAGCGATCTCGTGACTGGAGGGTTGTCGGATTCATTCGAAAAGTCGTCTAAGAATATCTACAATTTCAATCGGCGTGTATAAGGGAGTAGTGCAAGTGAAATCGGATCGGTGTCAAATGTCCTGACGCCTATTGAGGTTGCGTCTAGTGTCAGCTCAGGTGTTGTCCTGACAATGGTTGAAAAATACGAAGTGGTGTTCCCAGGTCATTTATTCCTTTTTAATCTCGGTACCAGGTCGTACATAACGTCCATTTATGTGCAGTGAAATAAAAGTTAGGGTCCTCAAAATGCATTTCCGCCAAGTAAATCCAATAAGAACCAGACGGTTCCATTTATTAAGAAAGCATAATTGGTTTCGTTTTGAATTCGAGAACTTATATGTCCTTCTACGTGTTTTCGGAAACGCAAACGCAGTTAGTAAAAAATAAAATTAAAAGAAATTATGTATTTTTTTGTTGCCAGGAAAGCTACTCATTCGAAAACTTTAAAAAAAAGCATTAAAAATAGCCAAATTGGCTTTTCTCGTCAAGCGCAAAAGCACTCATCCTCTTTTTGCAAAGCCCCGAATGGTTGACGCGGTTTCACGTGGGAGGACATTCAGAAAGCGAGAACTGTAAAGAAAAAGAAAATCATCAAAGGAAGAACTTTCTCTCTTGAGACACTATTTACTTTTAAGTCGGTTTTCTTTTCGGATCCGACCGGGTTTTTTCTTTCTTCTCCACATAATTCTCAAAAACGTTGAAAAGGACTTTTGTTTTTGTAAAGGCTTCCTTTCATTGACGCGTTTTTTTTCTATGATTCCAAAAAAAGAAAAATGGCGATTAGCGAAGAGGACTTTGTCGAATCGAACAAACCCAGTCAGTGTTCTAAATGTAGTGTCGTTTACAAATTGTTCATTGTGGGATATTCTTATTGTGGGGTTGTTATCGTAGCTAAAAGCTCCGTGACCCATAAAATACAGATTGAATTATCGTCATCTGGTTCTGTTTCTTATTGATTCGATATACAACGTTGGAGCAGTGACATTTTATTCCCAATATAGCCAGCGAATAATCGTTCTTTCTGATTAGCATATCGTACGAGCGATTGAAGTCTGTTGTGATTTATCTGAGTTCGTTCTAAATCTAGTACTTGATCGAATAGTATTATCGCACCTAATATATTAAAAGACTATATAAACAGCATTGAACAAACAGGGATCAGCCCCTATGTTCAGCTAGCTGTCAAAAACATTGAGAACAGTTTTTTTCTAATGTCAATAATTCATGATAATTTCTTATCTAAAGGTTAGGAATGAAGCTTCTTCTCATTTGAACAAAATTTTTGTCTTGTAATTTTGACTTGAATATGTCTTTAAAATCTGTCTGTGTACAGCGGTCATAGGCAGAAACTTGCGCGACACATAAAAAGTGTTTATATTTCAAAACCCCATAGGTTGACTTACCCTGAAATGAAAAACACATCAGTTCAGGAGAAGTCAGCCTATGGCGATAAATGACATACAAATACAAATATAGACGACCAACAACAGGCTCAAGGCCCAACAAGGTTGGTCTATCTAGTACCTCTTAACTATCCCCAAATGCATATCTAACTTCTTCTTAAAATCCGTTACTCCTTTACAATTAACAATATTCACTGGCAAGTTGTTCCATTTGTCTATTACCCTATTATAGAAATAGTATTTTCTCCCTTCCCGATGAAAATGGGATTTGTTTAACTTAAACCCATGACCTCTCGTTCTATCACTCATATTAAAATATAAACCCTCCACATCTCCTTGTTTGATAAATTTGAATAGTTGAATCAAATCTCCCCTTCTCTCTTCCAGAGTATACATATTCAAATTTCTTAATCTATCTTCATAATTCATGCCTGAAAACCCTCGAACCATTTTAGTAGCCCTGTGCTGAATTTTCTCTAACAATTCAATGTCTATTTTAAGATATGGTGACCAGAACTGTACAGCATACTCAAGATGTGGACCTCTGTACAATGGCAAGATAATATCCTTAGATTTTGATGAAACCGTCGTGTAGAGAAAAGTAAACCGCATCGATCCGGTGGGCCACTAACCCAATAATCCCTTTGACCTTTGTGCAGTGTTGTAGTGTGGGAAATGAGACAAATTTTTGGCATAAATTTAAATTTGTGAGTCAAATTTCTGGCGCCTTTTTAATTATTGTAACTTTATTTAGTTCTAATCGACGAATCGTAGCGAAAGCGTGATTGAATTGAAAAGAACAATGAGTTCTAATCTTCCATTTCACTAGTTTATAGTTTAAACCATTTGTCTAAAAAAAAAATTGAAGAGGAAAGTTACGAGATCTAGAGCTTACATAAGACGCCAGAAGGATTCAGGGCCGGATTTAAGCATAGGCTACATAGGCTGCAGCCTAGAGGCCCTCATTACGCAAAAAAACAAACATAGTCATCTTGCGGTAAAAATTATTTGGAAGGATGATAATCCAAATCCTAATGAAAAGAGTATACTACAATATTTTTATGGTGGAAAAATATTCTATTTTATTAACAAAGTTGTACAATGTAAATATACTCTAATATTTTTTACAAAAATATATATATTTTTAATTTGTAATAATTATAATGGCATTATTGTTTTACTTTTTTTTGTGGAAATCAGTTGTTTTTATTTTTCTTAAATTTTTATTTTACTTAAAACCATTTGAGGGTAATAAAAAGACGAGTGCAATAGTTTATTATCATTCTCATGGATTCTAAAATTTTGTTGCACCTTAAGATTCCTTGAAACCGTTAAAATTTTGTAACATAGCATTGGAAATTTACAAGAACAATGTATCTCAATTTCACTTGTACACTTAAAAATGATTTAATTTGCAGTTTTGGAATATATATATATATTTCAAAAATATTTCGACCCCTTCTTGTAATTGAAGGGCCTGCACCACATATTCAACCTAGGGTCCCACTAACTCTAAATCCGGCCCTGGAAGATTCAATTTCGAGTATAAAATATTCACGAACTGCAAAGTATTCCGTACTGTCCAGTAGAGACTGTGCCAACCCGATTTTTTTTCACCCAATTTACTCAAATCAAAGATCCAATTTTTAACTAACAAATGAAAACCTCAAAATGGGTTAAGTAATCAGAAATCAAAATATTCCTAATAATATTACTGTAGAAATCTCCACTCATCCAAAATAGCCCGATTGCTGTTGCTACCCGTTAATATTTCTGGAACTTTTCCAAGCAGGACAAACGCTCGCTTATCACACGATAACGCCATATGGGGCTCTCGTGCGCTATCTGCAGAGCCAAACTGTCATCGAACCCCGAAAGGATCCAGGGTCCCTTTATCTCTTGGGCATTTTATCGTGCTAAAAACACAGCCACGGCAGCTGTTGCAAAGCGTTTCCACCACCTGTCGTCATGGCACATGTGGCGGTACGTTATGGAACTTATCATTCGACGCGAGTTTACAATTAAAAAAAATTAGGGGAAAAAAATGATAAGGAAATTCGTGGAAATTCCCTTTGTTGATTGGCTGTTGTCATTGGCAGTGTTGCCAGATTGTACTGTAATGGTTCTGAGAATAATAGACCTCGTGATTAAAAAAGAACATATTCGTCGATTTTAGTGACTTCAAGCAACATTCATGCCAAATTTTGAAGAAAATCGAACAACGCGTTTGGTCATAATAAACAAATGTGCAGACGAAATGCTGAAAGGTCGAGTTCAAACTGGGATCCCGCTGATTGTTGTAAGAAGGGAGTCATTGTAAAGAGGGTCTACCAGAATTAACTAGTAGTTATGCGAACAGTAGACCTCGCGACCAAACAAAATAAAGATTAACGGTCCGGTTAATTGAGAATTCCGGATAGTTAAATGCCAGATAACACGATATTTTTTACAAAAGGTATCAAAAGGCATTCCCTATTACACAACAAACAATTTTGATTCGAATATCTGAATTAGAACAGAAATCCGGTCGAATTGATAACTTGGCGCGTTTGGCGGTATTGGCTGGCGCTGAAATCGTTTAAAAAACACACGCGTCGATTTTAAAAATCATTTATGCTTACATTTGAAGAAAAATCGAACAACGTGTTTTGCCGTAAATGCGTAAAAAACTAACAATTTTATAAACAGACGAAGTGCTGAAAGGTCGAGTTAAACCACTGAGCTAAAATAATAATAAACACTGGAGCGAGTACTTCAATTCAGCGACAATACTTTACCGTGCCGCGCGGTTGCGTACTATTCGGAAGAAAGGTTGAGAAAACATTCTACGTTCGCTTTGCGGGAGTCTCACGTGACGTCACAGAAATATTTAAAACTTTTTTTTCGGCGCCTTTTGTCTTCTTTTTCTTGTAAGTAAGTCAAAACGTTTAATGTATAACATTTAATGTATTTTTGAAAACCATGTGTTTTCAAATCTACGAAAACCTATGCGGAAGGACTATTTTTTCTACCTTCGCTCAAAAAGGTGTAAAGTGGTCGCGCACGATTAGTCCTCGCTCCAGCGTTTATTATTATTAGCTCAGTGGCTAAAACAGGGACCTCGCTAGGTCAATTAAGGGACCTAGCTGGGTCAATTAAAATTATACTCGTTCATTGAGATATTTCCCATGAAAACTAATCTTTAAAAAAGAAACTTAGAAACTTTCAAAACTAATGGTCATTATTAATAACTAGTTAAATAAAAGACTCTATATGAATTAATAAAACTATTATTCTATTACTCAAAGTCTAGCAATGTTTAAAATTAATTTAGATTTTTAACTTCTCAGTTATCTTTAAATATGTCACCAATCTTGGTATGAATTGAAGTATAACTTATAAATAGGTATACATGTTCTTTCCATTTTGGTTTGGTTCTTCATTTCAAATGTAATAATAATATAACACTTATTATTATTATAATATTAAAGAAATTATTTAAAACATTAAATATATATTTTTTATTTGTTTGAAAGTATTTTATTTTTACAACATCTCATAATTTTATAGCAACGTGGATTTTTCTTTTGATGTGGAAATTTCGAAAAATTGCTTCTAAAACCATTATATTATAAAATCATTTTAAAATACCGTTACCGTGTCTACCCCCTACACGGTAGCTATGACCATAAAGGTTTGGGGTAGATAGGCCGGCGTGGGTCAGTCACGTTTTACAACAGGGTAAAACCTCGGTTTTCTCTGGTGGTCCCCTTTGTTTCACTAATGACTTTCTAAATGGACAATTCCGTATTTCGTCAGTAATGTTAACCATACACAAAGACAAATTCTCGGTAAAGTTTAAACTCATTTCGAAGGGGGTACATGCGAGAAAAATTTCCCATAAAACTCTTAATTATTGAAAATTAAAGCTAAAATTCGTAAGAAACTTACGAAATTAATCCTAATTAGATGATTAATTATGCATGTTGTTGACTTAATTAAAACTTGAATGACCTAATATTTATGAAAAGAAAACTGTTTATATTTATTTCAGGAGGGGACCGGATCACGTTCACATTTACTCCTCCCCCCGTATGGCTTTGTACTGTGCCCTCCTCCAGCATTTTTTCTGGATCCGCCTATGTTTCGTATTAAAGAAATAAAATCGCCTTTTTTAAAAAAAACGCAAAATCACTTATTTTGAAAGAAAAGGCAGACAAAAATTAATATCGCATTCGATGCAAGAAAATTTGAAGAGACCTTTATTTTCCCATTATCGTATCCACCCACCCTGTTTATGATAGACCTTCTTCAAGAGCGACACTCAAGTAATGGAATGTTGCTTCTCTGCAAGCAATATGTTGATGCAGTGAAAACTGTTTTACAGAACGCTTTTTGATTGTGATTACTTACTCCATGTGAGTAGTTCTGATGTAAAAGCAGCTATATACATTTAAAAACTATTTTTTTTTTAATTAATCGCGAAAAGCTTTTAATACTTAGCTATTGTTCTTCCAATAATATTTTTTTTTTTGTAAAAGTGAAGAAAAAATACCACCATTTTTCCTTTAAATGTGTATGTTATCAGGTTACGGAATAAGTTTTAATTTTAAATTTGAATTTTCGCTTAACTTGTTTCGCAACTAGATGAAGGCTTTTAACAGGATTTGTAACTGTATGCGTCGCCATAATTTTTTTTCTTTTTCAAGAAGCAAAACCTGCTATATCCACATTCCAGCCACAATCAAACTATCGCTGACTCTCATGTACAAGTGTACATGTGCATTAGCACACAAAAGAAGACCTCAGCGAAATGCATCTTGGGATACTGTCAACAGTTTCGTTATGTGTAAACTTGAAAACCAATCAAATAAGCTGGCATGTTATGCTTTTGGCTGATTTTTTTCTATTTTCTTTTTAAACCCATTTTAAATGCAATATTCTATTAAAATAGAAAATCATTTGCAAGTCAAAGTTGAAGTGATTAAAAAGCAGGAGCAAAAACTATTTGCTTGGGAATATAAAAATTAATTCTATATGAATAAAATATAATATTTTTATACTTTTAATATTTCTAGAATGCTATGAAATTAAAAAATGCCACTAAACCACTTAAATTTTTTTGGGGGGGTTGAGTATGGCTGCTTGCACATTGGCTTCAATGCGCCCATAGAGGAAACAAGTTCTGAGTCTTCCAGAAGTTACATTTAAAGTTCTGTGGATACACCACACTCATATTTTATTATTAATAACCCTCCAAAATGTAAAAAATTTCGCATTTACATTGTAAAATGGTTTTATGAATTTTGGCCTCCCAAAAAAAATTGGCTCCAGAAACCGTAGTGCATAAGGTCGAGCAAAATCGCAATTGAGGAAAAATAAATTTAAGCAAGATTCTTAAGAGAAAATAAAGCAGAAATCGTTGGCCAAATAAAAACAACGAATTCGAAAAACATTCATCTGTTTTTAACTTTAGTCTTCAACGCATCTAGGAGCACTTATTCAGTGCGATCGAGCGAAGATAAACCAAACTATCTGCATTATATAACCCGAAATGCGCAATTTTTTTTTACGGTGTTTGCATATCTGGGGTTTATCAAGTCGCGCAATCTGTAATCCATCTATCAAAACACACGGGGAAAAAACACACATATAATCAGAGAACGTTTGTTTTCTGCAAGTTTTTCCACCATTTGACCTACGCGGTGACATTGTGCCACGCGCCGAGCAAATCTGGCGATGCCAAACGTCAAGGTCTTTAAAAAGAGAAAAGCTATTTTAAAAAAAGAAAGAAAAAGCGATGGCTTCTATAGATAGGAAAACGACATTTGCATGGCGACTTATTAAGGTTCTTGGCAGGACCGCACTTAGCTGTCGCGGGGCCCAGAGCAGGATTTAAAGTTAGTGGGCCCCTAAGCTGAACTTGTGGTGCCCCCCCCCCCTTCCCCAACTAATGAGGGAGGGGAGGAATGTTTTTAAAAATATACATATAAAATCCAAAATTGCAAATTAAATCTTTTTTAAGTGTACAAACGAAAGTGGGATGCACTGTGTTTTTTGTAAATTAAAAATATTATATTACAAAATTTCAACTGTTCCAAGGAATCTCTCACGGTGCAATGTCATTCTAGAATCTATGGAAATGGTAATAAAATATGACACTCCTCTTTTGTATTATTATTCTCAAGTGGCTCTAAGCAAAATAAAAATGTCAGAAAATAAAAACAATTTATTTCCGAAAAAAGTAAAACAATCCATTTTTTATTATCATATTATACACATATTTTTTTAAGAACATAAACGTATTATGGTATATTTACATTGTGCAAATCTGTTAAGGAAAATAGAACTTTTCTCCCTCATAAAAAGATTGTAATATGTTATTTTCATTAGGATTTGGATAATATATAATCCAGAATGCTTTCGCTTAGTAGGAGGCCACTGGCGGGGCGGCCATGTGCAAACTTAGTAGGGAGGCCTTTTAGTAAAAGTTTTTGTATACATCCCCCGCCCCACTTTCTAATTTTTCCACATTTTTTTTATCTCGTTCTATAGGAAGTTAGGCATATTTTTTTTAGAAAATGCAGATTGTTGACATAACAAAGTTATCTAATAAATGAACCACCTAATTTCAAAACCAGACAGATCCATTTTCATAAATTTTACAGGGGATGGAAAAAACGATTGATAGCCATCTACTTTTGAAGAGAAATAATCAAAAATTGTGCGAATAAAGAAAAATTTAAGCGTCATATGCTTAATAAAAAATATTTTTTATTCTTATTACACTATTTTACATCTCATTTTCCTCGAATTTCTATATTACTTTTTAATTTCTAATTTTCGATATTGTCGTCAAACATTAAAATTTGCGAAAATTTTTATGACAGTAATTTGCTATAAGGTATTGGACATAGCATGGAGGATAGATAACTAGAAGAGGGTCCGAGGGTATTCGAACACTAAGCAACAAGATACTCCTCGGCTGCTAAGAAGGAGAACTGAAGTCAATTCATCAACCACATGTCAAAGGTCTATTTTTTCTAGACAAGGCGCACTTTGTTGTACAGCAAGATAATAAATAGCAAGGGGATTAGAAATTAGGCTTTTTAAACGTGCAGTCAAACTACTTTTATTATGTATTTTTTTCGGTTCTCCCTAATTGTATGTTCGGTTTTCTGTTCGAAGTATGATATGTTTCCGAATGGAAATCACGAAATCTCATTTAAGATCAGTTTCTTTCATTATTTAATAATTATGGAACAAAAAGATTGATTACGAAATTTCTGATGTATTTAAGATAAGGTGGAACAGGAATATAAGAATTGCTATCGAGAATTGTTGTATTGCGTATTCCACAAATGGAAAATTATCGAAAAGTGAAAAAAAGAAGTTAAATTTTGACAGAATTTTTTTTTAAAAAGTTAACATTTTTAAACAAGAATTAAAATATAAAAATGTCATTTCTATTTAATGGTTATTAAATATCAGTAATATTTAACATTGGTGTCAGATTTGCACCAACTAAAATAAGAAGGAATAAAAATAATAAAACACTAACAAAAAAGAAGGGTGCTAAACGACGTACAAAATTAACAATATCATATTTTTACTTTTTAACGCTTCTTGAAACATTACAAGCTATTTGTTTTACACTTTTTTTTACATTTGGTTATATTTTTTTTAAAGTTTATTTTAGCTTCCTATTTTTAGTATTAGTAATATTATGTTATATGTTCCCTGCTCTTATAAATAAAGAAGTTTTTAATTAATAATACTTTTTTGTATTAGGTGAATGAAAACACTACAAATCCAACATTAAATAATTGCTCGAAGAATTAGAATACTCCTTTTTTTCTTCTTTTGACCATCCGTACGTGCGGCTCTGGATAAATGGCCGTTATGACATCCCATTGTTCCCAGGGCTTCGGAAATCTAATTGGTCAACTAGTTTATTAATTAGCTGAAACCGGTTACTAGGGTCGTTACCAAACCGCCAATATATCAGAACCGCGATTAACTACTGTTTTAAACTTACAATTATACTTAACTGAAGTTTCAGTCAACCTTAACCTCAATTTCAATTCTATATAATCGTAATAGGTTCGTTATTAAACGATATTATTCTATCGAAATCAAACGTGGTATCGATAAAGTTGTTCGACGCCATTACATCGGTGCTGCCTTGCCATTTCCTTTTACAAAAGCCACATCCAAAATAAATATTAAAACGTCTCTGGCAAAACTCAAAAGTTGTTTTGTGAAAAAAACGTAAATACTCGTCCGAAAACCGAGCAAAACAACCGCGATTGGCAAAAAAGCGTATATCCACGAAACGCACCATCAACAAAGAGCGATTCCCTTTTTACGAGCTCCGCAAAAACACAACAAACCCCGTCACGTGGTCGATCCTCAGCCAATCGGGTGTCGGCCTGTTTGACCCCCATTTTCTCTCTCCACACGTGGAGGGAGACGGGGAAAGACCTCCGGTGACCCCCAAACGCAGCACGTGACTGTACGCCTCGAGCATTGGGGAGTGGGCTGAAATAACACAGCTGGAGAACGGAGGGCGAGTCTACTTGTGAACGCAGGGGAGGAAAGGATATTTGATCGTATATCTTTACAGTATCTCTTGCATCGAAAAAAAATAGTTATTGAAACAAAAGAGAAATTTGTCAACAAGAATTATTGATGATTAAAATCTTGAGTAGGGTTTATGAAATTTTTTTATTATGCAATTATATTAGTTTTTCTTTTATTGTTGAAATAAATAATTATTTTATTGTTTTCCTATATCGTGAAAACGAAATCAAATAAACATAGGTTTTACTGTGGCAAAAAAGCTAATCTGAATTATAGTCGGCTAATGAACACTACATACAAAGATTATCTAAAATTGTACAAAAAATAGTAAATATAAAATAGTGTTTTATTGACACATAATATTTTGTATTCCAAAAAAAAGAAGTTTACGTCAGTGGGGCAGCAGTTTAAGTATTATGGAAGGGCTCAAGCGAATTAGCAGTTATGCTAATCCAGAAATTAACAATTTTGTTGTTATTTAAATTTAGAATTAACATAATTTTCATAAACTGTATGAATTTATTTTTCTTATTTGGAATATTGATAGAAAATATTGGTAGAAAGTCCGATATTATTTCACATTACTACCCCCATGTAATTCTAAATAAAATCCTAATTTATGTATTTTAAATATTAAATTATGTTCTTGTTATAAAAATAAAAATGCAAAGAAGCAAAAAAAAAAAAAAAAAAAAAATGCCATAAAAGTGATTGTACACCGAAACATTTTCGGATAAATTCTTAAATAAAATTATCGTTTGTCGCAATTTTTAACACAAGTTCTGAAGAGGAAAAAAAACTCAACCGCTGAATTTAAACCTAAAAAATACATTTGTAGAGAATTGTTGGTTGGTTAGTGTACGAAAGACACGACATTAAAACAAAAAGAGAACTAAAATATGTAATGTACAAAAAATGGAAGAAATTGATGCAGAAATTTAAAAAAAAAATGAATTCTATGACCGAAAATTTAAAAGCTGTTGTGGATGTTACAATACAGGATCTACTAAGTTCTAATTTACCGAAATATTGCTATATTTATTAATGTGTAGAGATTTTTTGTGACTTTTGAAAGACTTGTGCGAGATAATTTTGTTGTTACTTTTTAATTATTGATTTTTCAAAAAAAATAAATATTATGTTTTTAAAATGTTTTGTGTAGTTTTATTAAGAACAATTTATACAGTGGCTCCCAAAAGTGTTCGTACACAATTTCAAAGAAATACTGCTCTATTTATTATAAAAAATAATATTTCAGAATGGGAATTTAAGATATAATTCTTAATAAATTGTTAAATAATAAATAAATTGTTCTTAACAATACTACATAAAATATTTTAAAAACATAGTAAAACTTTTTTTTAGAAAATCAATAATTAAAAAATAACAAGAAAATTATTTCACAAGTCTTCGTACACTTTAAAAAAAAATATCTATCCATTAATAAATATTGCAATATTTCGGTAAATTAGTACTTAATAGGATGTCCTGTAACATCCACAACAGCTTTTAAACCTCTGGGCATAAATTTTAGTAGGCTTTTTTTGTAATTTCTGTATCATTTTCTTCTGTACTTCGATTATTACTTTTTTAATGTGCGCTTTTCGTTTTAATGCCCTATCTTCGTACTCTAACCTCCATTTCATTACATTTGTGTTTTATTAGGATTCAATTCAGCGGCTGAGGTGTTTTTTCAGAACTTGTTGACATTTATACAGAGGCAAATGTTGATAGCCACGTGCCAAATATCGTTATCTTTATAAGAAATAAAACTGATTCCAATACCCAAATTTTGAACTTATAATTTTAAATTGTGTATTAAAATATTTAAATAAACATACTGATTCATTATGCTATCATTAAATACCAAAATATCTAGTCCTGATGCTTTGCACCCTTGCACAAGAAGGACACGTCTAAAGCATGTTTTACTGTTCCGACTAGTTCTTGGTATTTGCGAAGGAAAGCTTTCTACTTTTCGCACTAACAAAAATGTTTCTTCGGCAGAACGCTCATATAATCCAGCTGATCTTGAGCACTTGTCGAACAGTTTCGATTGAAATTGAAGTAGAATATGCTTCATTAAATTCTGTAGATATTTTTACAACACTCAAACGTGGATTTTTCACAATTTTCTAACTATAAATATCTGATCACGTTGAGTTAACTTTGCCGGATGACATTTTCTTACCTTGTTTTTGATCCGATTGTCTTCTTTAAAGCATTTTATGACTTACAGCACATAGAATTGGATAAAATTATTAATTTAGATACTCTGAGATGATTTACCACCATTGTGATGATAAATTTTCAATATTCGAATGCTGAGCTGGGATTTAGAATGCTGTTTTCCTTACGACAACGATCCAATTTAAATAAAATGCAAAAATTAAAAAAAAAAAAGCGACAGACGATAATTTTATTTATGAATTTATTCAAAAATGTTTTGGTGTACGATCACTTTTGTGACGTTTTTTTCACTGTTTCCTTGTATTTTCCTTTTAATAAAAACAAAAAAATTCAATATTTAAAAAATATGTATTAGGTTTTATTTAGAATAACATGTAGATGATGTGAAATTATATTGGACTTTATATTCGAATTCAGTTCAGTGCTTTTTCTACAAATTTTTAAAGTGTACGATCACTTTTGGGAGCCACTGTATATCTTATTAAAAAATTCCTATTATGAGATATTATATTTTATAATGAATATTTTTTTAGCAGTATTTCTTTGAAATTCGTAAGTGTGCGAATACTTTTGGGAGCTACTGTATATAAATGTACAAACATATGTAAAATATTATTTTTATTTTTAAAGAAAATCAACTTTAAAAAAAAGCACTAAAAAGTAAATATTAATTTTTAATTTTACGAACAAGTTGAAAGAATTAAATTATTTAAAATTCGTTTTATCGAACTATTTATTTATTCAAGGCATCAACTCTAAAAAGTTACATTTATTTGTAAAATTAAAAATTAATGTTTATTTTAGTTTTGTTATTTTTAAAAAAAATATTTAATATTTTCTCTTTTTAGTTTCGAGCCTCCGTGGCCCAGTGGATTAAAGCATCAGTTGGGAATTAAAGGGTGCCTGGTTCGATCCTGTGCGACGGACTTGACAAGGAATTCGTTTTATCGAACTATTTATTTATTCAAGGCATCAACTCTAAAAAGTTACATTTATTTGTAAAATTAAAAATTAATGTTTATTTTAGTTTTGTTATTTTTAAAAAAAATATTTAATATTTTCTCTTTTTAGTTTCGAGCCTCCGTGGCCCAGTGGATTAAAGCATCAGTTGGGAATCAAAGGGTGCCTGGTTCGATCCTGTGCGACGGACTTGACAAGGAAAAGTAAAAAAGTAGTGATCTTGTGATCGGAGGGTTGCCAACATCGCTACAAATTACTAGAAAAGTCGGCCAGAATATCCACACAAAAAAATTGTCGGCGTGTATACGCGACTGGTGCCACGATAAATCTCATCGGGGTCCAAAGTCCCGATGTCTATTAAAGGCGTTGGATGCCTGCTCAGGTGTTGTCCTCGTTATGTGACCATGTTTCAAAAATACGAGGCATCGTTCCCGGGTCTTTCCTCCGAGATGTACCCTAAACCGCCGCCAATAGCCCACTGTGCAGCTCCAATGCGACGTTATTTAATCAAACCAAACTATTTTTAGTTTTGTCACCAATAGAACAATGTGCGGCTGTAGTACGACGTTAATTAACCAAACCAACCCTTTTTAGTTTCAGATAGTATTCAAAATTACGAGGCATTACCTGGCAGTATCAAGTCTCTTAAATAAGGACGAAAATACGCAGCCGGGAAAATTCCACACCAACAAACCGGATGTACGACTCCGCTCCTCCTTGATAATTTTGTCTGTGTTGTTGTTTCAAAGGTGGTTATTAACAAAGGTGGTTTCGTTTCTCTGATCTGAAACATGAATGAATTCGGCATAGACGTCGAATTACTAATTTGTATGATTCGAGACCAACCTGCATTGTGGGACAAAACGTATGAATATTATAAAAACAAAAATCATTCTCGAGAAGCATGGATTCACA
The DNA here is from genome assembly GCA_963932185.1 of Troglohyphantes excavatus. Taxonomy (NCBI): domain Eukaryota; kingdom Metazoa; phylum Arthropoda; class Arachnida; order Araneae; family Linyphiidae; genus Troglohyphantes; species Troglohyphantes excavatus. The sequence continues at coordinate 13,993,352 of OZ010668.1, forward strand.
TTTGCGCAGCTTTCCGACCCGACTTCCAGAGTATGGGTCAAGAAGACCAACAAAACCTGCGTGAGTAGATTATTTGGTAAAATTTCAATGTACGGTCACTCTTGGCGACTTTTTCAAAATCTCGCGAAAAGTCGCCATTTTGCACGAATAGGGTTACTGCAATTCCTTGTCGGTTCGGAGGGGGGTTGCCATTATTTTATATAATTTTTTATTAATTATTTTATATTTTAATAATAAAAATATATTTCTATTCAAATAGTGACAATGCACTTGTAGAACAGTTGAGAAATCATATTCACATTAAAACTACGGTTAAAATGTACGTTACGGTCCACCTGATTTTTCACCAAATCTAGTTATCACTTTTGACAACCCTGAAGGGGGAAAACGGAAAAGTTTTTTGATTGGTAACAAAACCAGATTTTGTCCCCAAAAATATGTTAGCGCTGTGATTATAGTTTTCTCAGAGAAGTCACCAAAGTGTACCGTACAATACATTTAAATCACACATAATGAAGTGCAGTGGTGTATTGCTATAGGTTGTTTCGATTAAAATGTAACCTTTTAGTCCCCTTGATTTTTCATCAAATTCAGTTACCATTTTCAACAACCCTGCAGGAAGGAAATGGAGGAGTTTTTTTGTTTGACAACGAGTTTGTCGCCATGAATGTGTTAGGCCCACTTTACATTAATGAGTCAAATGCGCCTGAACTTCTTGGTAATTCGAGAATTCATATCACGTAGTACAAATTCTCAAAAAGCTCACAGGTTTTACACGATTGTGTAGAATGGGCCTTAGCGTTGAAAATATGGCTTTTTTAGAAAAATTATCAAGGGGGACTGTTCATTGCATTTTAACCACAGATGAAAAAGCTAGTTGTACCCTTTTGTTGTGTAACCTACCATGAAAGAAACAAATTGAAAACAACTTTATTATGCTTAACTATTTTCGAAACAGCTATAAAACTTAAACATTTTGCTTTTATATGAATTTATAATATTAAAAAGATATATCATAAAATGAACTTTTAAAAGAGATAAAATATTATATGTTACTAAATTTAGTAGTATTAGGGATACTTTTACCTGGGTTAGGAACAAACTGTTGCCTAAGCCATTATACAACTTTTGTACAAAAATTGTGAAGTAACTGATTTTTACACCATTTTGTTTGGATAACAAAGGCGGGTTTTGTGAGTGCATTAAGTATTATGAAATGCGCCAAGAAGTCTGAATTTTTTTTTCTGTTTCCTGGAAGTTGTGATTTTTGACTTAAATGGTATCACTGCAAGGAACAAAAGGAATATTGATTTGTATGGTCTAATAAATTGTTTTAAATTTTTTATTAATCTGTAATTAATGCAGTAACCTAGGTAAATGATATTTTTGGATGCATACTGGTATGTTCATTTTGTAAAAAGTTATCCTTGTAGCGTTGGTGTGAATATACAAAATTTTTTGTACCTGAAGAGATGTAACACAGTGGCAACAACATTAACCCGAAAAAAAGTTCCCTGATTTCCATGATGGTGTCACAAAAATTTCCCTGATTTTACAATTACATTAAGAAATATTGCAATGCATGCTCTGTTTAGAAACAAAGTATCCACGCTACAATGATCCAAATAAATATATTGCATTATGAATGAAAAATTATAAGTAATGCTTATTGACAGTTCAAATAATAATTTATGGATACAACACAAATTACGTAATTGCGACAGGCATAATAGTAATTAAACGTGTTCCTTGGAAGCAGATTATGCAAAAAAAGCAAGTTTTTTTTTGTAGATAATTTTAAATGTTTTATATTTCCTATTCCAAACTTCAATAAATCACATATTCATTAGCCCCTCACATGTTGCCTACAATTCAAGATCCAATGCACTTTGCTTTGGTTTTAAAACTCCCACAAGCAGTGATTCATGCTTTTACAAAAATAAAACTGAAAATACAAAATGCGCATAACCATGCTTTTTTTTTAAATTCTTTTTCAGAACTAAAAGGAAATATTGACAACTAAATTATCCAGAATAGAGGACATAATAGACGATAATTGCCGTTTTAATGATCCAAATTTGAAAATTTCCCTGATTTTTTGGGAAATTTTGAAAAATTCCGTGATATTTCCAGAATTAAAAATTTCTATGATAATTCCCTGATTAACAGGTTATGTTGCCACCCTGTGTAATCTCATATAATGGATGAAGGATTCAATAATTTGTAACGATTGGTTACAGGATACTGACATAGAGGGGCACACAGAGACAGGGTACTTTTTGGAAGTGTACATTAACAATTAAAAAATACTAGAATCTTGATATATATAATTTTCATTTGCAGAATCTGCTCTTCAGAAGAAATGGACCTACATCAGGGATTCATGGATTAAGTGGAAGAAAAAGTCTTTGGAAAAAACGGACGAATGCAAGACATTCACAGACGCCGAAATTGCGAGCTTCCTTAGGAACATTCTGTTCAACGGGGAGTCAGAATGCAACGGCCTGGATGAAAAATCTCATGTAATGGACGAAAAAAGCCAAGAACTCTCACAAGTGACCAAGGTACTGCCCGAACAACCGTGCCAATCTACACCTGTGGTTTCCCACATACAAAAAATTAAGGCAGTCAAACGAAAAGCGGCTGACTGTGAGAACGACATGCCGCACTCTTCTACAATGCCAAACACCAACAGCCTGGGAAGTAGAAATCGCCACCTTTTGTTTTTCAAGGGCATTTTGCCGTCGTTGGAGAGTTTCAGTGATGATGAGACTCTGGAGTTCCAGATTGGAGTCTTGAATTTAATACAAAGTATAAGGGCAAGGAACAATGCGTCGTAACAACGGGGGTCCACTGAACAGGGAAATATCAGGGAATTTGGTCGTTCAGGAAAAATCAGGGAATTTGGTCGTTCAGGAAAAATCAGGGATTTTGTGAATTTTCATAAAAAAAATCAGGAAAATTAACTAACAAAAAATATTTTAAAGTTGATTTCTGACTATGAAACGTTGTTGGTTGACCGCTTATATTCAAATACTTTTAAACGCAGTTAAAAAAGGGGGGAAAAAGCTTGTTGGACTATAAAATGACAAAAAATTCTTTCAAGATTGTAGAAATTGCACCGAAATACCGATGTTTCTAGAAATTGGCAGAACGATTGGCTGTCTATAGCTAAATACTTGTCCACTCAAGTAATTTTAATAAAGAATGTTCAAATGTTTTATAATTTCTAAATTCTTAGTGAAATTTGAATTTTTCTTGAACATTGCTAGAGCAATTGTTTTTATTGCCGAACTTGGCAAATCTGATTAACTGCTGTTAGCAACTGCTCTAGGCTCTTTCATTCTTTATGATTATTTTTTAGAAATATTGCATAAAGAAACATCTTTAAAAATATTTGAAAGATCTTAAAACATACTTTTGTAGCTTACTCTATAAGCGCATAGGACTTCGTAACAATAGGCGGGGCCCGAAGAGGCCCCTCAATTTTTTTTTATGTACTATATGCCTTATCAAAAAATAAACCTAACATTTAATAAGCTGGAAGAAAAGTAAACAATAGAAAAAAAATCTTAAAATTCACAAATTAATCAGGTATTAATAAAAAAATTAGAAAATTGTTTATTTTGGAAACTTGTAAAACAATATCTAGTGCTAAATGTTCCTGTTATCATGCTTAATTTGTGTGAATCGGTGTTATTTCTCTCACACTAAGAAAAAAACTAGGGAAATATCAGAGAATTTCAAATTGTTTTCCCGCTCTGGACACCCTGAACAAATAAATATATGTACAAATGACAAGAGCTTATTTATGGAATAAAATTTAGTGAGACATTGACTTGTGTATTTGGAATTTTTTGTTGTAAAAATGTGTAAGTCACCATATTATTAATAACCTGCTGCGCATCGCAAGTTACTACAGTCATGGTCTGCAGTAACTTGCAGGACAGGTGACAAATCATGGTTGGTTAAAAACGTCGCAATAGAGCTGCACAGTGGGCTATTGGCGACGGTTTGGGGTCTATCTTGAGGAAAGACCTGGGAACACATACACATTCCCCTCGTTATTTTAGAACTATGGTCAGATGACGAGGAAACACCTGAACTGGCACCCAACGCCTTCAATAGACGTTAGGATTTTGGACCCCGATCAGATTTATCGTGCACCAGTTTTGTATACACGCCGTTAATTTTAGCGGATGTTCTGGATGACTTTCCTAGTATTTTGTAGCGAAGCTGGCAACCCTCCGATCACAAAATCACTACTTTTTTTTGTCAAGTCCATCGCCTGGGATCGAACCAGGAATCTTCGGATTCCCAGCTGACGCCTTTAACCGCTCGGGCACGGAGGCCTCGGCAAATCATGACAGTGTTATTCCTAGTATATAATAAAATTGTTTTTAAATAAAGTTTGTATAAACATTCAATTCATGCATTTTTTTAAAATTTCAAAATATGTGCATGTGTATTTTAAAAAGACAAATAAAATGGATAATTGTAAGGGTAAGTAGATTAAAGGAGGAATATGTTGGCTTGTTTTTTGATGCTGACGGCAGCACTGTAGAAGCCTTATTAAGAGGTACTAGATGGAGGTATGTGACCATAATACGAAAGGAAAACTTTAAGGTTAACCCTAGAGTACTACACATTCGTCATACTGTCGACGTTGCTCAAAGGGATATGTGGGGGAACATCAAGCAAACGCCTGCTTAAATTGTGAAATTTAACTTAATTACTTTCATTTGTTATTTTTGTATTATAGTTCTTTTTTTCTACATTATGTATATTTAATAATTGCAAATAAAATTTTAAAATAATGTAGTTAAATTAACAAATGTGTTGTAAGCATGAAATGTTTTCTTAGAGTGTTGTAATCCAGGGTTAAATATATCAAAAACTTTCTTTTTGTTATATACCTCCTACAAACACACTTATCCCTTCATTAGAGTTTTAACATCAAAAGCAATAAAATATACAATGCATTTTAAAGTTTTGTGTGGCACAGTTTGTTTTCAATTTATTGCTGAAAGTCAACACTTTTGTTTTGCTCCCATCACCATCTCTTGGTGTCCAGATAGGGTTCTCTTTTGATCAACTGGTTTTGTGCCTCGGTTGCAGATATATTATTAATGCTTGATACTTTATTTTCCATAAAATGTATTTCAGCAAAACATTCAAATATGATGACAGAAGATATGTTTATTAAAATGTAAACAGTAAAAATTCCCGACACAAACAGAAAAAAGGGTCTGCTCTCTGCTTGACCTTTTTTTAAATTTTATTTAGGTGTTTTGTAACTTATCAATTTGAAAATCCATTTTGAAAGAAATGTTCGATAACGCAAAGTGATGAATTATTTGCGGTCGGGAAAAAACCAGTAACTGGAAACAATTTTCATATTTGGTGAATTTCTGACAGTGGGGCCTGATCTTCAAAAACTACATTTTTTTAAATTTAGGCAGCATAAAACCTTTAATTTCACAACTAATTGGGTATTAACTTTTTTATGCAGATTTTTTGTTGATTGATTTTTAATATTTAACTTTGCCAAGTAAATTTTTTTATAGGTTTTCACAAAGGGGCCAAATTTAAAAAAATGGGAGAAATCACTAGTATACAGTGTCAAAACTGTATTTTTCTAGCAAAAATAAAATCCAAGCAATATAACCTTCTTTAAATAATATGTGTATAATGTTCAATAAAATCAATTTCCTTAAATGTAATATACAATTACATTTTAAAATATCAACCTAAAATAACCAAATATAGACTACTATTTTCCAAATAAAATAATTTAAATTTGTATTTTTCTACAGAAATTTGGCACCCTCCTTAGTCCGGCCCCCAAGCAACCGCATGGGTATTAAACAGAAATATTTTTGTAATATAAAACACTAATTTAACCAATTCAAAACAATTTATTAACAAATGTACAGGAAAAAAACTTTGTATACAAGTCTAATAATATTGAAATTCTTTCCGAATATGCCAATTGTAAAGTGGCTAGATGAATTTATCACAGTAAAAAAAGAGAAGATCTTGCAAAGGATCCGAAAGTTAAAAACTATTGCTACCCCAAGAAGTATCTAATAATTATTTTCTAATAATTTGTATATAATTTAAAACTATTATTGCCTAATTTGTGCATAAAAATCAATCTATCAGGAGCTCGATCTGAGGTTCCAGTATTCTTGTGTTTGCATTTCTGTTAAACGGGAAACTGTCCGATCGAATGCAAAGACTTCCTCCTCTCCGCTAAACAGGCTGGCCTCAGCATTCTCCTAAAAAAAGATTAGAGGATCAATGAATCAAAAGCGTTCGTTTTCGGAATAATTATATTTTAAAAGTACAAATATCGGGGCAAGAATACAATGACTATACTCGGGGACAACCTAAGTTGGGCTTAAAGCAATTAATTACTTATACATATCATAGTTTCCGCTTCAGGTTCAACTTAGGTTGTCCCCGAGTATAGGTTTACTGTAATTCCAATAGAAAATAAACATGTTAATATGCTAAATATCTGAGAAAATTTTCCTGAAAAACTATTGCTTAATTTGATTGATGCACCACAGCAAAGATTTAATCATTTCTAGGATTCAGACCAAGATGGAATCGAATTCCAAGGGTCACCCCCAAGATAGGGTTAAGCTCAAATCAAAGCACATTTCTGTGAATCTTTTTTTTCCAATTCTTTTTTGGCAACTGAACAATATAGTAATTTTAATAAAACTTAAAGATATATTTTCTAAAACTTACATTTAAAAAAACCCAAATAAATTACATGTTTAAATGATGTAAGGATTATGGTGCATGTGATGTTCCAGGGTCCATTTGAGGGTAATGAGGGGCCCCATTTAACTCTTTGAGGCACACGATTTTATAGAAAATAAAAACCCAAGTTGCACAGAATAATGCCTTCAATATCATCTTCAGACACCAATTGTCCCCTCTTCATGTTTGCCATATTCAATATAATGGGCAAATAATTTTATATAAGCAGCAAATAATAAATTTATAAGCTTATAAATTAAAAAAATAATTAAAAAGAATTAATAATAATTTATTTTATTATTTTAATAACTTGCATGCTGGGATACATACATACAATCCCACCACTTCACAGCTTCAAAATGATTATAAAACATCAAATAACATGTTTTTTTTTATTATAAAACAATTTATTCCCTCATAATAAATTTTAAGAAAAGAAAGAATACATGCCGTTATGAACGACAACAATTCACTACATTACACAATGCTAGAACTTTAATCACAGCATCACACACAACTTACTGCTGCATTTTGATTTGTATAAATTTTTTTTCTCACTTATTTACACATTTACCATTGGTGCATAGCATTGCCAACATAATGAAAAACTTTTTTTTTAAATATTAAACTGTATGACTATGAGTAACTTCAACTTTTCAAGGTGGGTTAAAATATATCCCACCATGCATAAAAAGCTAAGCAAAAGGTCTGACAGTTTTTAACCCACCTAGCCCCAAAGAGTTAGGCAGGTTTCCCTTGTTTCCATGTCTTAATCAGGGCCCTGATTAAGTTACGGTTGCACAATATGATGCAAGATTACTTTTTATTTACAAATTTTACTTTTACTTTACAAATACAATATAAAACAGATATTCCAATAATAAATTATTATTTTATTGTTTCCACCAATCAAACACAAATGCGAAAGAAACTTACGCTTCCTTTTGTAATATTCAGATCATCCATTAAAGCTCGGTTTTCGTCTTCAAACAGAACAGGGGTTGTGACTGCAGGCAGAAACAGCTTCCTCAGGGGGACTTCTGCAGAACATAGTATTCTCACCTGGTGATAGTCATTCAGTTAAACTACGTATAACAGAAAATGTTGCGTAAAAGTTGTCACTCTCTAAGAAGTTACCAGAAATAAAGGGTGCCATTTTCATATTTAATTGCGATATTTTATTGATAAAAAACATAATTTTATTAGAATTTGAAAAGAATAAAAAATATTAAACCACTATTTGGTTAAAATAAAATTTTGTTTAATTCCTAAAATGTTTATCGATTTTTAGAAACTTATAATAAGTTTCCAAATCCCAAAATATTTTCTAATTTGCCTGTTAGATAAAAATGTTAAGTGGCTTAAATCGAATTGAACTTAAACTATTTTTATAATAAAAAAACTACATAAATTATATATTAACATTATTTAAGAGTCATTATTATATTATTTAAATTAAGGTCATTAAGTTACATTATTTAAATTGGAGGTAATGAACAAACACAACAACATTTGGGGATTCCGTTTAAAGGTGATTTATTAATAACTTTTTGGGGGTTTTATGAAGGAAAAAAATAACCTTTTTTGCCAACCCTGATATTTGTATACAATTGGTCTTTTATAGAATTTTTTTATAGTTTAAACACTCAGTAATAGGAAATGAACAACGATTTGAACTTCACATGGTATGAAAAATACTACACGATGTATTACCTACCTTACTGTCATAGAAAGTATCAATGAGTGTTATGAACCTCCTGGCCTGGGACTTTTGCCTTCGCGTCATCTGCGGGATGTTCCGGATGATAACAGTGTCAAAAACTTGTCCAATCACCAGGTAATCAATAGCTCCAAGGGGCTAGGGGGAATAGTTTTCGTTTAGTCAAACCATTCTTAAAACATACTTACAAAAAAACAGTAACAATTGTAAATTGGAGATAAATACAATTTCGAAATCAATTGGCACACCTTTATGTTTGCCCTAGAGATTAGTAATACGTTTTGTCAAGATGTAAAAATGCATATAAAGAACTAACAAAAAGTAATTTAATCTAATGACAATCAATTACAAATGATTAATTTCAGCATTTTTCATACACTTCTATCATGATACTATTAATAATAATGGGAGATTTTTTTTATTTAGTGTGCAACTTTATAAGTACAAAAAGGTAATGAAAAATGCAATCCATGTAATAAAATATAATTTTAATATTATAAACACTCGATTTTAATGCTAATTTCCCCAAGACAGCTCAAGTTATAGTTTCTCTAATATTCTACAAATCCTATGATCAGTAAATTTGATGAATGACACATATCGCATAAGCTTTATTAATGTCCAGATGTATAAAGTTAGGTGTTTTTTACATGTACTTAATACATCAAAATCTGTGCTCATCAATTTTAGAAATTTGGTTATATAGTATTTCTTATTAAAATGAAAGTAAATATAATGTATTTTACAGAGTGTTATATGCTTAACACAAGTTTTCTTAGTTTATAAGTTATGCAATAAATGAAGAAAAAGTTTGCTTTTAAACTAGTCATAATGACCATGTTTACTTTATTATACATTGGCTGGTATTTTACTTCTCACTACGCTTTCAAATCCTTATAGCTCAAGCATATTTGCTACAGTTAGAAAAATCATGAAATTAATAAAAGAGCAATAGCCCTCGGTATCACAAACCATCAGTCCCAAAATGAGAGAAGTTAGTCACAAATGACTATTTTCATTACAAGCTCCCCTTCCAACATTAAAATACTTTAAACTTACTCTATCACATAGTTCTCCAAATGTGCAATCTGCAACTCGTCCACAAGTAGTGTTCAAAGTAACATTACGATTCTTTATAGTCATTGTTCTTGGTCTAATAACTGCAAAATAAAGGAGTTTATATACTTTACCTAACTTAACACATGGAACAATTGTATACCTAATATAAAATTCGGTATTTTGAAAAAGAAAAAGTGTTAGCTTGAATAACGTAACTTGTTCTATGGCCCATCATGTTTCACTCTAAACAAGGGGTCAAAATTAACTTTTCAAATCTGGTGCACCCATGTATTAAACTTAGGTGAACTGAATATTATTTGGGTGCACAAACGTTTTTATTAGTTATTTTTGAAGAAATAAGTAGGCTGTTGTGGTAAAAAAAATTATAATATTTCTACGACAAGCCTCAATAGTACCAAAACCTTTCGGCAATACAACATTTATAACAAAGTAAATATTTTTTTAAAAAATTAAACCTAACTGAAAGTCTGCAAAAACTATTTTCTGTAGTCTGGCAGAACTATTCTCTTTAACAGCCTGACTCCAAAGCATTGTGAAATTTGGCATTTAAGAACCGATTTCTAGCAGAATATAATCCCATGGAACAACATTTTACTGCAGAAAGCCTGAAATACGGACAATAAATTATTCTGATTTCATTATACGGAATTGAGTGCACTCTGAGAAACCGGATTCTAAAATAATTGAGTAAATAAAATAGTTGCTTTTCACAAAAATTAGGTGCACTATGTACCCTCTAAATTTTAACCCTGCTTTAATGCAAAACTAATTTAAATGTTTTCGTATGTCCAAAACTATATTATATATAAAAATTAAACATCCAAAAATTGAACTAGCTAGATTTTGGCAAAGTCTTTGCAAATAATAATACCTTTTATCAATTCTTTTAGAATATTCACTGTATGGGAACACTCAAGAACATACTCATAATTTTATTTTGAGTAGAGTCCATTTATTATTCAATATGTCTTAAAATTAAACAAAAGTATTACTTTATAGAAATAATTAATTTAATTTAGATATTATGTGGCATAGAGAGACACTTAATTTATATATATGTTTATTTTAAACTTATTATATTACAACTGATAACTCATTTCCTATTAGGAAATTTGATTTGGAAGGGGTCCAGACCAGAGAGTTGTAATATTAAATAGAGAGCGCCTGCAATACCAGACTCTCGTAAGGCCGCGGTGTCAACATTGAAAAGAAAAACTCACATCACGTGGTTATAGCGTTGCCACATTTGGCGTTCAGACATCTGCAGGAGTTTCAAATTTGGTGCACTTTCTTCTCTTTTGGTGATAAGGAGTTCTGTCCGTATTCAACTTTTTAATATATACGTACGTATTTACTTATTTTCAAACAATATGCGCTAAATATTTCCTCTTCATTAACAAAACGAAAATATTTTATTTGTGTTCAATACTCGAAGAAGCGAAACTCTTTATATTTCTCAGGTTTTATTGTTCATATTTTCTTATTGAAGTATACAAAATAACAATTGAAAGAACTTTGCTTATGGTAAATTTTTTACATAAAAACATAATGCAATTATTTCAAAACTACAAAGTAAGAAAAATCTCCTTAATATATCTGTTAAACTCCCTTAAATTGTGCCACTCGTTCAAAAAAAACTATATTTAAATACAAAATTAAACACAAAACCATATTACAATACTTCGATCTCGTTTAGTTCTTAAAGTCGCCAAGGCCTGCCAAGTAATATTGGCGCATAAATGAATTGGCATTTCCACATATCACGTGGTGGTTTCAATGATGGACACACGGAAATCAGCATTTTTATTCCTCTATTTGTATCATTACTCTATGGTCCAGACAGCATGGACCTTCTTACTCTTGGGAAACCCTTTACCTTTCAAAACAAAATTATTGCTTTTTTATATGTTAGAACATCACATAATTTCTGTCGGTTTCCACTCGAGTAATACAAACTTTTTTTGTGCAAATAGTTTTTTTTGTACAATTGTAGGGAAACAATATGATTTATACAAGGATATGCTAAAATTAAAAAAATATTGCCTCTTTTGCCCATTTTCTTGTTGCAGCCAATAACCATATGTGATCTTAATTTTAAATTAAAGACGTCCTTTTGATGCAACCATAAGAGTTTACTGGGCTTGCTTCATGGCCCAAAAAGAATATTTCCCAATAAGGGATTTGTGCAACTGCAGAAGTGTTGAAAACTTTTGTGCATGTATTTGTATAATTAGTAGATTCGTAATTATGGTATGCATTTAAAATGAACAATTTTAAAAGGGGCTCACCGTCATTTTCCCGGCTTGCAAGCACTTTGAACGCTTCATCCAACTCTCGTGTGGCGTTGCTTTCTGAAAAACTGAAATACAAAAAAATTTAAAATAGCACATCCAAAAAATGATCCACAAATAAATATTAAGGGAAAAGAGAGTAAAATAACTTTTAAGACTCTGCCACATTAAAATATCAATCGGATAGTTTATCTCCGAAATAATTTTTATGTGATTTTAAAAGCTTCAAATTGATATAATTTTTATATATTGTTATATTTGTGAGATTTTTTCTAATGGTTTAACAGTTAGTTTTGAAAACATGTTACTGATTTTGTGATTGGGATAACAAGGAACACAATTGTTCTAAAATCTTACACAAAAAATCTGTTTCTAGAGCCAGCAAATTTGGTTCTGTAATCTACACCAGAATCCAGCCACATTGGTAAAGAGTGCTCCTGTAAATTTACATTTGCTATTATGATCAACTTGTATACTTTAGATAAAAGTGAAACAAGACAATATTTTCTTTCACTTACTTTTAAAATTGGGATGAAAGGAAGAAAGTTACTCCTCTGCAGACCATTTTTGTAAAGATCTGTAAAATGTTAAAATACCAGGTTCGACTCTTTACTCTCTCAAGTATAGTTAACAATGGGAAAATATTAGGGATGAACCGGATAGTAGTTTTGCCGGATACCGGATATCCGGCGCACATTACAAACCGGATATCGGATATCCGAACTGGATTTTGCCGGATATCCGGCAGTTTCTTTTTTATGAAAATATCTTCTCATACACACTAGAAAAAACGGAAATCAGTCAAAAACTACAAAATATTTTTTTATTCTATAATATTCCCCAATTCCTTACCTTTAAGGTGATACCAAGATTGATTAAACATTCAAAAAACTTTTTTTATTTACAAAGGGTTATTCCAGGGTGCTGCTAGCAATGGGCGTATGTTTTGTACACTTTCACTTAATTTCTGTATAATTGTATTTTTACCATATGCCCTTTCATTCCAAACATGAAAACTCAAGTTTGCTTAAACTTTTGAGAAATTTATTTTTATTTAAACTTTATATTAGTTGTGAGATGTTATGACCCTCCACCAAAACGATTCGTTAAAAAAATATATATGTAATTTTAAAGTTAAAAACGAGAAAAATTCAAGGAATAATCTGCACACTGTTAATACATTGGTAGAATTTTCAGGAAAATACTTAAAGCAAAGATAATTGACTGCCACAAAAAAAAATCTTACATGTTTAATTCATCCGGATATCCGGCTTGGTAAATCGGATATCCGGCACTTTACTTCCGGATATCGGATAGTTACCATATAATTAAAAATCAGCCGGATACCGGATATCCGTTTCATCCCTAGAAAATATTTAAATTATAGTACTGTAAAAACATTTTTATATTTGTTTTTGAAGTTCACTATGATAGCTAACTTCAGCAATTATCAGGAAAAAGCCAAATGTTTCACAAGTTTGTCAACTAGGTTTGTGATTTTTTCAAGTCAACAGGAATTTACCAACATTCTTACGGCCCACGTAGGCATGAAATTTTTTTGGGGGGAAATCATTTTAAAAAACTGTAATGTATTACGAAATTTTACTTTTGGTCGGGTCGGCAATTTCCGATCTAGCGGGAAATCTAGTCAAGTCAGGAATTTACCAGCATTCTTATGGTCAGCCCATGCATAAAAAATGGTGGATAAATAATCGTAATAAAACTGCAAAATTTGAATAAATTTTACCTCTTAAGGTTGGCAATTTCCCATCTAGTTGGCAAACTTATGAAACATTTCTTTTTTTTAAATGAAACCAAGAAGTTTGACTTTAAAGAAAGATAAATGTTTAACAAGTTTGCCAACTAGGTTTGCGAAGTCTGCAGGAATTTACCAACATTCTTCCAACGTAGGTATGAAAAATGATGGGGAAATCATCGTAAAAAACTGCAAAATTTTAATAAATTTTACTTTTGGTCGGGTTGGCAATTTTCCATTTGAAAATATTTTTTTCCATCCAATCAGGTAAATTCCCCAACTTAAAAAAAAAGAAAGTTGGTAACTTCAGTAAAAAATTTGGTAAAAACCCATATTTGACTTGGGCAATTTTAAGGCTTCTCTCCCCCCCCCCCCCCCAATCACAAGCCATAACCCTGCATGTATGATTAATATATTGTAAAATACCTTGAAGTACTGCTACAAGTGAACAAAGGTCAAAGTAAAGCATTACAGTCATTATTAATACATACCATCAGGTGCACGGTTTGAGGTAGCAAAAAGGACGGTTCCATTGCTGAAAATTTCAGTGAATAGTCGTTTTAAAATCATTGCATCACCAATATCTGTAACCTACATAAAATTACAATTCTGTTTTAAGTAAATAATATTGTTTGATTATTTGTACTTTAAAAAACTCTAGTTTGCAACACAATAAGCATGTGTTAATAAGCTAGAAAAAAAAATTGTAACTTAACCCTCTGAGAGATAGTAACATATCTAATTGTCTGCATTTGGCCAATTTTCCCAGAAATATACAGTTTTCTAATTAATAAAATTTACTAAATGTTGAAATATTTTTCAAATCTAAAGCATTGAATGAACATTTAAATTAATTAAAAAAATACTTCTGGACATGTGTTAGAAATATAAATTAAACTCTTAAAATAATTAATTTTTAAGTTAAAATAATTTTTTACAACATCAATATTTTGTTCAGAGGGTTGTAACCAAGAGTTAAAAAAATGCACAATATAATTTAACTCAGCATTTGCCTTGATTGAATAAATATCTTTTGTCATATTTTATAAAAAAATTTAGTGTTTAGGATGAAACACAAACATTTAATCTAAGTTTTCTTTTGTCCACTGAGGAAAAAATACAACAGAATTTTGTCAATTCGAAAATGTTAGAGTGGATTATGTAGTTTTTGGAAAAATTGATTTATTTTGACATAGTTCTTGGTGAATAGCTTGCTGCTATGCATTCAAAACAGTTTGCAATATATATATATATTTAAGAATTTTTTTTAACACCAAAATATTTTCAAAATATCTTACGTCTTTACTTAAAAAGTTTATAACACTGTTAATTCTTTACACACTCTCCCATAAATTTTTTATCGGATTTATAACAAAGCCAACTCAAGTGCAGTGTAAATAAAGCAATACCTGAAATTCATCTAGACACAGCAGCCATGTCTCTTCACAAATATATTGTGCAACAGGTTTGATTGGATCATAGTTCAGATCTTTTTTGCCAGGTGTTCTATGTTTTAAGGTTTTCTTTTTATACTCGTGAATGCCTAAAAAATAAAAATACTTAATATAGCACATTAGATGCTAAGTATTTCATTCTGAAAGAACATTTGGCACTACCTTTGAATACTGAAATTATCAGATAGCACCAATTCAGGAAGGCATGCTATTTACAGTTAATAAAAATTAAAACAATGACAACAAATTACAGGCTCCAAGACCAGCAAGGTTAGTCTTATTAAAGCATTCTAACAATCCCCCAATACTGATCCAATTGTCTTTTAAAATTACACTCCTGACAAACGAAACACCTCTTCAGGCAATTTATTCATTACAAAAGTAATGTTTTCTACCTTCCTGATTAAGTAGTGATTTGTATAACCCATGACCTTTAGTCATATTGGCTGTATTACATTTTATGGCTTCCACAACACCCGATTTGATCAATTTAAATAGTTCAATACGGTCAACTGTAGTCCTCTCCTCGAGTGTATACATGCTAAAGTCTGCCCCTATAGTTCACTCTCGAAGTATCCTGAGACAATTTCATAGCTATATGTATAATCTAATCAATTAACAGAAATTAGTTATTGTAGCAGGGTTATAATTGTAAAACAAAGCACAATAATTTTTTTTTATACTTATACTCACGAGAATGAACATCCAACATGAACGAATTGAAGTGTGTTCTTCTTTTCTTTTCCAATGGACAATTTTCATAAAACATATCCATTAACATTGTTTTTCCACACCCTAAAGCACAAATATAACATTATATTTTTCTAAACATTAACAACAGCTTCTATTTCTTTTATTTATTAATTGCTCTTAATGTTTGAAGTTAAGGAGTGAACGCTAACCGGAACTAAAGCATTTTGGGTCTCCAAAGTTCATATGGTTTACATATAAATTCGAAAATATAATGGTAGGAATACTATTGTATTTAAAGTTTAATCAATAAATAACGATCATTTAGAGAAACATGATTTTTATGATTTATTGAGTACTAAAACCTTAAAAAATTTCCATTAAAGGTAATGAAAATTTAAAATAAAATATGTCAAGTTAAAAACCAACCTCAGTTTGCATTTTTTATATATTTTTTTCGAAATTGAAAGTAAAGTATTTAAACAAAATCTTTATAAAGAAATGCTATAATACATAAAATTGTGTTTTTTATATGATCTAATTACTCAGATAACGAATGTTTTATTGTAGCTCTGAGAACAATTTATATCTGATTCCTATAGTAAAGTAGCAGTTAATGTAAAAAAATATATGATCAATCGTTTTGCATTACCAACAATTGTCTCATTTTCACCAGTCGGATTGTTTTATTAATGTCCAAGCCTTCTTTATGTCTGCAGGGATAGAAAAAGGGCAAAATATCGATTCAACTATTGACTAAATGGTTATTTTCTTATTTTATTTTATGCACTGGCTATTTAATTAAAAAAATATTCCACTTTTTATATGCCCTCAACCCAATTCCTAAGAAATATAAGCAAAAATAACCTAAAAAAAAAATAGTTATTTCAACAGGTTCAGTTTGCAATTTTAAAAGGAAAGAAGGATCACATTCATTATTTAAAAATGCCCAAAACTCTCAATATTTATTATTAATGAATTTAGGCTAATTTTAAAACAATCACCTAATATTTATGAACTTTGGTTACATTCAAAATATTGTTTTACCTACGGACCCATACAGATATATTCCAGTTGGTGGCTTTTCCTTTTCTTTACCAAAAAGCTGTAAACAAACATAAATATATTTCAGAAACTTTGAGACGCTACTTATTATTACAATCAAGACAGAAGTCTAAAGTAGCTAATATTAAAGATTTATTGGGCTGTAAAATATAAAAATAGACAAACAAACATGTGCGCAGATTGACCATGTACACAGTGGGGACTACCTGAGGGTCACCGTAGCCGGGTGGCCAAGACGTGAGGGCACTGGGATCCTTCCAGAGTTGGCAAGCTGAACAGAGCACCTGGCAATCCTCCTTCGCAGCTGGGATGTCTTCTGTATCGGATCCGGAACACGAACACCACCCGAGCCTTGTTGAACCACGATGTACACACTACAGCACCAAAGAGCTCCCTATGCTCTGACTGACCGTACTTAAAACGGAGGCTATACGAGACTAGCTGAGACTGACGAGAGATGCGAACGATCCCATTTATAAGGTATCTCCTAGCATGTGCACTGGCTGGCTGTCGTGATTACCATATCCGATCCTCTTCTTCGCTAAAACCAACGGCGGTTACGCCGGAACCAACCAACCAGGCCACGCAAAACCTAGATTCAACGATGCGCAAAATGGGACCGTCACAACTTTTCACAAAAACTTCTCATAAATTACAGGTAGGATTACGATTACTATAAGTACACATATAAAATAACGAAAGTTGCAATTTATTGATGGACTTGCCTTTTTATTTGTTTAGCTTCAATAAACTTCTCAGGATTTAGTAGCTTTACAAACTTAGGCTAGTACCGCACTGGCAACTATTGTACATGCAACTAAACAATTTAGTTGCACGCAAATGGGAAAACTAGAATTGCTCACTGAGCAACTTTTTAAAACGACAATTTGGCGCCTTTGTATTGATTGTGGTAATATGAGTTATGCGATTGTGACGTTTGAAAATTGGAAATCCTGAGTTGTACACAATAAAAAAAATCGTTCACAGTTGGTGTGTGATGTTTTGGTTGCTAACAGTTGCAATGCAATTGTTTCTAGTGTGCAGATAGAATTAAGTGGTTGCTAATGCCATTGTGGTACGCATGTAGTATAGGACATTTGGCGCGCAAGTTTTTTTTGGCGTGTTTTATAGGGGCGATAAATTTATAGTATGGCAACCCCACCTGACATTGTTGGTATATTCCGATTCTTGTGGCAAATTTCAATCTGGCAATCGCATGACGTTATAGCGCTGTTTAACGGCAATTTTTCGTCGCCAAAAACAAAAACCCGCCAAATGTCCTATATTACATCTGTTCTGCCATTGTAACAATTTGTGCCCTTCTTAACTGGTAACTTCCACCAGATTGTTGTAATAATACCGAAGTACGAAAAGAACAAACAATGATGATAAGAGTATGGTTTAGAAGTGGTTCCCAAAAGGTAGTTTGCAAGGGGCTTACATTAGCATATAAAAAAAGGGGTGCATGGTTCTATTTTGGCTTTAACTAGTGGTCTGTGCTTTTATGCTAATTGGGAAATCATGCATTTGCTCTATAATAGAGCCACTTTTTCCCTACTTCAAAGACGTTTTTTAGAAATTGCAAATAGATTAACTCAAGCACGGATAAAGTTACGGTTAATTCCTAGTGCCCGGTGCCCTCGCCAAATGGGATTTGGCGACAAATGATTAGGCGATAAAGTTTATATTTTGGCAACCCTACTTGATGCGTGCGAAAATATCATGTTCTATGGCTATTTGAAAAGCAGGTATTTTTGGGAATTGGAGATGAAAGGCAAATGTGCCGTGATTGAGTGGTGCATGGATGCCGGATTGTTATGCAGCAAATGCGCCTAGCGAAACAGACAGTCACTGACTGGATGATATTCTGCCGGGAGGTATGTACGGAGTGGTTCATTCATAATCCTGTTCCTATCGGTGGAGAGCATGTCGTCGTTGAGATTGACGAGTTGAAGTTCGGCAAACGCAAATACAACCAGGGCAAGCATGTGGAAGGCCAGTGGGTGTTTGGAGGGATTGAATCCTGTACCAAGAAGTGCTTCATGGTTGCCGTGGACGACCGGAAATCGGATACTTTACTCAACGTTTTGCAGCAGTTCGTTTTGCCGGGATCTGTTATTGTTTCTGATTTTCATATAAAATGTTGATTTAACGATCAACGACTGCCCGAAGGATTGCCTGTAAGCACCATGATCGACGGCCCGGAGGGGGTAATGGATGTAATAATGAGTAGTCGGAGGCCGAAGGCCAGAGTCCACAAAATCGACGGCAGTAGTCTGTGACTTTAAGCGCGCGATACGCATGTGCACATAAGAATGCCATTGAAATGCCCCAAACGACTGCCCGAAGGATCACCTGTAAGCACCATGATCAACTGCCCAGACTAACGCAATGTCCGCCATTTTGCGTCATCTGACCATGGTTCAAAAATACGAGGCATCGTTCCCGGGTCTTTTCTTCGAGATAGGCCCCGAACCGTCGCCAATAGCCCACTGTGCAGCTGTAGTGCGACGTTTATTAACTAAACCAAACCGGCATTTCGATTTGGCGACAAAAAAATGGCCATTTTTGTTTTTTTCCCCATTTTTTTGGCCATTTTTGCCTTTGCGACAACGGGGCACTGTACACTAGGAATTTACCAAAGTTACAATAAATAAATTAGGAAACAAGATATTTTCTATGAAATGGGACAACAAGCTTGGCGTCCAAATTCAACTATCTAAAAGTAGTAGCAAATATTCAATTTTGGTCACTTAGATTTTGTTAGAAAATAGTTCTAATGATTTTATTCAGTTATGTCACTTATGCATAATTGAAAACAGCATAAAAAATAAACTAGAGGACCAAAATAAAAAAAATAAACATTTTTATTATGTAAGCTACCTTTTTTTTTATCTCCAAGCCAACCTTACTAAATTAAAAAGATTTTACTGTTTTTAAAGAGTTATAAATATTTTTTTACTTTAGAAAATAATGTTGGTTTTTCCACAACGTAGGATTTTAAGTTCTCTCGTAAACTTTCCAAAGTGTCGACCACTTTTAATTGGGTTTTATCCAAAGAAATTTCCTTTTCTCGAACTTTATGCCAATAAGCTTCTGTAATGCCTCCTGAAAAACATACAAGTATAGTAATTGAGAGCAATGCACAACATTAGAAGATGTTTTTAAAATAACTAGCCCAACATATTTTAACATCTTGATTACATATAATATACTATATAGGGGAGGAAGCCCAATACAACTTATGCTGTATGAAATAAACTCTGCTAAAGTGTATTGAACGGTCACTCTGATTAGCAACAAATCCTGTCGCCAAGAACAAAGTAGCAACGTTTAAAGAGTGACCGTATAATGCATTTTAACGATAAACTCATTAAGGAAGTGAAAGAAATAATCTAAATCACAGAATCTCGATTCTTAAATGTAATTAGTTTACATAGACTTTGAAATTTGTCTAAAATTGCAACTTTAGAAGCCAAATAAAATAATATTTTGTAATTTTATCAGAAAAGCAAAGTAATTAAATAAAACTTGAGGTAAACAAATTTTAGTAGTCATACCTCAAAATCTGTGTAGACGATATCTTCTATCACTTCCGAAACGATAATCAATCTCCATTACAATGCCTATTGAACAATAAAACAATATAATTTTTTAAAAAGTTTTGTTGATATTAACTAAAAAAAAATTATAAAGTATATTCCATTAAGAAAAATAAATATTTTATCTTTAACAAATATGTCTCTAATTTTCGAATTCTACTTGCAGCAAAAATCATTTCAAGTTGCATATATTTGAAAAACTTTTGTTAATGTCAGACAAGTGTGTGGAAAATTAAATTAAATAAATGGCAGGTATTTTACTTATTATAAAATAAATCTAGAAAATTAAAAAAATTACAAATTAAGTAGCCAATTTGGCGAGAGCAGCACTATATTCCAATCTTTAATTTCTTTGAAATTGGACTCTTTCGTTTATCTAATTATTTTTAAAATATTGATACCAATTCTTTTATAGTTCCCATTCCAACAAATTGAGAAGTAATAATAAAAAAACCTTGGAGTACAAAATTTTAACATTTCGCCAAATGTAAGAAAAGAGAAGATAGCAAACCAGTTCTTCGCGGAGCGTTTGGCGAGGGGAATTTGGCGCAACCCCATCGACCATAATCCCCACCGAAAAAAGTACGAGGATCCCAAGGAAGATTTTTATTTACAAAGGCGAAACTGAAAACTTTAATTTGTTTATTACAGAAACAAAATGTAGTTTTGATTATCCTAAGTTTCGATTTTCACACACTCTATTCTCACAAACATTAATATATTAAATAAAATTTAAGAAGTATTGAGATTAGTCAACGAAATCGAAAAGATAACCGATTTCAGAAATTACAATGAAAGGGTTAAAGATGGTTCAATCCTTTCCAATACATTAAAATAATTTTAAGGAGTTAAAATAATTACCTTTTGTTGAACTTTTGTAACGTACAGAAAGGAAAAATATTTTTTTATTTAATAGTTTATGGATCATTATTTACAGTAAATTCACTAAATGACCTTATAAAACATGATTGGTTTTTACGCGGAATCTGTAAAGGTAGAGACAGGAATTTATGAAACGAAGGCGGGATCTATCAACGGGTGTATACATTATTAGACCATTCATAATCGTCGACCGCATATTATAGCATGAGCCGATCCCTAAAACGCACCAATGAAACAGAAGAAAATATTGATGTACTTCCTGTCGTTAAGTGAAACAAGTTTCAGTTTTCCGGTGTTTCATACACTATATTTACAAATGGATTTTTATTTATCTGTTTTTCAATAATAATTAAATACTCCCACTGAAAAGCATTAACATGGAAATCATTATTTCCTATATGTCCTCAAACTGAGTTAAATTAAATTGCGGGAATTTAGCCCATAGTGTAAATTCCTAACATAAATAAAACCTACATGTAATGGTTTTGTATTAACAAAAAATAAATTGGAATATTCTCTGAAATATTGAAACTGAAATATGCTTTTACGGTGCTTTTGTTTCTTTAAATATCATAATCTCTTATCATGTCCCATCAGTTTAGGCTGCATTTATGTACACTGATATTTTCTCTTGGAAGCAAGAAAAGCGACTGGAGTCGAGAATAGTTTCTGTTCTTGTAACGCTGATCCGTTGGATTTCAGATGCTGTCAGAAAATCTTGATGGAGATGAAGAGAGAAAGATTAAATGTTAAAAGTGACCGATAGAAAAGTGTAGAAGAAATGGCGGCTGTTCATCCCCAACCACCTCAAGAGTCTTTGCCGGCTGGATGGGAATGCCGATACGATCCGCGTACGGGAAGGCAGTAAGTTACGAGTTTAGCACGCTTATGTTGTTTTTTTTTACTCTGAATAACTAGTATCTGGACCGACGCTTCTTACAGTTTGTTTACTTTTCTATTACATATCGGCGTTATATTGTGCTCGTAGTTAATTTTTGATTTGAGGCGCTTGAATTTGTTGATCTATGATGCTTTAGTACTCTATGCAATGTTTTGCGAAAATAATCTTGCTTAATTATCATATTCCAAAATGTTAGTTCTTAGCTTTGTTTATAGTCTGCTAGTTTTGTTTTTATTAGTTGAATGGTTATTTATGAGGTTTATTTAAAAGTTGAAGTTGGTTTGAAATGCTATATAAATATTTTTTGTGCAAGTGAATTGATACTTAATTATATTCAATCCAACTTCCACCTGGGGAGAGTTAACTCCCTGCTTTGTTAATGTATTTCAGAATAAAGTTTACATTTATAAGAATTTTTCGCATATTTCTGATGAAGTTGTGATTCAAGAGATTCTCATACTTTTGCTGACTTTTTTTAGTTGAAAAGTATTTTTAGTACAAGCAGGAATGCAATATATTTAATTTTTTTGCTGATTGATTCCATAGCAAAAACCATATTTTTAAAATAACTACACAGTGCATTAAAAATTTACTTGTTAATTTTCTCATGTATATGAACGACACAATTCTTTCATGGAGTCGAAATAATTTGCCTGATTTGTTAACATTGGATTATAAAATTGCATGTGCGAAGTTCTTCAAACATATAATATGTATATTTTCTTCACAGGAAAACATTTGCAATATAGAAAATTATACTTATTTTTTTCCATGTGTCTTTAGGTTTGCAATTAATGCGATATCTCCCTTCAACATAATTTCACTTGCACATCCCCAATCCCTCCCTCTGTTTTATCAAAATTTTAAAACAAAGAGTGTTATAATAGTGCTTAATCATTTTCGAAATGGGAAAATAAACTTACCCCACGTTGTTTTGGACCTGTTGCGGCATATAGCATAGGCATTAAAAAAAATTGAGTGGTTCCCGTCAGGACTTGAACCAACGACCTCTTGTTCTGAAATCTGGTGTACTATCGACTAAGCAACAAAGGCACATCCTAGATTTTGGAAATATTTTTTTGTGATTTTTCTTTATTCAATATTTCTAAAATTATTTAACAAACTAAATATAGGTTTACAAATCCGAGCCTCAAGTGACATCTTGAGGATGAATGTAGATACCTAAATTTTCAGCCTTTTATACACAGAGGATGTATGTGTTTTATGATCCAGAGAAACTTTCTTTTAATATTATAGAAGTAGTAGGTACTTGATTACAATATGCTGCTTTTGTAATATAAAGATAGATCCAAAAGTTCGGAGATTTGGCGTAATATTCTTGCCCTTGAATAGTTTAAACAGTAATTTTGAATTGGTGGCAAACAAAGAAAAAATAGTAAAATGTATTGAATTGGCCACCTTTGGCAATTTTTCTAGGAAAACGATATTTGCAACTATTACAATGTTTTTATGAGTTTAAATTAGTGTTAAAGATACAATTAAAAGACTAAAAGTAATTAAACTTCCAATTGAGGCATTATCTTTTCTATGTACCTATTAGTTGGGTGTGTTAATATTCTTAGTAAGATATGTGCAAAATTAAAAGTAGGGATGAAACGGATATCCGGTAACTATCCGGTATCCGGCTGCTTTTTAACTATCCGGTAACTATCCGATATCCGGAAGTAAAGTGCCGGATATCCGATTTTCCAAGCCGGATATCCGGATGAATAAAACATCGAAGATTGTTTTTGTGGCGATCAATTTTCTTTGTTCTTGCTTTAAGTATTTTCCTGAAAATTTACCAATGTATTCACAGTGTGCAGATTCTCCCTTTAACCAATAGAGACTTTAAAAAACCTACTTTTTTCAAATTTGTAACTTTAAAATTATATTTTTAACGAATCGTTATGGTGGAAGGTCATTATATCTCACAACTAATATAAAGTTGAATTAAAAAATAAATTTCTCAAAAGTTTAAGCAAACTTGAGTTTTCATGTTTGGAATGAAAGGGCATATGGTAAAATTACAATTATTCAGAAATTAAGTGTAAAATGTACAAAACATACGACCATTACTAGCAGCACCCTAGAATAACCCATTGTAAATAAAAAAGTTTTTCGAATGTTTATTCAATTTTGGTATCACTTTAAAGATAAGGAATTGGGAAAAATTACAGAATAAAAAAATATTTTTCAATTTTTGACCGATTTCCGTTTTTTCTAGTGTGTATGAGAATTTATTTTCATAAAAAATAAACTGCCGGATATCCGGCAAAATCCAGTTCGGATATCCGGTTTGTAATGTGCGCCGGATATCCGATATCCGGTATCCGGCAAAACCACTATCCGGTTCATCCCTAATTAAAAGTAATTATAAGATTAATTTCAAGATTTTTTCTTCGTTTCATTTGCAAAATTAAAACATATACATGTCCATAAAGCTAGAGGATCAATAAGATCTCTAACGAGAATATCTATGACCAATATGTGCAGGCTTTTGTCTTGGGGAAGGTGCCATTGCTCACTTCGCCACATATCATTCCATTTACCACAAATGAATTTCTGTTAATGTTGTAAAATATTCAACAGTGTTCACTCTAGGCATTATTTGAAGGGCGGCCCACCCAGCCTGACCTTTCTAAAACTTGATAGCGCCATCATGTCCTTGTTGGGAAAATGATGCTGTCTTTTGTTAAAATTCCTCCCCTTTTGCCCTTTTCAATGAAGAAATCATACTCAAGCGACGTCAATTAACCAACAAATCGGAACTTTTTTGTTTGGTTGATGTATTAACATTGCAGTAGAGTTGAGCTGTGATGAGCTCTTGGTATCAATCCCAAAACAATAGACCCGAGAACACTGCCTCGTAATTTTGAACAATGGTTATATGGCGAGGACAACACTTAACCTGGTACCCCACACAATCTGAATAGGCATGTGGACATTTATATCCCAACAGATTTTTCCTTTGCACAGCGGATTATTTTTGGCATGCGAATTCCCCCCCGCCCCTAGATAACTTTACTCATGCATCAAGCACACATGCCTCCGGACATAGGTCCGATGTGTGTTAACGGGTAGACAAGCCCACCAACAATTTGAGTTTTTAGAAGTGCCCTTTTCCTGACAATAGCGCCCTGCCTCTTTTTATTTCTAGAGTGAACACTGTATTCGACAACACTCCTTGTTTTCTGTTTTGTCCTCAGAAATAAATTCAGAGGGAATAATTCCTAGCATGACTCTCTGACAAGGGTCTCTTTAAACCAGGGAATCTTCTTGTACACCTTTGATCTTTCTCAACATTCTAAGGTCACTGTACAGTACTTCTTAATTAGTATTTTAAAGATTGTGCAGTGTTTTATATAAATGCTGATAAAATGTAATATTCTGACATTGTTTTTCAAACTTCATGTTCCTCAAATCTATAAACAAATTCAATTTACTTCAACACAATATATCTTGAGTATGCAGCTCAATCTTTTTTTCAAAGACAAAACTACTTGGTCTACAGAGGGACTGATTGTAGTATGTAAAATGCTGTAACCTTATTTACACCCAATTTTAGAACAACATAACTTTAATTTTGAATTTTAATTACATGCGACAATTATATAAATTTAGGTTTTTATGAATGAATATAGTCCTCGAACTTCTGGATACTACCCCTTGTATAATAAGTGTGCTTGACATGCTCTTCTAAATATTTAATTGTTTTTTTTTCCCCATTCAGTTATTTTCTGAATCATCTTGAGCATATAACGACATGGGAAGATCCTCGGTTGAGGCCATCTACTATAGGACAGGTAAAATTTAATGTTCTTTTCTTAAAATGGTACTAACAATTTTAGTTTTAAATAAAACATTATAATTTGTAATGTTTGTGTAATTTAATTTATTTAAGGTACAAATTAAAGGTTCTGTTTATGATTATGTAATCTTTTAAAATGTTTAACTTGTTTCTCCAACAGAGTGGTAGTTTTATTAAAATAAATTGTTTTTCCTAAACATTTAGCTAAATTGTATTTTGTAATGCTTTTCATTAGTTATAAATATATGTTTGCAATGTGGCGGACATTTAGATATTTGCGTGTCTGTATTGTTTCAATTCTAATATAGTGATTACAGCATTAAGTTTTAGTAACAATGTCAAACTATCTTTTGTATTTTTTAAAAAGAAAATTAGTAATTCATTTTATTAAGTACAACTATTTTTTTTAAGCAAGCTTTTAAATTAGACAATGTTCTTACTATTCCACACATGGCTGTATCATACAAACAAAAAAAATATGTATTTTTCGTTTTTAGATTGCACAGTTTCAGAACAGAGCAATAACATTAGTTCAAGTTTTCGTGATCTTGATCTCATGTCATTATTTAACAGTGAATTCAAATGTTAAAAATACAGTTGTATTAAACTAACTATTACATTACATTGTTTGCTAATTTGAATTCCTTTTGAAAGGATAGTTATCTACTAATTACAAATATTTTTAAATATGATTTTCTGTTAAGTATTATGTCAAGATATAATATAGAATGCATAAAATTAAAATCTCTATCGTTTCCAAGGTATAGAGTGATTGATAAGTTGTTAACCCATCAACATTCAATACCCTAATATCACATGATTTTATATAATGTTGACGGTTGGATTGTTTTTTTTAAATTGTTAGAGTTGTTTCGTTACTAAAAGAATGTTCTTCAAAGTTGAGTTAAAATAGGGTTTTCTTGATTTAAAGCAGTGGTTCCCAACCTTTAGGTGGCCATGAACCACTGAGTTAAAAGTTGAGAATTATACGGACCATCATGTTAAAAGTTAGATATTGCGTGGACCACCACTATTTATATGAAAAAATATTCAGCCACTAAATATATGTATAGTTTAGAAACTACATGTAATTAAAAAAAATTAAAGATTATATATTTTAGATAAATAAATTTATTAAAAAAAATTAAGCTCTATTTTTGTTGAAATTTTTTCTAATTAGATAAGGTAGTTTTTTAAAATAATGAAATCATGTGTGTATATTTAATTTCAAATGATAATGAGAACATTTCAAGTTATATCACTTCCCCAAATTTATTATTCTTGGGTAGTACAGCATACTTTTAAAAATGTAGGTAAGCTTTAAAGATACAATTTCAAATCTACATCTAGAAGGATTCTAGGTAAATTCCTAGTGTACGGTGCCTTCTTGGTGCGATTCTAAAAATTGGCGCCAAAGCCTTGCCAAACAACGTGAAACGGTGCGAGAAAAACAAGTAGGGTTGCCGTACATCATGATATTGCTAAATAGTGTTGCCAAAATATAAAATTTATTGCCCACCAATTGTCGCCAAATCACATTTGGCGGGGGGCACCGTACACTAGGAATTAACCAGATTCTACTTAAATTTGTTTTCATAAAATGCAAGTTTAGTTCATAAATTATATTAACAGATTCAGAATGGCAACATTAGAAAAAAATTTATACTTGCTTCAACAAAATATGAACGATAATTAATTTCAAGTTCTAAAGCATGATTGCAGAGAGAAGAAAGTATGAAAATAGGGTAGCAATGAACACAATTTTTTTTGTTTAACATGAAAACAATTTCCTTATTAGATTTTTTTGGCATAAAAGTAATAAATTTAAAATAATTTCCCAAACGATATCTGATTAGTTTTGAAAAAGCAAATAACATGGTGATTGAACAAAAACGCCACGAACCACTTCGGACTCTCACGCTAACCACGTGTTGGGAACCACTGATTTAAAGATTATATAAATTTCAATCTCTTTTTTTCTATTTTTTTTCTCTCAAATAGGCAAGTTTATTCGTTTTCATTATTTGAAAGCTATATATTTATATAAAAAATTGTATTAAATGATTATATTTTGAATAATTATCCTACTTTATTTCAACTTTGTGTTAGTGGAGTATGACGACCTTGCTCAAAAGCTGTGCTAGAATAATTAGTAATAATAGGCTTCATATCCAAAGCTATTCTTTATTTAATATACTAATCTCACTCTGAAGCAATTGACATACCTTTTTTTTAATGTAAAGAAGTTCACTTGGAACAAAAAACTTTATTTTTAAATATTATAATAATAATTGTTTTCTTAGTCAATTATTAGACCCCCCCTTTCCTTTATTTTTTGTTGTAGCTTTTATCCTCTAATTTTGGCATGTTGTGTTGTTTTGTCAAGCATTGCACAATCCATGGCAGATTGCACTTTGTTTTCCAACCCACCCCTTAATATTCATCGAATTGAAAACTTTATATATTGTAGTGTTAATGTATTTTTCAAAGTTTTAGTATAACCCATTAATATTGATAATTGTAATCAAGGACAGTTCTATTCCTTCCATTCCTTTTTGGAATTTAAGATGGCATTTATTAAATGCTTAAAAATCTTAATTCTTTAATTGAGATCACAAATATTTACATTATTTTTGTCAAAACAACACAAATAATTTTAGGTTAAAAGTGTTTCTTCCCAATGTTGTTGGCATAATAGTAAAATAAAATGGTTTGATGTTCCTAAGTTTCTGTTTCAAATGTAGAAAAACTAGTCTTAGTATGCTTTTTAACAAGCCTAAAGAGACAGTTATAAAACCTGTAATTTCTGTATAGATTTTGTCTAGAAAAGAATCTCTAAAATCAAAGTTTTAGTCCTTTTATTAACAAAATTTATTTGATGTTTAAACATCTCTTTTCAGTTTATTATATCATGCAGTAAGCAAATTGTGAAACAATATTTAAAAAAAAAAATCCAAGCTTTCAATTTTGAATGCTTTGCAAGTTGCAATGTTCAGGTCGTCAGCAGATTTAAGCCTTATTATTACACTGTGAGCTGTCTAATACATGCTTTCAATGAAATTCAAAGAAAGATAATATCATATATTTTACAAACTCACCTAATGTTTTTAACATTTAAAAAACCATGACAGTATTATAAAACATCTGACAGTTGATGTTAGGTTCATTAGCCAACATTGCTATAATTTGCAAAGTTAATTTACCTACATTGCTGCAGATGGAGCATTATTTATCTGCTAACATTTCTGCAAATGGTTCAATATTCATTTTGGACTTTTGCCGATAACTGGAGGAAGGCGTATTTGCCAACATTTTCATAACTACTTAACATTGAAATGGTGCAATGTTTTTACACTTAACATTGTCCTAACTGATGCAGTGATCATTTGCCAATTTGCTATAATCAATCCATTGTTTGATAATGATATAACTAGAGTAATGCTCATTTGGCAAAATTATTGAATGCCAATTCGCAAACATTGCAACAATTGGTGCAATGTTAATTTACCATATCTACACTTGCCTTGCATTTCTATTCCAATGCCAGTTTTTGCATTGGACTTCGAAAGCACAGCAAATGAAGAACAACCAAAAGTTTATTTTTTAAGTTTACTATGTTGTATTGTGAGTTTGTTGAAAGTTTTGTTATGCTTACTTATATGCACATTGAACAGACTGTCCCATCCACCCCATGGTGAGTTATTTTTCCGATGTTTATGTATTCCCCCCAGGGTTCTTATGCAAAGTATTATCTCTACGGAACAGGAAGGCCGAGCGATAAGACGGGACAAGTCAAGGTGACATACATTATCCCCATGTGCATGCACTCTGCCCTTTCAGTACCTTGCATTGTGTGGTTCCCCTAGAGACACTACGTACGGAGTTGGTCAATTCGCCACAATGATATAGTAAAGGCTTAATCGAAAGAATTGATTTAATGGTTATTTCTATAGATGTAATTGGTACTTTTAGAAGGGCTACACACAATGATGTTAAATATAAAAAAGTCTTTAGAAATTTGACTGATAAGTCAGTGTGGAACGTGCAAAATATTTTAATTGCATTGGTGTGCTGTTTTTCTCCCCACCTTTCTGTATGGTAGTTGGTGCTTGCTTCACTTGTTAAAGGTATTGAATTTGAAAACAGGTGACTATGCAGTGTTCGTTTGCCATCATTTTTGTAACTGGCACCATGTTCATTCGCCTTTATTCAAGTTTTCAAAGTATATTAAATCTGAGTATTCATTTTTAATAA
Source organism: Troglohyphantes excavatus (assembly GCA_963932185.1). Taxonomy (NCBI): domain Eukaryota; kingdom Metazoa; phylum Arthropoda; class Arachnida; order Araneae; family Linyphiidae; genus Troglohyphantes; species Troglohyphantes excavatus. The sequence goes on from OZ010668.1 coordinate 14,023,632, forward strand.
CGTTGTTCAAAAATAGGAACTACTTAACTAGAACAAAGTCTTGCAAAGTTTGAGATGTTTAAGCTCAACCTAAAATTTAATAGTTTTTTTCAGTGAATGTACTTTTTTTCATTTAAATTATTCACTTGTTTCAGATCCTCAAGTATAATTATTGTAATTTTTATTTTTGAGTTATTTTAGGAATTTAAGTTATATTAAGGATTTGTGCATTTGAAATGGGTTCTCAGTAGCGATAAAAAATCTGTGACATTTATATTCATAAGTTCAATTCATAAAATTTAAAAGAAAAGTGAGCCAGTTTAGGAATATAGTGCAACTGTTTATGGCATTGCGAATACTGAAAGCTAACAGTTTAATAAAGATAAAACGATAAACCTATGATATGAACAACTTCCAGAAAATCAGGTTTTCCTGGATGAGGAAGTTCGCATATTAAATATGAGTATGGAAATTTAAACAAGGGTCCCTTTTCTCTAAAAAAAAAATCGGTAGGGATTTGAATGACTTTTCAAAGTTATTTCTTCAAAGTACTGTTATTATGTACTATAATGGAGTGTTCGATGGCTGTTTTTGTCTAATTTACCATAAATCATGCTTGTTTATTAAACTTATTGTTTTATTATAAGTTTGGCTCTGGCTAGATGCCCTCTGTGATGTCACATTGTTTATTAAAGCTTATTTGTCAACTCGCTTTAATTCGCATGTTGATTGGCTGAAACCAGCTGTGAAAGGTGTTGCTCAACTGTCTTTTAATCTGAGCTATTTGAGCTTCCTTGCTTTTGATTATCATGGATGTAATGTTTGATGACCTTATCTCATTGTTTCAAGTAGTTAAAGTTGATAGAGCATGAGGTTTAGTAAATAGCTTACTTGGCCGCACTGTCTATGTAGTGTCTCTAGTACCCTGTCAGCATGCATTACTCTGTTTTGTCATCCCTAGAATGATTTTCAGTTTATTCTTTCAGAATAGAAATTTTTAGATACACTAGTGAGAAGAATGTTGTAAATAGTCTTGTGTTTGTATTTTTATATTTTGGTAAAAGTTTTTTTTGAGAAGCTGTTTCTGTATGTGAATGCAGTTCATTTGTGTGCATGTTGCATTGTAGTATATATATATATTTAAAGTTTTACTAATTCAACATTATTATAGATATGCCAGAGACAATAGTTTCAAGTGAAACTGTATAAAAAATTAACTTAAAAAATATGTGCTTGTTTAATACATGTGTACATTAGAGATACAAGGTACCATATTCAATTTCCTTTTAAAATTTGAAAATATTTTTATTTTTTTCGTAAAGCTTTATTTGCTTTACACATTACATAAAAAGCCGTTGCTTTACACAATACATAAAAACTTATTTTCATCGAATGGTCTAATGCTTAATATAGCAGTGGTCTTGTGGTTAATTAACTGTGGTCATTTATGTTTTTGTAATGAAAATTTGTTTTATGTGACATGGTGCCCTTTCTCTCTAAAGTACATATATGAATATTTAAGCAATGATTAAGCATTTGTTGGTATAGAAGTAATGGTTTGAAGGTGAAAAATAATAGTATAGTAAAATATATTTTGAATTTTTTTAAGTATACATGGTAGTAAACTATTACTATCAATAATGTTAATTTAAATTATGTAATTTTAGATATTCTTTTTTGTATTTCTTAGATTTATTAGAAATGTTTATAATAGTAGAGACATACTAAAACGCATGTTTTGGAAATGTTAAGAATTTAAGTGCCTTTATTTTTAGATAGTTAACATTCACAAAAAAAAATTCTGCAATTTACAAAAAATATTATAGTACATATTTTGAAGAAATTGGTAAACACTTGGTGAATTTTTTCAAATTATTATTATTTTTTTACAGACTGCAATGTACATGCATTAAATTTCTATTTCATTACATAGTTAAAAGTATGTTATATTTATAAACTAATGAATTAATTTAATAGAGTCCTATTGAATAACGTTTATCATACGATTACAAGTCGGAACTTTCTTTTAAGTAAATTTTGATTTGCTTCTCCCTTTTAAATCTAAAATAAAAATAAACCTAACTTTTAATGTTCATTAATTTTAATTAATTATCTATCTAAACAGATATCTTGCTTTTCATTTTTCCAACTAATATAATCTAAGCTAGTCATTCACAGGATTTTAATAAAAAAGCAGAATAAGTCAAAAAAAAAAAGGTTACGACAGCTAAATGTTTCTCCTTTCCTTTACAGTATAAGTATTTTTTTAATTGCTCGTAGTTTTTTTAAATGTAAATTTAATATTGATTTTTATTTTTGTAACATGTAAATTTGGTTACAAATTACAAGAAGAAAATTAATCGTTCATTTTATTTTCAGACCTATGCTCCATACTATGGAACTGGACAGTACTCTATCACAATCTCTTCACCTCCGCCTTTCCCCCCACCTCCTGTCGCCTCCCCTCCTCCTAATCATATGGCAAATGTAAGATATATAGAAGAAGAGGTAAATAACACTTTGTATTTCTATTTCTTTGTTTATCAAATTTTCTTGACTCTTTTATTTAAGAACTGGAATTATCCTAGTAAAAGTGGTGTAAGTTTTATTGCAATATTTTTAGGAATTAAATATTTTTATTTTTTAATACAATGTGTTTCCATTTTTGTTACTTCGATGCAAATTTCTGCGTTTCATGCAGCTATAAATTGGATCTCTAGTACTTATATAAGCTGGATCTCTAATATTATTGTAAAACTATTTAAATCTATGTATTTGAAAATTATTTATAATATTAAATAAATGATCTCTTTCTAAAACAGTCCAAGTTCAGTCAGTAAACTAATTTCAATCATCCTGTTGTTGGAGGTGACCAACAAATCTAATTTTCTGTTTGTTTACCATACAATAACAACAAGAGGGAAATAAATTTATAGAACTGATTTCACTTTACAGTTTTAGTTTAAAAAAAAACAAAACAGTTAGGCTATTTCGTAACTAACGACCATGCAACTGAGCTGGTAATAGTTACCCTCAATTCGAAAGCTCAAATTGTATCCAGTCACTGAGCAATTTTTTAAATGGACAAAATATCTCTTTCTAACAATCCTTTCACTCACTTTTCTGAAATTAATTGCTTAATGTAATTTTTCTAAAAATATCCTTTCACTCACTACCTTGAAAACAGCTTTGGAAAATAATCAATAATTTGGGGATTTTGGATGGATTGCAGTAATAAGAGTTTGGCAATTATTCACCTTCACTTTCTCGATTGTGAAATCTAAGATGTGGCAGCCCTGAGTTGGATGCAATTAAATAATTAAAGCAGTCGTGATTTTTTAGTTGCTCAGTTGATTAAAAGTTGCAATGCAATTGTTGCTAGTCAGCTGCTAGCCTTTTAAGTATCGGAGAGCAATCTTACGACTGGTTGAAAAGTATCAATCCTTTTTTTAACACATTGAAATTCCTAAATTTTATTTTCAGTGATTTTGAATTTAGATTTACAGTATTTTAACTAATTTTTTTAAATAACTTTTTTTATAACATTTGTAAACAATTGGTTTTTATTAAAAACTATTATTTGTTTTTTAATTCAGTAGCCATTTTTGTTCTGTGTACATTGCTTAATTAGAGGTCAATGCAATCGTGTAAAAATTAATTACGTTGTATTTATGGGAAAATATAGTATATTTTATATATTTAACAGCTGTTCTCATTCAGAGTACATTGTAATTAGCTACACTAATTAATAAGGTTAAGTCAGAGTTATTGTGTAAAGAGCAATTTTGTTGATCTTTTATTGTTATACATGTATATCGGTGTTCACTCTAGGCATTTTTTTAAAGGGTGGCCCGCCTTCGCAACCCTATTTAAATATTGATATCACCCTTATGCCATTTCTGGGAAAAATGCCTCTCTCTTTTGAAAAAAATTAAGGCGCTTTTGCCGGTTTCAGTCAAGCACAAACGTCCTTGCTTCCCTAGCTGTCTTTAAGAAAAGCATTGATTTTAACACCTTAAGTCTAAATCGGAATTCAGTGAATTATGACAAAAGAAAAACAAACTTCTTTTTAACCACAAGAAATCCGCGCTAATTTCAAGCACCGGACAAGGTGTTATTTTTCTGTGTCTTTTCGAAAGAGAAGATGATTTGTGGATGAGGTTACCAAATTAATAATTTTGAACCATGGTTAATATGACGAGGACAACACCTCAGCTGGTACCCCACGCAACCTGAATAGGCATGAGGACGTTTAGATCATAACAGATTTTTCCTTTATACACCGAATTATTTTGCATGCGATTTCCCTCCAAGATCAGATCACTACATTCATGCTAAGAATTAAGTACTTATGCCTCTGAACACGGGTCTTGTATGTTAATGGGTGGACACACCCACCCTAACTTTTTTTGTAAGTGCCCTTTCAAAAACAGGAAGTTCCCTTTTCCTTAAAATAGCACCCTACCCCTTTTTATTTCTAGAGTGAACACTGTGTATATGAAAAGTTACTTTACTGTTATCATTACCTGGTGCTTTTACTCACGCTTGACTGCTTTTCTTTTGCTCTTGACATTGCCATCGCTTTTCTTTTGCTCTTGACATTGCCATCGCTTTTCTTTTGCTCTCCCTAGGGTTCTGGTGGAGGATATTACACGCCTCGGATTTACACTCAGGTGATATATAAGCATTTGTACTTAAAAAACATATTCTAATTTTGCTTGCTTTAAGCTTGCTCTATATAACCTTCAGCAGTTACAACTCCAAAGAAATCGTTAAGAAAAATTTGAGTTTCCCTAAAAGTTACATAAGTTATTATTAAGGGCGGATCCAGAGATTATTGTTAGGGGGGGGGGTAATACAGTATATTGTTAGGGGGGTAATACAGTATATTGTTATCATGAACAACAAATTTGACCCCTTTAGTTTGAAATTTTTCATTGCCTAAAGTGACTTTTGAAAATATAATCTTAGAGGGTAATTTCTCCTTTACCCCCCACCTGGATCCACGCTTGGTTATTATAAGTTTTCAAAAGCAAAAAGTTTTAAGGTTGTTTTATACAAATAAAAATGTTGAGAACCGATTCCATGCTTGAGACTCGGTAGGGTTGATCTTGTCTTGTCGCTCTTAACTACTCAGCTATGAAGATTCAATTGTTTCATAGTAATTATGCAGAATTAACTATTTGTCAGTGATCCTATTATAAAAACAACGCTTTCTACTTTCCAGAATAAAGTGTGATTTGTGAAACTTGAATATCAAAATTCAAACCCTCAATATATTTTCGTTTCTCTGTAACAAATGTGAATAACCGATTTAAATCTCTTCTGATTTTTTTCTCTTCCAAAGTATACATATATCAAAATCTGGATTTATCTTTACCTTGAACCATTTTAGTATCCCCTTGTCGAACTTTGCGTAACAGATTAATATATTTTTTAAGATATGGTTACCACATGTACAATTATCCAATATTACCCTCTGAGAGTTAAAGGACTTTTTTTAATTCATTTAGTTATTTTAAACAAGAGTCAGAATTTAATTGCATTTTACATTACTAATTATAATGAACTCACTTAAAAATATTGTGTTAAAATTGTAGGGACACACATTTTTGTAAAATCTCTGTTTCTTCAGTTTAACAATAGGTGTGCCATCATCTAAATATATAAGTTATCAGAACATTTAAAACTTTTAATACTTATGGTTGTAAAATTTAATTTACGTTCCAGAAAAAACAAGAACAATTTATCCCTTTTCAGGTTTGCATATCATATCTAAAAACACAACTAAATGGTGAGAATAATTTCTTTGTTACTCATGTTGAATCCTTTTAGGGAGGATACATACCAAATTATGGCAGTCCTAAAACACCATACAGATTTAAGGTAAGTTTCGATAAGAACAAGATCAGAATAAAATATTTTTTTACAATACTTCATCTTTTAAATTAACCTATTTTGTATTTATCTAAATTATTTTAGTGTCTCAGCTTTGTAAAAGCAAAATCTTACAATTATATATATTTTATAACCGAATTAAGGATTTTCTAGTTTATTAAATGTTTTGGACCAATTTGTAGTTAAGAAATATTATTGCAATGTAGGAAAAGCTGCCAGCTATTGCTCTGCTACATCAAAAGCATATGCATTAGTCGAGCTCATAAATAACATTTGCTTATTTGCTTGAAAATTTTGTAAGTACTTTTCATTAAGGTTTTTACTTACAAAAATGCATGGTATGCAGTTCAGTTATAAATAATCAGTGTTGTCTGTCAAATGTGTTGTGCTATCTGACATTGTGTTCAGAGTTCAGAATCAAACATTCAAAATATGTTTTGTCACATTTAAGATGTGTGGGAAAACACAAATAACTTTTTCGAAATGCATCTACTCATTAACCAATTTCAATCTTTGCAGGCTAATTTTAATAGAATAAAATGTGTTTTGAACGAATAAAATGGGTTAGTTTTATATGGAAGGTTTAAAAGCAAATTCAGTCATACATTTCCTAAGGGATAGATAAATTCAAGCTATCATCAATTTCTCATTCTATAATTTCAATTGTACACTGTATTTAGAATTGGAAAATGTTTTTCTGAGTGAATCCACACATATATTTTGTGATCAATTTCAATAATGTCTTCAAAAGAGATTATTAATCTTTGTCAATAGCCCATTTACATTACTTAGCATGACAGTATTGAAATTTAAACTCTGTACTATGCACATTATTCTTTCTTATTCTAATTGAACATACCAAGTTTACAAACATTGTCTTTTAGACTTTATTTTCACCCAGTATTTTTTCATAAATATTATTTAACAGTACAATGAAAAAAGTGCAAAACCCTAATGTTGTAATATTTTTTATCAGCTTATCATAGTTTAGGATATTTTTATGCCTTGCATTTTGCGGTTGACTTTTTCTGTGTTACATTGAAAGCATTTACACATTTCATTGATTGTATTACCATGATAGGCTTGTGAATATATTAAAAAATATTCCTTAAATACTTACCAGATATAAAAGCATCATCAACTATATAACTTTATAATGTCTAATGCAATTTCTATTAGACAACCACTTCATTCAGTCAGAAACTAAAGAAACTGAATAAAGCCTGTGTACTATGTACTATTCTTATTTTTTCAGCAAGAGAATTCCGTTCAAGTCGATGAACGTATCCTCATGAAGCTCTGTGTGCAGTTTCCCACCGTCGAGGAGGGGCACATATGGCAGCTATTAAAACAGTGAGTTTAATTTTTGAAGATGATTAAAGAATATACTATTATTAGAATAAAAGTAATCCAAAACAACCACTTCATTTAGATCTGCAAGAAATTCCTACTACCAGATTATTTTCCCATCTCAATAGCATAATAGGAATATCGTCCAAAACTCTAGTTAACATAGAAAATTATTTTTTATTTAACAATAAATACGCCTTCATGAATAACCATCATGATAATTTATTTTATAAAGAATGTATTCTGAAATTATTTTTGATTACAAATAATTTCCTCCTTATTATTTGCATTGACTGTGTCATGCTTGTGTTAAAATCGTTAAGTAGGAGGACATGACTTTAAGGCATAACATCCCATTAACTTAAAATGATTTTTAAATATATCTTAAAATTATACTAAGGAAAAGATGATATTTTGTTGAATTTTACATTGAATAAAATTTTTGTTTTTCATATGACATAAAAATTTATTAATGCATAAACCACTAAAAATTTCTAAGTATCCTTAAAATTATTGTATTTTTTTAAGGTACAATTGTAAATTTTAAGGACTTGATTAACTATGATTATAACAATCATTGACTGATTAATAATTTAATTTTAATAAGGTTTTAAAATTTCCACTTGTGAAGTTAATGAAGGTAGGTTTTTATTTTTAAGGTTATTCAGTTTTTCAAGGTTATTCTTTAAAGCATTGTAAAAATATTCATTGTTTTTTATAGATATCACAATCGAGAGAATGTAGTTGTCAGTGCGCTGCTTGCAGAAGGCCAGCCCAGAGCTCAAACCCATTCTGTTGAGCTCACTCCTAAGTTGCAAAAGGTTTATATTAATTTTTTTATTAGTTAATTACCTTTAAGAACACTTTTGATCGATAGTAAGTGAGGTTCCTGTTTTAACTCGACCTTTCAGCATTTTGTCTGATTATCTGCCTGTAAATTTGTTTGATATGCATTTAAGAACCCAAACATTGTTCGATTTTCTTCAAATTTGGCATGAATGTTGCTTGAAGTTATAAAAATAGACTTATTTTTTTGGGGGGGAGGGGGGGTAATGTTTACTGTTCCCAAACTACTAGTATAGCTAAATTCAAGCTCACAAAATTAAGTTTTTTGATTTTTCGAGGTTCAATTTAAATGATCTTTTACATTAAGTTTCATATTTTGTAGGTTTCTGGGTTGTTCCTCTATATAAAAATTAGAATGTGTCTAATATTTCTTTCTCATTTTCAGAGTGAAATGCAAAATTTCCAAACGGATGAAGCATTGTTCCACAAGCTGAGAAACTTTTTTCCAGCAGCTGATGCTGAACACATACGAAACTTGTTGAGAATGTAAGATCACTCTTTTAATATATTGTTGTTTCTCCTTTAAATATATTTGGAAATAAATCTAAAATAAAATCATGTGAATTTTATAGTTGGATCAATGCAAACACAATAATCAAAGAATAAAAAGATTTATTAAAGACATATGTTTCAATAATTTTTCAAATTCTTTATAATTGGATATAATTTTAATATAGTTTTAAAATATTTTTTTTTTATTTTTTATATTTAATCAATGTTTTTTTCCCAATAATTTTCAAGTCAACATCAGTGAGTAAAGAGACACACTAACCAGCTATTGTAAAGAGACACACTAACCAGCTATTAAGCTTAGTTCCTATGTTTGTAAAAACAACATTTTTAGTCAGAGTTTTTTTTTGTAAAAAGTAATTACCTGGGCTTGCATTCAGAGAGTTGCGAGTTTGATCCTCATTTTTAGTACAAACATTTAGAGTGTAGAGTGAGTCAGAAAAAAACCCACTAATTTGTGATAGTGCACATTTTAGGTACATTAAAGTTTCTATGTAGGCAAATTGAAAATTACTGAAAACGTGTAGGTTTTATCTTGACAAGTTCAGAAATTGAGTTATTTTTAACCTTTTATGTGTGGGCCAGGACAACATGTGTCCCGTATAAAATAGAGATCTAGCGGGTATGCTTGGAACATTTTTTAACCATAGTATGGGGGAGGAATTTTTAAAATGTGTGTGGTCTGAAGTATGCAGTTTGCTGCATAGCAGGTAATTACACGGCTTTGGACAGGTGCAGGGGTGTTGCGCCTGCGCAAATTGCTCCAAACTGCGCCAATTCGCGATTTCTGCTCCAAGCTGCTCCAAAAAACTGATTTTTAGCCAAACCTGCGCCAAATTCATAATTTTGCGCTAATTTTAATTGTATGACCCTATGTATAGAATACAATTATTTTTCTTATCTAAATATGGCCCTCTTCTTAATTTTTATCTATAATATATTTATAATTTGCTCATTTCACGATTTCTTTAGACTTAATTGAAAGAGGAGGGAGGACATAGCAAACTTTCAAATATTCTGATGGTAATGGTGCAATGGACTTTGAAGAAGTACATTGATTTCATTACGAAGTGACACTTTTTTGCATATAATCTAATCTATCATTTATGAAGACATATTGACTTTGTACTTTGAAAATTAAAAGGTTTATGATAGTTTTCGTTTGGAGGGTACTTTTTCTTAGTTAAAACTTCATATATTTTGGAATACACTTAGATTTAGTGTTTAGAATACATTGGAATTTAGGTTTTGGGAATATATTTAAGTTACAGAAGGATACATTGATCTATTTTTTAAAGGGTGGTGGGTAAATTTTTTTTAATACTTTTGGACTTTAACTTTTAGGGGCCATTGGGCTTTTACTTGTAGAGGTACATAAAAAGCATATTTTATTTTTTTAGAGATAGGTTTAGGTTTTAAGGGTACACTGTTTTTTTTGTGTGTGCATTGTTATTTTTTTTTCTTTTGGGGATAAATTTGGATTTTAATTTGAGGCTTACATTAGACTTTTTCTTAGAGGTACAGGGCTATTTTATTGGCACAATGGGCATATTCCTTAATGGGCTATTATTTTTAAGGGCACCTTAAGTTTTATTTTAAGGGTATGTTCATGTTGGGCTGTTTCTTTGAGGGATGCATTTGGTTTTTCCTTTACGGATACATTTTTTTTTGTGTAGGTACATTGTGTGTTTCCTTTATGGATTGATTAGGCTTTTACTTTTAAGGGTACATTGTTTTTTTTCCTTTTAGGGATCCACTGGGGCTTTTCTTTTTAGGATACATTACGCTTTTAATTGTTCTTTGGGGGTGTCCGCTTCTTTGGAATTTTTTAAAAAGGATAATACTATGCTTTTTCTTTTATAGGGTCAATGTATTCTTTTATATAAGTACACTGGGTTTTCTTATGTCCAGATTTAGCTATTAATTTTAGAGGTATCTTAGGCTTTTACATTGGAGTTTTTTTATAGGCACACTGGCCATTTTCCATTAGGGGTATATTGAGCCTTTTCTTTTTGCGATATTATTACTTTTATTTTTAAAGGTATCTTAAGTTTTATTTTAAGGATATATTCGTTTTTTTTTTGAGGGATACATTTTTTTTGTATAAGGTACACTGGGCTTTTCTTTCTTTAGATAGATTAGGCTCTACTTTTAAAGGTACATTATTTTTTTCCTTTTGAGTATAGACTGGAGCTTTTTTATTTAGGACACATTAAGCTTTTACTTTTAATTGTTCTCTGGTGTTTTATTTTAAGGATAGATTAGGCTTTTCTTTTGGTTTGTTCATTGGGCTTTTCTTTTGATGGTACACTGGAATTTTTCTTTTTGGAAAGGTTTTTTTTTTGAGGGGGGGGGGGATTTTTTGTTTACTTTAGAGTTCCCTTTGGTTTTATTTTAAGTGTATTATGGGATTTTCTTTTAAAGGTACATTGGACTTTGTTTTGGAGTTGTTAGGCATTATTTTAGGGGCAAACTGGAAATTTTCTTTTACAAGTTTATTTGCTTAAAAGAGTACACTTTTGCTTTTTGTAATACAACAGGTATTTGTTGTAAAGGATACACATTGTGCAATTTCTTTTTAACCGATTTAAAGCTCACTTACCAATACCACCAAACGCTCCAAGGAGGAGATAATCAATTTCACCTATATATTTTTCCCTCGTGTATGTATATTCGCATGACTTCTGTTCTAATTCAGAAATTTTGAGAGAAAAAGGTTATTGGATAGAGGGTGTCTCACTTGGGAACAAAAATACGGTTGTTCAGCATTTAACTATCCAGAATTCTCAATTAAATGTACTGTTTGAATTTTTTTTTTGTCCTATTTCAAAAATTCTTTTTTTGTTGGATAGCGAAAAATCCGCTTCAGCAAATTTTTTTTTAAAAAACAAAACAAACTGGCTTTTATTTATCCAGAAATATTGATTAATCGAGCCTTTATAACATTTTCTCCTATCTCAAAATATTTTCATTGTTGGATTTTGATTGTCAAATTAAAAGCTAGAAAGGGGAATTTTTTGTTAAATCAACTTCAAGGGAAAAAGGCATATAAAAAGTTTTTTTAAAAATACGAATAAGTTGAATATATGTAAATATTTAATATTCATTTTATTTTTATTAAAACATTTTAAGTTGGAGGCAATTTACAAATACCATACCTAAATTTTTAGTATTAAATATTAAAAAAATTTCAACTTGTTCGTAAAATTAAAAATTATTTTTTAGTTTTAAGCGTATTTTTTTTCTTATGAAAGTTTTCTTTAACATTATTTTATAGTAGGGTTCTATGGTTTTTTTCTTTTATGGATATATTCTTCTTTTCTGAAAGCTATATTATGTTTTTACTTTTAGAGGTACATTTACTCTAATTTCAATGTAACATTAAGCATTTACTAATAGGAGTGCATCATGTTTTTTTCTTCAAAATTGTGCATTTTCCTTTTAGTTTTAGTGGTACAATGAAAACTTCTGTGTTCATTGAAGTTTTTATCATTAGGCTATGATCTAGAGGCCTTTGTTTTCTGAGGTTATATCTTAATTCGTGGGGTACATGAGAGTTTTGAAATTTAGCTACACCCAAAAGCTTTATTCTGCATTAAATTTTAATTTCGTTTGCTTCAAAAAGCCTTTTTTGATACTCCAAAATTTCAATTTCAACTGCTCCAAAATGCCTTTTTGCTGCTCCAAATTTCGATTTTACCTGCTCCAAAATACATTTTTGCTGCTCCAAATTTCAATTTTACTTGCTCCGAACACTGCTCCAAAATCCATGAAGCCGGGCAACACCCCTGCAGGTGTTACTTCGCTTCAGTTGTGTTTTTATGTATTTAGGCATCTGAACGGCCCTACCCCGAATCTGCATGCTTTGAGATAGGATTGTTAATGATTCATCTGTCATGCAGATCCATGCCTTCTATTGTAAGGCAAGTTATCCTTCCACAAAGCTTTGATAACTCTTTGTCCTGCCTCTCAAAGTGAAATTTCCTTCCCCTATCCTTTGCACGTTTAGGAATTAGCCCACAGTGCAACTTTTAAATTAAGGAGCCATCACAAAAAAGTTTAAATAAAGCAATTTTCATGCAGGTTACAACAAAAAAACTTGTAAAGGTTTTTAGCGAGTTCCTGAATTTTTCTTTTCGGAATCATTACTGATAGCTCATTGTGTAGGTCTAGCTTCAACCAAAGTAATAACCACATATCTCAATTAAAAGACGAATGATTTCTCTTTCAGATACAACAATCAGGAGCACGAGGTGATAGGAGCTCTGGTTGCTGGCAACCGTGGCTACAACAGTCGCCACCAGAGTCCACACCCGAGCTCTCCGAAGATGAAACTACGATACCTAAAACTTGTTTTCCCTGAGTGTGATGAAGCTGTTCTGTTTGATGTACTCAACAAGTAAGGCTTTCTTTAAAATGAACTTCTAATGACATATTTTTAGAAGTTTTTGAAATTTGTCTTCATACAGGATGAAAGGACTCTCTGCTTTTTAAACTAAATAACTCGGAAACAGAGATAAGTAGAAAAGCGAAACAAGTGGTATGTTTATTTTGAAAGCTGTAAAAGAATGATACAGAACTTTCAAAAGTAGTTACAAATGTTGACGACGACAGGTGGCGCTGTACGCTGTAGTTGCATTACGGAGTCCGAGAAATAGGCTATAAACTGTCCTTTGTAGTTACATTGCCATACCACTTGTTTCAATCTTCTATCAATCTCCGGTTCCGAGTTATTTAATTTTAAAATCAGGGAGTCCTTTGTGGAATGCCCTGTATGAGTAGCACTGTGTCTAGGCTTGTATTTTTTAAATTGTAGAATGTAATCTTGGTGCATGGCAGAGCATTACCAAATTCTGAGCAGTGTTATTACGTATTTCCAATTAATATTTAACTGTATGATTGTAACAACATTGTGACATTTCAAAAGTACCAATTAATTGAAGACTGATTGTGTAGTGGTACTGCGTTGGCTGAGTCAGATACTTGCATTATAGAAGCTAGGTTTATTAAACCTTAAGTTAACAAATAGGAAAATAAAACTTAGATATGTGTAGAACTTTTTACTTTTTGTCCCAAGCTATTTATTTTTTAAATTTTGAACTTATTATTTTTTTTTAAGTAGATGCTTTTGCTAAGAACAGATTTATTATTTTCAATTATTAAAGTATCATAATTATAATGTTCATATTCATATAGTTCATTAATATGTGGAAATATAAATTGAATATTGATAAATGTAGAGCCGTTTGGCTTGAATTTTGAAACTTTGTAAAAAGGGAAAAAGGCAACGTTGCACACTATTAATAAATATTTTTTTCCATTAAAATTACAAATTATTTTCACTTGTTTTTTTTTGCTTTATATTTAAATACTAAATTTATATGTATATTCAAAAACTGTTTAGTTGCATTTTTCGAGTTATCATTGGTATACAAAATAACTTATTGCATTTTGGCTATCAATCATTTTCTTCTATAAACAACCGACATTTTTTTAATAGCATAGCGCAGATCATACTATAACTACTATTTTCAAGTGAATTGTAATCAAATATTCTGAATAGGATTTCTAACACAGAAAATAGCCATGGGAAATTTCAATCCTTTCTTTCTTGTAACACAGCTGCGACAACAATGCTCAGGAAGCCTCAGGCCGCCTGTTGGGCATGGGGTACTACAAGCGCGATTCTCCGATCACTCGTCCAAACAGCAGCCAGCCCCTCCGCAAGCCATCCCTGGAGATCACCAGAGCTCCGCCCACGCCAGAACGTCCAGTCATCGTCATTCCACCGAGCGCTTCGGACAAGCTGCAGCGTGAGTGCACCTTCAATGCCTATTAATAATTTCATAAAAATCTTTCTTGTGTGTTTTCCTAAAGATCTTGCTTGTGTGCTGATCTTTATCATACCTGTCAACTTGTTCAGATTATCCACATAATCAATGAACTTTATCTGTGTGGTGAAGTTGTATGATTCGATCATATAATTTATGGATTTTATTTTTATAATTTCAAGATTTGTAGGCAATTTTTGTCATATTTTACATTTACAGTAGACAATGTACTTTTTTTTCTATTAAAAAGCCATATTTATTTTAAGTAAGGTAAGGTGTGGTGTAAAATAGGTAGTGGGGTAAAATAGGTATATTGGAATATAAATACACATTACATATTGTTACATTTATGTTTTGATCTCGTTCTTTTTTTTAAAAACGATACTTCATTTAATAATGAACATTTTAGCAAAAAAAAAAATTAAATTTATGGGTGATTTAAATCAAGTCTAAAAGTGCATTTGCGGAGAAACTTAGCTAAATTATAAACTGATGAGATGTTTGCTTTCGTATATTAAATCGTCAAAAGTTAATAATCCAAAATAACCAATATTGTGTAATACTTCCGTATCGAATTATATTTTAAGTTGTTTGTTCATTCTTTCTCATTCTACCCTAACACCTGCAGCTGGTAAATAAAATATCCGATTTTTACCTTCATTGAATCTGGACCATTTTGAAGGCAAATTCTTCCTATTTGAAGTCCCGGTTTTGCTAAGTAGATAAAATTTGGCACCACTGTTTGATTCATTGTTCATTATGTAACTTAATGAATGGATGCCATGTAATTATAATATTCGAGCTCTTTGTATAAATGGTAAAGAATATTTATTATGTTAGTTTAAACTCGCATTTATTCTTTAATATTTGTATACGAGCTGATTTTTTTAAAATTTACTTGATACCTTTACTATTATAGAAGTTCTATGAAAATGAATATAAAAAGTGAGCCTTCAATTTTTGTGACATTAGTAAAATAGAACTTGCACTATTGCATAACTGTTAAACTTATAAGATTGCTACTGTTTTATTAGTTTGATTATGAACCAGTTTTTCCCACAGCATAAGTGGTATTAACATAGAAAAAGATGTTATTATCTTCAATAAAAATATGCTTGAATATTAATAAGTTTACTTGAATCAATAATGCAGCTCATATGAATTAATTTTTATATGTGTAATAAATTTATTTGACAGGTAACAGTAATAGTAAATATTTATTCTTGGCAGTATCCGAATGCCAAATGCCATTTTTTTGGTTGCATGTTAACGTGAAGAAAAAACTCTTTGCATGTTACTGAAACTCTGGAGGGAAATGTTAATCAATACCTCACATTGATTTTCTCTTTTAGTTCCTATGGTGATTAATGCACATTTGATATTTTTTTCATTTTCATTCAGCAAATCATTCATCACACACATCGTTTTAAGTAATGGGTATTTAAATGTGTCTTTAAGTTAAGACAACAGACCACTGTATTTGTTGTTTTTTTAAGTGTGGATTTGTATAATTTAATCATTATTTAAATGTCTCTTTAAGTAATGGGTAAATCAAGTGCCAACTTTCCTATATGACAAGCTAAAAAGTTTATAATTTGAAGATAAAAAAAATTAAGAATATTTTACTATTTTGCTGATTTTTAATCTAATTTGGAAATCAAGTTCAAGAAGTAATAATTTTAATTAAAAATATGACATTATGATTTTTATGTAGTGTTTTATAGTAATTCCTCAACTGTTGATGATAAACAATAAAATGTAGTTCAATTACCAATCAGCTGAATGTTTAACGTATCTTTGCAGTTGTTAGCAGATTGCAGGAGCAGTTCCCCGCAATTTCCAGAACTTTAGTGAACATGGCTTTAGACAGCAGCAACTACAATGAGGATCGTGCCAAACAGTTTCTGTCTGCTATGACACCGCAGGACGGGTAAGGCGTAAACACTTAATATTTATTGTAAGACACTTAATATTTATTGTAAAGACTTTTAACTTCTGCCCACTCTCAGTGGGCAGAAGTTAAAAGTGGAGTGCCACAGGGTTCTGTCTTAGGTCCACTTTTATTTATTATTTTTATTGATGATATTAGTTGGGAGATTGGGAGCAAGGTCAGCATCTTTGCAGATGATTTAAAAAATTATGAGGACTGTGAATTCTGGGGAACAAATAGAGCAATTACAAGGTGATTTAACAAAAATATCAGAATGGGCTGTTAAATGGGGCATGTCTTTTAATATCAGTAAATGTCAAGTGTTGCACATGGGTATCAAAAATAGTAAGGCTGCATATGTTTTACAGGGTGCAGAAATCAAAAATAGCGAGATTGTAAGTGATCTGGGTGTATTAGTAAATGAGGATTTTAAAATGAGTCATCAATGTACAGCGGCTAGCAAAAAAGCTAACAGAATGTTGGGGTACATCAGAAAAGTGTTTCATCAAAATCTAAGGATATTATCTTGCCATTGTACAGAGGTTTAGTAAGGCCACATCTTGAGTATGCTGTACAGTTCTGGTCACCATATCTTAAAAAAGACATTG
Source organism: Troglohyphantes excavatus (assembly GCA_963932185.1). NCBI lineage: Eukaryota > Metazoa > Arthropoda > Arachnida > Araneae > Linyphiidae > Troglohyphantes > Troglohyphantes excavatus. The sequence goes on from OZ010668.1 coordinate 14,040,584, forward strand.
AATTGTTAGAGAAAATTCAGCACAGGGGTACTAAAATGGTTCAAGGGTTTTCAGGCATGAATTATGAAGATAGATTAAGAAATTTGAATATGTATACTCTGGAAGAGAGAAGGGTTAGGGGAGATTTGATTCAACTATTCAAATTTATCAAACAAGGAGATGTGGAGGGTTTAGATTTTAATATGAGTGATAGAACGAGAGGTCATGGGTTTAAGTTAAACAAATCTCATTTTAATCGGGAAGGGAGAAAACACTATTTCTATAATAGGGTAATAGACAAATGGAACAACTTGCCAGTGAATATTGTTAATTGTAAAGGAGTAACGGATTTTAAGAAGAAGTTAGATATGCATTGGGGGATAGTTAAGAGGTACTAGATGGACCAACCTTGTTGGGCCTTGAGCCTGTTGTTGGTCATCAATATTTGTATTTGTATAAACGGAACACCTCGCTGAAAAGTAAAAAGTTAGTTTAAATGCTAAACAAATAGCTGGTTTGAATGATATTTAGATATAATTTTTTTTTGTGTGGAACTATGTTGCGGACTGTATAATTTGAAATGTTCTTTGTAAACTATTTCACAAATATACATTTAGTAATTGCTACAAACTTTTAAGCACAAATCTAAATAAACCCTATGGCTATGAGATCCTGTGCACCTTAAATCTGATCTTGGTCCATTATCTTATTGAGGTTGCTTCAGGTGCCATCTCGAGTGTAGTCCTTGTCATCTGATCATGGCTTAAAATACGAAGCAGTGTTCAATAATTTTTCCTTTGTGACAAATCTCTAACCGTCGCCAATGGCCCATTGTTCAGTTCTAGTGCAACATTAATTAAGAAACTATCAAACTGAAGAAGAACTGCATATTCTAGAACATAAAAAAAATATTTTCATATTCATCTTGTTCTTTATATAATTTAATTTAAATGGAAGCCCATGGTCTGAGCTGTTAGAGTATAATTGGAGGGTTGTGGGTTCGAATCTCGACTTCGAGATAAAAAAACAACAACAAAAAAGTGTGTTGGTCTCCTTGGGTGTGTATATACATGTTGATACACGGGTTCAAAATTCATCTAAGTGGCCATCATGAAACCAACAAGTGTTGGTTTTGTGTTAGACTCATGTTGTTTAAAAAGTCTGCTTGATGGTCGATCTCAATAATTTATGATCACGTATCAGGACTACGTAACCATATATAAAACACCCAAAAAAATACCTATTTGAAAAGAACACCATAAAAATGTTCCCTGAATGCAAAGGGTTAATTAAATAATTCTTTCTCCTCTAAAATATATTATTTTTTAAAAAATAATGTGTTACAAATATAAATTAAACTCTTCTGCAGTGAAAACGAATTTACTGGATCAATATTTTGCTCAGAGGGTTTACAAACACAAAGCAATACAGCTAATTGGTTAAATTTCTGTGTTAGTTACTTTTCAGATATAATTTTTTTTTACTTTTTTCCCCTTATCACCAAAATAACAAACTGTTCTTTGTTACCTGTTCTTGAAATTGAACAAAACTGCAAGTTCTTGAGCATAAAAAAACTTTTTTTTTTCATTAACTTGTTCTTTATCTAATCCCATTTAAAAGTATGACATCACTTGGTTATCAACATTATTTTATAAACCCTTTGCAGTCGAGTTTTGCCTTTAAGTCGCCAAAATAACGACTAGTTATTTTTTTCTCTCTGTTCTTCAAAATGAAAGATTCTTGACTTTAAAAAATAATTCTCTCCTTAAATTGTAATAATAATTTTTGTCACCTCACCTAGAAGCTCCAAATATGTTGGTGATCTGAAACTCTCCAGATTCAAATTCCTCTCAGCCCCTTTTTTAAAAAGAATCATTTGACAAATGTCCCGAACCTCTAAATAATATTTGGTAAACTGACAGGGTTCCCACTGGTCTTTAAAAGTCCTTAAGAACTCTTTAATTTTGGTTTGCATTTTTAAGAGCCCTTTAAAGTTCTTAATTTTGACTAAGAGTCCTTTAGAAACTCCCTTTTTTTCTCTCCTGCCATAGAAACATTAAATTTTTTTTTTTAGTAGTTCCTTTAAAATTTCTTGCTCTTAGTTTATTTCACTTGCATTGGCAATCTATTGTGGCTGTTTTTTATATAAGATGCTCGATTGCTATTTATTTTCTCGCTTCATTAATAAGTTAGTGCATTGCATTTATTATTCTTTGCAAATGCATATTTAACAGTTGGTAAAGAAATCAAACAAGATTATGAACGAATTAAAAAAGTAATAACTTGAAGTCAAAGAATGAGGTTCTGTTAAGATACCTTTTAAACATAGCATTGCATTTAAAAGTCATTTTTAAGTTAATATGAAAATTAATTGTTGTCATAATTTGTTTAATTTTTCTTACTTCAGAAGCAGCGCGATAAAAAAGGGCCCTCAAAAACTTGTTTTTGTCCTTAGAAAGTCCTTAAAAACTCCTTATTTTTATTTTTTTTAAATGAGTGGGAACCCTGTATTAATATTCAGTTTCACACATAACTCTTTAATTCTTATAATTATCCACCCTAAATGTAAAAAAAGAACATGCCAAAAAATAATTCTTTAAAATAACAGGAATGGGGGAATGTAACTGTTCCATGAAAAGAACGCAAATATTAAACGTGTTCTTCGAGTGCAAAGTGTTAAATGATTGTGGGTTTGTTATTTTAAACTTTTATGTGTTGATATCTGAAGTTTATTTGATTTTCGCTTGTGGTGTGCAGGAGTCGTCCGCTCCTCCCCCATCCTGAACTGGGGGGCGTGACTGCCCAAGCCGACTCTTCCAGCCCCCTCCACTCCTCTTTCAAAGGAGGAGATTCGCCTCCAATCCCTCCTCCAAGGAGTCGCCATGCCTCCGCCTCTCAGGATAGCGAGTTGGGTTCACGGCACTCCAGTCCTGCAAGACACTCTTGGAAAGGTCTCTTTTTACTTCCTATATTTAAAATAAGATTACGAAATATTGTTATTTATAATTTTTTTATGTATTTTTGAGCAGAATTACAAGATTTTAGAATATTACAATGTTATCTTTCCGAAAAATGATTTCCGTTAATGAGTTCAAAATTGTTATGCAGTTAAAAATACTAAAATCGTTATGCTTTTAAAAATACTAAAATCGTTATGCAGTTAAAAATACTAAAATCGTTATGCAGTTAAAAATACTAAAATTGTTATGCAGTTAAAAATACTAAAATCGTTATGCAGAATAAAATATAAATGAAAAGCAGGATTGGAAATTAGCAATTGTTAGTCGTATTTTGCCCCTAAACATTTCAGATTGGCGACCGTAATTTTACACCAGGTCGTAATTTTTTATGTCTAACTTTATATTTTTAACTACATATTTTTTAATGGAGCAAGCAACAGCGGTTGTTGCAGAATTTAATGCGATTGTCGTTGCTCACTCCGTTTTCGTAAAAGCATGTGTCGCATCGTATCCTGATTTCATTCGCATGTTGAACTGAAATCGTTGTACTCTGAATTGTTACTTTTAGATTAAGTATTTAAAAAATAGTGAAGCCAATTAACTTGTATTTTATTTCGTCGAGTGCTAGAATGAAAACGTTTAATTGATTTTTGGATATGGAGAATGTAGATGAAATAAATGATAAAACAGGAAGAAAAAGTTTTAATAAAAGTTGATTTCCATTAATCGTTCTCGTGCTTTTCAGTAGTTTTGTCAGTAATACAGTGATATTTTTTAATACAAATTGAAACATGCTTTTAATTTTAAACAAAAGAAAATTTAATGATTGCAAAAATTTCGTTATAGTTGACAGATCTGCTTAAGCAATTTGAATTATTTTAAAATTACGCCTAAGCATTACATTTTGTCAACTAAAAACAAATTACTGGGCACCAATGACGCCTAACTATTTTTTTTTAATTTCAAACCCAGCTGAATAGTTAAAAAAAGTTTTTGTTTATATAGTTACAGTTTCTAATTTTGTAAAAAAAAATAATAAAACAGTCATTCTACCTTAAAAGTATGTAAGCAATGAGTTTGAAAAAAATTATAGCAGACATTTAAGAGAAATCCACATATTTTTTTTTCTTGCTTGCCATCGCCAATAGCCGATTGCATAGCTCTAGTGTGATGTTAATTCAACCAACTAATCTGTTCTGCTTGTTCATTAAATATATCTTCCCATCATTAGGTGACAGTTCCAGGGAAGCTACTCCATCCAAAAGTCCAAGGTGTGTGAAGCTTTAATTCCAATATTTAGTCAATTTATTCTGTTTATCTTTAAAGTAATCTTTTCTTGTTAAACTTTTGACTCGTCCTATTCTTATTCAGGAAAGAAAAGCTTTTGTGAATGTACAATTTTTTGGTTTTGTTATCGTAAAAATGATGTAATTTTATAAGCCATTAATTTTAATAAATTAACTTTCAAGCTTTTATCAATTGAAATTTTCTGCCATTAAATCAGTTTTTCCAGTAATATGCATGTTTTTGAAATTTATAAAAATACTCTGTATTATAATCTTTTAAAATCTTTCTTATTGGAATACAATTTATAGACTGTCTCTAATTAAATTAACTTTAAAAAAATTATTATCTCGTAAGTACTACAAAAAAATACTAATTTGTTATTTTCATGTTTCTTAAGGTTTATTGAGGCAAATTTTCATCCTTTTCATCAACAGTTATTTGTTCCCTATTAGAAGTGGTTTGTCAATCTACATTTTATTTTTAAATTTTCAAACTTAATTTAACATAGGGGTGTATTTAATTGACAAAATCCATTACACAAATATATAACTAGTTCTCTTTTCATTGCCTGTGTCTTATTCAGTAGTGAAGCAATAGTAGTAGAGAGTGAAGTTTATGTTATAGGCATGTGGACATTTTACATATATAATCATTACATTTTTATTCTGTATCTTTAATTTTCTTAATTTATTGTACAATTATGTATATCAAATGATTATTAAGAATTTCCAAAGGCTAACAAGTATTTTTTAAACAAAAATTTGTTTTTACAAGTGCATACTTGTTTTAGAATTTTATCAGCATTTAACCCCATTTTCAAAATAAAATTTTTGTGACTTCTGCCCATGAGTTTAATAATTTGAATGTAATTACTAGAACGTATACTTTTAAGTGTATGCTTGGGTTTTTATCTTGACTGATACAATCTCCCGCCTAATTAAATTTTTGAAATTAATTTAATGTCTAATAAATGCGATTTTGTTTTAGTCGCTTTGTAACTACAGGATCTCCTGCCCGCCATGTTTCCACCGGAACCACCACCACCACAGATCGTACTTCAAGACCTAAATTCAAAAAAGAAGTTATAAAGTAAGGGTGCTTTCTGTTTTTGGCAATCTACTGTCGTATATGTTGTTCTTTTGAAAAATGAATCTGCATTTGAAAAGGTGTGCAGTTATGCATGACACTTGTATAGAGTCCTGATAGATTTGAATATTAAATCTAAAAATTGAGCTTGCTGCAATTGGTGTTATATTTTTAATTATCTGTTTTTATATTCTTATTTAAAATAGAAAAAAAAATGTAGTTTACTTTACTTTTTGTTACTTAACTATTTGCACTCCATCGTCTCCCCTCAGGGGACAATATAACGACCAGTTCTTTTGATATTCCCTGTTTTTTAAAATAATCGAAAACAGCATGATTTTGTGTTTAAAAAACATTGATCTCTTTTCAACTAGATCCAAAATGTGTTATGATTTTTCCTCTATGAGAATAAAAAAATTATGGAAAAAGGATGAGAAAAGGGAATAACTGTTCCGTAGAAAGAATGTAAAGGCCAATTATATTCTTGTAGTGCAAATTGTTAATTAGCAATTGCTATAGTTAAAGTTGGTTGAGGTCTTAACTTATATATTATAATCCTGCATTAAGTAAAAAAAATTCATATTCTCAACAAAAGACCTTGAAAATTCATTCAATATGCTGTTACAATGGTTTCCAACCTTTATATGGTTATCAACCACTAAATTATAAAAGTTAAACAAAGCGTGTACTACCACTTCCCAGTAGTATAAATAAATCAGGTTATTATTTTGACACTAAATATAATTCAGGTATTAAATATTGTGTTTCTGCAGTTTAGTTTAATTTAACTATATTAGATTTAAGTTATTTTAATTACTTATTGTTATAATTAGTGTTAGCGGAATTACTTGTCCTTCCTTAAGTCATAAAGGTGATATTTCAGCTTGCATTTGTTTCACCAACTTTGATAATTTTTAGTAGAAGTACAATAATACTTGTATGAAGGAAGAAACAAATGCAACGAGCACTTATCCAAATCCGTTATTGTAAGGATTAAATTTACTATTTATTCTTTCCGAAAACAAAACTGAAAGTATGGCAGGAGATTACAACAGTTGCCATAAATATACTTTCTTCTAGCAAAATTCAATTGCTTTATTACCAAGTATTTTCTATTGTAAGCAAATAAATGTTGATTCCCTAATTAAATTTTTTGTATAAAAAAAATTTAATGACTTTAAAAAAATATTTTGGTGATTAGACTAGAGCTCCACAGACCTCTTCATACTCTCTCACTGGTTAGGACTAATTGTATTACAATAATAGACATTGTTGCTCAGCCAGCTCTACGCATTGTTACCAAGTAATTTGCGGTTTGTGGGAAAAATTTAAATGCTAATAATGCGATTTTACAAGTACAAGTATTTTTTAGGTTTAAAAAAAAAGATTATTATACAATCTAAGAGAATTTTCTTGCTGTTTTATCACATTTACAACTTAACTTTTATTTGATTGCTTTGTGTTTAATATTTTTACGTTTCTGAATGCACTTTTGAATATTTTATTGTAGAGTCTCAAAAGCTACAAGTACGCGGAATGATTTCGAAAATGTGTCAGCCTTCCGCACTCGAGCAAGAGGCCCAGATCCCACGCTAAGGAAAGGACCCAGCGAAAATCTACTCTTGTATGTATTTTACTTAACTTTTATTATTTACTCTCAATAATAATTGTTGACAAAAGCTTAAAGCCAATTACATGACAATTGAGTTACTGTATTTCAACAAGTAATTTTAGTGTAGTCAATTTTTTGTAGTATGTCAGTGCAATGTGTATAGTTTTGTAAACTTATGTCATTATTTTTATTAGAAGTTAATTCTTGTCTTTTTTTTATGCAATTTTGAAATTTTTATATTTTCTCTTAAAAATGTTCTAGATTTGATTGACTTAGAATCTCGCGAATGCAAACAATAGTAAAATGTATAATTTTTTAGTTAGTTTTTACGAAACCCAAAACTTGTGTTTTATAGAGAAAATTTAAATCTTAGCATCCTGGTTTTTATTTTATATTTTAAACATACAGGACAACATATCTAGGTGTTCAAAGAGATTAAAAAATTCCTCGTCTTTTGCCAAACTCATCTTTTAAATAAGAAGCAAAAAATATGTGATTTGTTGTAATTTTTATTGTTTAATCAGTGAATTACGATAAAAGTTAATATTATACTTTTATTAAAGATAATATTGTGTTTAAAATGGTGGCACCAATTTTGTCTTGTTAATGAGGACAATAATATAATTATCTTCGAGTTTGGGAAATAACTTTTCAGCAAATGAACAAAGGTTTTTAAGGTGCACGTACTCACGTATTTTTTTTAAATTATAGTATTAAATATTAATTTTTTTCATGTATAAAAACACATTAATATTTAAGATGATTAATAAAAAAAGAATAAAGTTAAAGGCTAATGCGATAATTAGCATTTTATTAGCTAATTAGCATGTTTTTTCAAACACGATTGTGTAAGTTGTAATTGACCTAGAAGCATAATTTTTGTTGGAAATTACTTGTATCATTCTTAATGTTATGAACCTCTAAAAAGTTTGTAGCATATAAAGTTTTTATTAAATAGTTTTTATACCTTGAAATCTTATTTTTTGTATCATCAAATTTTAAAATTATACTAAAAATTAATATTTAACGAATTAATATAATTGAGGTCCATAACATCCCACAACTATTATAAAGTTGAATGGGAAAATATCATTTCCTTCCAAAGTTTAAGGAAACTTGAGTTATAACGTTTGGAATTAAGCAACATATAGTAAAAATACAATTCTTCAAAAATAAAGTTGAAAGTTTACAAAACATATTCCCATTGCAAGCAGGGTCCTAGAATAACACGTTCTAAATAATAAAGTTTTTGGAATATTTATGCAGTCTTGGTATCATCGGAAAAAGTTAATGAATAGGGAAAAATTAGAAAGAGAGAGAAAGACCAATCTTTTGTTGTAATTTTTGGTCTATTCCCGCATTTTCTAGTGCATATGTGCACCTAGTTTAAAAGCAAACTGTTACTGATGATTTTCCAAAACAGAGGTAAAAACAACTGATTCTTTTATTTATTTTAGAAGTGATATTTATGAGCAAAACGTTCTTTTCTATTCACTTGTATTAATGGTTTACATTTAATGTGACGATAAAATAATTGATTTGTTTATAACTCTTTTTGAATTTGATGTCAATAATTATTTTATAATATTTCTTTTAAATATAAGGTCTAAAATAATTGTCTTATTTTAAATAGAAAAGAGTACATGCCATGGAGGGGCCCTGATCCAAAAAACTGCAAAGGCCCCAACACTTCGTTGTGCAGGGGCCCTGATGCAAGCAACCTGGGCTGTAAAACGGAGAGTCGGGCGAAAGGCCCACAAAGGGATCTCCACAAGGGACCTCTTTCCGTATTCAAACATTCCAAGATTGCACCAGCACCCTCTGGTGTCGAAAACGAAGCTGACAATTGTAGATCGAGTTGAAGTATCTCTCCTGCCAAATATTCCGATGGGAATTGTTCTAAACGCACCCGGTAGTGTTTTTTACGCATTACTTCAAGTGGTTTCTTTTGGAAGCTATTTGTATGTTTAAGTACATATAGATAATTGGCCAAATGTTCTGATTTTATACTTTTATTTTTCCTTGAAATTGAATTGTTGATCCGATTTGAATGATTAAGATATTATTCTAATTTTAGAATTTAAAGCATAATTTATTTTTTTAGGGTGCATTTATTTTTACAGATAAAATTTTAATATACGTTTTATTTATATTTAAAAGTTTTTAAGGTTTTTTTCAAACAAGGTTCGTATATTCTTCTTAGAGATGCTTAAGATCTCCTTATTTTAATATGATCTTTCTAAGGGGCCCTTATAAATTAATCCTTATTTTAGAATTTATCTAAAATGATCATCTTTAATTCTTATACATAATTATTATTCGTTTTAAGAATATTAATCAAAAGTATTTGCTAAATTATGTATTAAAAATATTTTATAATTAATCATAACACTTTAAGGTTTTTCGTTCCAATTTTGGAAAATTTAATTGAAACTAGTCATCTTGTAAATATAGTTTTCGATATTGTATTTATTTATAAGTAATGAATTTATATATTTATTTATATAAAATTAGTCATATTTTCATTTGTGTGATATTTATGAATTACTGAAGTAAATTTTATTGACTCAATGCTAGTGTAATTTACTTTCATACTGTAAAAAAGAAAAATCACTTTCTGTAATCTCATTTTAAAGCTATATTCTCAAAACAGTTATGTATAGTTAATCATATAACCGGAACACAAGAAATGACTATCACTTACCTTGAAATCTTTAACTTGAAATTTATTTATATAAAAGTGTTTTAATATCTTCACTTCTAAGCAGCTTTATTTCTTCACATTCATATAGTTTAGTGTAATTTGAACAAACCTTTTGGATTGGATACACATTCCTGGCTTGAATAGCAGGATTTGAAAAGTCATTGATTATTTCATGAGTATTTATAAATCATAAATATTTATTTCTATATAATACTTACTGCCCACCGAACTTTACTTGCAGTTTAATATTAGTCCAAATGTTTGGGATATGAGCTTTTTTTTAAAAAAAAATTCTTTAGACTATAAGCGAATTTTTCTTATTTTGAAAAAATAATTTCAATAACAATATTAATTCATCGAGCATTAAAAAAATCTAGAATAAATTTTAAGATATGAACTAAATAAAAAATTATTTTTCTCTTCATAATCACTAAGTTTTTTAATGATAATTGTCAGTTTCATGTTCTTAAATGCAAAACTAATGTTAAAAAGAAATTTTTCTTTTTGTTGTAACATCTCCTGGTTATTTTATTACGATACAATGGGACAAATCCAACCTTTTGTTATTATATTATGAGTTTAGCAATCGTCACCCTTAGGTCCGTTGTACCCGAACGAATAAAACGTGTGCCGCAAGCTTGTCGGTGATTCGAGAAGCTCATGCGCATTTTACTTATTCATGTAAAATGGGCCTAAGATAAGATTTTTTTTAGAAGAATAATAATTAAAAATCTATTGTGTATTTTCAATTTACTTTAATATGTAGACATTTTACAAAGAATATAAAATTCCCATCTAGTCATGTCAAATTTTGTTGTGATAAATTTGAGAAAACGTTAATTTCATTTGTTAATATGGCCAAGAGCAAAAATATTTTCTTGCATTCAATATTTATATACGTATATTCTTTTAAAGACTTAACAAAACTCATTCCAAATTTCAAGTCACAGCTCAAGCTTAAGGAAATGTTAAAAAACTGGTATCATTTTGATTTCCCAACTTTGGTCCTTCTGATACATTTCGAATACAAACACTTTAAATATATTCTACATTTTTATATTTTTTATTTCTTAACGTTGATTGTCTGATTTGCAATTGTATTGTCATATATAATTGACATGAAATTGAATTTCATTTGAAAAATTAAATTAACTCTGACAGTAAAATTTAAGTAAAAAAAACAACACAAAACCACAGATCTTTAATGTGATTAATCTACTCTTAATAATTTGGTATTTTCATTAATGAAAATATCTATGTAGGTTAGTTAAAAATAAAAAGGCACATTTTTTAAAATATATATTTTGATTCCAATAGACTGCGAACAAATATAACCAAGATATACTTTAAAAATAAAGTACTTTATATTAATCCTTATTTTCACTTCTAATTTTTATATTTTAAGCTGCTGAATAACTATTTATTATCGTTTGCTTGTACATATATGTAAGTATGTACATACTAGGTTACAATGGCTTCACAGTATGTAGGCATTTAAAAAATGTTTTCAGAAATATAAAAAATGCTCAATTTAAATTTTTTGAAAATATAATGCCTAAACTGCTCTCAAATAAATTATATGTTAACTTAGATATCCTTAGTTTTCCATACCAATGCATTAGGGAACGTTGGATTTTTAATTTCGATGCAAACACATATATGATTTGTTTTTGATTAAAGTTGATATTTGAATTTGATTTGTATGGTTTTAATTGGTTAATCGTTTTAGTGCAGTTTTAGTTATGTTATTATTACTATTCCAAGTATTAATATGTTTATGAGTGCTTGATAGTCATTTTATTTATTTTGAAAGTAATGATGATTTGGTTCTATTTTAAGACTATTGTTTTAATGCTGTTGATTTTTATACATAAAACATGTGAATCTAAGTCATTTATTTATTTGTTAATGAACTTGTTTTAATGAAGAGTTTATTTTTAAGAATGATGTAATTTAATTGACTATTTTTTTGCATGCCAAAGACTATACAGATTTTTATTAGAACTTTTTGTGACTATTTAGTTATGTATATCAAAATTAGTTACTATTTTATTGTATTAATTGTGCCATTTTTATTAGGTTTTGTTCTGAAGACAATTACATTTTTTTAATCACAAAAAACCCTGGAAAACTGATTTTATAACATTTTTATATATTTTTATCTTAAACTACTGATCTAACATTTGTCGATAATAATACTTTTGTGCAAAACATTAAAATTAGACAATAAAGATAAGTGCTTATGATTATTTAAAGTTAATTTAAAACTATCTTTTTTTTGAAAAAATAATTACTTCTTTCAGTTATTGTTTAATTTTTATTTAAGTGAAATATTTAACATACCTACAAATATTAGTAAACACATACACATTTCAATTATATCAAGCACAATATCCTCTACGTTTTAAGTTGCCATATAAATTATTAAAACTACATTGTGTTAATTTTTAGTAATTGTATATCCATTTCACATAAAGAATTATTTAATAACACATATTTTTCTTATTTTCTTTAAAAATTAAAAATTACTTCAATATCTTTTTAATAATTTAATTTTTAGAAATGTAATTGTGAAATATCTAAATACATAAGTTGCATCCCAAGAATGTATTATTTTTTGGAGGTAAATATCTTGTATTCTACAGCATGTCTCAATATATTCTGTTACTCAAAATATTTTTACAATTATATATTACTTAAACTCATTACTAACATAATTGTGATGTATGTCTACTAAGACATTTACTAGCAATTTTGTTTACATACATATAGTTTACAAGGAGACAGCTATATATCAATATTCAGTTATGTATCCTGATTAATTAAACCAGGAGTTGACTATCTGTTAATCTCTTAGTCTTCAAGATAAAACTGTTCTATTATTACTATCTAAAACTCAGGTTTTCGCTTTATCAATGATTTTTTTTTTGTCCTGGTTATTCTTTGATTTCTTTACTCAAAACTTTTATTGATTATTTTACTTAAATTATTTTTACACTTCGGAAAAATCTGCAGTATTCCATAGACAATCCAAAGCACTATCAATGTATTATAATGCCATACACATCAGGTAAGTTATCACCATTACATTAATGTTGTATTTTGTATTCACACTCAATGGACCCAATTTTTGTTTTCACATTCATATTTTACTGATCAAATAATCGTTTTTGAAACAATTGTCCATGAATATAGTTTATGATAAGAATCAAGAGTTTAATTTACTTGTAAAAAGTCTATTGATTGAAGCTTTGAGCCATTGATCATTGCATAAATATGATAAATCAATATATTTACTTTTAACCTTTTTTAGTTTGAAAATGTATGGTTTGTAAATCTTACAAATGGTTTTAATAATGTCATTTTTTTTTTCTCAACTTGAAAATTTGATGTTTTTAACATGTTGATATGCCAAAAATTCTTGGCAATATGTTTTTAATAGACTGTATTATTACATTTAAATTCTATTAATCATTAATCTGAAAATATGAAGCAAGAAAATATAAATTTATTTTGCAAATTTATGTTAATATAAAACTCTTTCATTGATATTTTTTTGTGGAATTTCAAATTTTTATTATTGACCAATCAAACTATTTTAAATTCATGCTTATTGCTTAGTATTCTAGAGGTGTGTGCATCAGCAAATTATGCTTGTCAGTATATATGCATGTCAAATATGAATTAATTTCTTATGGATCAGGATTCTCATGTTTACCTAAATTATTAAAGATACCAAATATTTATAATTAAGTATAAAAAAAAGCATTAAAGTAATTGATTTTTCAGAGACCATGGTTAGTTTTTCGAGAGTTTGTTCTGGTCCATTAATTTTATTAGATAGTCGCATCCAAAGTAATTATTTGCTCCTAGTGTCCCTATAAGCATGGCATTAAAATTTGTCTAGTACTTCTAGACGGTAGATTTAGTACAGAGAGTAGATACAGGGGTTATTTTTTTATATTGTATAGTCACATCTTTAATGTGTACCTTATATTGTTTTAACTCTCTGTTGCCCATTAAACTTCATTCGCTATCATATCATGGATATAATTATTTAGCATAAAATACATGCTTTAAAAAAATATTTAGACCATGAAACTTTAAAAATGACTTGAGATAACATGACAGAAGCAAGTAACTTATAGAGATTCCCAGTGATAAATGTTTTCTTGATTTTATAAGTATTTATTTGAGACCAATAAATAAATTATTTCAATATAAAGGAATTGCTCTTTTTACTGTATGCATTTTATTTTTGTTTATCGTATTAACTTTATGTAATAAAAGCTACATTTAAGTTGGTCCTATAATATCAAGCAGGAGAGAGCGGGATAGGAAAGCCTTTCTTCCTGATGGAATCTGAAGTATTGCCGACTGGTTTTTAAAGTTCTGCGCAGAGCAAAACCCCTAGGCATTGTGGGACAGCGCTAACATAGTGTCCAATGAGAGTGAGCCTGTACGCGTCAACTAGCTCCAAAGATCTCTGACTGGTTCTATACTCCTCTGTTTCGGAATCGGTGTTAGTCAATTCTCAGCTGTCTGCAACCTGTTATCAGTATCCCATGATGCATTGCGCGAATGGCCTCTTTTGTGCACTACTGCGCATGTGCTTTGGCCTATCTTTCCCCCTCCCTAAACAGAACCGAGATAAACGTACAAAGTTCGCCTTGGTTTAATATTAAGTGGAATGACATGCAATGTGCTACTCATTATTGGGCAACCTATTGAACTAGGACCCACACCACTTAGCAAAATGGCTGATCTAGCTTTAAAATGATTAGTTCATTTTCAATATTTTTTTACCACCATACTTAAATGAGCAATTAAAATTAAAATAGCTGATATCAGTCAAAAGTCGTATACAATAACGAATTTTTATTTAACATTAGTTTATTTAATCTAAAATAACCACATTTCAACAAAATATATTTAATTCTCCTTCGATTTTATTTCCCATAGGCATTATTGAACTTAACCCTCTAATATCACGTCCGGGGATCTCTAGTTTTTCCATCAATGCATTCAGTTTTTAAACTCGTAAAAATACTCAATTTTACAATATTTTTTAAATCTAACTTCTTTAGGTATAACTTAAAAGCGGCCTCATTATAATGAAATAAAATTTCGGTAAAAATATATAAGTGCACGCCTAGGGAAAAATATTTAAATTTCCAAACAGTGAAAACTACTTTGCAATTGCTAAAATATTTAAAATTCTACATAAAACGTAGTATTCTGTAATGAGAACCCTGATCCTTAAAGCATAAACTATATGGTTTATTAACCCTCTGCACTCGAGTGACAACTGTCACAAAAATAATTATCTGTTCTTTTGTCCCCTGTTCCCGAAATTGAACGAGAACTGCATGTCCTCTGGTCCCTGTTCTTGAAATTGAACGAGAACTGAATGTTATTTTGCTCCCTGTTCTTGAAATTGAACGAGAACTGCATGTCCGTTTGTTCCCTGTTCTTGAAATTGAACGAGAACTGCATGTTCTTTTGTTCCCTGTTCTTGAAATTAAACAAGAATTACATGTTCTTTTGTTCCCTGTTCTTGAAATGAACGAGAACGGCATGTTCTTGAAATTGAACGAGAACTGCATGTTCTTTTGTTCCCTGTTCTTGAAATTAAACAAGAATTACATGTTCTTTTGTTCCCTGTTCTTGAAATTAAACAAGAATTACATGTTCTTTTGTTCCCTGTTCTTGAAATTGAACGAGAACGGCATGTTCTTTTGTTCTTGAAATTGAACGAGAACTGCATGTTCTTTTGTTCCCTGTTCTTGAAATTAAACAAGAATTACATGTTCTTTTGTTCCCTGTTCTTGAAATTAAACAAGAATTACATGTTCTTTTGTTCCCTGTTCTTGAAATTGAACGAGAACGGCATGTTCTTTTGTTCTTGAAATTGAACGAGAACTGCATGTTCTTTTGATCTTGAAATTGAACGAGAACTGCATGTTCTGGAACAAAAAAAACCCTTTTTGGTTTGGCTTTTTCTTAATCTAACTCTATTTAAAAGTATGACATCACTTGTGGTTATCATCGGTGCGAAAAGAACAGAGAAGCGGAACTGTTCCATAAAAAGAACGTAAATATCAACCAAGTTCCTCGAGTGCAAAGGGTTAAAACCGAATCGGATCTAAGCTAAGCCGTAAGCTGCGATACGAGCTCTTTCTCTGCTATCTGTTGCTGTATAGCTTTCGTGTATTCCCAAGCAGAATAACCGTTAGAGAATTTGTATCCGTGTACTCTAACTACGAAGAATGCCATCCATTTTGTTGTGATGCTAATAACGCTCTGCCACAGGTTGTAAGCTAACAAAAGTAAAGAAATCACCTATTTTTGTGGAAAAAGCTCCCGGTACAGTGAGAATAGAAGAAGCTAGTCGTGTTCTGAAGAAAACGTGTCGGCACTAGTTTTTAACGGCATGCTGGTGTTAAACGTGCCCGTTCTTGTATGTATAACTAAATCTAGTCATTTTTTTTGCACAGTTGTAAGATATCAGTGTACCTGTAACAATTATGAGACTCTTTGATCTTTACAGAATAAAAAAGAGCGTTTTATTCCATTGTTGTCTGGTTATTTGTGACATTAACATTTGAAAAGTCCATGGGGATTCATTTTTTGTATAAATCAAGATCTCAAACCTCTTGTGTTAGTTAGAAGGCCGTATTTTCATCTAACAAAGTTTTGAAACTGTAATCGTAATAACGGCCCGTCAAACAAAATGTTAAAAGATCAGAAAGCGTTTATATGTCTTATGAGACATGAAGCGCTACTTTTCGATTTTTGCACAAGTACACTCGCAGAAATAACCGTCGAGCATGAATGGACTGTAGTAGAGCGAATATGACGTCGTAATCGTGAAACCAACATCTCAGACCGAATTGCCTCAGACACGTGACATCTTTTCAAAATTTATGAATGAAAAAATACGATTGGTTGATGAATTGGGAAATGTGTAACAGTGAACATTTATGAATGGAATGACGTCATTAAACACGTGTCTGATGCCATACATGTTGACCTCACTTTGATGTTAGCGAAATTAGAAAGATATGTTTTCTGTACTATGAAGGATTCACGCTCGAAGGCAATAACACTATTATTTTTGAGAATTCTGCGATCATCTAGGCTACTTTAGTTATATTTGATAATCGTTTCGTCATTGAATCACGAGTCTTTTGACGAAAGAAGAATTCACAAATTTTGAACGAAAGTCATTTACACATTCCTTTTCGGCCCTTTCCCTATTAGCTCATGTTTGGTTCTTATACTTAGCTAGTTGTTTCGTTTATTTTTCATCTTATGACATATATTGCCTGAATTCAAACGAGCCTTGGCCTAGTGGGTAGAGCATTATACTGTGGAGAGGCCCGCGGTTCGAGTCAGCTCGTCGATAAATGTCCTTAGTTTGGCGAAATATTTAATCGAAACATAGCAGGCATCTATTTCGTCAAAAATGACAAAATTGTCGTCAAATAGAGCATTTTTAACAGCGCACTCTGGTTGGACCGCCATCGTTCTTCTTCAGGACCCTTTACTTTTTTAACATTGTCTAGTACACGAACCAAATGCTGTAGGAAGGTATAAAAATATATCTGTGGGTTGAATATGGGATGTTGCTTGGAGCACAATCTATTAGGTAGAGTGTATATGGATACAGAAGCTGTATTTAAAATGTCTTAGGACTATTTCATATGTTTGATTATGAGCTGGTTACATTCATCCGAAGTGGCATACTTAACATTAAGTGAAAATCACTGGATATCGAGTTGATATTCAATAGGGGGTGGCTGAAGTTCAATCTTTTGTCAGTAGAAGCCCTGTGGGAAGTCTGCTGTATAGTCGATTTATATAGAATTTTCAATACTTGTTTTTATTTAACTTGTAAAATGTAAAACAACTAGCTGTGAAAACATAGCAAAACGAGCAATTTCGTATAGAAAGTTTTACAATTTTCTTATGCCTAAGAGTATATAAAATTAATATTTTAAAACACATTAAAGCCAATTTTTATAAAGAACACAAAGTCCCATAAAAGTAACAAACATTTATTTTAAAAAAAAATCACATTTTTAATTTTTTACAAAAGTCTACGCACAAGTATTTGAAATATATTTTATCAACATTTCACATGATGACAACGATAGCAGTGAAAGCATTGTTTTTAAGTAATAGCAATGAGTTTTTCAAACTTTTTTAGTGGACGTTATATACGCACATTACATAACTGTCATACATATATTCTGCATTGCCCATGTTGTACATATTCTACATTGCCATGCTTGCATATTTCATTATTCTGCCCCTGCAGATAAATATTGTTAACCCAGCTGTGGATGTACACTAAGAAGAACGAATGTTTCAGCATGTTTTTTGTTCGAACAGGAGGAAGAAGCCAGCGCCATTTTTGAAGGCATCGCTGTGGAACTTAATGGTGGTCTCGTCTTCTAAAAATTCGTAAGTTCCTGAAAATAGAAAATGTTTGTGGCAGTGGCGGATCTAGCTTATAATAAATAATTTTTAAAAAATATATCTGACAATTACACACATAATATTGTTTATAACGGACTTGCATTGGTTATACTGGATTTTTTTAAAACCTTGCCTTTTAACGTAGAACAATGGACAGATAAAAGGGGATAATACCAGAGCTACCCAGTCTACAAACCCAATCAACCCAGTCTACAAACCAGTGGCGGCCCGTGTTTGAAAATGTCAGTGCAGCCGAAATCACATGACTCTCCTCCCCCCCCACTACTTGCCACAACCATACGTAAACTTACTTTTTTTAAAAATTTTTACTCAAATTCAAATCAAAGTTTCCTTTCAATTTTTACGAAATGATAACATGCGAAAAAATAGAAAACACTTATTTTTTAAAAATTAAATCAATCCTCCTTTCTTTTAAATTTGCGAATCAGTCAATTTTAATATTAATTTAAGTAACGAAACAACAACACACATGTAAACTTATCACGAAAACTATATCGTTTGGGGAGATTCTTGGAAATTCTCGGTTTCTCCCTTGCCCGCCCCGCCGATTAACGCACGAGCCAATCAATTCATCGAATTTCCAAGTACAGCAGAGTTGAAAAAATCCTTTTGGCTGTATTTCGGTCGTCACAACCTCCATTTTGGCGTGTAGGGACAGTCATACTACGTAAGGTTGCCATGGCAACGATGCAGCCGATTTCTAACTTCGCTTTTTGACTGCAGTTTTGACTGAATGGAGTTTTTTTTCCTCCTGAGTTGTGCATTACGGCAACAGGTTTGCTATTGATCGGGATATTTTTTTTTACTTACCTTAGAAATTTCGTTTTCAATTCTAACCTTCATTTAAGAAAATTAGTAAAATATATAATTTTTAGTTTTAAAATACACTAATAAAATTAGTTGCAGCCCGGACGAGCTGCCACTGCTACAAACTTCACACGCCAAAACTAACGTGAGGATAAGTAACAGCGACAGATTAAGCGTGCATTAATCCTCTCTGCAAATTAATAAATAATCGGTAATAAAATCTCGTTATTTCTTGAAAGTCCATCGATTTATTTGCTATTGGGATCACCAGGGAGGAGAGATCAAACCCCAGAAAACCGTATCCCGTGGTTTATAATATGATACTACCTCATATTAACTCGTTTGAAAGACAAAAATACTTACGGACAGAGTCGTACTCCACTCTCCCGCACAGTTTCTGCTCGGCTATCAGCAGGTAGTCCTTGTCGCAGTCGTCCGATTGCTCCAGGTCGAAGGTGTAGAACTTTACCTGGAGTGCGCACACCTGGAAAGAGGACTTCTTGATGGTGTACGCGCACTCAGAGTTGTCCGGGTAGGATCCGGACTGGTAGCCGGGACTGATGACCTGGAAGGTCTCGCTGCTGAACACTTGCTCGCAAGCTGCGTGGGGAAAAAATAGAATGGGGGTACGACCATTTTAGTAATACTGTCAAACGACCAGGATTCGATATTAAATGGTTTGGTTGAATTAATTTTCACAATAACATGTTATTTTTTATATTGTTTAAACATACCGTGGAATCGGGTGAATATAGAAGCCAGTGTGTCCAATAGCAGCAGTTTTAAGGTAATAGTTATTACTAGGAGGCTCCGCTAACGCTTACATAATGGCAAAATAAAAAAGCGGGCGTAACAGAATTTTGTAAACAAAGTAACTGTTGCCATTCCGCATAGAGAAAAACAGCGTTTTTCAATCACCGCGTAAGAGAATTATATATAAAGATGGCTTATAGCGTTTCCTTGTTGAATGCATTAATTATATTTAAAAAATACTATTTAGTCTCTGTCATTCGAAGATCAAATCAATTAACATTGGACTAAAAATGACGCAAACTATAACGCAAGAGGTTGTTTAACGCACAGATGATAAAGTGTATTCCGGTATCATTAATTAGAGGACCACATTTACAAGACGTGTTTGCAATATACATTTCTGGATTTTTGGTTCGACCTCACCCAAACTCATACCTTTTGGAATCTGTAAGTACATCTTTTTTTTAAAATCATTTTCCGTTAATTTATTATGAATTTTTAATTATATTTAGTCATTTTTTCAGGCGAATAGGAGCATCGCTTCTATTTATCTAAGATACCTATTTTAAGTTGTTAAAATTATAAACATTTATAAAAAAATTCAATAGTCATGCTCTCTCGTTCCAACGTTGTTTTTGTCTTTCTAAGAAAAAAATGTATCAATACATGAACGAACCGTCAAAAAAATTGTTCTTTCAGAGGAGAAATTGTACAATCTTGACTTGTCATTAGATATTTTTATTGTTACCAACGTTACAATGTTTTGCAAGTACCTACTTTTTTTTGGGAAATCTTAAGAATAAAAAAAGTACAAGAAATTTAAATTTAAGAATTAAAAGAAACATTCTATAATATTTATGTTGCAGGTCCATGATATATTAATTAAGAAATCTTTAGGACAAAATTAGTTATTTTCATGACAATATCAGTATCCGGTGGAAATATTTGAAGCAGTCAACCTCAATAATTTGTCCCAATATTCTTCTATAAATTTAACTGCTTATCCCTAATGATAAATTCATCTATTTTAAATGAGAGAATATCCCTTTTATAATACAAACGGAACCAAATTGGCTGTTAATATTGGTAAAAGCTGGGATATTGATTTTGATAATAATAGTATAACCAAATTTTAAATTATTATTTAACTTGACTGAACTTCAAACTTTATAGAGAAAAAAGAATTCCTATCCAATATCCATACTTACATTTGTTTTCGACCGGGGAACATCCAGAAGTGAGTTGCTTTGCTTCGATGCGAAATCCAGAGAGTTGCTGATAGCTGTCCGTCTTGAAATGCAGCACGATTTCATTCTTGTCCCGTGGAAAGTCAACTAACACTACACAAGAAAACAATTTCATGAGATGCAAACGTCAGATTAAATTTTTTATTCAATTCACAACAATAACTGAATCTTACATTTTAGCATATTTAGGAAAATAGTTAAAAATTATTTATCTATATATTTAATAGCCGAGAACAGATATTGTCATATCAAAGGCAATAAACTGTAGATGTGCCAGAATGTGCTAACACTACAGAATATTAAGAAATTAATTAGTGTATTATACTTTGAGAAATACGAAAAGATATAATCGTGACGTCTTCTACATCTAAAAATCTTTAACAATAAAATTGCTTTTTAAAAGTTTAAGATAGGAAGGTATGGTCTGAACTCAACTAAAACGCAGAAAAGGCATGGAATTAATGAAAAAAGAGAGAATTGGTTTGCGAAGCAAACAAACGTACTAATCAGTACCGTACTAATGAAGTATTTTATTTATCTGTTTTATTGTAAACTTTATTTATAACTTTTTTGATGACTGTTACCGTCTCTCTAGAATACGCATGTTAACCACTCGATGCGAAAGTACTAACAGTTTAAATCCGTTAACAAAATGGACAAATAAAAATTAAAAAAAATAATAATAATAATTAATTTCAATCGCTCTTATTTGAAGTATTTAACCTGACGATAAGTATTTGAAGTATTTAATCTGACGTTTTAATGAAAAACCCCGAAGCGAATCAAACAGCGATGCGTGGCGTAATAAGGGACGGCTCCTAACAAGAATACAATATCCCAGTCCTTATATTTCCAATTTCGTCCCACCTCCAATTCATTTCACCTTGGATTGCGCCTCTCGGGCACAGTGCGGCTGCTACAGTGCTAAACACTAAATTATTCAAATATAGTTTTTGTTTTAAAAGAACAGGAAATCTAAAGAACGTTATGTTGTTGTCTGAGATTAGACAGTGGACTGCAAAGGGTAAAAAGGGTGTGTCCTGTTATACCTCTCTGCCCGTCCCTGTTGCCGCAGTATCGCGTCCCCTTCACCTCCAGGTAGTCCCTGTCGCAGGCGGCCGTGCTGTCCGAGGCCACATCGAAGTGCATAAAGTGCAACTCCAGCTGGCAGATTTCCCTGGAGTGCCGCGCCAACCGGTACTCGCAGTCGGTGTTGGGCGCGTACAGCAGGGGGAAGTTCTCGCTCTGCAGCTGCACCGACTGCTCGGAGTAGGTGCCGCATTGGCGGGAATTGGCCGGACCTGCATGGGAAATACAAGGGCGGTCATATGGGATTTCTAATTAAAGAATGTATCCTCTTTCTCCCCCTTGCAAAGGAAAACGTTGGCGTTTTTAAAGAATGTGTTCTTTCAGCTCACCAATCGGTCTGTAGCAGGAGTTGCGCAGCTGACGGACCCTGGCTTCGAAGCCTCGTCTGCTGCTAACCGAGTCGGACCGGAACACCATCCTGAGAACGTCGCCGTCGAAGGACAAAACTGGAAGAAATCAAAGCCAATGTTCAAAATATGGACATTATACACGAGATTAAAATGCTTATGGATAAACAAAAGAACGTGTTTCAAAGATGGGTCTGTGATCTATATATTTAATAGCAGAGGCGATTTTTTGTGACAGTCACTCCTTCTGAACTATATAACCACGTTTTATGATAAAGGTGTCATTTAAAAGGGAGTGAACTGTAGATATGCCAAAACTATAAAATATTAATCAATTATAAGTTAGTTTATTATGCTTTAAAAACCTGAAAAGTTATCATCGTGGCGCCATCTACATCTCGACATTTAAACTACACTATAATGACTTTTTTAATCTAGCTAAATTCAACTAAAATGCAGGAAAGGCATGAAAGTAGTGAGCAAAGAGAAAATTGGTTTGCGAAGCATACCAGCAGGATTACATAGTAATCTGGGTTGACGAGCGTTAGCGCTTAGAGGACGGAGCCCCCTACTAATAATAAAAGAAAGATAATATGTCTGTGGTATTCAAAACTGCACGAAATTGTCTGAAATTGTAAACGTAAGTAGCATTCAACTTCTAAATGTACACCTGAGAGAAATTTAAAAAAAAAAAAGTTATTTTTTAATTAATATTTATTATTTCCATCCAATAGGAATCGTAGAGCTTATGTAGATCTCAAAATACCTATTTCCACTATGTATAAAAGGCTGGCAATTTATATATAAGCACTATTTATCCTAATGATGTGCTACCTGAGGTTCGGATTTGGTAAAATTTCGTTTCGGATTTTTTAAATTTAATTTGAGCAATTTTAGAAATATTGAATAAAGGAACTTAAAAAATATTTCCAAAGTCTGTTACGTGCCTTCTCATCTTAGTCGACAGTGCGCTGGACTTCGGAACAATAGGTCGCGGGTTCAAGGCCATACGATGGCAGCTCAATTTTTAAAAATGTATATGCCTTATTGTATTTAATATTCAGATTCGTTACTTTTGGCACATGAAAAAAATATTACTTTGACTCGCGATACTTCGAATATGGGAATTCGTCACAAGACAGCTGTTATTACCTGAAGTAGGTGGGGCGTGTATGCCACAGTGCCGCTGCCCGTTTTTCTCCAGCTGCACGAAGTCCGAGCCGCAGTCCTGCGCGGGCTCCAGGTCGAAGTCCAGGAACTCGACCTGCACCTGGCACACGCTGCTGTCCAGTCGCTTCACCGTGTACACACAGAGCGCGTCTGCCGGATAGTCGTCCGGGTAGCTTGGACTGTGGATGACGGAACGCTCGTCGGTTATTGTCACGTCACACGAGGCTGTTAGGGAGAGAGTTAAATCAGCGCCCACTGTACAGAAAGCCGTATGGCACGTGTTTTATATGTTTCAAAATGAAGGCCTATTTCAGCTTCTGAATGTGACGGGACCAACAGGAGTTAATAAGAATGTAAGTATGTCAAAACATTTAGTGTATGATATTTAATGTATTTTTGAAAGCCAGAGATGCGTTTTTAAATCTATGCGGAAGGACTATTTTTTCTACCTTCGCTTAAAACAGAGTAAAGCGGTCGGGTAGGTTTAGTTCTCGCTCCAGTGTTTGTTATTATTTTAGCTCAATGCGTAAAATACATTAGAATGGAGATAGACAGGCTTACGAGGAGGTGGTAAAATACTGCAGGAGTTAGGCAATTGTCTAACGACAATGTCGAACCCTCTCCCTGCGCCAATAGAATCCGTCACGAAAGTCAAAGTCATGACGTCGCTCCCAATGGCAGAATAGTCCAAAGCCTCTGAAAAAAAAAGAATTTATATTAAATTCAACACTTTCCTAAACTTTTTTTCTTATGTGTCAATTTGATGCGACTTTCAAGTTGTTTGAGTATTTAAAAGTATGCTCATTTTCAACTATTCTATACCGAACTTGGAAATCGCCGGCAAATAATTTGACCAATAATGACCTAAGAATCCAATTTGCATCTTGCGCGCCCAATAGATAACGAGATTGTAGTTAGATTTTATCAGTAATCCCTTGTTGGCACAATCAAACTTCAACTGCGTTCTGTGCATTAAGAGATAATCTTTCTCGTAAACCAACATATTTTTTTTCTCACACCTCGTTCTCACTCTTAGAACATGCTTTTTCTTACACATGCTTTTCTCATCCCGTGTTCGTTGAACATATCTTTATTGTATATTTACATCGGCGTTTTAATTGAAAGATAAGCGATGCCTAATCGAAAAATGAAAGGTTTTTATTGCCAGCTTATTTGTTAAAAAATAACTAGTCAATTTTACTTTCTTCTCAGTGAATTTTTGTTCACCCAAATATTAATACACTCAAACCTGTTTTTGTGCGGGGGATAGGGACCGTATAAAAAAAAACGCAAAAAAAAATTTGCACAAAACATCACGAGTAAAAAAGTAGTTTTCGCAACACAATTAATTTTTTTTTATGCGGTGGATAGGGACCGCATAAAAAAGTCTCACATAGAAAATAACTCAAAACCTTACGAAATAACTAGGAATTGCTTTTTAAAACGAAATCAAGACACGAGGCTTGACAGCTACTTGGAATCTCGCCAAACCTTTTGGTATCTGATTTGGAAAATACACATGCGAACATTTTTAAATATTTTATTTACATGTACTTATTTTACACATACAAAACGTATAACCATTATCCTTCGTCGTCTGACAATACGCGAACTTGGTTCAAAATCGCTTTCGTCACTTGAAAATACTACCTCGCACTCGTTTAGAGTTGACTTTTTTTCAGTTACCATGACGCCAGTGATCAGTTTTTGAGAAGACTGTTGTTTCACTAGACGCTTGTATATGTCTCGGTAGCCAGATAATCAATTATGTTCCAATTTGATTGAAATTTCCATACACCGCACAAAAAAAGTCGCACAAAAAAAAATCGAACAAAAAAAGACCGCACAAAAACAGGTTTGACTGTATATATTCAGAGCACCCAGTACTCGACGTACCCAACAGAAATCGCAAATACCCGAATCACTTACTGGCAACCGTCTGGCTCCCGCACAGCCTGCTCTGGTCCGGCAACTGCAGGTAGTCCTCACTGCATCCGGCGCTCACTCCGACGTCGAACACCCTGAAGTCCAGCTCCACGGTGCAGGTGCTGGGGTCCGGCCGCCGGATCCTGTACTGGCACCGCAGTCCGGAGGTGTAGTAGCGGGGGTATCCGGGACTGGTGATGCGACCCGCGGAACTCGTCACTTCACCCCCGCAGTCTGGTGGGAATCAATAGACTTTAGGAGTTAATAATTGTAGTTCCCAGCAAAAAAAGTCAGCATAAAACCTTCATCAAAATTTTGAAATCGAAGGTTTTATGCAGGAAAACTGTAGTTTTTTTTGAAGATCTATAAAATTAAAGGTTTTTGTTTCAATGTCCTTCATAAAAACTGTAAAAAACCTTTCAAAAAACCTTCAATTTTTTAATCATGAAGGAAAAATGCAGATATTTTAAAGGTTTTATGCAGGAAAATTAAAACTTCAAAAGAACTGCAGTTTTTTGTTTCAATATCCTTTATAAAACCTTCAAAAAACCTTCAATTCGACAATTTTGATGAAGGTTTCATGCTGACTTTTTTTGCTGGGTTGGCACACACTGTTAAAAATAGGTACTCAAAAGTAAGTATAATGTACTCATTTTCGAGTACTTTCGGATGCTTATTATAGCTCTGAATACATAAGTTTCAATTTTGAAAGTACATGTACTGAAAAATGAGTACAATGAGTAAAAATGAACAAAAGGAGTAGTTGCTAGCCTACGTAGGCTGCCTTCATAAACCACTTTCAATAAATATCGATAATTACAAACAAGGCATACAGGGAAATGAACCCAGATCCTGAAGCACCGTAGTCCAGAGGCTTATCCGTTACAACCAGGGCGACATGCAGAAGTTATAAACAGAAGAAATGTTAACAAAGACGTACAAAAAGAATGAGAAGTAAGATAATTGAGGTGTAATAACTCAGTTTCCATTTAAGCAATTGACATCAAATAATATGGAAAACCATCTTCTGAACAATTATTTTAAAGTTTGTCAGGTTGCTTTGTAAAGATGACTTGAACAGAAGCTAATATTAACAATATTAAATCACACTGCTCATTTTGAGAAAGTACGATTACTTAAATTTGAGTACATCATCGCTCATTTGCGATGCAATTGTACTCAAAGAAAAACGAGTAGGTTCAGGTACGCATTTTTAAGTATATTTTTCTTTTACAGCGTAGGAGTATTATTTAATTCAAACTCTTATAAGGACTTCATAAGGATCGCATTAAATCGCATTGGTAGTTTATGAGAAAGTAGAGTTACTTGCATTTGAGTATGCCCTACGCCCGTTTACGATGGTAATACGCTTAAAGAAAACGAGTAGGTTTAGGTACTCATTTTTAAGTACCTTTTTTTTTTGACAGTTCAAGTTTTAAATAAAACTAAAGTGTTTTTTAGGAAATTAATGGCATTCCAGGTAAAAAAAAACACATTAAAATTTCTGCAAAACATTTGGGATAAAGGAGGTTTGTTGAAGCACACTTTAACGGTTTTATGCCTTTAACAGTAAATTGAAAAGTTGTGATTTCCAGCTGAAAAAACAGTTCGCTTTAAAGAATGCTGGAAAGATCGGAAATAAATTAATTTGGAAGTGCAGTTTTCGTTAAGTAATATATAAAGTGTTTGACTGCGTTTCCTGATTGTTTTTGACCGAGCACCAATGAAGTCCCTGTTTTAACTCGGCCTTTCAGCATTTCGTTTGTTTGTTCGTCTCGCATTTACGACCAAACGCGTTGTTTGGATTTTCTTTTCAAATTTGGCATTAATGTTGCTTGTTAATATCAGTAATTGTAGTTAAACCAGGAGTATTATTTAATTCCAACTCCTAATAAAATGACTCCATGTATCAAACTCTACATATACACTGTTATAAAAATGGGTACTTGAAAAGAAGTAAAATGTGTGTACGTATACTCATTTTTGATTGCATTCGCTCATTCGATGCTTATCATGGCTTCGAATACATGAGTTTCAATTAAAAAAAACATGTATTCAAACATGAGTGCACTGTAAAAAAAAGTACTTAAAAATGAGTACGTAAACCTACTCCGTATCAGCGATGCCGTACTCAAATTTAAGCAACCGTACTTTCTAAAAATGAGCCGTGCAATTTAATATTGCTGATTTCAGCTGATGTTTAAGCCATCTTAACAAAGCAACCTGACAAACTTAAAAATAGTTGTTCAGAAGATGGTTTTTCACATTATTTGATGTGGGATTGCTTAAATCGAAACTGAGTTATTACAACTCAATTACCTTGCTTCCCATTCTTTTGGCACACCTTTTTAACATTTCTTCTGTTTAGAACTTCAATCCGTCCTGGTAGTATAACGGATAACACACAGGAAAGCGGTGCCTGAGGATATGGGTTCGATTCCCGGTAAGCCTTGGTTGTAATTGTTAATATTTATTAAAATTGATTTATGAAGGCAGCCTATGTAGCCAAGCTACTGCTCTTTTTATTCATTTTTACTCATTTTTGAGTACGTGTTTTTCAAAAGTGAAACTTATGTATACGGGGATATGATGAGCATCGAATGTAATCAAAAATGAGTACATTTTACTTAATTTTGGGTACCTATTTTTAACAGTGTACCATGAGTAGATGTTTGCCTACAAAATAAACCGAAAAATTAGCGAGGGCCCTGGTTTTAGTAACATAAAGACAGGGCCGTACTTAGCTGGCGATGGGCCCTGTATGAACCTAACTGCAAGGCCCTTTTGTGAAAGTGTTCAATGCTGATTACGAATCCGTTTGAGTTTTTCCGTTTTGACCATTATTTGCTTGTCAGTGAGTGTTGCATTAATTACTACACTGTTAAAAATAGGCACTTAAAAATAAGTGAAATCTACTAATTTTTGATTACATTCGATGCTCATCATATCCCCATATAAAAAAGTTTCATTTTTAAAAAAGACGTACTCAAAAATCAGTAAAAATGAATAAAAAGAGCCGTAGCTTGGCTACATAGGCTGCCTTCATAAGTCACTTTCATTAAATATAGACAATCGCAACCAAATCTTACTGGAAATCGAATTCTGATCTTCAGCACCGCAGACTGTCATGGCGACATTAAGAAGTTATAAACAAAAGAAAAGTTAAGAAATGTGTACCAAAAGGATGGGAAGTAAGATAATTGAGTTGTAATAATTCAGTTTCTATTTAAGCAATCGACATCAAATAATGTGGAAAACCATCTTCTAAATTACTATTTTAAGTTTGTCAGTTTCATAAAGATCGCTTGAACAAAAGCTGAAATTAGCAATATTAAATAGCATTGCTACTTTTTGAGAAAGTACGGGTACTTGCATTTGAGTATAACACACTCCCGTTTACGATGTAATTATACTTAAAGAAAAACGAGTAGGTTTAAATACTCACTTTTAAGTACCTTTTTTTTTTAAAGTGCAAGTTTTAAATAAAACTAAAGTGTTTTTTTAGAAAATTAATGGCATTCCAAAATAAAAAAAGGCAAACAAAATTCTTCAAAAAATTTGCGATAAAGCAGGTTCGTTGAAACACACTTTTAACTGTTTTATGCTGGCAAAATGAAAAGTTTTGATTTCCAGCTGAAAACCTGTAGCTGCTGTAACGTGTGGCTGTCCTCATGAATCGAACACCGGACGTTGTGCATGTTACGCCGATACCCTACCGATCGGGCTAAACTAATTACTCGAGCCCAAGTGGGAATATATGAAGTGACCACCACAAACCTGCAGTTTGCTTTAAAGAATGCTGAAAAGATCAGAAATAAACATATTTGGAAGTGCAGTTTGCATGCAGTCATATTTAAAGTGTTTGGTTGATTTTTTTAAGCTGCGTTTCCCGGTTGTTTTTAATATAACAATTTGAAACATCTGTTTAATTAAAAGTAATTTATTGGTATAAATCAATATGTAAAATTTTCTCTAAGTTCAAGTTGTAAAATAACTTTATGCCAGTAAATCAAAATAGGTGTATAAGAATTAGGGATGAAACGGATATCCGGTAACTATCCGGTATCCGGCCTATCCGGTTGCTTTTTAACTATCCGGTAACTATCCGATATCCGGAAGTAAAGTGCCGGATATCCGATTTTCCATGCCGGATATCCAGTTGAATAAAACATCAAATATTTTTTTTTTGTGGCGATCAATTTTCTTTGTTTTTGCTTTAAGTATTATCCTGAAAATTCTACCAATGTATTCACAGTGTGCAGATTCTGCCTTTAACCAATAGACTTTAAAAAACCCACTTTATTTCAAATTTTTAACTTTAAAATTATATTTTTAACGAATTGTTATGGTGGAGGGTCATCACATCTCACAACTAATATAAAGTTGAATTGAAAAATAAATTTCTCAAAGTTTACGCAAACTTGAGTTTTTATGTTTGAAATGAAAGGGCATATGGTAAAATTACAATTATTCAGAAATTAAGTGTAAAATGTACAAAACATACGACCATTGCTAGCAGCACCCTAGAATAACCCTTTGTAAATAAAATTTTTTTTTAATCTTTATTCAATTTTGGTATCACTTTAAAAATAAGGAATTGGGAAATATTACAGAATAAAAAAAATATTTTTCAATTTTTGACCGATTTCCGTTTTTTCTAGTGTGTATAAGAAGTTATTTTCATAAAAAATAAACTGCCGGATATCCGATCGGATATCCGGCAAAATACAGTTCGGGTATCCGATATCAGGTTTGTAATGTGCGCCGGATATCCGATATCCGGTATCCGGCAAAACCACTATCCGGTTCATCCCTAATAAGAATAACTGCATCGTGTGTGTATGAAAAGTATACGTTTATCATGCTGACCCGAAGCGGGCACTCTGCATGTGTTCCTTCGTTGGGTCACTTCGATGTCGAATCCCCGTCCTGTTCGGAAGCCATCGCTGAAGAAATTCAGAGCCAAGATATCGCTGCCCGCTGGAAACTTGATGGTGCCTGCATGGGCGAAAGAAGAAAGAATCCATACTTCAAGAAGCAGATAGAAATAACCTACTTAAAACTACTAAAACAGTTGTTTAAAATATAAATGGGAATTAAAATTTGGCTCTTATTATAATCGCTTATTTGATTGAAGAATCACTGCACACTAAAATCTAACACAATATATGCAATTTATTTCCTACTCATACACATTCTATTACAGGTATAAAAAATAAAACCTTATAATGGTTTTTACAAAGTCCACTTTTGAACGCTAATAACCTTTAGTAATAAAGTGTTGTCTATTTAGTACGAATAGACATTTTACGAACGTGAATAATATGAAAGAATGCGTTAATTTCTTTGACTTGCATCTCTTTATCTCTCTTTCTTTACACCTATACCAAAAGCGGAATCTCCCGCTGTGTGGCGAGTTTCGTAAGGTAACAGTGAAAATCGCGAGCGAAGAGACAAGTGTTATACGCATTTTATTCATAAGCATTCACTTTCGCAAGGTGTCTTTTCATCTAAAATTGATCGTTCTCTGCGTCTTTGTAATTTACTATTTTCATGCATATCATATATTTTTAAGAATATGTACTGTAACTTCGTAATTATCCGCTAAGGGGCGCTAAAAGCAGCTTCACGGTATAGAGCATATAGTCACTTTTCGATACCTAGATATTACTTTTAAGACTATAGCTGTCGACGTCTCAACTTAGGCTATTTTTATTTACGGCTAAGTAAATTTCATAGAAATGAACACTATATTAGCTGTTTCTTAGTAAAGTTCATTTTTCACGATTTCATTACCTCTACACTTTTTGCTAAGAAATAAACCATGTCTTACATAAAAGTTTCCTTCTTCAAACTCGGAAATTCTGCAAACTTCACGTTCCCAGCATTGTCTCATCGCACAATCATACAAATACAAATAATGTCGACTAACTACAGTCTTTTGGCCCAGCAAGGTTGGTCCTGTCAATTTATCATCCTCACGATTCCCCAATGCCGATCCAATGACTTTTTAAAACTACCCACACCTGAAGAATTAACAACATACTCAGAAAAACTATTCTATTTGTCTATAACCCTATTAAAAGAAATATTCCTGTATAACGTTCTAATTAAGCTGTGATTTGTATAATTCGAATCCATGAGCTCTAATCACATTTGCAATATTAAATTTCAATCCCTCCACATCAATTCATAAAATTTGAATTACTGAATAAGGTCCCCTCTAATCCTTCTCTCATCGAGTGTTTACAAATTTAGAGTTAGAAGCCTCTTTCCGTAATTAATTCCCGAAGTACCCTGAATCATTTTCGTAGCTCTATGTTGAATCCGTTCTAATAAATCAATATTCTTTTTAAGATAAGGTGACCAGAATTGTACAAGGCCTCAACTCAACTGCTATATAGTGGTAACAGTACCTTCTTAGAATTAAATGATATTCCTTTTAATAAATCTCAACATTCTATTCGCCTTTTGAGTAGTAGTAAATCAATTTATTCATAAAAACTAGTGAGGTCTAATCTATCAGAAATGAGTTGGTAAAAATTGCAAGCAGATTAAAAACACTTCTTTGTGTGCAGTATAATGAGGGTGGATGAACAATATAGGCCACACACAATAAGATGTTTTATTCTTAAATGGAAGTTCCTTTACTATCAATGTGCTTGTTTTCCGGCATTTATGACAAGCTTATACGTTCATCATTACCTTAACCTATTGTTATATAATGACACAGTTCGCTACGGAAGTAAGCTTCCGGGTGGTTTCCTGGGATTTACTTGTATGTATTTACAATAATCCATTTTTAATATATAAAAGAACTTGTTTTCACTTTCTCATAAATACTAGATTTTAAGCCATGGAACAAAAATGCAGAAATCGTAAAAGACTTTTGTATCTAAATAAAAATTTAGACATTGATCAAAGATTTTTTTTCTACGATTCACATGGCCATACATACGCTGTAATATGCAAATCTAAGTTGGTTTTATTTGTGAAAAAAGACTAAAAATAAATACACCAACTGAAAGTGTATTTTCTCTTGATGTTTGAGTCTACATTAATGTTACGGTATCATCAATGCATTGTAAAAGTAAAATGTTGTTACATTATGGAAAAAAATAGATTTTGTTAATTTTCCAATATTATAGAATGCTCGTGGATAATTATCAACACGTTGATATTTATCAACACCCTCGGCTCTGCATGGACTGTGAGAAAGCAATCGCTATCTGACAATCGACTTTTGTTATTTCCTAGTCTTCCGTAGACCAGCCGCGATATGGCAACTGTATGGTTGCTCAGTTGGACTTGCAACTGAATTACGTAGCTGCATACAATAGAAAACTCAAATGGTATATGTTCACTGAGCAAATTTTAATTGCAATAAATATCCTTTCGCTCGCTACCGTTCTTAGAGCTTTGGCAAATAATAGATAATTTTGCGATTTTGTATATATGGATTGTGGTAGTTTGGCGATTTTTACCTTTACTTTGGCGAAAGCGAAATCTTAGAGTTGGATGCAATTAAATAATTGCTTGCAGTTGACGTGCGATTTTTTAGTTGCTCAGCTGATTTAAAGTTGCAATGCAGTTGTTACTCGTGCATGGGTAGCATTACAGTCATCATACTTGAAAGGTCCAGGAGTAGAAGAATTATGCCATTTAGAGTAATCCTACAGACAACGCAGTAAAATTTATGTCTCGTAAGACATATACAACATTCTAATCCTTTTAATATTTTTAATTGACTACCATCCTTTCCTTCGTGTCACAACTTGATACAATGAAACTACAGCCCTGCACCAAACACAAAACACTGAGATTTCAATAGTAACAGCGGGGGCACCCTCGCTGTTTTTCCCCTTACACTTCATTTGACATAGCAGGGTTAAATACTGCAGCGCTATGCAGTAAACCGGGATCGAACCCGGGACTTAGCAGCGCTATGTCGATACTCTAACCGTTAGGTTCTCGGGCCTTACTGCTAGAGTATCCCCACCAAAGTACTCCAATTCTCAGTGAGTCGCACGGAGGGACGACTGATTGTTACATGTGAAGTGTCATCACGTGGGCAGTAGTCCATGCTTTTTTGCATGTCTCGTGGTGTTTGAACGAAGATGGCGTCACAAGTATTTGATTGATGGTTGCTTTAATCCAATATCCGAAAAGTCCCCAATTGTAGAGCTGTGCGAATGGAACTCTGGACCTTGTGTGTGCTACACCGATACTCCAACCTTCGGACTAAAATTCGGACTCGAGCCCGAGAGGAAGGTATATGAAGTGACCACCACAGTACTCACGTGTCCCGGAGGTGGTCCCGCACAGCCTGCTCCGGTCGGGCATCATGAGGAAGTCCTTGGAGCACTGGTCCCTGGAGAACTCGACGTCGAACTTCTGGAAGGTGAGGTCCACCGAGCAGACGGTGGGGTCCGCCCGGTGAATGCTGTACGCGCAACGCTGGTTGGCCGGGTACGAGGTCGGGTAGCCGGGGGAGGTGAAGCGCCCGGTGTAGGTACCGACTTCCTGATCACACGGACCTTCAGAGACAATCATACAAAGAACAAAGCATGATAATATGATAGTGATGTAAGTTAATGAGATGAGGAAGATTTGAATGCTCATTTGCTTGGTTTTAATCAGGTACATTGCTAGGGCTTATGATTGGAAGGAGAAGTCTTCAAATTGCAACTTGAATTCCATTACTCATGGACCAACCTTGTTGGGCCTTGAGCCTGTTCTTGGTCGTCAATAATTTTATTTGTATAAATATGGGTCTTTACCAACTTTTAATTAAATTACCAACTCTTTTTAGAGACTGGCTTTAAAAAAAAAAAAAAAAACTTTTTTTAAAAATATTTATATTTTTTTAGCAAATTTTGTTTAGGGTCCTTTAAACTACAATACATAAGAATTGTCATTGAATCTTTGTATACTACTTCTATTTAATTTTTATATAAATATTTATTCATAATATCAAAAATTGTGTCCTTAAAACTAAAATTTTTTGTACTTTATTAATTAAAAAAATTACTAATCATACAGCTAATTAGCATGCCAAATTTATAATATACACATATTTTAAAATATGCTTAAAAATTATAAATTTCTCCGTTAATAATAATGAAAGACCTGAGAGTTTCAAAACCTTAATATCAATGAAAACAAAGCACTGAGGAAAAACTATTTAATATTTTCGTTCCTTGATAATCTCCCCCGTCGTCCAGCATAAAATCTCAACTAACTCATTAAAAACAAAGATACAGTTCTAGAATTTTGCAAGCATATTTAGAAAATTTCAAATTAAAATTTTATTTACCACATAAAAAAAAATTAAAATTTTAAAAATTTTCGGATCGCCTATAAGTTAAAGGGATTAGAAATTGCTTACCTTGTGACCGATGCCCTTCGCAAGTGTTGAATAGCTGAGTTACATGAATGTCGAAACCCAGGCCATGTCCATAACCATCACTGACAAAATACAGGTTGACATAGTCACTGTCTTTCGGCAGTTCCATAAGCTCTAAAGATACAAAAACAAAAACAACATTTTTTATTTCTTCTTCTTTTTTTTATAATTAAATACATGTCATCTGTTTAGAAGTAAACCATATTTAAGTCACAGATTTAGCAGACGTAGCGAAAAAAAGTTAGGGACGAAATCCAAGGCCAATGTTTTTCCTCTCTAGAGCTCATCTCAAAGATCATTCATATTTTGAAGTGAATCGCTTGGCTTTCGTTTCTAACCGGATTTTCGATATTTCGGTTAAATCTGTGGTTTAAATATACGTGGTTTTACTATATGTGTGGTTTAAACATACGTGGAAAAATGTGAGCAACAACTTGAATGTCTTGGTGAATAATAACGTTTGGATTCGCCCTTGCTAAATTAAAAAGTTAAAAATAAAATATTTAAAAAAAAAAAGGAAAACCGACTTTATGAAAAATGTATTAAACAGTAAAAAATAATTTTTAATTTTACGAATAAGTTGAAAAAATTCAATTATTATTATCAATTTAATACTTAGTACAACTTTTTGAAGTTGGTGCCAATTTACAAAAAACATACCTAAATTTATTTCGTTGATTTCAAAACGTTGAAATAAGTATAAAATTGATATTAAATAATAAAAAATTTTCAATTCGTTGGCAAATTTAAAAATTAATTTTTACTTTTTAGCTCATTTTTATAAAAGTCGGTTTTCTTTTTTAAAAAAAAAGATTATTTTTTAATAAAAAATATGATATTTAATACATTGCAAAAGATATTACGTAAAATTTACGTTTAAAACCGCCAGTTGGTCTGTTGTTTATAACCATAAAATATATTGTTAAACTTTTCATTAAAACGGTTTAAAATTGTTAAAAAAAAACGCACATTCAAACAGTTCAATACGTTTTCAACTTGCAAGTTAGAATTTGGTATAAAAAAACGGTTTTAAACCGTAAACTTATTTTTTTATTTGCTTTGTATGAACCTCAGGAATTGCACTGAAAGTAAACAGACATGTATAACAATGAAGCCACCCCATAACAATGGAATTCCCTTTCCTTCCTTACGTTTCCCTGTGATGCTTCCGCACAGCCTGCTCAGACTGGGCATCGTGACGTAGTCCTTGCTGCATCGAGGACCGCTGTACTCGAGCTCGAACCTCCTGAAGTCCAGCTCGACGCTGCATACGGAGGGGTCCACCTTCCGCAGGGTGAACCGGCACCGCTCGTTGGGGCCGTAGGGGTCCGGGAACCGGGGGGAGGTGAAGTGACCCGTGACCGAAGTCACCTCCTGGTCGCACTGCTGGTCCCCTACGACAAGGGAGATGGACAAGGAAGCTGTGAGAATAGGCATCGCTAGTATAAATATATAAGGGTATATATATAAATTCGATAACAAAGTAACGGTTAGAAGTATACATTTATAAGATATTCAAGAGATCGTCAGCTACGATCGTTACATTTGGAAACCGTTTTACCGGAACATGAAAGAATGGGAACAGTTTCAGAATTGTAGATTTACTATATTGGGTTGCACAAATTTTGGGGCCCTTTTTCCAAGTCAATAGATGAACACGCATAGACGCGTGATGCAATTAAATTTTCAAAGAACCTCATTTGTAATAAACAAGACACATCGATATAAAATTTTATTATGTAAGAGACTGTGTAAAATATAACAAATTTTCTTTGCAATATATACTAGGAAAGATCAACTTGGCTGGTATATTCACCAAATCACTTGTCTGTAGCAAAGTTTTTGAATTTTGTAAATGCATTTTTTTTTCATGTTACATTAAAGAGGGAATGTTGGCAACAAGCAAGCGCGGATCCAGGGGGGGAGTAAAGGGGAAATTACCCCCCCTAACATCTAAGATTAAATTTTCAAAAGTCACCTTAGGCAATGAAAAATTTCTAACTAAGGGGGCAAATTTGATGTTCATGATAACATTTTATTACCCCCCTCCCTAACAATAATTTCTGGATGCGCCCTTGGCAACAAGCGCTGCACGCAATAAGCAAATTGTGATGCGACTTCACCAGTTGTGATTTCTCAATAAAAGCTAGAAGCGTTATCTCGTTCTTGGTATCCGCGTTATTCACACCTCAAAATAACTCGACTTATTTCTTCTCCAATTATATCACAGAAAACATACCCTTACTCTAAAAATAAATGTTTATATTTGAAAAGAAAAAATATTTTCGAATTTGATCCATACCCTTTTGAATATCAATAAAAAAACAAAACTTGCCATCCTTTCGCCGTTTCGGGCTACAGCCCCCTCCCTTGTAAATACGCCACTGAATATGAACAAATAACGAGAAGTTAGAAAAATAAGTTAAACTAGGCAGGGTGAGATTTGTGGAGGTGGCAAAAGTTAAAAAATTGGTGGATTGACAGCTAGCATGTAAGCAACGTTTTCTTATCCCTTTCCCATTTCCTTCCCCTCGTTATAGACAGTCGTATTTATAATAAAATAGAAGATTAAATATTTTAATGAAAAATTCAAGTTTTTTAAAGAATTTTTAATACTTTAAAATTAGCTTTAGTATTTTACATTTTAACTCTGAGGATAAATTTACATATCACACTTCACATGGTAATAAACTTATGCATTATGGGGAAAAGATGAAGTGTAATACAGAAGGCATTAAAGTAGATTTTGCCCCACCCACTTACCGGTTGGTCTCGGCGGTGGGGGAGAAGTAGAGCAGGAATCCGGCACCTGAAGGATTTCAATATCGAAGCCCTTTCCGGATCCGTAACCATCGCTGATGAAGGTGAAAGTCAAAAGATCGCTGCCCCTCAGGAAATCGACAATTTCTAGATAAAAAAAACGAAGTTGAAATAAAAGAAACGTCGAAAACGGTTGACAGCCATGTACTTTTGAATCTAAATCCATGACATGGAATGTTTTGACTGGATTCAGGCACTTTTAGTCAATACCGCTTAGCAATGTGATGTAGTGCATTGAGACATTGCGAAAAATATGAGATATGTGGATCTACCTGGTTTTGAAACTAGACGGCTCAATACTCTATGCAAATAAAATGTAGTATCAAACATTTTTAACAATCTATATTTGTAGAACAGGAATTTGCCAAAAATGTGGATCTATCTAGTTTTGAAACTAGACGGCTTTTTTGGTCGTGATCCTGGTGGGGACACAGCTTCTAAATGGGCAAACTTGATTACATTGCAATCCAAGACTGTTTGGCTTCATTATTAACGACCTTTTGTTACTTAAGGGAATTTGTCTTTAATAAAATCATACATCTCACTCACTTCTAGAAGGGTATCCAGCACAGGTTCTAGAGAGGTCCGGGAATTCCAGATAGTCCCCCCTGCATGGTCCGGTCGAGTGTCTTCCGAAGTCCAGCAGCCGAATCTCGAGCATCGCCTTGCAGATCCGGGAGTCCGCACGCCGGATAGTGTAGGCGCATCGCAGATTAGGGGCGTATCCATTGGGGTATCCGGGAGAGGTGACGCTGCTGGTGAAGGTATCTATGTACTGGTTGCACACGTTGGGTCCTGCTGAGAGAAGAACAAGTAACTGGTGAAATTTAACACTTTCTCTTCTGCAATATGTTTTCGGCACTTGCGTTCTTTTTACGAAACAGTTATCCAAGTTTTTGTTATTTTTACCATAATCTATGTTGCTTTTGTGTGATGAAAATAATAATATGTATTGAAGCTAGTGAGAGAACAAAGCACCGAAATGTTAATAACGATGTTTTTTACGTATAAAGATACGTCTTTTTCGGTGATTTTGTAGAAAAGGATATAAAAAATGTTATTTTGTCATCTGAGATAGCCACAGATCACCGCGTAAAAAGTTGGCTAAACGCGGACCCCCACCTTTTAATTACACTAAATAAAACATAGCTGATAACTGTTAGTACTAAATATAACTGCAGTATTAAACAATATAATTACTTCAGCAATAAATATTATTAATTAAAATATTTCGTCGTATTTAACTTAAGTTAGTTTAATAATCTAAACTATTTATCATTAAAATAAATTATATGATTTTGACAAACATATTTCAAATATTGAATGTTTAACCCTTTGCACTCCAAGAACTCTGTGCGTTTTGCGTTCTTTCTACGGAACAGTTATTCATCCTTATGTTCTTTACCCTAGAATTTATTATGTTTATAGAAAAAAGAAACATAATCTGTTTTGGTTCTGCAAAAGAACGAGTTGAAAAAAATATCGATGTTTTTTAAACACAAGATCATGCTGATCTCGTTTATTTTAAAGAACATGGAACCAAAAGAACGAGTTGTTATGTTGTCGCCTGAGCAGCGCCAACGGAGTGCAAAGGGTTAAGTTTGCATCTGGTTCGCTAACTTCGATATTTTTTGGATATACCCGTTTATTTAAAAATTTAAATACTAATGTTCCGATACATTGAAATTTGGTTATTTCAGAACAAGTAAATTGAAAGGAATAGAGAAATACGATGAGGATCCACTATTGTTGAAATCAAGATCTTAATACAACTAGAGAGCTATACTTTTTTTTTGTTCCAAATTGTGAAACAGTAAAATTTGTCCATTCAACGATGATAGTCCATTCAACAAAACGTTAAAAGAGGGTAATTATAAGAGATATGTCTACAGGAAGTTACATTTTCTTTGGCCTTTATTTGTGAAAAACGCACTGGATAGATATTCACATCACCTTTTCCTGAACCATTATAGTGATTTAATATTGAAGATTTCTTTTTTTGCAAAAGAAAAATATTGTAAAGTGTTATATTTGTATGAAAAAGCAAAATATATTTTGCTGATTAGACAATAGTTCCACGGACCACTGTGGATCAGTGGTAGCGGGTTGCGAACCATTGAACTATAACTGTAACTTCTGGAAGGCTCAACACTTGTTTCCTCTATGGGCGCGTTGAAACCGATGTGGAAGCAGCCATACTGTACCCTAAGTTTTTTTAAAAGTAAATTAGTGGTGTTTTTTGAATACCATAGCATTGTAGAATTATTAAATGTATATAAGTATTGTATTTTCTTCTTATTAAATTGATTTTTATCTTGCCAGTTTTTGCTCTTGCTTTTTAACCACTTCGACTTGCAAATGACTTTCTATTTTAATAGCAGATTGTCTTTAAAATGGGTTTCAAAAGAAAAATAGAAAAAAACTTAGCCAAAAACAATACATGCCGGCTTATTTTAACATGAAAAATAAACAAACTATTGCGATAGGGATGAAAGTGGGCTACAGTTGTGACCCCTTCAATTGGCTTCAAGTCAACAAAATGTCTTGCCCAATCCAGAAGTTAAAGTTAGAGATCAGTAATATAAACCGTCTAGTCAG
This sequence comes from Troglohyphantes excavatus, assembly GCA_963932185.1. NCBI lineage: Eukaryota > Metazoa > Arthropoda > Arachnida > Araneae > Linyphiidae > Troglohyphantes > Troglohyphantes excavatus. The sequence goes on from OZ010668.1 coordinate 14,080,880, forward strand.
AATTCGATTAAACTCACTTGGAATGGTGGTTGCCCCGCAGGACCTCGGGATCTGCTTCAGCTGTATCATGAACCCTTTTCCTGAATTCTCTTTGTCCGTCTTGAATCTCAGCGTCATGGTGTACTGACCTGATCGAAACTGCAGCTGCTCTGTAACGCGAGAAATGGAACTTGACATTAATTGATCATATGAGACAGTGTGTTATCTTTATTATTAAAAGAAATCGAAATCATAGATTAAGTTATATTACTACGATCCGAAGCAAAAACTTGGCATACTTCGAGCAAACAACTGTAGTTTTATACTTGGAGCAAACATTCAATACGTGTTTTGTCTAAAGCTTTTGAAAATTAGATTATTACATCAGAAATTTGTCTTATATTTTTTACAGAACTGACCTTCATTCGTTGAAAAGGCATTTTGTCCCATTGAAATTAACTTGCAAAATTTGAAAACTGCACTGAGTCAGTGCAGTTAGGAAAAGTTATTTGCAAATTTCTACCAATCACCTGAATGTGACAAAACACGTAGTGAATATTTTCTGCTAAATCATAAGTTACGATTTTTTACAATGTACGATGGTACTCCTAAGGGCTGTTTCAGATGGAGTGGATGCGGGAAAAGATGGATCTGTGATTCGAGCATACAAACCACGTGGTTTATATTCTCCAATCATAGATCCATCTTGCACCCTTACCCGTAAACGCTCCGTCTGGAACAGCCCTTAAGTAGCTAGTCCATACTCGGGATTGACGTGACCTTCAGTGGCGCCATATCCACGAAACCTATTGCACTACCACGCAATTCATCATTGACGAATTTAAAAACCAACAGTGCCCACGTGGTAACACATCAACAGGCATCACACTCACGATGTCACGTGCATTCTCCCCTGACCGATTCACTGCGAACTGCGAAGGACGTAAAGAGAGAGAGAGATTTCAGTTGCGTGCGGAGTACCCGGGGACCTCCGGGGACCCCATTACCTCCGATCGGATTGCATACGAATGCTTGAAAACACATGAGGTTATAATTGGTTTCCATGATAAAATTAACTCATCAGGCATCAGGAAATTCACAAGAAGGAGCGGAACATAAGAGGTGGAGACTAGGCTGAGCCGACTTCTCGTTGGCGAGGGGGAGGAGCCACAGCATCGGTGACTTTGCTGGCGAAGAAATCCAAGAAAACTTGCAGCTTGGCAAGAGGTTCTTTTTGCTCGCAAAGCCGGAGAATTAATCTTTCAATTCCGCCGTCTCCGGAGAAGATGGGAGCTAGTTCTTTAAAAAGCTCGGGCATAGGGGCAGCGTCATGAAACTGCCGGGAAGTTGCAAGGGTATTAAAAAGGTTTGGGCGAGGAATCAGGGAAGTATTCAAACTTCTGTTAGGAATGGTCTGGGAATCAAATTGGTTTGGGCGATTAGGTTTAGCTGGCAGTCGTTTGGTGCAAGAGAGGCTTGCTCTTTTCTTGACCTGGGACCGCTTGGCTGGAGACTTCGGGAAAACTGGGCATCTTCTGCTACAGGCTACGGGGCCAGTCTGGCGGCAGTTTATGCAGAATGGGACGGCAGCTCTGGGAAGGTCGCAGTCTCTGGTAGCATGACATCCTTCACACTTCAGACAGCGCGCCTTCATAAAGCATAGTGCACTGGTGTGTCTAAACCAGTTGCATTGATAGCATTGGAGGACCCCACTTCTATTTCTGACGGGTTCGACTTTTACATCGAGCAGGAGTAAAGTAGTCAGGGAAAGGATTTTGTTTGATCCCTTTTAGTGAGGCAGCTCCACCAGAAACATCGGTCGTGGTTTAATGGCGCCACGTATGGTGAGTGGGACAGCTCGCAGAGGGGGAATCCAAGGGAGCTTAGTTCGTCCTTCAGGCGGCTGACATCCGTCTCGGCAGGTAGACCCTTTATAACTATATTGATGGGCGGGCAGCTCTTAAGGTAGAACTCGTGATTCTTTTCCTCAAGATAAGCCATCATGGAAAATTTGGTAGTCTCAACAGAGGGAAAGATTTTGATATATTCCCCGGCACTCTTACTGTTGAATGCATCCGGGAATTTGCTCTTAACTCAAACAGCGTTTGGTCAAAATTCTCAGTGGCTCTGAATCGGGTGGAATAACCAATTGATCAGTGACTTCCGCGGTTGGCGTAGGGAAACTCTGAACCCCATTATAGCCAACCGGGGAGACACTTAATCCATTGGTATCTGACCCAGTCAGATCGATTTGCAAGTCATCAGAGTCCGCAGCAAGCATCGGCTCGACCTCCATTTGGGCCGGTATCTCAGGTGCGGGCGGCTCATCAGCAGGGCAAGGGACATCTTTCTTCTTCCTCCTTTTGTTATCTGGAAGACCACCCCGGGCCACCACTTTTGGGGTCACAGGGAGAGGTGGAAAATCCTTGTCCAGGATGCTAGCGCTACCAGCGGCCTGTATTGGTACATCAGCGTATCCATAAGGAAGGATCTCTTTCATGTTGAAATCGTCCTTATAGTTTTTCAGCGTGGAAAGCTCTTGGCAGACCTTTAAAGTCTCATGGACAAGTTCATCACTGGCCACAGAGAGAGGCGGAACTTTTTCTGCATTCCTTCGGAGGTCCGAATATTTGAGTAATAATGGATGGTACTTAGCACCGGGTTCCAAATCATCAAATTCCGGAAACAGGATCGCAAACATAATGAGCTTGAGAACAAACGACCTAGCCTGACGGCGTCTGAGTCTCGAGATCAATTGTGAGTGTGAATGATGACTGCGAAGGACGTGTGGGGTGATACGCCTTAAATAGCAAGTTCGAAAGATATCGCGTCTTGTTACCAACCACTTGTTTTTCGGTTCAAACCCAGTTCCCCAGCAAAAAAAGTCAGCATAACACCTTCATCAAAATTTTGAAATTGAAGGTTTTATGCAGGAAAACTGCAGGTTTTTTTGAAGATTTATAAAATTAAAGGTTTTTGTTTCAATGTCCTTCATAAAAACTGAAAAAAACTTTCATAAAAACCTGCAAAAAACCTTCAATTTTTAATCATGAAGGAAAATTGCAGATATTTTAAAGGTTTTATGCAGAAAAAATAAAAACTTCAAAAAAAACTGCAGTTTTTTTTTTAATATCCTTTATAAAACCTTCAAGAAACCTTCAATTTGACAATTTTGATGAAGGTTTCATGCTGACTTTTTTTGCTGGGTCGGCACCGACAAATGCGTAAAAAAACTATCATACGTGAAACAATCTCAATAAAATAGGTATAGGTAATAACAGATAATAAACAATTTATCCTCACTCTTCGTGCCGGAGGCCAGTGCCCCGCACAGCACCCCCTGCTGGCCGTCCCTCAAGTCGAGGTAGTCGGCCAGGCAGTGGTCGCTCTCCTCGAGGTCGAAGTCGTTGAGGGTCATCTCCACGCGGCACGTGTCCGGGGTGAGTCGCCGGACCACGTAGTCGCACGTCCGGTGGTGGTCGTAGTCCGAGGGGTAGTTGGGGGTGAAGATCCAGCCCTCCTGACCGCTGACCAGGGCGTCGCAGTCGGACATCGAGTCATGGCGTCGGTCTGTGGACAAAGAAAAGTTAAAGTAAAGAAACAAAATTTTAGATAGGATATGTCTATAGAGACCTTCGAGCATGAATGGACTGTAGTAGAGTGAATATGACGTCATAATCGTGAAACCAACATCTCAGACCGAATGGCCTCAGACACGTGACTTCTTTTCAAAATGATGAATAAAAAAATACTCGCGATTGGCTGATGAATTGGGAAATGTGTAATGGTGAAAATTTATGAATGGAATGACTAATTAACCACGTGTCTGAGGCCATACATGTTGGCCTCAGTTTAATGTTAGCGAGATTATTACCTTATGTTTTTTCTACTATGAAGGATCTATGCTCGAAGTTAGAGACGGCCACATTTTTAAGGAGAGGAACGTCAAACTCAACAGTGTATTCTCGTGCGAATTTATTTTCGATCAACAAAAATGAAAACGTCTGCGTGCACAACAAAATCAAAAAACAAACAAACACAGAATTGAAAGTGTTGTCAAAGAACAAAAACTATCTCAATCGGATGGAGTTAACTGTGGCTTTCCAACAAGCGGGAAATGCCGGAACCTCAAAGGTTTTATTGACAAGAATAAATATTGTTAAAAATGTGAAACGGCTCCAGGAAGTCAAGTTCGGCTGGTTTGGTTTGGTTTACGTCGCACTAGAGCTGCACTGTGGGATATATGCGACGGTTCGGGGCCTATCTCGATGGAAAGACCCGGGAACGATGCCTCGTATCTTTGAACCATGGTCAGATGACGAGGACAACACCTAAGCTGGCACACCCGACGCAACCTCAATAGATGTCAGGACATTGGACCCCGATCAGATGTATCGTGCACCAGTCCCGTATACACTCCAGTATAATTTGTTGGATGTTCTGGACGACTTTCTAGTATTTTTGTAGCGAAGCTGGGAACCTTCCGATCGCAAGATCATTACTTTTTTACTTTTCTATGTCAAGTCCATTTCACAGATTCGAACCACCAATCCTGTGATTAGTAGCTGAATGCCTTATCCACTGAGCAACTGGGGCTCCATTTTCTTAGGAAGTTTGAGTATATTTTTTCCCATTACAAATTAGGTTACGAAGTTGGATTAGAGTCAAATTCACTGTTGGTGTAAAATTCGGCATAAATTTGGTTTGCACCAATAAAATTATAATTTTGACTTCCATTAGAATTGCCGAACGAAGAATTACCTTCTAAAACATTATTAGAATTACTAAACAAATTTGTTCTTCATACAATTTTAGAAAAGTTATTTTATTTAAATGAATGATGTCGCTTTGAAAACTTGTTCTTATTGACAGTTTGTTTAAAGAAAAACATGCGAAGAACGGGTACTAGAAGAACACGTATAGTTTAATTTTCCTTCTTTAGGTTTAAAGGACCACTCTGTTAAATTTCATATGCCTGGTTATATGGAAATAGAAGAATGACTGAATTTTATTTTAACCTTGTGCGCAGAACAGGGTTCGCTAATATCTTAGTTTTCCGATATGAGGTGTAAGGAACTAAGATAAAAACTCGTCTTATGGAACATTGCGTTAAGAATACTAAAATACAAATACAATGTTAAAACTACCCAATAAAAATACATAAATACAGATATGTTTCGAGAGGTACAGCTGCGGAAAAAAAAACCGAACCACCAATGATTATTTCGTTAGTTTTCATAGCAGAGGGAAACTTAATATACCATTTTGTAGGGAATAAAGTCTACTATACAACAATATAAAAAAAATTTGCATAGGGGACTATCTTCATACTCGAATCCGTACCAACTTTAAAATTTTCAATAGCAACACCTACTTTTGATAGCGCAGAAATGTTCCTCGCCCTCAAAATAGTCTAAATATAAATTTTCGTTAATTTCCTACATTTATATGCAGAGATATTATACAATATGTATCGATTTTATTTGAGGAGCTACCTCCACATTGAACAAAGTTGAACTAAGAAATGAATGAAGCGGGTAGAAAATGCTTTGGCGTCAGCCGTGGTTCTTCCGTTCGTGGTCAGATCAGAGATAAGATAAGGCTAGCATATAAATTGTTCAAATAATATGATACAGTGTGTATTATTCTTACAGATATGTTACTACTTCAATGTGATTGATCATATTTAACGTACACCACTCCCGTACACCTCTCGCCTTTATATAAGAATTTAGAATTTTATGCCAACGCGATCACAGCGCTTTTAATTCTCAAAATTAGTGAAGATTTCTGTTAATTTCTGTTGATTTTAAATTTGTGTATGACCCCTGAAATGATCATTTGTTACATTGGGTGTTGCTATTGGAAATTTTAAAGTTGGTGCGGATTTTAATATGAAGATAGTCCCCTATGCAAATTTTTTGTATACCAATGTGTAGTAGACTTTATTCCATACAAAATGGTATATTAAGTTTAGCTCTACTATAAAAATTAACGAAATAATCATTGGTGGTTCGTTTTTTTTTTCCGCAGCTGTACATCTCCCTTCATCAGCAAAAATAAAAAGTCTGTGTCCACAACGAAATGAAAAATAAACACAAAATTGAAAGTGTTGCCAAAGAACAAAAAATATCTCAATCGGATGGAGTTAAATATGGTGTTTCAACAAGCGGGAAGTGCCGGAACCTCAAAGGTTTCATTGACAATCGAATCAATATTGCTAAAAATGTGAAACGCCTCCAGGAAGTCAAGTTCGGCTGGAGATTTGGGTTTGCAAATTAAATGTGGGTTATCAAAATTAAATATATGATTATGTTCCCAAGAGTGCCTGACATTGGAGGACTCCTTTATATCTTTTTTGACAGAATGTGCTTGATTCTCCTTGATGCGAAATCCTAATGCTCTTTTTGTTTGACCGATGTATGGACATGTCACATAGGGTCGTCAATGGTGTCTTTAGTTAGTTAACTCCAACCTTTTAACACAATAGTTAATTCCAACCCATTGAGATAGCTTTTGTTCTTTGGCAACAATTTCAATTCTGTATTTATTTTTCATTTTGTTGTGCACACACTTTTCACTTCTATTCTTCAAGCATGGATCCCTCATAGTAGAGAAATCATAAGGTTATAATCTCGCTAACATCAAAGTGAGGGCATCATGTATGGCCCCAGACACGTGGTTTACTACGTCATCCATTCATAAATTTTTTTCTAGTTCCTTCCTAAAAATATCCTGTACTTCACGAAGTAACACATTTACTATTATTTCCAAATCACAAGTCAATCGCGAACGTTTTTTCATTCATAAATTTTGAAAGGAAGTCACGTGTCTGGTGCCATCAGGTCAGATGTTTGCATCACGATGATGACGTCATATTTGCTCTACTACAGTCCATTCATGCTCGAAGTTTCTACTGATGAAGGGAGATGTATCTCCCGAAACATGTTTAGATTTTATATATTTTTATTGGGTAGTTTTAAAGTTGTATTTGTATTTTAATATAAGGAACTTCTCAGACAAATATAATCTTCCTTAGTATACAGGAAGTGGTAAATGAGAGTATAATTTTTCGTTAGATTCTTACTTGCCACCTCTTATTGGGATTTTAAAGCCGTTACCATAGTGTAATGATACAAATAGAGGAATAAAAATGCTGACTTCCGTGTGTTCATCATTGAAACCACGTGATAGGTGGAAATGCCAATTCATTCATGCGACAATATTACTTGGCAGGCCTTGGCGACTTTAAGTTGTATATGGTTATTATTGTAATATGGTTTTGTGTTTAATTTTGTATTTAAATATCGTTTTTTTTTAACGAGTGGCACAATTTAAGGGAGTTTAACAGATATATTAAGGGGATTTTTCTTACTTTGTAGTTTTGAAATAATTGCGTTACGTTTTTATGTAAAAAATCTACCATAAGCGAAGTTCTTTCAATTGTTATTTTGTATACTTCAATAATAAAATAGGAACAATAAAACCTGAGAAATATAAAGAGTTCCGCTTCTTCGAGTATTGAACACAAATAAAATATTTTCGTTTCGTTAATGAAGAGGAAATATTTTGCGCATATTGTTTGAAAACAAGTAAATACGTACATATATGTTTTAAGTTGAATACGGATAGAACTCCTTATCACCAAAAGAGAAGAAAGTGCGCCAAATTTGAAACTCCTGCAGATGTCTGAACGCCAAATGTGGCAGCGCTATAACCACGTGATGTGAGTTTTTCTTTTCAATGTTGACACCGCGGTCTTACGAGAGTCTGGTATTGAAGGCGCTCTCTATTTAATATTACAACTCTCTGGCCGTTACACGTCAATAAATGGGCATTCCGCCAAGGCGTCAAAATTAATGTCGCCAAGTATGATTCAAGTTCAAATTGGAAACTGTTCAAAATTATTGTCGTCAAATACGATTTTAACATTTTAACAACATTTCTTTTTAAGTCAAATATGCGATTTTCTTCCTAAAACATTTAAAAATGCGGGTTGTTTTTCCTGCCACATGAAAGTATCAAAGGAAAACAGCGTTTTACAGATATTTGTGCTTAACAACGTCGCTGCTGTCGAAAGTTAAAAGAAAAGTCGTTTTAGTGCTTAACCATTGGCGACTATTTTGATCATTCTTCAATGGCCATAATCAAAATTATATTAACTAATTTTTTGTCCCTTTTAAAACATTTAATCCATTTTCAAGAACTTTGATTTACTACAGCCGCTAACTTTAGTTTTATTTTGGCAGTTCTCAAGTCGCAAACAAATATGTTTTCCAAAATTAATTTAAATCATTATATGAATCTCTATATAAATTATGCAATAAAAATAGTTTAATTTAGTAAAAATATTACGAAGCCTTAAATAAAATTAACTTTCAAAAACTGTCATTTGTGTGAAGAACAAAATCGGATAGGTACATTCGTTCTTTATAAACAATTATTCTTCTGTAGCTTAACTTAGCTCTTTGCACTCCGTTGGCGCCGCCCAGGCGACAACATAACGACTCGTTCTTTTGGTTCCCTGTTCTTTAAAATAAACGAGAACAGCATGATCTTGTGCTTAAAAAACATCGATATTTTTTTCAACTTGTTCTTTTGCAGATCCAAAACAGATTAGGTTTCTATTTTCTGTAAGCATAACAAATTGTAGGGAAAAGAACATAAGGATGAATAACTGTTCCGTAGAAAGAACGGAAAACGCAAAGAGTTCTTGGAGTGCAAAGGGTTAACTTATAAAAGACAGGATATCTATTTGAGTGTAAAACTACACTGAACACACTGAAATTTACTGATTTTTTTTTACTACATAATTTAGTTGTATTATACTATTAAAACGGATTTAACCCTTTGTACTCTAAGAACACCTTTGACGTTTGCGTTATTTCTATGGAACAGTTATTTTTCTTTCTGTTCTTATTCCCAGATTTTTTACGCTCAAATAAGGGAGAAAATCATAATCTGTTTTGGATCCGCAAGAGAACAAGTTGAAGAAAAAAATCGATGATTTTTAAAAACAAGACCATGTTTTTTTCGTTTATTTTAAAGAACGGGTAATAAAAAGAACGGGTCGTTATGTTGACATCTGAGGGGAGGTAGCGGAGTGCAGTGGATTAATTAATTTAAATTAAAGATGTAATAAATAAATTAATAGATGATAAGTGTGCTTATTTCATATAACATACAATAATATCTTTAATGCAGATTTGAAAATATGGTTTATATACATTGTATTTATTTGATAATTTTATTATTACTGAACCGACATTTTTGTAATTTACTAAAATTCTTTTCCTTTAAGATATATAATAAAGTAATTTCAGTAACTGGTAAAAAAAACAACGGCATAAAAAACAACAATATTTCTTTATTCCTGCGAAGTTAGATCAATAAATTTCTGAAAGTGATAACTTGATTTTCATTAGAAGAACATTTTATTATTATATAAAAACAACAACATTTATTCTGTTAAATAAAAGACAAAAAATAGTACGAAAAAAATTGGTTTGAACTTACCTAAAGGATTATGTCTTCCCCCATCCTTTAAAGAAAAAGAAATTGAAAATTAGTTATGTTAAAATTAAAATACTTAAAAATATATTTGATTGAAATATCGATGACTCCTAATGAATCATTTTAAATTTGTGTGTTGTAGTAATATATATATTTAATTACTTAGTAATTCAAAGAATTAGATAAAAAATTATCTTAAAATTCTATCTATAAGTTTTATTATTTGCATTTTCTAACGATTCTAAAATGCATGTCTTGTAAGTTTACCGATATTATTATTTTTAATCATGCTCGCAAATTAAAAGAAATATTGTTCCAAGTAAATCTCTATATATTAAATGCGAAAGCCAGCACCACTCACTCATCCACTGACACAGCACTAATTCTTCTACTTATCATGTACCCAGGAAGATGAAATTTGACAAGGTTGTTCTTTATACCTTAAATGAGCCCTCTAGTTTCAAAACCAGATAGATCCATTTTCATAAATTTTACAGGAGACACGAAAAACGATTGATATCCGCGTGTTTTTAGATTTAAACGCATACATTTGAATGAATTTTTAGGCTGGATTCAAACACTTTTGGTCAATACCCGATTCGCATGGTGATGTAGTGCATCAAAAACGTAAAAAATATATTATTAAAATGGTTTTGCGAAAATGTTAATCCATCTGGGTTTCAAACTAGAGGACTGAAATAGGTGCTATTCCCTTCTAAACCGAAGTAAACGTTCTGCACATGGAATTAAAACAACGTTCATACCCCTACTTTCCAAGAAGATGCAATTTGACAGAGTTTTTTTTTGTCGTACCTTAAAAAGAAAAAGTAAGCTATTTATGCACTATAGCTGGAATATCCGTTCCCCGTTCGGCATTAACATAAATTCACTTATCATTAATTATAATATTTTTCATTACCCAGAAAGATGAAATTTGCCAGAGTTGTCCTTCAATCTAACAATTGAAGAGGAAAGTGGAAGAATGGGTTAAGTGACAACAATTCCTTTCCGAGATAAACAGCTTTTTCAATGACAAGAATCTTGAAGAAAAAGGTCACTTTCCGTTGAGCACCACTATTTGTCACCAAGGAAAAAATTAGCGCGATACTTTATTTAAAAAAAAATATATTATATTTTCATTTCTTACCTTTTAAATGAAAAAATAATTCTACTACTATAAACCTACAAACAATTTTGAGTTTCATGCAAAAAAGGGGAAACCAACGTTTAAACTTCGTGAAAGAAAGAACACAATCGATAAACTTTAAATTACCCCCAATGCCTTTAAAATAAAAATAGAACGACAAATAATCATAATTTGTTTTTATTGCAAATGTCGATATCTATACCATTGATATTAGTTTTCGATATCCATCTACAGTGCAATACATAGATAACATGAAGTTTAACCCAATGTTTGGGCGTTCATTTAGATGAACAGAAAAAAATAAAACTTTGCTATTTTGGTAACTTAAATTGCGACAATTGAATTCAAAGGATTAATAAAATAAGTTGATACCCCCCCCCCCACAAGAGTTGTCATACTTTTAAATGGTTTTATATCAAGAACAAGGTAACGAAAGAAAAGCGTTTTTTTTTTTATGTTCAAGAACACACAGTTCTCGTTCAGTTTCAAGAACAGGGAGCAAAATAACAGGTCATATTGGCCCCCTTCACTGTTAAAAATAGGTACTCAAAAATAAGTAAAATATACTCATTTTTGAGTATTTCAATTTTGAAAAAGACATGTACTCAAACATAAGTACAACGGATAAAAATGAACAAAAAGAGCAGTTACTTGACTACGTAGGCTGCCTTCATAAATCACATTCAATAAACGTCTACAATTACAACCGACTTATCGGGAACCGAACACACATTCTCAGGCACCACAGTGCAGTGCCTCTCCGTTGTGCTACCAGGACGACGTGAAGAAGTTATAAACAGAAGAAATGATAAAAAGGTCAGCCAAAAGAATGGGAAGTAAGGTAATTGAGTTGCAATAACTCAGTTGCCATTTAAGCAATCGACATCCAATAATGTGGAAAAACATCTTCTGAACACCTATTTTAATTTTGTCAGGTCGCTTTGTTAGGATGGCTTGAGCAGAAGCTGATATTAGCAATATTAAATCACACTGCTCATTTTTAAGATAGTACGGTTAGTTAAATTAGAGTACGTCATCGCTCATTTACAACGCAATTGTGATCAAAGAAAAATAAGTAGATTCAGGTACTCATTTTTAAGTACAATTTTGTTACAGTGTTCGTCTGCAAAAGGTTAAAAATAAAGTTCAAAAGGTCCCAGCCCCAATTTAGCATCTCTATTCACGCATTTCCGACTCAATCCAACCACGCCATCTTGAAAAAAAAAGAACTTTCTCTATAAGGTCATGTTTCACTTTTAGAGGCGGTCACCCATACTGTTACTAAATAAAAAATAAATAAAGAATCGACCATTCTTAACCTCGCATCCGCCTTTCAACAAAGATCGCCAGAAAGGTGGAGAACCGATTCGCTGGTCTTCGGCACGCTGCCGAGATGCAAAAGACTTTTGGTTCGTTTCATGGACCCGTGATCCCGGTGAAAGACAGGACCAAGGCTGAACGGGTCCGGGGACAATGTGACCACCCAACAGTGGATGAAAGAGACAAGGTAAAATAATTGTTGCAATGTCTCGGGATTTTGTGGAAGAATGTCTCTGGAAGTTTCGGTAAGACCTTGTGGAATATCTAATGTGTCACAATCCTATTATGAAAAAGCTAATTAAAGTTCTGTTTTTTTAATATAGAAATTCTTAATTTAATCCTGTTGCGAAGTGGGCGATTTTATCTTTTATGTTGGGTCATACAAATCATTTTGAAAAATCGTTGTAATCAGAGAGTAATTTGCTAGTTTTAAAATTGTATTTATATTTATGTTGTTTGTTCTGTTGTTTATTATAAAGAGTTCTGATGTTGTGATATTAACTATAGCGGAAAATAGACCTTGAAATATAAACAGGACAAATATTTTAAAAGCTATTTATAGATAGTATGATTCATGTATTAAATCCGGTTAAGTTCTTTTGTTATTATAGTATTAAATGCAGAAATGCAGAATATAAATTTACACTTGGTATTAAAATTTAAAAACTAATTGTTATTCTTTTTAAAACTCATACTCACAACACTTCTTTCACATTTTTGTAAAAAAAATTCGGTACAGATCGCAATGTACTGTAAGGTTTCGTTCGTGAACACTTTTGGGCCTCACGTGCTACAAAGTTCAGGGGGGAGGGGAGAGAGGATAAGTGGACAACCTGGTTGATGCGGCCCATCTTCCTCTACTGGATGTTACCAAAGGCTGATTCCTCGTTGAGTTATAGGGTGGAAACGCATATTGCAGCAAAGAGCGACACTCTCCTCCACTCGGTACAAAGATCGGAGGGGGTTTGGGTTAACCATCGGCCTGATCGATGCGTCCAACATTCCACTACACTATGGTATGTCATTTCCCCATAGGCTTATTCTATGATTTACGTGGCCGGAAGCGAATACTGCACCTAAGGGTAACATTTCCCCCACACGGTACAAAGGTCAGAAGAGGGAATGTGGTAATAAACATCCTGGTTGGCGTGTCCCACTTTCCTCTACAATATGGTATGTTATTTATTCACGTAGGTTGATTCCACGCTCAATTATATGGACGAAAGCAACACTGCGTCCAAGGGAGACATTTACCACCACGTGGTACAAAGGTCAGAGAGCTGAATAGGGTAATATTCGGCCAAGTCAATGCGGGCCCACCTTCTTCTGCACGATGGTATATAATGTACATCTTATAGGATTACTCCACGTGGAGTTATGAGGCAGAATCGTATACTGAAATTGGTCGAAACTTCTCTCCCACATAGCATAAAGCTCAGAAGGCGGAATGAGTTAACAATCAGCCTGTTCAAAAAGTCTCACCTTCCTTTACACGACGGTATGTCATTTATCTCCATAGGCTTGTTCCACGCGGAGTTATACGGATTTTGCAAATATCCTTTTTTACTATTCAACTTCCTACAAGAATATACCCGTACCGAAAGATGTTTTCGCGTCAAAAAAATTATTTGAAGGATATTTCACATTTCAATACCACTCAGAAATTCAGCAGAGATCCACCACAATACAGAAAGGCGTGTGCGTTCTTGAACAAAATATCCTTCCATTCTTTAATTGCCAGCATTGGGCATTCTCTCCAGATGTCCAGATGCGTTCGAACAGGTGATAAGATCTCTCGATTCATGGGCAAAAGCGAAACTAACGGATCTTCAAGAAAGATCTTTATCGGTGTGTTGAGATGCAGGAGAAGATATTGCAGGAAGAGGAGGCACTTTGTATAATCGTACTGCGATCATTTCCTTATCGTTTATCTTGTCTGCGTAGGAGGGTCGGGTGCGCAGATTGATGCGCTTCAAAGACGATTGTGCTTGAGCTATCTAGGGTAGGGGATGGTCCACAACGGTAATTTTTTACACTGTTAAAAATAGGTGCTTAAAAATAAGTAAAAGGTACTGATTTTTTATTATATTCGATTCTTATTATACTTCCAATACATAAGTTTCATTTTTGAAAAAGACATGTACTCAAAAATGAATAAAAAGAGCAGTTGCTTGCTAACACAGGCTGCCTTCATGAATCACTTTCAATAAATGTCAACAATTTCAACCAGGACTTATACGGAATCGAACCCAATCCGTCTACCTGATGTTGTCCGCACCGAAATCGAGGGCCATTATCCGTAGTACTACGAGAGGTACGTGAAGAAGTTATAAACAGAAGTAGTGTTAAAAAGGTGTGGCAAAAGAATGGGAAGTAAGATAATTGAGTAGTCATAACTCAGTTTCCAGTTAAGCAATCGACATCCAATAATGTGGAAAACCGTCTTTTGAACAAATATTTTAAGTTTGCCAGGTCGCTTTGTTAAGATGGCTTGAATAGAAGCTGAGATTAGTAATAATAAACCATACTGCTTATTTTTTTGAAAGTACGATTACTTAAATTTGAGAACGTCATCGCTCATTTACGATACAACTGTACTCGAAGAAAAACAAGTGCGTAAATGTACTCATTTTTAGGCACATTTTTTTTTACAGTGTACAGTTATATTTTTTAAGAATGATACCTATTCGGGGTTTGACGGAAATAAAAAATATTTTCCTATTTTTATTTTTAATAAAAAAAATTTAACCGTTTAACTGACTATCCCGAGATAACTCGTGTTGTTGTGTATTACAAGTACATATTATTATCAGTTAACTGTTAAGGAAAGCGGTTAATAAGTGTAACCGCTCTTTGTTATTTTGTCATGATACGTTTTTAAAATCATGAGATATCAGGATAAAAACACTTTTTAAACATTTATAATACTTTTATAAGAATTCAAAGTTGAAAGTTTGAACTAACACTGTAAAATGAAGGTACTTCAAAATGAGTACCTAAGCATATTCGCTTTTCTTTGAGTACAATTGCATCGTAAATGAGCGATTACGTACTCAAATTTAAGTAATCTTACTTTCTCAGAAATGACCACTGTAATTTAATAGTGCTAATATTAGCTTTTGTTCAAGCTATCTTAACAAAGCGACATGACAAAATTATAATAGTTTTTCAGAAGATGGTTTTTTCACACTATTTGATATCGATTGCTTAAATGTAAACTGAATTATCACAACTCAATTATCTTACTTCCCCTTCTTTTGGCACACCTTTTTAAAATTTCCCCTGTTTATAACTTCTTCAAGCCTCAATGGTAGCTTAACGGATAAGGCTCTGGACTACAGTGCCTGAGGATCTGGGTTCGATTCTCGGTAAGTCTTGGTTTTAATTGTCGATATTTTTTGAAAGTGATTTATGAAGGCAGCCTATGTAGGTTAGCATCTGCTCTTTTTATTCATTGTATTCCTTTTTGAATACATGTCATTTTCAAAATTTTATGTATTCGGAGCCATGATAAGCATGGAATGTACTCAAAAATTACATTTTACTTAATGTTGACTACTTATTTGTAACAATGTAAGCTATTTTAACTAGTAGTTCAGGGAACCATAGACCTCACGACAAAAAAAAATATTTTTAAAAAAAATTATGCGTTCCTTCGTGCATTTTTATTCGTTCGTGCCAAATTTAAAGAATACCGAACTACGCGTTTTATCGTAACTGCGTAATAAACAAATTTACAAACAGACAAAATGCTGAAAGATCGAGATAAAACAAACACCTCCCTAACGCTCGATCAATTGTGAAATAATCAGTTTTTTAGACTACTAAGAATTCTACTTAAAAAAAATACAGATCCAACGATCGTAAACGTTTCCCTTTAACCCAACTGAAAAAAACAACCTATATAATATATAGGCTGGCAATAATTAAATATAATTAAATTCGGTATATGAACAATATGAGTGCAATTTCCCTCACACTTATCCAACCGTTAAATGTAATTAAGTAACACATTATAGGTTGAACAACACTAAATGGGGAATCCTCTTTTTCGCATGGTTAAGCTACTAAAATGCAATTAGATGTTGACACAACTGGGTCGGATCCCTCAGTGGAATGCGTGCTGTTGTATTTGACCAAGCACTAACTTTCAGACTGAAATGTGTACTAATTATCCCGAATAAACAACTCGTATATTGCACAAAAAATGGCAATGTTTCTATTTGGGGAAGCGGTGAAGAAAACGTTTAGTTTATTGTGGGTTAGTTAATTATTTTATTAGATGCGAGGCCCGTCGAGCGTGACTTGTGTGTTAAAATGAATCGGACTTGTTTGAAAATTTATATTTATTTTTAATTTTTAGGAAGATTATTTTTTGTGAGTATTGATTTTCGTATTCCGGACTCTTTAAAAAATTAAAGATATTTGCATCAAATGAGGAGCTGCGGTTGAACCCAACAGTGGGAGTTAAAAAAAATTAGGGGGGGGGGGGCTTCTTGGCCCTTTCTACACTGACGGGATATACGCGTGCGTGCGTACCCATTTTTCAAAGTATGTATCGTCACCGTAGGGAATGGAAAATAGCAATCGTCTAGGATTTCCTCACATTTAAAAATAGGTAATCAAAAATAAGTAAAATGTACTAATTTTTTTAAATATATTCGATGCTTATCATAGCTCCGAATACATAAGTTTCAATTTTGAAAAAGACATGTACTCAAAAATAAGTACAATGGGTAAAAATGAATAAAAAGAGCTGATGCTAGCCTGCATAGGCTGCCTTCATAAATCACTTTACCGGGAATCGAACTCAGATCCTCAGGCTCCGCATTCTACAGCCTTATCTGTTAAAATACCAGGGTGACTTGAAGAAGTTATTAACAAAATAGATGTTAAAATGTGTGTCAAAAGAATGGGAAGTAAGATAATTGAGTTGTAATAACTTAATTTCCCTTTAAGCAATCGACATCGAAATCATCTTCTGAACAACTATTTTAAGTGTGTCAGGTCGCTTTGTGAAGATGGCTTGAACAGAAGCTGAGATTAGCAATATTAAAGCACACTGCTCATTTTTGAGGAAGTACGGTTACATAAATTTGATGAAATCGTCGCTCATTTACGATGCAATTGTACTCAAAGAAAAATAAGTAGGTTCAGGTACTCCTTTTTAAATACACATTTTTATACAGTGTGGTAATTAAAATAATTGTTTTCTTCTTTCTATTACAAATATATAAACAATAGTTCGAAGATTAAAATAAACTCTTAATGGAACATGGCGCCATTTAAACTTTTATTTTTAAACTTTTTGAATAAATTTTTTAATGTATGTTATTTAAATATATATAAGAGAACAATTTTTCCCACAAAAATTCATTCCATACTTGTCGTATTTTTTTTTTAATTTAAATTTTTAAAAATTTTGTTAGCTTTTTTTTTTTAAACCCAAGGCTTTTTTAAATATTTATATTTTATCACCAACATTTTTTCTCAGACCTTTTAAACTACATTACATATGAATTGACATTAAAATTTTGTATACTTAAAATATTTGTATTTTTTTTAATATAATTATTCATAATAACACGAAATTTTTCCTTAAAGCTCAAATTTTTTACTACTACTCATAGAGTTAATTCGCATGTCAATTTATAATATACACATATTTTTATAATATGCTTAAAAGAATTACACATTTCTCCATTAATAATAAAAAACATCCTTAGCGTTTTAAAAAATTAATATAAACAAAAAACAATCACTGAGAAAAAAAGTTTTTAAGTTTCCGTAAATTGAAGGACCGAATAAATCACCTAACATAAAATCTCAAACGACTCATTTAAAAAACATAGATACAGCTCTATAATTTTATAAATACATATAGAAGATTCCAAACTATAATTTTAGCAGAAAATTTTAATTTTACGAATGATTTGAAGAAATTGAATTATTTAATATTAATTTTAAACTTATTACAAATTTTTGAAGTTGATGCCAATTTACAAAAAACATACCTAAATTTTGGCGCCGATTTCTAAAAGTTGTAATAAGTATAAAATTGATATTAAATAATTAAATTTCTTCAACTTGTTTGTAAAATTAAAAATTATTTTTTTACTTTTTAGCTTTTTTTTCTTAAAGTCGATTTTTCTTTTTTTAAAAGATTATTTTTTTTATGATAGAGTAATAGTTAAATGAAATAGTTACACAGAAGTGGTGGTTAATTCGTCAGGAGTAGGTAGTTTTAAAAGATAAATAGATCGGCAAATTGGTATTGTTAAAATGCGTTAAACGAGTTCAATCTTGCCTTGCCTTATTTAACGGAACCAACCTTGGTATTAGAGCCTGTATTTGGTCCTCATTATTTGTATTATTTTTCTTTTCGGTAAAGAAACAACAATATTTCATTACGTTTCTGCTTCAATCTGTATGTAGGATTTGAACTTCGTTCATAACTTCCTTCAAAACAATAAAATATTTTTATTATAATATTCTTAATAACTACAGAAAGGTTTATAAGGAAATGTTAACTAAGACATTTATATTATAATTTTTATTAATTTTATTATTTGTTCAAGAGTAGAAGTAATATTTTTTTAATGGAGTTTTTCCCCATTCTAACAAAGCGAATAACTGATATTTTTTTTCTAATTTTAGTGTTTTGAAAGGATTATAGTTAGGAATGAAATATATTTTAGTTTTCTCAGTAAAAAATTAGTAAACAAAATCTAACTATCTTAATTTTTTCGTATCTATGTTCATGATAATAAATACCAAAAAAAAAAAAAATTTAGGCAACAAAAATATATCTATTCTTTATATTGTATAGTTTATTGTTAATAATTCTTGTTTTGTAATTTTTTATTTCTTTCATTATACTTTCATGTTAAAGGTCAATGCAACAAAAGCTATAAACTTTTCTTTATTAGTAATGTTGACCTTGAAAATCATTTTGTACATAATAGTTATGAAAAGATTATATAATATGAACGACTTGGAACAAAGAGCATAATCCTTTTAATATATAAGGACACACTGCATCTTTTATGATGAATAAAAAATAAAGTTTTAATTCAAAATGCTTCTAGCTCACTGATCGGCGGTCCCTGAATTTATCCGCCATGGCAGCACTAGTTGTTCCAGAAATACACATCCTTTTTAAATTAATATGGGCATGGGAAATATAAATCAATAATATGGGCACAGCAATTCAAAAAGAATCAATTAAAAATCAATTAATTTAATAAATAATAATTTATAAACGATGATTTATAAATAATAAATTATAAATGATGATTTATAAATAATAAATTATAAATGATGATTTATAAATAATAAATCACAGATGATGATTTATAAATAATAAATTATAAATGATGATTTATAAATATTACATTATAAATAATAATGTATAAATAATTAAAACAATTATAAATATTAATTATTTATTTATAAATATTAATTTATCCATAATAATTTGTACATGTTAATTTATAAATACTAATTTATCCATAATAATTTATCCATAATAATTTATCCATAATAATTTATACATATTAATTTATAAATAATAATTTATAAAAAATACTTTATAAAAAAATACTTTATAAATAATAATTTATAAATAATAATTTATAAATAATAATTTATAAATAACAATTTATAAATAATAATTAATAAATAACAATTTATAAATAATAATTAATAATTTATAAATAACAATTTATTAATAATAATTAAAAATTTATAAATAATAATTAAAAATTTATAAATAATAATTAAAAATTTATAAATAATAACTAAAAATTTATAAATAATAATTAAAAATTTATAAATAATAATTAAAAATTTATAAATAATAATTAAAAATTTATAAATAATAATTAAAAATTTATAAATAATAATTAAAAATTTATAAATAATAATTAAAAATTTATAAATAATAATTAAAAATTTATAAATAATAATTAAAAATTTATAAATAATAATTAAAAATTTATAAATAATAATTAAAAATTTATAAATAACAATTTATAAATAATAATTAATTATTTACAAATAATAATTTATAAATAATCATTACTAATTTATAAATAATCATTACTAATTTATAAATAATCATTAATAATTTATAAAAAAATCATTAATAATTCATAAATAATAATTAATAATTTTAAAAAAAAATCATTTTATACTCTCTCTACGAGAAAACAACTTTACAATTTTGATGATTTGCTGGCTGCTCTGCGGACGGCTCTATTACTTCTGTAATTCATCATAATAACGTCAATAAACGAAGACGTAATACGTCGATGCCTTAGTACACAGAAGTATTAGGTGCATTTTTTGTGAATTGGTGGTTAAAAGCCCATTGGAATTCCATAAATTGTAATCTATGTAGTAACTAATTGTGGAATTTGTAAATGGTATTTTTTATTTGCAAAAACCGTAGATATTGATGATTTTTCTTAGTTTATAATGGCACTACAAACTTTCAAACGTTTCACCCGAAAAACTAGTTGATTATCACTTATCACATATGGGTACTAGTAATATTCGTACAGGAAAGGGGTCAATGAGTACAGGGATAACGGCTAATGAATATTTTTAACGAATATTTTAATGAATAATTTTGGCGCAACTGTACCCCATGTACACATAATAGGCAATAGGAAAGCCTCATTATTAATTTTTATTTTTTAATGTTTTAAACCAGCATGCTAACAACAATATACCGGACTTCTTAAATTGTCTACAAAATTAAACTTCCGTCTAAAGTAGACGTTTTTTCGGTACGTAAATATAAAATAAACTATATGTCCTCTATAAAATGTACCAATATTAGATAAGTAATAAAATGTTTAGCACAACATTTCTCTAGTAATCTACAGTAAACCTTTTTTAACTGTAACTGGAAGTCCTTCTTAGTTCTGTGTCCCAAGCGGCCGCTTGGACTTAGGCCACCCCTGCTTAAGCATTTATTAAAAAAATATTTCCAAAAGTATAGTAAGACACTTACTGGATACTGCATTCTCCTGGTTTCACTCCGTTCGATTTCAGATCCTCCAAGAATGATGAGTCCCCCCGTTGAGTTTCCGCGATGGGAAGATTCCAGGTTGACAACTCCATTCACGATTTGGCACAGCACAATGGGCAACGTTATCCACAACAGCATCTCCACAGGGCCACTCTACTAGAGTGTCGTTCTTCTCTTTAGAGGTATTTATCACACAGAAAACTATTTTCTGATTGGAAACGGTTAAAAAGTTTTCTAGTAACAAGGCACTTTGTACACTTATCTCCTGTTCAGATTGCAGAACAAAACTTTACTGTCTGGTGACAAAACTAGTGCGTAAATTCAATTCAATACCAAATATGTCTTCAAAATAATGCTGGAGTTTATAAATGTCGAAGTTGTGAATAATGACCACAGTAATAATATTTGAATTTAAAGAGCGTCTTTTGAAATTTCAATGAATCTTAGAAAATTCCTCAACCACTTTCATGCAACATCAAACTGATAAAATGTCTCTTGTTTAAGATGAAATTCTCGGCACAATCAGCAAATGTCTACAAATATCTTTCAAAAGCGACACACATTTCCAGCGAGCTCCAAATTCTATCTGCAAATCCCACAGAAATTCAATCCCAAAATCCTTGGAGCAAGCAAGCACAATCTACGCAACTCCCAGAGATCTCATATCCAAGGCATGCATTCGGTCAGTTTCTCGTTGCTGGACGTTCACAAGGTGGAATGAAGGCATCTGCTAACGAGGAAAGTTCCATTCCGCACAAGTGCGTGACGATGCCAAAAAGAGGATGTGGGGCGCTCGAAAGAAAAGAAAACTCGCCAAGGTGAGGCGGGCTAGCGTCTTGAAGAGAATCCCATTCTTTTGGAAGTCCCGCCGTTTCCGCCGACCGACGAACCGTGACAGGCGTTTTCTTGTAGCGATCCCCCCTCCTCCCACTTTGTCAATTAATCCGTTTTTCAGTGAGAACTCCGCCCCTGAGTATTGCACTTCGAGACTCTGCCTTGTGTCAATGTGTGCACTTTTGCAATGGGTCCTGTTCCCGTTTGCCAGAGAATCTGAAATTTACCGAAGCATTGTAACGTCAGTATTCCACATGTAAAAACCACATTGTCACTGAAGCACAGAGTTCTAACTTTAAGCACAGAGTTCTAACTTTAAGCACAGAGTTATAACTTTAAGCACAGAGTTCTAACTTTAAGCACAGAGTTCTAACTTTAAGCACAGAGTTCTAATTTTAAGCGCAAAATTCTAACTTTAAGCACAAAGTTCTAACTTTAAGCACAAAGTTCTAACTTTAAGCAGAGTTCTAACTTTAAGCACAAATTGTTGAGCGACGGCAGGGACAGACTTACAAGCTTAGGGACCCAGGGCAAAGGAATGTTAGTAGACTCTCACGTACCTTTAAATAAAACTGGTAAATTTATGTATCAGCACACAATACAAAATAACATAAGCAATCAGCTTTAATGCAAATGTAAATACTGTTAAAAACTTATGTATATTTTTTAACTACTAAATTTTTTTTTATGAGGATTCGAATTACCGTTCGGTTTTAGTACTTCGACATATAGTTTCTTCTTACGTTTCTGGTTCTGTTCTTTCTTCCCTCTTAAGCTTTTTTTTCTTTTAGTTGATCCAGATTCGAATGTTCTACCTTTTTCATAGCAAATTCGTAATGATTACAATATCAGAAAATTTGGAATAGAAAAAAGTATCCGTAAACGACAAATCTAAGTAAACGCGGTTTGTTTATGGTTTTGGTCATGAACTGAATTTTACAAGTGATCCAAAGGGCATTCCTTTGACAAATGCGAATCGAAAAATGACATACATCATAAACGTGCAGAA
Source organism: Troglohyphantes excavatus (assembly GCA_963932185.1). NCBI lineage: Eukaryota > Metazoa > Arthropoda > Arachnida > Araneae > Linyphiidae > Troglohyphantes > Troglohyphantes excavatus. The sequence continues at coordinate 14,103,719 of OZ010668.1, forward strand.
AACTGGAAAGTAATTAAATTTAATTTAAATTATCTAAAAAATTCATTAGTAAATTTATTTATAATACTTCAATTTTTGTGTTAGCTTTATAAGCATTTTTGGGGCCCCCTTTAAAAAGGGGGCCCTGGGCAAGTGCCCCGAAGGCCCTGCTGCAAATCAGTCTCGAGGCAACGGTTGTTGTTTGATAGTTTTACCTACTCATAAGAAACCATTCTTTTACTGTGCTTTAACTAGGGTGAAGTGAGAAAGTGCAACCGGATTCCTTTTTTAAAAAATTTCGAACTGCTACTGTGAGATAACTATAAGGAATATAGGAATAAAACTCAGCACACACCATTTGAGGATTTTTAGCTATATAAGAACTTGCTAATAGATTTTTATTAACATCTACCCTTTATTTCCTACATTTTTTTCTTATTTTTAATTGCTTGCTGGTTACACTTACCACAGAATAACGGAGAAAGTGCAATCACGGCCTTTAAACCCCCATAGACTGCACACAAATAATAATTATTTTATACCTTGTTATACCTTGATTTGTTCTGATTCTGCCAGTTTCACTAAACATCTGCCTTCGTCATCTGACCACGATTTAAAATTACGAGGCAATGTTTCTTCGGATATACCACAACCGACGCCAATAGTCCATTTGCTGCTGTATAGTACGACCTTATTTCAATCAACCAACCAATTGGAAGCTTGTATTTTATACCGTATTATTATTTCTCAATGAAAAGTAGCTTCAATGTTGGGTAATTCCATTCTAAACTGCGACTTAGTTGGAAGAGGGAAAACATTATCATAACGTTCTTTAATCGCAGCAATAATTTTCTGGTTGGCGAGCAGAGGCATCCGCAACTCTTGCACGTAAAAAGTTTAGAACAAAGTAAGTAAAAAAGAAAGGATTGTTGTTCGATGTTTTGTTCGGCGTTTTGCTTGAAAGATTGTGGCCTTTCGACAGTACCTGATTATACGTCTGATGGAAGATGGAAAATAAGTTAGAAAAGATTTTTTTTATCAAGAAAAGTGAAATTGAATCACAGGACTGAAGTTTATTTATTTTTATCTAACTTTTGCTCTCGATTCCATCGTGGTTAAATAATAATTCAAAGTAATTATTTTTTGTATTCTGTGATTTTTGGATAAAAGTGTTCCACATTTTTATTTGACCTCTAAGCTGTCAATCAAATAAAATTTCTTTAAAATACAGCGATATCACAAATTGTTGAGCGATGGGCATTTTTTGACTGTATCACATTTAGATGTATTGGCTTATTGAAAAACTATGTTTAGCCCAAATACTTCGCTTATATTTTAAACAAGTCCCTTAGTTTTTGTAACACAAGCAAAGTAGTTGAAGTATAGTAAAAATGATAGTTTATTGTGTGTAATTGAACCACCAAACAAAGACCATTGCTTAAAAATTTTGAACACCCTGTACATTCTGTGATTTTTGCGTTTATAAACATAAAATTTTAAAAATTATATTCCACACTGTAAAATAAATGCTTTTTATGCAGAATTTCCCCAAAACATTCAAAGTTCTTGTTTATATTTTCTGTTGTGCTAATCCGGTTTCCCTCTTCAGTCTGTCTGAGATTATGTTAGGCAAGTCTCCCATTCCCAAAAAGTGGTCCAGTGTAGTAGTAGTGAACCAGTCTACGGAGATAAATTACTTACCATCGTGTAGAAGAAAGTGAAGACGCGTCAATCAAGTCTATTCTTAATCCATTACCCCTTTTGACCTTTGTACGGTGGGGGGGGGGGGGGGGGAGCAGTGTCGTTACTATGGGCTGAAAGAAGGTGGGATGCGTTGCCCAGGTTGGCAATTACAGTACTCCTCCCTTTCACCGTTGTACCGCGTGGTGGGGAATGGGTCAAATTACGGCCAAAGAAGCAGCAGGCCGAGCAGGCGCACGTACAAAATATTCACGAATCAAACATCAAAGTACAGTGGGGACCGTGCCGGTCCCGTTTTTATTTATCATATTTCTTAAATTCCATAATAAAGTTGGTTAAAAAATTTGTCAGATCCTTTTCGATCGGTTATTTTAACCCTTTGCACTTCGTGGGCGCCTCTCAGGCGCCAACATAACGTCCAGTCACAGTTCTTTAAAATAAACGAGAACAGCAGGATATTGTGTTTAGAACAGTGGTCGGCAAACCGCGGCTCGCGAGCCACATGCGGCTCTTTGCCTCTTGAGTGTGGCTATTTTACAAAATGCCACACGCGATTGAAACTTCGTGGCCCAAAATTAAAAGCAATAACATTCAAACTTGGCTTACCCAAACTTTCCAAGGAATGCAAGGCCACTGTTCACATTAGTGTTTGTCAGTCATTATTATAATTTAATTTTATGGACACCTTACAATTTAATTTTATCAATAAATAATATCGTTATTGTATGATATCAAGTTTTATTCAACGTACCTATAGTTTAACTAAGACTTAAAACTTTAAAGTAAAGTTTATTAAGTTAATTTTATGGAGCGAAAGAAGATGTAGGGTCGAGGATTGAAAAAGGTATATTGAGATGGCTTGAACATAAAGGATGAATGAAAGGAGATGGACGAAATACAAGACGAGTGTGGATGGGCGAGTTGGAAAGGTGCCGACCTCAGCAAACGCACCTGAATCAGATTGAGGGCGTTTTTAGCAAAGGCCAGCTTAGGAGTACCCTAATTAAGTTAATAATAAGGTACCTACGTATATAGTTTAAGTTAAAAAAATTTGGCTCTCAAAAGAAATTCCAATCGTTGTATTGTTGATATTTGGCTCTGTTGACTAATGAGTTTGCCGACCACTGGTTTAGAACATCAATCTTTATTGCAACTTGTACACTTGCAAATACAAAACAGATTAGGATTTTTTTCCCTTTATAAGTATAAAAAATATCTGTGGAAAAGAACGTAAAGAGGAATAACTGTTCCATAGAAAGAACACAAATCGCAAAGTGTTCGTGGATGCAAAGGTTTAAATTTGCGATTCCAAACGAGAAATATTAAATTTGTTTAGTAATTGGGTTGGTTTGGTTTGGTTAAATAACGTCGCACTAGAGCTGAACTGTGGACTATTGGCGACGGTTCGGGGCCTATCGCGAAGGAAAGACCCGGGAACGATGCCTCGTATTTTTAAACCATGGTCAGATGACGAGGACAACACCTGAGCTGGCACCCAACGCCTTTAATAGACGTCGGGTTGGTTTTGTTTTGTTAAATAACGTCGCACTAGAGCTGCACAGTGGGCTGTTGGCGACGGTTCTGGGTCAATCTCGAAGGAAAGACCCGGGAACACATACACATTCACACACACATTCATACATGCACCTCGTTATTTTAGAACCATGGTCAGATGACGAGGAAACACCTGAACTGGCACCCAACGCCTTCAATAGACGTCGGGACTTTGGACCCCGATCAGATTTATCGTGCACCAGTCCCGTATACACGCCAATATAATTTGTTGGATATTCTGGACGACTTTCTAGTATTTTTGTAGCGAAGTTGGCAACCCTCCGATCGCAAATAGACTTCGGGACTTTGGGACCCCGATCAGATTTATCGTGCACCAGTCCCATATACACGCCGTTAATTTTTGTGGATGTTCGGGATGACATTCTATTATTTTGGTAGCGAAGTTGGCAACCCTCCGATTGCAATATCACTACTTTTTACTATTCTTTAGTCTAGTCCGCGCAAAGGCTCGAACCGGGGACCCCTTGGATTCCCAGCTGACGCCCCAATCCACTTGGCCACTTTAGTAATTGGGAAACCATACATTTTTATTTGAATATGCCTTATACCCTCTAATATACTAACTGATACGAGCTCTGTGGTTCTCGCACACAACTTATTATTCGTTGCATGGCATTATATGACGTCATCTCTAGCAACTGTTAAGTTTGTCTCTGTTTTTTTCTCGCCATTCCTATTCGTGGAAAGTTGTGCGTGATGCTGTGTTCTCGTGATCGGTGTGTTACAAGTGGCGGAAATGGCGCCAGCAAAAGAGAATGAATACATTTCCTTCTCTGTGTTCTTTGGCTTTTATTTTCTGTCATCAAATTGAAGCGAGTGAAAGGATTTATCTCGGGAGATTAGCGTCTTTAACACGCAAAGATACAAGGAAACTTTTTACACGTTTAAAGAAGAAGTATTTCATTTACCTACTGGGATGTTAGAGTTAATGGAATATTAAAGATTAGCAAATAACTGTGCTTCGAGAGCCTGATTGACCATTGGTAAAGTATCCGGCCCGTAAGCGGAAGATTGCGAGTATGTACGAGTTGGTTAATTTGATTTATACGTTTTCCGGTTTCCCATTTCTGCCCTCGTATTGAGACTTATCAATAGGGTCTTAAAGTTGTGTGAACGTGATCTTATTGATAGGTGAAAATATGGAACGTATGTCGAACCTAAAATTCTCGGTAGGTTCGACATACGTTCCATATTTTCACCTATCAATAAGATCACGTTCACACAACTTAAAGACCCTATTGACGATCTTAATAACTGGGGCATATACAGTATTTCATGTCAATGTGGCATGTCATATATTGGTCAAACAAGGAGAGCATTAAGATTTCGTATCAAGGAGCACCAAGCACATACTGTTAAACAAGAAATAAAGAAGTCCTCCATTGCCAAGCACTCTTGGGAACATGGTCATATATTTAATTTTTCTAACTCACATTTAATTTGCAAACCTAAATCTCCATTTGAACTTGACTTCCTGGAGGCGTTTCATATTTTTAGTAATATTGATTCGGTTGTCAATGAAACGTTTGCGGTCCCAATGTTTCCCGCTTGTTGGCACACAATAGTTAACTCCAACCGTTTGTAATAGTTTTTAGTTAGTTTTTTAGTCTTTGGCAACATTTTAGATTTCTTTGGGTTTATTTATATTTCATTACACACAGACTTTACATTTTCCGCTGATGAAGGGTGATGTATCTCCCGAAACATGTCCGGATTATTACGGACTTTTATTGCGTATTTTAACGTTGCATTTGTATTTTAATATTCTTAACGCAATGCTCTATAAGACGAGTTTTTATCTTATGAATGTGTATGTGTTCCCGGGTCTTTCCTTCGAGATTGACCCCGAACCGTCGCCAATAGCCCACTGTGCAGCTCTAGTGCGACGTTAATTAACAAAACAAAACCAAACCATCCCGAACATCCAACAAATAAGATCAACAATGTCAGATGACGAGGAAACACCTGAGCTGGCACTCCACGTCTTCCGTAGTCGTCGGGACTTTGGACCCCGATCAGATTTATCGTGCACACACCAGTCCCGTATACACGCCGGTATAATATGTTCGATGTTCGGTACTACTTTCTAGTATTTTTGTAGCGAAGCTGGCAACCCTCCGATCACAAGATCACTACTTTTTTACTTTTCTTTTTCAAGTCCATCGTGCGGGCTCAAACCAGCAATCCTCTTATTACTAGCTGAACGCCTTTATCCACTGGGTTACCGAGGGTCCTCTATAAGTTGGACTTGACAACTTGTAGCGAGCTCGTGATCGGAGGGTTGCCAGATTTCGTATTTTGACGTCAAATAAATCAATTTATAGCTCCTTTACAATTTTTATTGGGTAAATCCCGATAAATCTGATCCGGGTCCAAAGTCCCGACGTCTATTGAAGGCGTTTGGTGTCTGTTCAGGTGTTTCCTCGTCATCTGACCATGGTTCTAAAATAACGAGGTACATGTATGAATGTGTGTGTGAATGTGTATGTGTTCCCGGGTCTTTCCTTCGAGATTGACCCCGAACCGTCGCCAATAGTCCACTGTGCAGCTCTAGTGCGACGTTTATTAACAAAACCAAACCAACCGCAAACCAGGTATAAATCCAAAACAGGCATTCTTCAAGAGTATGTACACGTTTTTTTTTTTTTTTTCAGAATTGAAAAGTGATTTTTTGACTGGGTGACTTTTGATTGGGATATGAGAAAAAAAATCTAAGAAAAAAATGCTTGACGGCCATTATTAATCCGCCATTTTGGAATGAAGCGCACATGAAAAATTAGGGGACTTTTCAGGATTCGTTCTACACCTATCTAGGTGCTATTCCTGACAATTTCAGCTAATTATGAATTTGTGGTATATCAACTTTGTTTTAGGTGTAAATTTACTAGATTATATATCCCAATAAAATGAAAGAAGCCTAAATATAGCGGTATTACAACTTTTTATTTTCCTGCAAAAGCCAGATATTTTCTGATATTCCTCGGACTGGAAATCTTTGAATTTTTATGACGAACCTATGGGAGGAGATTATTATATGACTTCTAGCAGAACTATGGTCTCTTTATCATTAAAATATCGAATTTATATAGAATATTTTAAATTAAAAATTGCCAAAATAGGTGCACACAGTATAAAGATATATCCGCATAATAAACAAAAAATGTGTGTGCCAATGAATGGGAAGGCGCAAGGTGAAATAACTCAGTTTCTTTTAAGCATATCGACAGAAAATAAGTCAAAAATATTTTTCTAAACTACTATTTTAAGTTATTTAAGTTTCATTTAAATCGGTCAGATATATGTGTTTAAGATTAAACAACTTTTTTTTTTAATTTTTTGATTTTTAATTTTTTTTTTTTTTACTTCTCAAATTTTTCTTTGAATTTAACTAGAAAAATACACAGAGGGAAAAATTCATAGTATATTCATAACTCATTTTCTAAGATATCTAATTTTCTTTATGCTGATGGTATGTCTGATATAAAATATTTTAATCTTTAAATACACTGTAACTAAACCACTAGAATTTAATCTCAAAAGCATAAAATATTTGATATAATATCCACACTATAATGGTTTATAGCATTAATTAACAATTTATCAATTATCCGAGAAGAATTTTTTTTATCAAAAATTAGCTAGTTTATATGACTATTGAAATACATAAACAAAAAAAAAAGGAATTATAAAATTACTATTATCTCTAATTTATTTACTCACATTTTTTATCAGATAAGTAAGATCTATTTTCGAACCGATTTCTCAAACTTTGATCACTCGTATTTATCAGCATATTGTTTTCTGCCACCGAATTTATCGTCTGTGTCCGCCTTCCACATACCACCCGTCGTAGAAAAATGTAATAATGTTTATAAATAATGCGTTTGTTGGTGTTGTCACGGGTATTTATAATTCTTTTCGATATTGCATCGACACGTTGGTGTATATAGTCGTGGTGGGTGAGTAAATGATTGAAATATATATTTTTTGTGTTTTTTGATAAAAATTCGTTTGGAATTTTAGCAGATGTAAGGAATGTGTGAATTTTTTTTTTAAACCCTTGCGTTGACTTTCTTTACAACAAAAAAATCAATCGTTGGTTGTTAGGTTGGATTGGTTTGGTTAATTGACGTCGCACTACAGCTGCACAGTGGGCCGTTGGCGATGGTTCGGGGCCTGTCTCGAAGAAAAGACCCGGGAACGATGCCTCGTATTTCTGAACCATTGACAAATGACGAGAAACTTCAATAGGAGCTCATTTGTATTTCCGATTGATTTCTTTGATATAGGTCAATAAAATCCCAAAAACTTCTACTCAAGTGTGAAAAGATCACGTAGTGCATATAAAACGCAACAATTAGGGGATAGAATGGAACGAACGCCATTTTGTAATAAAAGCATGAAACTTGGCTCGTTTGTTGACAATGTATAAATATATGATTTGAGAAACAGCCTATGGCGGTGAATACCTACCACTGGGTGGAAGAAGGGGATCTGCGTTGACTAGGTTGGCTATTAATCCACTCCTCCCTCTGAGGGTATGAGTCACATTTAGGACATGCAATGGCACGTTTAACTGTTGTAACTTCATTTCTAATAGACAAGTCGTGGCAAGTGAGTGTAAAAATTTAAGAGTTCTACAATTCCATTTGACCAGTTGAGAGTTTAAACCCTTTGTGTGAAAATTGCGTGGAGAGGTAAGGGGCGATTTGTAAGAGATTTCACTATGATGCCAAACTACCACTCTAGAAAACGATCGAGGCATAGGAAACTTAAGCAGATCGAAGGAGCAGTTCAAAACGAACAAAATAATACCAAGAAGCACATACTTACCTCAAGTGCGGAGAGATCTAGAGCCTACCGAAGGTTGAGAAGGTATTCATGAACTAGACAGTTCCGTGAAGGTATTCATGAACTAGGCGGAACGTGGTCGAAAATGTTAGTGCAGCCGAAATCATTTGATCCCCCCCCCCCCTATTTTCACAAACCATACATGAACGGAAATTCTTTATTATTTACTACTCAAATCAAAGTTTCCTGTCAATTTTTACGAAATGATAACATAGGAAAAAAAATAGAAAACACTTATTTTTTGAAAATTAAAGCAATACTACTTTCTTTTAAACATGCGAATCGGTCAATTTTAATATTAACTTAAATAACGAAACAACAGCATGACCATAATGGTCCTGGAAACAACAGCACACAGTAAATTTATCACGAAAACCATTTCCGTTTGGAGAGTTTTCGTCAGTTCTCGTTTCTCCCACCCATCCCCGCGATTCACGCACGAGCCAATCAGTTTATCGAATACCAAGTGCAGTCCAAACCAGAAAATTCATTTCGGCTGTACCTTTTCACAATTGCAGCATTAGCATGGGGGGAATCTCCATACTACATAGGGGTTGCCATGGCAACGATGCAGCCGATTTCGAACTTCGCTTTTTGGCTGCAGTTTTGATTGATGAAGTTTTCCCCCCTCCTGAATTCTGCATTACAACAACAGGCTTGCTATTTATCGGAGATTTTGTTTACTTACCGTAGAAATTTCATTTTCAATTCTAATCTTCATTTAAGAAAATTAGTAAAATATCTGTTTTTAGTTTCAAAATACACTAATAAATTGAGGTGCAGCCCGGCTGTTCTTGCTGTATTCCACGAGCCGCCACTGGAACTATATAGACTGTTCGTTACAGTGGGGTCTGTGCTCATGCGATTTTTTGACAAGTTTAACTATTGATATTTATTTAATTAGTATTTATCCTTTAGTATTTCATATATTTCTTCTAACGCTACTCGTATTTCAGTTACATCGGCCGCTCTCATGGTGTTGAACACAGCTCTCAGTTTGCTCATCTTATTCGAAGAACTCGTAGTTGCTTGCCTCATTCTACCCTGGATACCACTCAACAGGTAAAAATTATATAACTGAAAACGAAAAATGTTATTCTATTGATACTGTTTTTCTTCAGTAAACAAAAGTGTTTTTGAAGTGAAACTTCTGCAGCGATACCAGGTAGTGAATCTGGTATCTTTAGACAGGGAAATCAACTTTGAGTGACTTTGACAGGGAAATCAAACAAGCCACGCCACGAAAATCAAACATGAAACGTTAGTTTGCTCGGTATAAAACCTATGTCGTCCTTACCATCCTAAAGACCACGAAAATAACCAAGTTTTATTTCGTTTCAAGTTTTAACAATTAGTTAATCAATTATTGACCTGTAAAGCAATTAACGTTGTGCCTGTGCTATCCGTAAAAAGAAGAAGCGGGGGAGAAAGCCTTTGATTGGACGGGTAAGGTCACGTGATCTGGACTCCATTTATTATCTGAATTGTATCCCTATTGAGGTTGCGTGAAGATGCAAGAAATTTCGAATTAGAAATCTAAGTTAAATACACGTATTCGCTAGAATTATAAGGTGATAAGTCATACGATAATTATTGCATGGACATGCAAGTAATATTTATTACTATATTATTATTATTAATTATATAATCTTTCAAATACGCCTTTTAATCTTTAGACTTAACGATCGATGTAATTTTTTTCCAGGATAGGAGACATAGTTCACTATTTAAGAAAATGGGGTCTTCCTGTTAAATTGCCCCTGTCATTGTACATATTCTTCATCGTAGTATTTGTCTCTCTGAGTTTTATTGGTAAGACATCCTTCCTATATTTTGTATTGTAGTGTTTCACAAACTTAAAATATCGTAGACGACAACTAATCCACCAGTGGTCAATGACGTTGTATCCTTTTCAAAGCTTCGAGCATGGATCCTTTGTAGTAGAGAAGTCATGACGTCACCCCGGCTAACATCAAAGTGAAGCCAACATGTATGGCCTCAGACACGTGGTTAATGACGTCATTCCATTCATAAATTTCCACTGTTACATATTTCCCAATTCATCAGCCAATAGCGAGTATTTTTTCATTCATAATTTTGAAAAGAAGTCACGTGATATGGGCCTTTCGCTTTGAGATGTGGGCTTCACGATTATGACGTCATATCCTCTCTACTACAGACCCATTCATGCTCGAAGTTCCAGAGTCTTTCAGTATTCTTAGCAATACATGCAAATTTTGATATTCATAAAAATATTCTCTTTTACAATATTATTTTTTAATAATATTGGTTTGAGATGTCATTTTTAAGCAATCCCTTTAATTCAAATTCGAGTTTTTATTATGCTTTTGAAAATGTCCGAAACACATAAACCCTCACTCCCATTTTTTAACATTCTGCGGCCTACCTTTCTCTACAGTATGGTAGGTTATTTATTCCCAAAGGCTTATTCCTCGTGAAGTTATAGGGCGGAAGCACATACTGCGGCCAAGAGAGACACGCTCCTCTCTACGTGGTACAAATGTCAGAAGGGGTAATGGGTTAATAATCGGACTGGTCGACGCATCCTCTACACAATGGTATGTCATTTACATATAAGCTGACACCACGATTAATTATTTGATAGGACACGTATACTGCAGCTAAGGCGAAATCCCCCCCCCCCCCCCTACCCCAGGTAGCACACGTACATGGGATTCGCATGGGCCGACGTGGGACCCACATGGGATAGCTGGGCTCGTGTGGGCCCATCTGCCCACCAACAACCCATGTTGAACCCAGATGATCAATTTCGTTGAATATAACGCTTAGAGTTACTTAATGGAAGTGATTTTAGTGTTACAATACTATTTTAATAAGTTTTCACTCAAGATAAAACAGTTTAATATTCTGATTTCTTATTTATTGGTTATTTCAAAGTGAAAAGGAAATTCACATAGATTGACATGGTTCTATATGGTCCCCCCCTTATGGAAATTCATGGTCTTCCCATTAGATATCCTCGAAGAAGATTTCAATTTCAACGCGCATGCGTACTACGTCAAAGAGACTATAATTCCTGTGCTGGTTCCAACTAGCGTCTGCAGCGAGAAAATCTTACAAATCGCTTCGACTCCTACCGGAAAGCGCGCATGCGCATTACTGAGAATCTAGGACTTTGAAGTTTTTCCACTCGGAAGGCAGTATTCTGACAAAGGGGGCCGGTTACAAATCATCGCGTGTATTTAAATGACTAGAGAATGAATTTTTGTTGGTTTCATTATTTACTTACTTCATTATTATGACTCTTCATTATTTATAAATGTTTTCATATAAATGTTTTGATATATTGCTAACAAACTGGGGGTAAAAAGTAAAATTTATTTCAAATTTGGTTAATTTATTTAAATGAATTAATTTAGTTTAGAAATACATTTAGATTAATTTATAAATACTTCTTCATTAAATAATAAATTATATTAGATAACATTTATTATTAACTCTGTGACATTTTATCACTAATTAATGTTTATATCACTAATGGACTGTTAACGAAATAAGTTAAGTGTATTATTTTTTCGTAAATACTCCTCCCTCAAACTAAAAGATATTCAAATGTACTCCATAATGGTTGTAACTTATCCTGATAAGTTATAAAATAATAACAAACAAATGACTAATTTATTAAAAAAATTGAATTTTATTATTTAATCTAAAATTTCTAAAGAAAAGCACAGTATTTGTTGTATCATGTAACGATATAATGCAATTATTAAGAACCATAATACAAATTAACAAAATTCAGATAATGTTTTCATAATTTGTATGAATAAATTAATAATTATAAATTACTTCAGAAGTAATAACGATAAAAAAAATAATAATGGGTCAAAGGTTCATCACAACATATTAATTCACTGACATTTATACAACATTTCTTTGAAATATACGTATTAAAGTAGAATTAATTTATTTTAAAATATGTTTTAGCATGATATTACAGATGGATCGAGAACAGATTATGAGAAGTCTAGTTGATATGAAGGACTTTAAGTTAAAATTATGAGTTATTAGAGAAAAATCGCACACAGTGTTCCTTTCTTTCGTAAATAACGTTAAAATTTTCCTGTTGCGAGAATTTTGATGGAGAGTAGTAAAAGATGTTGTAATGTTGCATTTAAGATTTTTTATACATGAAAAATATTAGACATAATAAACGGATCACTGTTATTATAAATAAATTAAATATTTAACAAAAAATAATAAACATGAACACTTTCTGCAATATTATGTAGTCAAGACATCTAGGGACCGCAAACAGCCCTTAAGCAAAACTCTTAGCAGTAGTTCTGGGAACAATAGACCTCGGAAACAAGAAATAAAAGAAAACATATGCGGCGATTTTAATGACTTCAAGTAACATTCAGACCAAATTTAAAGAATATCGAACAACGCGTTTGGTCGTAAATGCGTAACAAACAAATTAACAGACGAAGTGCTGAAAAACAGAGTTAAAACAGGGACCTGCCTCGCTAACGCTCAGTAAAATATATTCTTTGTTTCAAAATGTATGAAATAATTATATTTTTCACAACAACCAGTTCTTTCTTTCTAAGTATCAATAACCAAGATCATTTCAATTATTTTTACACACTGTTATTCTATGGAATGTATGTTAGTAGTTTTGGAAACGATAGACCTCGCGACCAAAAAGTAAATTAATAAAATAAAAAACATGCAAGTCGATGTTAACGACTTAAAGGAACATTCCTACCACATTTAAAGGAAATATAACAACGCGTTTGGTCGTGTCTGCGTATCAAACAATTTTACAGACTAAATGCCGATAGGTCGAGTTAAAACATTTCCTCGCTAACCCTCGTTCAAAAAATTAACACTCTTTATGTCTATTTAACCAATATCGATTTTTTTAAACATCCAATTTCATTAATTTACAAATAAAATATGAAGATATGTTAGGTACATGAAAAATATATAAAGCAGCAATTTAAAAAGCTATATTTCATTAAAAAATCTGCACAAGATATTTCTAACATTACTTTCTTTTAAGTGGTATACCGTTAAAAGGAAACTATTCACATTACTGAATTTAGCTGAAAATTAGCCATTTGTGTTGTTTCACAAATATAAAATTTTAAAAATATTCAGTTTTTTTTCACATTTAAATTAAAAAATTTCACATAAAAAAAATTCAAATGTGAACAATATATTTTCGAAATTAAAAAAAAAATGCAAAAAGAAGAAGTCTGCAAAGATTCTCATATATGAGTTTTGAAATATCAAACTAATTGGTTTTCAAATGATATAGTAATTAAAAGAATGATTTCATAAAAAATTGTAAATTAACGAAATTTACTCAAAGGTCGAAAGTTTAATGTTAATCAAACAAAACATTTATCACTAAAATGTATAATGTGTGTACAGTTGAATGTTTCCTTCAAAATATAAGTTATTAAAACATTATTACTATATTTTAATAACTGTCATGCAGCGTCACGTAAATAATAATAATAATAAAAAATAAAGTTGTAAGAAAAATATAAGGAAACTTACATTTGATTACATAAAAGTAAAGGAAAATATGAACAATTAAAATTACTGTTTGATTGTTTGCATAAGTCATGATATCATAGATTGATTTTGTTCAATTATTGCTTCTTTGCCCAGCGAGGTATCTGTTTTAACTCGTCCGATCGGCATATGTTTGTTACGCAGTTACGACCACACGCGTTGATCGATTTTCTTCAAGTTGGGCATGACTATTCCTTGAAGTAATTAAAATCGACGTATATGTTTATTATTTTTTTTAGATTTTATTTTGGTCACGAGGTCTACTGTTCCCAGAATTACCAATTATGTATTTTAGTTTCAAAGCAAATAATCGAAATAACTTCATTACTTAAATTTCAGCATTTTGTCCAAAGAATAATTTCGATTTAATACTTTGGTTTAAAGAAAAAAAAACTTTATACTTCCTACTACGTTCAATTACATTTGAAACAAGGAAAGTGCTTCTGTTCGGAAGCAATCCCTCTTGTACATCAAATCGACGTTTTCATTGCATGAAAACATTTCACTAAAAAGAATTGCAGTTTTCAAAGTATAACAACTATATTTAAATAACGAATATTAATAATTATCAGCATTAACTATGATTTTCTTTTTCATACTATTAAAATTAAAACAACAAATTACAAAAGTCCTATTAGTAACCCTACATCTTGCGTGTAATAATTTTTTAGTACAATTTTGTATTGTCGTTTTTTGAAGTGCTAATATAAAGGTAAGTTAAACAAAGCATTATGTAATGAAATTTTAATTATTTAATAATTTTTTTACTCTATACTTGTTCATAGATGTACATTTCTCTGTTTACAATTGCTCTACTAATTGTTTTTCACTGGGATAAATGAAAACAAAAAGAACTCATTCTTATCACTTCTTATTTATATAGAAAATCTTTCTTAATATCTTCTACACTACAGTTGCCGTCTTTAAGACGGCAACTGTAGAAGTTAGACTCAAGCGTTTTCTTTCAATTTCAGCTTGAAATGCCCCGAAATTAACTTAGTAAACATTTCAGGTCTTCATACAACATTAAAGACCATTTCAGTACTGATTTGATGTTTTTATATAAATTTGACTTACAAAAAGGCTGAACAGCATTACGTATTTGAGGTGAAACATCAAAACTGAAACAAATGTCTTTTGTCGGAGTCCGTTGGCTTACAGAATTTGTATGCGTTGCTGGTTTCAATTTAACCAAATGCTTCGGTGCTAGCTTGCAGATGGGTTTTATTTGTGACAGAGACGAGCTTAATCGTTTTATGCGATAGTATATTGCTTTCTTCTAGATTTAAAGATAAACTTCTTGGAGACTGGTATCAGGGCTTTAGGAAGAGGCATTAATGTTTATCAATGAAAAAGCGCAAAAATTTGCAGAAAGCCAAAAAAATAATAACAATAATAATAATGTAAGGACTTTTTTAATGTATGATTTATATGAAAAAGTGAAGCAAGTTTGCGAGTTCGTAAGCTAATTCAAAAGAACTTGCCTGTTTCCAAAAATCCCAGAAATCAAGCAATGGAAACAGTGGGGCTACAAACATGCGATTAATTTGCACAAATTATTAAAAATTGGATCTGAAAAAATATGAAATGGGCACTTTAAAAAAATACAAGTCATTACAAATATTTGATATTCTATTAAGGAATAGAATATCAAATATTTGTAATTACGTTTAAATTACTTTAAATATTACCTTATTACGTTTAAATCCTTAATCTAAGTCAGTGGTTCCAAACTTTTTTTTCTTCACCCATGTACCCCTTGATAAAACTTTTCATTTGAGTTCCCCCTTCTCTCATAACCAGGGTCGCCATTAGCAGATGCGGAACCCTGTATAAAGGAACCAATAAGGGGCCCATTGAAACAGATTTTACGTTTTTTATAGCTGACAAGTTTTGCACCATTCTTAGATGAAAATAACGTATCCATAGTTGACAAAAGCACATGTATAAATTATCTATAGCAATAGAAGAACTTTTTCTTTTGCTTTTAAATGACTTTTTTTTTTTTAAATATTATTTAAAATATATTTTTATTTTAAAACTCGTAGCAAAGCAGTATAATTTAAATAAAAGGAAATTATACATAAAAAACGAAAGGGGAGAGGTCGGAGAAAGGATGTCATTTCAGCAGATTGTATTGATATGAATTGTTCGCCATCAGAAGGAAGATAAACAAGCTATTTCGTATGACGTCGCGATTCCCCATTCACACCCTGTATATGCTTTGGTTTATATCCTGATTTTTTACGCATGGACGCCTAATTGTCTATTGAACGGAGCCAAATCCATATCAATTGCGCTATTTGTCACGGAGTTAAGGCGGGATGGACACTATTGTGATATTTAGATCATGATTTCCCATGTAAATGATTTAAAGATGTTTTATGTTAATAACCGGTTCGCCAATTTTTTTCAGAAGTTGTTTCCTTGTTAACGCCGGGTTCTTCCGGGGCCCTGTGCGACAGCACCTGTAGCACACCTGTAAGGGCGACCCTGCTCATAACGCTTCTCACTCATCCAACTACGCAAACAAAAGTTGGGTTTTGTTAGGCAGTAATCTTAAATTCGCTAACAAATTAATCAAACGACTCAAAAAAACTGTTATAAGTAAAATCAAAAATCAAAGTTTGTGTCATCAATTCAAATTGATGACACAAACTTTTATTTTTGATTTTACTTATAACAGTTTTTTTAGAGGTTATCTAACTTTTCTAATAATATTTTCGCGTACCCCGAACCGGACCACCAGGTACCCCCAGTTGTACGCAAGAAAAGGAATCCTATTACCTCTGCCGACACTAAATTGTTGCAAGTTTGGATTGTAAAGATAAAAATAATTTTATAATTAATAAAATCGACAAACTATTAACCATGGAGGGGAACAATCTCCCCTTTTCCGAAAAGCTCAGAAGGTTTTTTTCTCTGTCGCGACGTTACCCCGAGGCAGACCCCGAGGTACAAGAGGGGAAGGTTGACCGACCCACTTCCGTCTGAAGGTCACCTTTTCAGTGGGAGATTGAGTTGGGGGGGGGGGGGGGTTGAGATCCCTCCGCCCTCCAATCGGTCAGTATCACGTATCATGATTTTCAAACGCCGTCACGCCTAATTGAACAAAAAGAGGGCATTGTGAGTAACCCAACGCAGACCATAGATAAGTAGTACTATTCTACGGTCCTTGCCTAGAAGCATTATAGCAAGTTCTTTTACAAAAATCGGTATACACCCATATGGTTGTGATGTCAATTAGAAAAGACAAGACTAGATTATACTGAAACTGTCTTCGTGTCAGATGTTTCTTTTTTCCAAATAAAATATCCAAATAATTTCAAATAAATTATCCGAATAAAATTACTACCTTTAAATAAAAAAAGAATTCACTTGTAAGCAAATATTTTTAAAACAAACTAAGGATCATTTATAAAGGAACGTATAAAGTATTGAAACCTCGAGTTTTTTGCACAAATAAACTTTGTCCTTAGCTTAAAATGTTTTTAAAAAAATTTCAGTACAATTTTAACTGTCTCTAATTTTTAAAGCAATATTTTATAAGTTATCTATGTAATTAATCATAATAATTGTTTTAGTGTATACTTCTGTATGTTAAATTTATGTTAAGTAGAAACGTTTTTTTAAACAATTTACTTTTTATACAAAAGGTGTAAACTATAAATCCTGTGAGATAATATACTTTATTATTTATATTATTTCTTATTATAAAAATTATGCAAAAGTCATTCTAAAGTTAAAAAAATAACTTTTCCATTTTTCAGAATTATAGTTTGTCTTTGTTAGAGCCTTACCATCTTATAATTCACTTTTAACTTTTGAAAAATATTACTTTATTCAAGCAAATGCTAATTTAATTTGATCTGTAAAGCACTACAAGAATATTGATGGTTAAAATCACAATCATTATTTAGTCTACTTTTATAAGCTTTCAGAAAACGCAAAAAGATTTTAAATTTGGTAGCAATCTGTGGAAACTTTTTTTCCCCCCGAATTATTATTTAGAAGGGACGTGAAATGTTTGTGTAAGAGGCAAGTGGCTCTCCAAATTCACATTGATACCACTATCTCATTTGGGCCAATAAATTAAACATATATTAATTGTGCTTTTAGCCGTTGATACTCTTTTCGGCAGTTTATGTGAATATTCGAATTAATTTGGTCATTCGTAAATTTGAATTCTTTAGAAAAGTATTTTACAAAAAAAAAATTAACTCCTTAGATATATTTCAAATATATCTTCAAAATCAAAACAATTCAAACTCTTACCTCTTTTCATAAAATTAAGCAGAAAAATTGAATAATCAGTTTAAAATATTTAATTTTATGGATAATTCAACATAAAGATAGTATTATAGTGTTCTTTAAAGTAAAGGATTTAACCAAACTTTATAAAATTTTATAGAGTTATTAAATAGATAATATGAAATAACTTTTTTTTAAAAAAAAAACACATATGGCCAAAATAACTTCAAATTGTATAAAGTATAACGAAAACTTTATTAAAAAAAATTTTGAAAATTATAATTCCATCAGAAAATAGGAAAAGCCCTTTTGATAGGGTAACTTCATCAATTGTCGTTCAATGTAGAATGGCACCAATGATATAAGAAAAAAAGATAATGTGAATAAAATTGCATAACATTATGAAATAGTAACTTAAGTGATAATCAGCCACTTTATATTTTATATCGTGACTGATTATCCCCCCCCCCTCAACAATTCTTCATTAAACAATCTTCCGCATAAAATATCTTCAAGGTTGGCAGTTTTGTTTCTCATTTCTAAAAAAAAGCAAAAAATGGGGAAAAATACTTATTATAAAAAAAACTTGATTAAAGTTAGTTTATTTATAACTTAACTTAATTTGAAATAAAATATTTATTTTTTATCCCTAGTTTGTTCAAAATATATCAAAACATTTATATAAAATGCTTCCGTGTGCCACTCGATGATATGTAACCGGCCCCCTTTATCAGAACACTGCCTTGCGAATGGCAAAACTTCCTAGTCCTAGATTCTCAGTAATGCGCATGCGCGCTGTCCAGAGGAGTCAAAGCAGTTTGTAAGATTTTCTCGCTGCAGACGCTAGTCTGGTTCCAGAGTATCATCAAAACAACAACACGTTTTTCCGTGGATTTTTTAAACAGCAAAATATATTATGAACGAAATAGGTACGTACTACTTCATTTAAATTATGTGTATACATTTTATACAACTTATTTCAGATAGATGCCCCGTTTTTTCTTTGTTGGTACTATTTTGAGATTATATTCAAATACCCGCAATGCAAATGCAATGCTAGTTGAAATGTAGGGTTACGATACAGGTGGCTCAAAGCGGTTTCGAGGATAAAATATAGCATTTAACATTTGATAATTTTTTTCTAGAATCTTTTTATGAAAACAATCATTATTTGGATGAAAATATGTATGGCGACCGCCAGACTCGTTTCGGTGCCAATGCGTACATGGTACAAGAGTCTATTGTGGATTAATGTTGTTGTAACCACACAAATTTAATCTAAGTTATGAATTTGCTATTTTTTTACATTGTTATCAAACAAGATTATTTCAGGAACATTTTGTCTTAATCTCTTGCATTGAAACCAATAAAATTATGTTATTCGAATTCCTGTACTATTTCAGAATAACATTAAATCATCTACAGTTGTGTAACAGTAGTGTTAATTAATACAACTAACTATGCTATTTCGACCCTATTTCTATTAACTTGGAAAGAATATTGCATGGGAATGATTAAAAATACACTTGAATGGTAACCCTGTTTTCCCGCCAATTCTGTGGTTCATTTTGGCAGACCTGCAGGAAGCAATTCTTTGATCAGCAAAACCAATATTTGTTGTCAAGTATGGTTAGCGTAGAATAAATTTTAGAAAAGTGGCCTTGGATTGCTGTTCACCGTAATTTAACTGAATAAAATATATTACCAGAAGTTCCTGTTTATAATTTTTTCCTTTACATTTCAGGTTAGTCTTGGTTCCAAGGAGGGGGACCTCCCAGTGTAGACATGACCTTGAATGCAGCTGAATACACCCCTTTTTCCACTCTACTTGGCCAAGTTTCTCTCCGTCATGGCTCCCACACATGTAAGGTAATATATGCCCTAATTTTAACAACAAAAGACTAGGCCATTTTGGTACTAATAATCCTTTATTGACAGACGATGAGTGATGTTCCTCACCCGAATTTGTTTTTATTTCTCCGAGATGTCAGTTTAATAAACCATATTTTAATCCGTATGGTTTCATAACTAAACTATGGTTTGGCGCAGCTTAGCCATAACTGGCAATTGTGTTCTCGGCCTCCGATTACTTAGCATTCTGGCTGGTACCCCTTATAGCAGTCGACTATGGTACTTGCATGCAAACCCTGGAGCAGTTGATTAAAACACCTAATTATAATTGTACAAAACACAATGATAACTAAAATCAAAATGAAGTTTAACAGCTATTAGTTTCACATTGGCTGGATAATTTTATCGTTAATTGTAATTTAAGCATCTTGCATATTTTTCGATTATCACATTTGAAGTAAATATATTTTTAAAACATCGGTGCTGATGTGAAAATCACAACTAAAAAATATTTACAGTATACCGAAATGTGAAATATATCCAAAAATAAAAACTTGCCTTGAACATACAACATTCCATGGTTAATCTGTCTTTTATGGTTGCCTTAATTTTTTGCCAAATCTGGCAACCCACCTCCAAACGGAAATGGAGTTCTTTGGCAACCGAACCAGTTTTTGTCGATAAGCAACGTTTTAGTCTTGCGAATATAGGATTTTTAGAAAAGCTGCGAAGGCCAAAAGTCGTTAATTGAAAGTAAGAATTACAAAATTTTTCATTTAAGTTACGATTTAAAAAAAAGAAAGAATGCTTAATTTAAAATTCAAATCTTTTGAATGTATTTCAACTATAGACTTAATTTCTTCAGTATTTTGAAAAAGGAATTTGTAAAATGTTAGTTTATAAAACTAAACTTTCTATTAAATGTTAAAACTTGCGATTTTTTTTACTGATAATGTATTTCCATCCCACACAATAAATTTTTAATCCATCCTTATAGTTTCATAATCAACTTAGCGAAATAATAGCGAATTTGAAAAGAAATACTTCTCTTTCTGTTTGCAGTATCTATAACTATACTTATTCCCAGAAGGAGGAAATACTTATGAGAGAAATCGTAATTAGGTGCAACTTAAAAATGCATGTGTTCTATATATTCTGCCCCATAGTTATTATATTTTGGTTTCAATTACTAATTGTATTATCTCCAGTATCTACATTAAAACTATATTTCTTCGCTTAAGCCATTGTACTACGCAAGTCCTATCGCAGTAATATTAGACTTACATGGTGACACGGCTTAAGTGACGATTTGGTGTTAGATCAGATTTAAGTAATTTTTAATAATCTTGTCACACTCTTGTTTCAAACCTGAAAGCTCAAAATCATTGTGTTTCCAGAAATGGAAAAAACTTTTTTTAAAAACAATTGCTTGACGGCAATTAAAGCGACACAACTACAGTCCCATTTTCAAAGTTGAAATAACTCAAACATTATTTTTTGATTATGTCACTTTTCAAGCAAGAATGCAATGTGTTTTGATAATCTCCTTTTTAATGTTATTCAAAATATGTTTTTTTATTGTGATAATTTTTACTTTAAATTATTATATAAAAATGTTTACATTACAAATTTATACAAAAATAATTAAAATGCCAAATTATTCAGAACCTAACCGAATATCTGTTTGACTGTTAAATAGGTGGTACACTGAATATCAGAGCTTCCCTAGTTTAAATGTTCAGGAGGCCTCATTGCATTTTTGGAAAATATGAAACATTCAGATCCAGATGTCTAAAGTGTTTCATAGTTAAGTGTTAGCTGGTAGGGGGCATAATTCCAGTTTGTTTCAATAATTAGATTGCCCCAAATATATACTAAAAAGGTTTTTCCTGTTTGCAATACTAAATTTTGTAAATATTTCTTCAATGAAAAGGTTATGAACTTTATTTTACAAGCCCAATCATGTATGCAAGAAGAAAAACTGCATGGCCGATAAAAACTTTTACAAATCATTGGCATGTCAAATTATAATTTTTTTAAATCCTACATAGAATAAATCTGCACTGCATGCCAAATTTGGAACAGATTGTTTATAAGACCCCATTAGGCAATCTTTTTTTTGGTGGTCGACAAAAGTGAACACAGTGATGATTGAATGCTATAGCTATATTAGGCTTAGCGTTAAGCATTTATCAGAGAACTATTTGCATTATTCTTTTTAAATGAGATACTTGGCGTAAGTACATGATATGTTTTCATACTGTGTCTCGCTGTTTAGAAATGGTTATCTTGACATACACAGTACCTAGAGCGCATATGGCATAGTTCCACAAATATCTCTGCCATGCATGCCATGGTAGAAGGAATACTTTATTGTATTCGATAGGGATATTTGCCTCGTATAAAGGTCTGTAATGTGGCTAAGGATACACCTAAATCCAGTGACTTGGTGGCTAAACGCGATGCTTTTAGTAATCTCGTTTTAAGAATAATCAATTGTCAGTAATTATCTTCAACTTTAATTGGAAAGAAATCCTTAGTTAATTCTATTAAAGTACTAAAGTAATGTGGTTCCAACACCACTGGAGCACATTCGATTACACATTGCTTCTCGGAACGACCATTCATTAAGCCTTTGTCAAAAAACATGTCGTTTCCATCTCCTTTACTTATCTTTTACAAAATACATAAAAGTCGAATCAAGTTTCTATTATTTTACTATAGCATGTTATATTTGTGTGTCAAATCTTGTAATTAATTTTTAAAATCATGCTTTGTTTGACAAAAATCTGGTTGAATATCATCACATACATTAAATTAAGCCTTTTTAGTTGGAAGAGCTGTAGCATGTCTATATGAATAAGTTAGAGTATATTTATTTTAGTATATTAAAAAATCTCATCAATCTGTTCTAACATTTTGTGTTTGATTAGGTTCATTTAAGCTGGTGTACAAGTAGTTGTGAAATTTGAAGTAAAACAACAATATTTGTTTTGGTAGATGTCAAGTTCGATATCAGAAGGAACTGGCAAAGTAACATGATTTTTTGTAAAAGTCATAATTGTATTGTTTTAAAATAAACTGAGTTTAATAAATGTATTTGTCATTTTTAATTTGGTTGACTGCCAAGTGGAGTAAGTCACAAAATAGAGTTATGAGATAAGAATGTTTAAAGTTCGCCCCTCGCTATGGATATAATGTTAAGTGGAATGATATTTAACTCGTTATTGATCAGCCTATTGAAGTAGAACCTACTACAATTTTTCTAAATGATAGTTTAGCTTACCTAGTAGTGGAAATTTTTTAAGTTCATTTTCAGGTTTTGTGACATAACCTCTTGGCAGACAGCAGGCCTATTTGTAGCATTAGATCTTTACTTGTATTTTATTTCAGTTTTTGTGTAGAAAATATTAATCATATTACATTTTAATTATCTACATTACTGAGACTGATTGTAAAATAGTCTCAGTAATGTAGATTATTACATGCAATTTACTATGTTATTATGTATTTGAAACCAATACAATAAGAGAAGCTAATAAATCACATAAGCTTACCAGAATAAAATTTCCTGATTTCAAAATAATAATTCAATATAGAAAAATTATTAAATACAACTGAAAGATATATTGTTGTCATACTCGTCTTGCAAAAAGTAAGAATATAACTATCTAAATTTTGGATTGGGTATAAGCAGATATTTTGCCACTTCATCTTAAGTAAAGACGATGTTCTTTTCTGTACCTAAAAGGTCAGGGAAACTGAAAAATTTTTATTGAAATTATAAATTTGTAAAAATACTATTTTCATTACTTTGTACTTAATTTTTTTTTTGTTGCTGAAATTTTACTTTTACCATCTTTAATATTATTATTTGAAAACTCCGTTAGATCTTATGTATTTCTCAATCTAGAATTTTTCAATAACCTTCTAGGAAAAGTGGGGGGATTTTGATCTTAATATTAAGTGGCAATCCTGATTACAATTTAGTTCCACTTTGTATAATTGTTGTTAAAATGCTTACTGTAAATCAAACTGCTGAATTTAAAGAATTTATGTATTTTAAGTCAGTATTTTGATTTACAGCAAGTTAAAAGTACATATCCATACAAGCAAACTATACCAGTAAAGATAAAAAGCATATTTCTTTCCAGATCCATATGGGTTGCCCATCTGGGGTCACATGGATAACTTATATGTGAGGTTTCACTACATGGATTCAAATGGGTTTCTTTACTCTGGCCTTTTTATTAGTTTACACTTTACATAAGGGCTAATGATTTAGCCAACGTGGATCACTATTCTAATCTCCTATAATTTCTTTAAATTGTGTAACTAAAAAATCTATTTGGTGTATTTCAATATTACCAATTTTTCAATTGTCATATAAATAAGAATTTTATAGACATTTAACACTATAAATCGCCAATTTAAATCGAAAGACAGGTTAATTTGAATACATATGTTAATACTACATTATCAAATTAACTTTTTTTTCTTAAAATTGTCACTAAACAAAGTGTTAAAATATTGATGGAATTCTTATATATATTATGACAATAAAAAAATTGGTAAAATATTAGAATACACGAAGTTCCTTTAGATTCCCCATTTCAAGAAATTATAGCCATTTAAATAGTGTTCTAAGTTGACTAACTCATTGGCCTTGTATTGTGTCCTAATCTAGAAGGGCCAGTGTGGAAAAACCCATTTGAATCCATGTAGTAAACCCTCACAGGTCCATATAAATTATCCATGTGGGCCCAGATGGACAGCCCATACGGATCCAGAAAGAAATGGCCCCTTTTGTTCTATACTGGCCCAGTTGGGTTGTCCCACATGAACCCATATGGAATTCCCCATACTGGGCAATATAGTTTATCCATATGGGCCCGGATGGACAGCCCATACGGATCCAGAAAGAAACGGCCCCTTTTGTTCCATACTGGCCCAGTTGGGTTTTCCCACGCGGGCCCAGATGGAATTCCCCATACTGGGCAATATAGTTTATCCATATGGGCAGCCCACGTGGATCCAGAAAGAAACGGCCCCTTTTGTTCCATACTGGCCCAGTTGGGTTTTCCCACGCGGGCCCAGATGGAATTCCCCATACTGGGCAATATAGTTTATCCATATGGGCCCTGATGGGCAGCCCACGTGGATCCAGAAAGAAACGGCCCCTTTTGTTCCATACTGGCCCAGTTGGGTTTTCCCACGCGGGCCCAGATGGGAAATCCCATCTCGGCCTAGTTGAGTAATCCCACATGGGACCAAGTGGGAAAACCCCAACTGGGCCAGTATAGAACAAAAGGGGTCGTTTCTTTCTGGATCCACATGGGCTGCCCAGCAGGGCCCATATGGATATCCCATTACCAACCCAAGTGGGCCCATATGGTCGTGCTACCTGGGACACAGTAGACAGACCAGGTCAAGCAATGCAGTATCAAACGACGCATCTCACTTTCTTCTACGCGATGGTCTTTTATTCATATAGACTGATTCCACGTTGAGATATTTGGGCGAAAGCAACATTGCAGCCAAAAGCGACATCCGCACTCCACGTGGTACAAAGGTCAGAGTGTACAGGCTGGGTTAATAATCAGCCTGGTTGAGCGGCCCACCTTCCTCTACACTATGATATGTCATTTATTCACATAGGCTGATTCCACTTTCAGTTATGTAGGCCAAAGCTATACTGCTGCCAAGAGCGACAATCCCCCCGTTCCCAACCGAGCTACAAAGGTCAGAGGGCAAAATGTATTAATAATTGGCCTGTTTGTAACGTCTCACCTTCCTCTACACGATGGTATGTCATTTATCCCCACAAGCTGATCCCGCGTGTTTTTGTAAGGATTTGCCGGGTGTCGTTTTTTAGTATACGATTCTTTGCCGCACATTTTAAAAACGTATTTACGTCAAAATCGTATGGTAAATTGGCTGATCAAAGCATGAAACTAGTTGTATTCTAATCAGCCAATTATATTCAAAACAAGTGTTTGAGTCAAGATTTCGTTACGTATGGGGCTGCCATCTATATTTTTCACAGACTATATTTTTTACAAAAAGTAAAAAGACCCTAGAAGAAACAGCGAAATAATATTATAATCATTATAGTTCTTTAACTGGGAGGGTTGAGAAATCGAGCAGGAATGCCGCTCGGGCTTAAACCTATAATAAGTGTTAAGCTTCTATAGATTATTATTTTATTTTATTTTAAGGTTTGGAAATCCATTACCTGCAAGTAAATGAATCACTTCTTTATAATTTCGACGAATTTAAGAGCAGTTTGTTCACAGTCATGAAGCTCTTTGTGTAAGTAGTAGCTTTTAATCTGTGTCAATTTTAGTTATGACTTTAATATATTTGGACCTCATATTTAATATAAGTGTAAATAATCACTTTTATCTACACTTTTTGAATTTCGAACTAGCCAGATTTTTATAGATATTTGTTTTCGTAAAACACTATACTTCTAGATTTTTGTTTTCTTTTTAAAACTACTTTTGTAGAGTTTTGTTTACTGTAAACTCTACACTTGTAGATATTTTTTTACTTTAAAAACTAGCCTGTAGATTTTTTTGTTTTCTTTAAATACTACGCTTGTAGATTTTTGTTTATTTTAAAAACTACCTGTAGAATTTTTGTTTTCTTTAAACTCTACTTGTAGATTTTTGTTTACTTTAAACTCTACTTGTAGATTTTTGTTTACTTTAAAAACTACTCTTGTAGATATTTTTTTTAAAACTACACCTGCAGATTTTTCTTCTTTAAAAACAACGATTGTAGATTTTTTGTGTTCTTTAAAAACTAAGATTGTAGATTTTTTTTTTGTATTCTTTAAAAATTACGCTTGTTTATTTTTGTTTTCTATAAAAACTACGGGTGTAGATTTTTGCTCGCCCTAAAGTCTACGATTGCACACAGATTTTTGTTTTCTATAAAATCTACACTTGTAGTTTTTTTTTAATTAACGCTTGTTGATTTTTGTTTCTTTAAAAACTACGCCTTTGTTTTTTTTGTTTTTGTTTATTTAAAGATAACACTTGTAGATTTTTGTTTACTTTATGAACTACGCTTGTAGATTTTCGTTTTCTTTCAAATTTGTAATAAAAATTTTCAGCTGTATTCTTTCACGTTATTTTTTTTTCTTATGAAAAGTAGTAAAAGTAAAAAGTATTTTGTATGAAAAGAATACAAAGTATATAAATACAAATATGTCATGTAAAGAAAAAAATATTGATGTCAGAAAAACTAACAAATATAACTTTGTATCTGTTTAACATAATGTTTATACTTTTAATTTATCTTTATAGTGTTATTCACCGATTTGTGTATCTATTATCTAACGAATCATCGCTAAGAAGAACTTGCAAATTGTTGAAAAAACGTTTGAAGTTCGAGCAAGTAGGTATTATTTTATTTCATGTTGTTTCACACCGCGATATTTCCCGGTTTTTAATGCGTTCCACGTATACAAACCATGAAACAACAAACTATTTTTCATTTCCAAATAAAAAGTAAAATAAAATAACCTTTCTAAAAAAAAAAGAAAACCGACTTTAAGAAAAATGCGCTAAAAAGTAAAAAATAATTTTTAATTTTACGAATGCGTTGAAAAAATTTAATTATTGAATATCAATTTTATACGTAGTACAACTTTTTGAAATCGGCGCCAAAATTTAGGTATGATTTTTGTAAATTGGCACGAACTTCCAAAATTTGTACTACGTATAAAATTGATATTCAATAATTAAATTTTTTCAACTCATTCGTAAAATTAAAAATTATTTTTTACTTTTTAGCGCATTTTCCTTAAAGTCGGTTTTCCTTTTTTTTAGAAAGATTATTTTATTTTTACCTTTTTAGTTTTTAATTTAGCAGGGGGCTTCGTCCCCTATTATTATTCACCAAGAAATTCAAGTAACAACTTGTGCTTGCATTTTGTCTCAACAATGTATATTGTAAAAAAATCCAATAAATGCTGGGTAAACGAAATGTCATTGTTTAAAAAAACTCCGGTTAATCGACATTTCCGGGTATATAACAGTCGGATAACCGATTTTTTTTTTACAGATTTTGTTTGAGTGGATTTTTCTATATCCAACAAAAAAAGAATTTTCGAAATCGGACAATATTTTTTTTTAAACGGTCCGGTTAATTGAGAAATCCGGATAGTTAAATACCGGATAACCGGATATTTTTTTCAAATTGCTCCCCTTTGAAACATCCCCTATCCAACAAAAAAAAATTGTCCAAATATCTTAAGTAGAATCGAAATACCACGCGCACATACATAAAAAAAAATACATAAAGGTCGAATCTATAACTTCTCGATTTGGCTCGCGTTGGCGGTTTTAATTTAAAGTTTCTGGCGGTTTTATTTTGGAGTTTTGGTGGGCGCATTGGGCAGTCGGTTAAAAAATAGAATTATTGTTTTTTATAAAAAAAAAGTCGACAGTGTGAACGTAGAAAAGGAAAGAATAATTTTATTTATAATAATTCTACAAGATAAGTTTCTATCTATGTGTTGTTAGATATATCATCCGAGACTCTTCTCTACTTTTTGGTGGACGAAGGACAATAATCCCCCGATTACGAGATCGTTATACACATGTCGGGAACCGAACCAGCGCCTTCACCGGTGCTGATTCCGACATCTCAGCATTAGGCAATCTGACAGCCGTTGTTGAGTTGAAAAAAAATACACACTTTTTCAAATCACCGATTGTGTTTTTAAGATTACAAATAAAATTATTTATTTGGTGCTGCCATCTACTGTTAAGAAAGTAAAATAAAAGATCATTAAAGAAATAGTCGTGTAGGATGTGGGAAAAAGGAATTTTATATTTAAACAATTAACTCACGATATCGTTCTTATTTTTTAAAAAATCTGCATTTAAAGCGTTTCTAAATTTTTCTGAACACATGAATGTGCGATTTAGTTTTTTTTAAAACATTTTTTATAACATTTTGGTATTTAGAAGCGAAGAAAACAATTATTCCAATTAAATAAAAGTATTAAATCCCACTGAACTCTCTAACTGTAACTTCTGGAACGCTCATAAATTCCTTCTATGTGCACGGTTAAAGCCATACTGTACCCCAAGTAACTTTTAAAAGTGATTTTCTGGATTTTTTTTCTTCTCAAACTGTTATAAAAATGTTAAATATGTTTAGAAATTTTATTTTTTTACATATAGAATCAATTTGTTTATCGACAAAAATATAGTTTTACTTGTTGTTGCTTATCCACTTATTATTGTATAAAATGGATTTCAAATAACAAGCATTCAAAATGGTTTTAATGGAAAATTTAACAATAAATAGCCCACAGTGATACAATTCGGCATATTTCAGCATGAACAATATACGAAATATAGAGGAAGAAATGGAAGTGGAGTACAGTTTTTAAACCTTCAATTGGCTTCAACTCAACAAACTGCCTTGCCCAATCCAGAAGTTACAGTTAGAGTTCAGTGTTAAATCTTTCCACACTTTTTCAGAATGAAGAGTTAGATGAAGTTTCATTGGCCGAAGGTTTAGAGGACGATTTAGAAGTTGAAAAGCTCAGATTTGAACTAGATCAGGCTAGAGCAGGTAATTATAATCATTTTAAAGAATGCATTTGTGGAATAAATAAAAAGCATAAACATTCATATAAAACGTTATACACTGTAAGAAAATGTACTTAAAAATTAGTATATGAACGTACTCGTTTTCCTTTGAGTTCAATTGCATCGTAAATGAGCGATGACGTACTCAAATTTAAGTAATCATACTTTCTCAAATAACACCAGTGTGATTTAATATTGCTAATCTCAGCTTCTGTTCAAGCCATCTCAACAAAGCGAACTGACAAACTTAAAATAGTTTTTCAGAAGATGGTTTTCCACACTATTTGATGTCGATTTCTTAAATGGAAACTGAGTTATTACAACTCAATTATCTTACTCTCCATTCTTTTGGCTCACCTTTTTAACATTACTTCTGTGTATAACTTATTCACGTCGCCCTGGTAGCTTAACGGATAAGACTCTCGACAGCGGTGTCTGAAGATATGGGTTCGATTCCCGGTAAGTCTTGGTTGTAATTGTCGATATTTATTGAAAGTGATTTATGAAGGCAGCCTATGTAGGCTAGCATATGCTCTTTTTACCCATTGTACTCATTTTTAAGTACATGTCCTTTTCAAAATTAAAACTTTTGTATTCGAAGCCATGAGACGAATTGAATGTATTCAAAAATGAGTACATTTTACTTATTTTTGAATACCTATTTTTAACAGTGTACTAAAATATAAATATGACCCATATTAGTGGTAGCGGAGGAGCTTCCCACGCTGTGGATTAGAGTTTGAATCCCAACTAAAGCATGGATGTGATGTCATGTAATTGGATTTATACATCGAATAGTGTTAATATATCGAATTATTATAGTGTATATATGCACTCATTTTATATAATATTAATATAAAATTCAAAGTTCATAATATTGTTTTAATTTAGGCGCCTATGTACACATGTTAATACCTTTATATTCGCATATATTTTCAGAACTGGATGCTTTGAGATTGTCTCATGCGCGACTTCAACGCGAAAGGGAACTTCAACCTGGTTGGAGGCCATGAAATTTGAACATCAGCGGCTAAAGGACGAAAAATTCTATTTCCTACGATATTTGATATTGGTGCAATATAGGAATAAAATAACAATAACAGTAGATATAGAATCCGTTCGAAAGTTCCATTTGCTTTAGATCTCAGTTCGAGTGTGCGATTTTCGCTTTCTGCATTTTGTGACTTTATATTATATTCCCCATGTGAAATATAGAGTAATAAAAGTTATGCTTAGCAGTCAAATACTCTAGGCCAGGCTAGGCGGGGGTAGGCAGAGCCTCCTAGTAAGTATTAAATCATTATTTTCCAAATGACTAGACCAGTGGCGGCCCGTGGTCGAAAATGTTAGTGCAGCCGAAATCATGTGATCCCCTCCCCCCCCCCCCCCCCCCCCCCCTTTATTTTCTACAACCATACATGAACGGAAATTCTGTATTATTTACTACTCAAATCAAAGTTTCCTTTCAATCTTTACAAAATGCTAACATGCGAAAAAATATAGAAAACACTTACTTATTTTTTTTAAATTAAAGCAATCCTCCTTTCTTTTAAACATGCGAATCGGTCCATTTTAATATTAACTTAAATAACAAAACAACAGCAGGACCATGCCCTAAAACAACAGCACACAGTAAATTTATCACGAAAACCATTTCCGTTTGGAGATATTCTCGTAAGTTATCGTTTCACCCATCCATCCCAGCGTTTCACGGACGAGCCAATCAGCATATCGAATCTCAAGTGCTGCTAAAACAAGAAAATTCATTTCGGCTGTACCTTCTCACAAATGCAGTGCATTAGCTTGGGGAATAATCTCCGTACTACGCAGAGGTTGCCATGGCAACGATGCAGCCGATTTCGAATTTACCTTTTAGGCTGCAGTTTTGATTGAATGGTGTTTTTTCTCCTCCTGAATTGTACATTACGGTAACAGGCTTGCTATTTATCGGAGATTTTGTTTACTACCGTAGAAATTTCATTTTCAATTCTAATCTTCATTTAAGAAAATTAGTAAAATATCTGATTTTAGTTTTAAATTACACTAATGATTATAGGTGCAGCCCGGCTGCACTTGCTGTAGTGGACGAGCCGCCACAGGACTAGACCATAATTATGAAATGACAAATTCATGCATTTTCAATTAAAGCTTTTTTTAACGTGATTTAATTTGAATGAATTCTATAGGATTTTTATATTTTGTTTTTAAACTCTGCTTTATAAAATTCAATATCAAGTTATCGGTTTTTATCATCAGCCAACAGGGCTGTGCATTTTTATCTTCCGATGGCCGGATTTAGGCATAGGCTGTAGCCCCTAGGGGCCTTGCACCAACACATAAAAAAAAGTAAAATTCCGAAAAAAAATTATTTGGAAGGATGATAATCCAAATCCTAATGAAAATGGTATACTACAATATTTTTACAATTGAATAAAAATTCTATTTTTCTTAACATATTTGTACAATGTAAATATACCCTAACACTGTTATGTTCTTTAAAATAAAATATATGTTCAATTTGTGATAATAACGATGGCATTGTTTTACTTTTTTTTTTGTAAATCGGTTGTTTTTATTTTGCTTAGAGCCATTAGAGGGTAATACAAAGACGAATGCAATATTTTATTATCATTTTCATAGATTCCAGAATGCCATTGCATCCTGAGATTCCTTGAAACCGTGGACACAATATTGGAAATTTACAAGAAACAGTGTTTCATATGTACACTTAAATATTCTTTAATTTTCAGATCTAGAATATATATTTTTAGAAAATAGTTCGGCCCCCACCCCCTATTCGTTTTCTGGGGTTATTCTTTACTCCCTTCCTGTAAATTAAGGGCTTAAGGGCACATATTCAGTCTTGGGCCCCACTAATTCTAAATCTGGCTCTAATGATAGAGAGATTACGTTACGTGCTGTTGCACTGCATATTTTCCTCTTTTGGAATACGAACTAAAAAAGAATTTAGAAATAATATATTGTTTTCATAACAAAGAACCAGAACATTAGATATGTATATTCGTTGACGCATGAATTATAACAAGCAGAAGGGGAAAAAAAGTTCTGTTTTTTCGTAAATTGCGCAAGCAGCCATGATAAAGTTATAAATTCTGCAAACGTAGGTAGCAGCATGTAGAGGGACTTATCAGTGTATTTTCTAATCGTTTTCGAAGAACTCCGATCGTCAGCAAACGCATGCAAAATCGTCTGAAAAAGAACCATTTGTTGGCATGCGGAGCTCAGTACCACAAACTGGAAATATTCGAAATGGGAAAACAATAACCTGATAAAATAATATATTCAAAAATTCCTTAAAAGAGTGTGTGTGGTTTTATGTAACCACGTGACCTATACGGTGTGAGTTTCGGTGGGAAAAAAAGTCGATATCCTTGACAAAAGATCGTCTGCACAGAAGAATATTTATTTCGTAAGTGATCAGTTTTCAACTATACGTTGAATGTATTTTTCGTTTTTGCTTTTAATCTCTCTCTACGAATATTTTTTATTTAATTCCTTATCGCAGTGGTGTTTTTGAGCAGTGAATCTCCACAAGTTCTTCATTAGGTGACTTCATCCTTTCTGAATAGGAAATCATATCGATCTTCTATTGCGAGTCGCGACGTAAATAGTTATTGCGAGTTATCACGTTTTATTGGATACAGCGATTGTAGTTCGTATTTCAGACTCTATCAAACTACACTTTTCTAAGCTTAAAGAAATGTAAGTATTTTTAATTATTGTAAAGGGATACCCTCTGAGGGGCGAACAAAATACCGAAGTTATAAAATCGTTTTCACTGCAAATAATTTGATTTGTAATTAAAACAGAACAGAAACGTTTTCATTATTTTTTTTTATTATTTGAAATATATGTAGCTTTAAATTTGCTTTATTTATAGAGGAAATTAGTTTTAAACGTTCCCTTAAATGCTTTAGATATGAAACATATTTTTAAATAGAGTATTTTTAAAGTATGTGCATTGCAGGGACAGGGCCGCACTTAAGGGTGTGCGACATGTGCCACCGCACAGGGCACCGGCTTTTTATGAGAAGGGCCCCAAGATTTCTAGAAAAAGCAAATAAAATAATAAGAGTTAAAAATTTCAAATTATTTGTTGGTGTGTTTTCATTTGAACCTTTAATTTCTCTGAACACTTTAAGCCAGCCTTTCTCAACCATGTGGTACGCTTACACCTAGACCCACTAGGTGTACGCGTACCACGTGGCGGTTCGGTTGGGGATACGCAAATATAATATTAGTAATATACCGGAAAACATCTAAAATAAAAAATATATTAAATGTAATAAGTGATATCAAAAATAAAAGTCAGTAAATACCATAAATTTGGGTCATTTGATTAATTTACCAGATAACCTAAGAACCAGGCACGTAGAGAGAGGTAGTGGGAAATGGAAGGGGGGGGGGGGGGGGGTCAGGGGGTTCTAACACATTCCATTGAAAGTCAAGGGTGAAAAAGATTAAAATATCAAATTACACACTGTAAAAATCATAAAAATACTTTAAAAAAATTAGACAAATTTTAATTTCTCTTTTAATACTTCTTGTTAAGTTGCATGAGGGAAAACCGGGTATTTTTCGGGAATCCTACCCAGGAAAATAATTTTCAAGAGGCTACAAAAACATGTTTTGAGATCATTTTTATTTCGAACTATACCTAATATGACGTCATCGTGTTTCATTATCAAGCATTTGGATTTCGGCGACAAAGGGAAAATATCGCCAAACTCGGCCGTATAGAAACAAGGCGCACCAAAATCATACATTATTCGAAACAAGAATTTTCAAAATTTAAATTTGTTCTTTAAATTTATTTCATAATTAGATATTGATATTTACTAATTTTAAAAATAGAGTAAATGACTGATATTTGGTAGCAATTTCATGAAAAATAAATAACTGTTGCTGTTTCGATATTTATCTGCTAACATATTCCTGTTTACTTGAATGAAAATGAATAAGTTTTTTTGAGAACAAAAAATGAGGGGGGAGAGTTATTAAAATATTGATGTAGGGAGGGGGGGTAGTTGATTTTGTTAAGGGGGGAAATAAGTTACCTAAAGAAATTCGTTGTTCGGTCCCTAAACCCACATGAAAGCTATACCTATACATGCTACTAAGAACGATACTATCAAACAGAAACAACAAAAAAATTACCCCTTATTGGCATTAAAATAACATATTAATATAAAATGTTTATTCTTAATATTCTGTATGTTTTGAATTTATTTCCAATATATAAAAAAACTTAATAAAACAAGTGACAATTTTGTGTACTGAAGTTGGTAATGCAATTTTTTAAGAGTAAATTTAGTAGCAATCTATGTTAGGGGTGTTAAGTATTTATATAATTTGTGGGTGATTTGAGAACCCCTCAAAAATGTAAAATGTAAGCCTGGGCTTTACGGACCTATTGGATAATCAGGCCTGAGGATATAGATTTTTAGATTGACTTACAAACGCACCAACTAGGGATGACCCAAGAAATTTTTATGATAGAAGCGAAATGGTTTTGGCGCAAATTTAAACAAATAATACTTATTTTTTGTCAATTTTTAAACTTGGGTCAAATTTTTTAATATTGTAATTTTTCTTAACTTGGTTTTGGTAAACTAAATAAAACTGCATTGGATTCACTAAAATTTGCAAAATTTGTGGGAAATAACTGGTCTGTAGATCAAGAGTGTGTGTTTCACGGGATAAGTAAATCCAAGCTAACCTCTATAAAGTAATACCGTTAAAAAAAAATTAATTATCTCAAAATAATGAAGTTAATTATAATATACATTTTAATTAAAAATATAAACCTTGAAAAATTTTCAATGTTGACGACTAATTTCCAACTCAAATTATTTATATTTTCCCTTTTCACTAAAATTTGGCGCCCTCCTTAGTCCGGCGCCCCAAGCGGTTGCTTGTGTCGAATCTTAAACCGCTCCTGATGTCAATATGTTTTAATTTAGGTTTAAATAACTGAAAATTTAAACAATGTACTAAAAAAAATTCTTTATCAACGATTCCTATCTTTTAGCAATGGTCACAAAGATTGTAAAAGTTTTGGACCGTTTTAAGAAAATAGCACAAATTCTTGAAAAAAAACTTATATTAATTACAGAAACGGTATTAAATCAAATTCTCTGTTGTCCTACAAAAAACCAATGTAAATTATTTAATAAGTTTGTAACTTATTATGAATAGTTTAATTTAATTAGTTTTTCAACTATCAAACGAAACTTTTTAACTATTACTTAATGTGACGTTTTTACTTTTAAAACTTTTCGAGTGAAAATGTCAATGATACATTAGTTTCAAACTTCGAGCATGAATAAACTGTAGTAGAGCGAATATGACGTCATAATCGTGAAACCAACATCTCGGACCGAATGGCCTCAGACACGTGACTTCTTTCCAAAATTATGAATTAAAAAATACTCACGATTGGCTGATGAGTTAAGAAATGTGTAACAGTGAAAATTTATGAATGGGGTGACGTAATTAACCACGTGTGTGAGGTCATACATGTTGGCCTCACTTTGATGTTAGCGAGATTATAACATTATGTTTTCTCTACTATGATAAGGATCCATGCTCGAAGGTTTCAAATATATATCGAAAGACCAGCTAAAATATAACAAGAGAAGCTGTCGAAACAATATTTTTTATTTGTTAAAATATATATATCAGTTTCGATGGCTTATCTTTTTAAGAATCGATTCTTTTATTATATCTTAAAACCGATTCTTCGATCTTGTTTTTAAGAATTTATATCCTTTCTTATTTAACAAGAATATAAATTTTGGTAGCCCGTATCGCATCGAGACGGCCGCAGGGTTTAAGGTGTGTAATGTCAAACTCAAGTGAGTGCCACCTTTCTGGGTGCCGGAAAAACCGCTGCACTCTTTCTACGTTGGGTTCTCTTTCCTAGAACGAAGTTACGAGTGATTCTATTTTGTGGCTCATTTTTAGAACTTTTTCTCCCCTGGATGCTTAAGTAAAAAATAATCATAAACACAAATGCAAATTAAAGTTTTAATTTATCGACATTAATTACAGTACTTGGATAATGCAATTTGTTTCTCTCAGATATCACAAACCGTCTTGAAATCGTGAGCACTCAAAGTGAAAAGAGTAACGAAATCGACAGGTTTTCTGAGCGTGCACGTTCCCTCTCCACGTAGAAGATACGTCTACAACGATAACAACACCATTATTAGTTAGTTAAAAAAGTTTTATGAGCGAATTAATTCCACGTTTTTGAATACCGTCCTATATGCAATCCTTTCTCTGAATCGAATTTTAAGTCAGTCAACGTCAAAAATTATACAACGATTGTTTGAGACCAGGACGATTTGATTACCCCCAAGTCCTTTTTATTGGTGCTGAAACTCAAAAAAAAAGCCGCTGAGTTATAGCAAGCAAGAACGACATTCGGTAAAATGGATACCATGTGCGACTTGGCATTAAAATTCTGAAGATAAAACAAAAACATAGTGTTTGTTTTTCTACCAATATTTTAATCTCGACGACAGGTTGTGCGTAGTGTCCACTAATGAGGATGTGACGTTTCATCGAAATTGAAAGTGTCACGTGACAACAACAAAAACATCTTTCGAACTCACGTTATTACCTAATCTCGGGTGGTTTTTGACAGATGTCGGTTATATCCTCATTATCTTCCCTTGGATAACGGATTTATCTAACTCCGTAATGGGGTGCTTATCTTATTGTCAAAGGAATGTTTCATCGTTTTATTTATTTTCAAATTATTACAAGCAGGCATTTGTTTGTTTGGAAAACACCGCTCATCGTTTGAGACTGTCACACCCTCATTGCATGTGCTCTTAAGAATTATATTCATTGTGAGGTTGATCGTTCCTATATTCGTGATAAAGTATTATTTATTTCCTTTCTTTATTTTCTAAAATTATTCTTGTAGATATTTGAACATTTAAAACGTGTTTTATAACATACGGCGATTTGTAAAAAAATGCAACTTTTCCAAAATGCATTGATTTAAATACAAATTCTTATGTTATTCAAATTCTTTTCAATGAAAACAAATATGTTTTGTACGAATAAATTAGGATAGTTCTATAAAATAATTCAAAGGCAAATTCAGTGTGCAGATCTAATTTCTAATCTAATTTTCAAAATCTATCTAATTTTTTTAATCTAATTTTCAAAAATTTTGGACACGTTTTGAATGTTTGTTCTTTACATTTAGCATGATAACAATATTTTTAAATCTTATATAAAGTGTATGTGACGGTTTATATATTATCTAATTATATTTTTTAAAAATCTGTAAAAAATTTAAGGTAAAACTTATATTACATAATTAATATATTAAACAAGTAGGTAGAGTCAAGTAGTAAGTCAGGTTTACTGTACGGTCACCCTTGGCGCGATTTTTCCGCATTTGGCGATAATTTTTTTTAAATGGCAACTCCCCTCCGAAACGACAAGAAATTGCAGCAACCCTATTGGACAACAGTCGCCAAAATGGCGACTTTTGGCGAGATTTTGAAAAAGTCGCCAAGGGTGACCGTACAGTAAACCTTTACCTTAGATTTAACCAATGAGTTGCATGGAATGAAAAACATACCTTATCTTATTTTAGTGATGGTTTATAACTTTTATGAAACTATTAGAGGCATATATAAAGTACAGTAGATTCACGATAATTCGAAAAAATTCGATTTCCCTGCACCTTCGTTACTTAATGTAATTTTATCTCTTTAAATCGAAGATTTTCGTCCTTATTTTTGAT
This sequence comes from Troglohyphantes excavatus, assembly GCA_963932185.1. NCBI lineage: Eukaryota > Metazoa > Arthropoda > Arachnida > Araneae > Linyphiidae > Troglohyphantes > Troglohyphantes excavatus. The sequence goes on from OZ010668.1 coordinate 14,141,903, forward strand.
AACTCAAAGTTTTCTCAAAACTCAAAATTTTGTTTTTCTCACAAAAATACAGATTTGATAAACCTTTAGCATATATGTAATTGCCATGTCCTTTTTGTCAGTTCTCTTTCTTATTGTGTGTTATTGAAAGGGGATACATACAATGAAATCCTACCTGTGCCTCACCCTTTTGTTTGAATGTCACCAGACTGGATTCTCTGGGCTGTATCCCCTCCTCTTTAACACAGCGTCCAACAAGAAAGGTTAATGATTTATCGTCCCTCAAGCCAGCTGGCGTTTTCTGTAAAGTGAGTCACTTTCTTGGAACATTACCGACCGTCCAGAAAGTAACTCACTTAAAATCTGAAAAACCAGACGACAGTCGACCCCTTCTCACTTTTGCTTAGGCTTTCGTGTGGTGTTGATTTGTCGCTGCGAATAATGGCGACAAACGAAAATGCAATACACTCTCTATAACAGCTTTTGATGAGAGATCGCTCTCAGAAGAAGAATGGGAACCTCCTCCAAAGATAAATTTGAAAGAGGGTCTATCTTCCATAAAAACTATGCATGCATTCATTGAATCAAGGTCGGAAAACAAAAACATCAAAGACATTTCAAGCAATCGTGCATTTTGAAAATATAATTGATTCCGAAAAAAAAAATAGAAATACTCACCAAACTATTTTTGATAGATATTTTAAATGAAGTAGTGTAAGTATATTTGTATTTATTTTTACCAAAACAGCTTTTTTATAGGATTTTCAATAACTCGAATTTTTGATATCTCGAATTTTTATACACTTCCCTTTGAGTTCGAGATAGCAAGAGTTGCCTGTAATAAGTAATTACGAGATAGCAAAGGGTAAACTTATTAGTTGAAATGCATTGACCGGTCCCCTTAATTTTTCGCTAAATCTGGTTACCCTTTTCGGCAACTCTTTACGAGAGAAATGGAGGAATTCTTTGATTGGTGACAAACACAGCTTTTGTGACTAAGAACAGGGTAACAATGTAAAAATCCCTTTTTATAAAAAAGTCACCAAAGCTGACCATTGCAGTTTAACCCTTTCTTAAGGAATTTAATAAAATAACAAAGATTCAGATTTCCCTGATCAATTCAATTTTTTTTCCATTTTACTAGCACCTATTAAATTTTACGACTGCCTACTTTTAATTTACAACTGTCCAATTAAGCCACAAATACTCATTAATATTGCTGTTAAACAAGTTTTATAAGCTTTTGTTGCTGTTAAATTTGGTTCTCAAATTGGATCTTTTGGTAGAAAGTATTACTGATCCCACTGTCCTATTCTGCAAGTAGAATCAACGAAACCTAAACACACTTTAAAATATGTCCTGTTATTAAACATATTGCCCATAAAAAAAAATATTATCTAAATATTGCATAAATTCAAGTTCATGATTATTAGTGACTTTGTATTTTCTTGTGTTTCAGATATTTGAATTCACGAAAAAGAATGAAGATGCTTTATAAATGCCTACTTCTTTCAGTTACCTCTTTACTTTTCTGTAGCAGTGAGTTAAATGCTTTACCAACTTTTACCAACCAAATTAACAGACTGTTGGGTAAGATTTCATCCTTTAAAAATGAAATTCAGCAAGAGACTAAAATTGAAGAGGCCAAGTTTGATTATGCGATTCGACACGAAAATGAAATCCTGCATTCAGGGCTGAATGAGATTCCGAATCACGAAAATAAAGCCGAAATTTCCGAGCTGGAAAAAAAGAAAATTCCCGACCCTATTAAAAATGCAGATGGAAACGAGACTGAAACTGCCATTCGCAATAATGAAGTTCTGCAACACATAGATCCGGAAGAACCACCTAAAGATATAAAAATAACTGGAATGTTTTTTATTAAACATATTGCAGATTTGTTAAAAATAAAACAGGTAAATATGTGTAAAATTGTAAATACCTTATAAGCTTATTAGTAAAAGTGGCGAACCTATAATCCTGAATTGGATTTTAAGCTTATCTATTGATTCTGATACAGATATTTCCTTTAGCATCTATTCTAACATTCATTGCAGTTTTTAGTTAATAAACTGAACTATAGAGATAGGCTTAGTTCTAATAAGTTTCAAATATGCAATAGAAAATATACATGTATATGTTACTGTGAAAAATGGTATAACTGCAGATACTTTGGTGAATCTGCAGATACACTGGGCCGATCCGTGTAAAAGCAGAAAAATATTTGATTTAGTGAATTTGCAGATAAACTGATAGGCACTCGTGTAAGTGCAAATAAGATTGTTGCTCAAACTACAGCAAGGTTTTTATACATTCGTAAGGTTAATAAGTTTTTAAAAATTTAAGGAAATCCTGTGTCCAATGATAGACCACTCAGTCAACCCCCAGATCTATAATATTAGTTTTTTTTTTTTAATATCATGTGATTTTTGGTGATGAGATGCCAAAATTTACTGCAGGAAGGGAAGAGAAACAGTAAACGACTGCTCCAAGGAGGTATTAGCTTTTTTTTAAAAATGCAATGTGCCATTGCATGGTGCCAAAATCGACTGCTGCAACGGGGTGAGAAGGTTCAAATTAATGCCATGCAAGGTGTGTTTTTAACAGTTATTTTGATACAAGATCCCCAAAAACAACTGCTGAAATTCTAAAACTGACTAATTAGTATTACGAGGCAGTGTTTCTGGGTCTTTTCATTGTGATATACCTCAAAACAAAAGCAAATAGCCCATTGTGCAGCTCTAGCGCAACATTATTTCAATTCCGGCATATTGAAATATCTCATCTAATACATTCACGCTTCGCACTGCGATTTTGCAGGCCTGCTTTATTCAAATGGTATACCTGATGTAACTATCCTCCCCTTCAATTTAAAATGGTCTTCAAATTGATATCCTCTCTAATCGGCGAACAGTGACGTTGTACAATGTTTGGGATATAGAGCATTTCGCACTTTTTCGATTTGAGGATTCATGAATCTGCAGATTCCCTAGTGTACGCGGAAAACTCTTATATTCTAGATGATTCCGCACTTACACTAAACAAATCATACACAGCTTTTTACGGTAACATATATATTCTAGGAGAGGAGGACTAGAGGTAGCCGTCTTCGAATATTTAAAATTATCAAATAGGGGGAATGTTGAAAGCATAAAATTTAATACAACTAATGGAACTAGACATTATGGGAATTGTAATGAAACTCATCGAGTGACCTTGGAAAGGGTCAACAACTCGTTTTTAAGGTTCTGTGACACTGGAAATGCTACCCTCCTGGTTTCCTTTCCTCGAGTTGGGGGGGGGGGGGTAGAAAGAAGAGACGAACGGCTTCTGATCGAGAGAAATCACTGTTGATGCTCACCAATCTTTAATTGTAAATTTAAACTTAAATGCTAATAAATTCAAATATTTAAGTCATGTCAGTCATTCTCCATGATGTCACAGTATAAATTTTACAAATCCCAACTTCATCAAGAAGGGGGAAAGCATTAGTTTTGTAATAGATATTTCATCCGGAGTAGGTTAACTTTTAAAGACAACTAGATCGATGTTGGGGATTATCAGGATGTGTTAAACTGGACTCGCTTTGCTGTTCTTAGAGCCTGTAGTTGGTTGTCATTATTTGCATTTATAAATATATATAAATTGTTTAGGGATTCTGTAAAGTCAACAAAACTTTACCTGCATGAAAAATGTAGGTACTTTTCCATTTTGCCGGCGCAGGCGTTGAAGTCGCCAAAAATTATACAATCGATGCCAAACGGAATATCCAGGCTGGGAAACTTTTACCGCCACATTTTCAAAACAAGTCGCGGCCATTTTATATCAGTCGCATTTTTTTCTTAATTCTTCAAAAATGGATGAAAAGCCAATGAAAATTTGGGATTTTTTAACCTTTCTTTATATGTATACTGTGTGTTGTCGCCAAAAAATTTTGATTGGCGAAATTTGCACTTGCAAAATGGAAAAGTACCAAAATGTATTTCTTGTACCAAAACGAAAATTTATTCATTAAATATTGAAATAAGATTAATTAAAAAGGAATTAAATATTGCCTCTAATCTAGAGTATGGGATATTAGTACAAGTTATGTATTGCTCATTCTTGTGTTTTTCTGTTAGTTCATATTAAATATTGGAGGGAAAGTCTTCTCCTTTGCTGAGTGCATGTCGTGCAGATTCGCTGTGGCCTTCTTCCAACATTACATTAATACGGGTGCTACAGAAGATGATATTGGAGCCATCGCATATAAAGTGTGCACAACCTTCAAAATCGAAACTCCACGAGTTTGTTCAGGTGTGTCCAAACTCTTTAAGGTAAGTGCTGCATTACTCTAATAGGGATCAATATTTAAACAGAAAAAAAACTTAAAATGCACCTGTATATTATTATCCTCTCAATAAAATATTGAAGTTGTATAGCTGTTTTCACTGCAAGGTTAAATTTATACTTGCAGCAATTCCTTTTTTTTAATAATAAATTATTTTAAGTTTTATGAATTTTAAAGTTATGGGTATAGCTGGGAAAACTGACCATTTCATTTCAACACCATAAGAATTATATAAATATCATCTAGCATAAAAGGTTAATCAAGCTTTAGAAATCAGTTAAACAGATACCGAAGATCTGTATTCTGACTAATATTTTGAAACAGCCTCAACTGCTTTATGTAACTATGATCGAAATGTTTATCAGAAATTATTTCGATACTTATTCTAGATGAAATTCGCCATATAAAAAAAATGTTCACTTTAGCATCTTTTTCCAAATGAATCAAACCTTTGTTTAAAAATATACATATTTACTTTTATTTTCAACCACAGTTCCGTTTTTTTTTTAATTCTTTGAAAATTAAAAAAATGCTGCTTTTAAAATTAAAAATTGAATATACAATTAATTTTTTGAAAAAAATTGGGTTACATTACTTTTAATTTATTTGCCCCTACAGCTGATGACACACATAAAAAAATTTAACGAGCCTTGCCGTGTGAAATTCTGTTCTATAAAAGTGACATTTCGCAATTATGCAAAAAATAGAAAAGAATAAACTCTTGCAAATATATTAATTATTTATACATTTTACTTCATTTACTCATTGGCTTATTTCACAAACCTTGTAATTCCTATGGCTGTGATTCAGCAGCCATATCGAAATCTGTTTGGCTACAAAATTCAAGCAATTCACTTCTAAATGTGGAATTATTTAAAAACAAGATGTGATTGGAATACCTGAGTTTAGATAGTAGGTAAGGGATTAGCTTAAATAGTCACCTGATTTACGAGACCTTGTGATTGGATGAAACAATATTACAAGTAAACGATTTTACAGTTCAGATCCCCTTAGTTCCTGTTTAGTAAATCCGCTACAGTTAATTTTCTTTCACTGCATTTCATCGGCATTAGCCCCTTGTGTAGCTTTATTGCAATGTAATTAAAAAACCACTGGAATTTATTTCCTAATAATACATCATTTAAATAAACTCCACTCGAAAACCTACCTTATGGTCGCAGCGCTAACAGACACCATTAATATCACTCTTCCCTATAATGAGCTGTAGGGTAACCATGGATACAGACTGTGTTCACCGTTGAAAAAAAGCAACTATTGCATGCAACGGGAAAACTACGCATGTAACCAGTGTATCTGTTAATTTGCTGACTTTCTTTTAAAAGAATGCCAAGCTTCTACAACTACTAGGCCTTTACCATTGTAATTATATGATTTGTATATAGTCAATGTTATATTATTAGTTGACTAATCTCTTTGATCTCTATATATCATGTTATATTATATAACACTGCCAAATCTTCCTCTATTTCAAAGCATTTATATTTATGAGCGTATTTCCAATTTTTATCCCTCCAGAGAGAATTAACTCAAGTGATAATGAAGATTGCCCTGAGCCCCACTGAAGTGTGCGGATTCCTGTATCCGACATGTGGCAATGCAGTGAACCCACTCCATGAATGGACGGTTCCCCTCACTCCCTTCCCCAAGCCACCTGCTGTGCCTCCCAAACCACCAAAGGTTTACATTCGTAGTCTTCTTTGATATCTTTATTTATATTTTAAAACATGTTTTACAATTTTGGAAAAAATAAGGGATGTATTAAATGAAAAGTTTTAGATAGTAAAGCTTGTTTCTAAGATTACAAAATTCTGAATCTAAAAAAAAAATATTCACTAACTTTTTGTCTAGAATAGGGAATGTAATATACCTATTTTTATAATATCTAATGGCAGAATATATTTGACAAGGTTTGAGAATATTTTTGACTAAGGACAAAAAATAAAATTTACACAACTTTTTTTTATGCCTCTTTATAATTAATTATCAATTGGAATGATGTATTTCTCATTAAAAACAATTTTAAAAAAATATTTCATTAAGTTATTTTTTTTATGCCAAAGAACGCAATTTTTGTCTTTCCAGCCGAGAGATTATGGAAATACTCAAGTCATGACAGACTGGGAATGGGATATCCCACTGACAGTTATAAATTTTCTATAAAAAAATATTATTCACACTTACAATATCTGTTGAAAACATTTTTTGTTGGAAAAAATGTGTTCAGAGTAAATTTCAGGGGCCTTAACATATTCTGCTAGCATGTACAAAACATCGTTATTCAATAAGTGAATTGCAGTATTTTTAAAAACATGTCATAATCTGAAATTTGTAATTGTAATTTAGAATTTTACTTATAAAAAAATTTCAATTTTTTTTTTTTTAATTCTACAATTGAGAAGTTTTTTATTAAAAATTTTCATATATACCACAACTTTATTTAAGAGAGTTATATAAAATAAATTTAATAAGACCATTAAGAAATATGGGAAATGTTTAGCTTTCAAAAAATAAATCTTTTAAATGTCAAAAATTTATTGAGATAATTTCTAATAAAACTTTGAAAGTTCATTACCATAAATATATTTTAAATGTAATTCTTTTTTTAAAAAAATAAGATGATTCACAAAGTTGTTTTCCTCGTGAAAGTTTTAACATGCACCATTTACAGAAGGGATCCCCAGTCCTGCGTGTCTTGCATATCTCTGACGTTCACATCGACCCTTACTACGCAGAGGGCTATGACGCCAGCTGCGGAGAGCCCCTGTGCTGCAGACAGGCATCTGGAAAGCCAGTCCTCCCTGCGGATGCAGCTGGGCACTGGGGAGACTACAGGAACTGCGACATTCCCCTGCGCACGCTGGAGAATATGCTTGAGCATATTAACAAAACACATCAGGTACTAGTTGTGCAGATTCACATATTTGAAGAGAAACTTTCAACATATTTCTGTTTTGATAATATTTTTTAAATACTATGTCATAGATGGAAGTATAACTTGTTGATTTGTTAGGTGGAGCTTGATCAACACTCATGTTTGGTCTTTACCAGCTAATTTAAAAAATTAACTTTTGTAGTTTTAAATTATTATATTTCCTTCGTTTTATTTGATTTAAGAATTTTTTTAAATGTATAAATTGTTTACTTACTGGACATTTTTGCACATGAAAATTTATGATAATACTTTAAGCAGTTATTAATTAAAACGTCATTAAAACTGCTGTTAGAGACATGGTATTTATCGAATAAATTTAACTTTTGTAACTATTAATGATTAACTTTTGTAGTTTTAAATAATTTTTTATTATTAATTATTCATGACAAAATTCCCTATTAATTTACAAAATAACTAAAATAGTGCATATTTAAGACGTCTAATAATTATTATAAATGAAGTAAAATATTGTATTTTACTTTATTTATAATAATTATTATGCTATCTTAAATTTGTACCAACTAAATAAGATATTATTTTAAATCTATGATAAAAATGTTAATTTAATACATATTATAAGACAAAAATTACCATAATAGTTCCTGTGTAATTATCTACCCTTTATTGCATTTTTGTCTTTTAAAAACTTTTGCTGATGCAAGATGACCATTGCAAAATAACCACAAATGTTTTATCCAACTGTGACTTTTTAAGTTTAATTAAAATAAATTTTTTGTTGCATTATATGTAACAGAAATTAACATTTATGAAGTGAGTGCGACATTTGTTAACAAAGCTCCTAAATGCAGTTTTTTTAAATTTTACTATATTTAATTTAATAAATTTTTAAATGTATAATTTTTTTATTTACTTGGAATTATTGCAAAGGCGAATTCATAATATTACTTTAAGCAGTTATTAATTTAAATATGATTAAAAACGCTGTTAGAAGAATACTATTTTAAGAAAAATAGTCATATCTGCAATATTTAAGGAAACATACATTTTTAACATCCTTTCTTGATAATGGAGTTTTGTTCAAGAACATGCTATATTAGATATTTATTGAGTTATTTAACTATATTATTTGTCCTCATAGTTTTCATTCCATATTACTCCTTTAAGTACTATTTTTCTCAATAGTCAATATGACCTTACTAATCTGACTCTTAACAGAAAAGTTTGCATCTCCTACAGTGTACTTTTTAACAGATGAAGTACATTGTAAAGCAATAAAGACTATTGTGCTTAGAAGAAGCTATGATATTTTTTTTTTCATTCTTACAGATTGACTATGTAATCTGGACAGGTGATGTTCCACCCCATGACATTTGGAATAACAGCAGGCAAGAGGCTGTTGACCTTCTCCACTTGGCCTGCAAGGTTATTCATAAACATCTGGGAAACGTTCCTGTATTCCCGGCTCTTGGAAATCATGAGAGCTCACCTGTAAATAGGTCGGCCATCATATTTATTTGATTTTATACTTTATCCCTAGCTTTTTATATCTTAATTAAGTTAATTTTGATAATTTATCTGCAAAAATTCCTCTGGTCATTGAAATTTTAGAATTTTTCTAATTGACTCTTTTTAGGAAATATGTTTGATAATTGAAATTATTGAATTGGTTTGGTCTTAAATGGCCTTCAAAATACTAAATTATTATCTATTAGTTTGATATTATCAAGTTGTATTTTTCATTTGTGCTAGTTTTCTTTAAAAAGTTTAAAGCAATTGCGAAGAATATAGATACAGATTTTGCCTTGATAACTTCCATTCTTTTTTCATAATTCTAAATACATGTAATTATAATTAAGATAGAATATTATTTTCCTGTGTATTATAAAAATTTAATCAATTATTCAATTTAATTATTCTAAAAATGTATGCAAGAAAATGCATTGATCCCTTATCACATATTAAATATTCTCAGCTTTTTAGTTTTATATATAAATGAAAATGTGTTTTTCATAGTTATTAAGTACCAATATATAAGTAAAATTGTAACACATGTTTCAATCTTTTTAGTTTTCCGATTCCTCAAATCATGGGGAATGACTCCATTTCTTGGCTATATCAAGAAGTTGCCAAAGCTTGGTCAGTGTGGTTACCTAATAGCATAGATACACTTAAACTGTGAGTACATTTCATGATTTTCCTTTAAAAAAATGTTTTATAGTCATGCAATCTGCAAATGAGTGACAGTTTTTTTTTAACTAACTGACCACATCGTGATCAGTCAGTTCGAAAGGCAGTTTTGAGGCAGAATACTAGTGTATTTCTTACCTATTTTTTTTTAATTAATCTAAAATTTTGTATACTTACAGTGTTTGTAAGGTCCTTAAAAACTTCTTTTTTTTGTTTTGATGTCCATAAGGGATCTTAAAAAGTGCTTAGAGACTCCTTATTTTTGTTCAATAGGTCCTTTGACAACTTTAAAGTTACAGTAGGCTCTTAAAAAAACTACTATCATTTAAATTATTTTATTAAACCTCTATTAATCAAAAATGTTTCATCTTAATGTGAAATACTTACAAATTTATATCTGAGCCAAAATCTCATATCTTCTTTGCACTACTTTCATATTAATTAAAAAAAAAATTACTAAGAAAACTATTGTTGACTTTTGAGCTAACTTTTCGCTACTAATGTATACAAGTAGTTTGCATTAAAAAATAAAGTTCTTTTTAGTATATTCATTTGTATTTATGTTTAAAATAATAACCACTCTATATAATTTCATAATGATTCAAAAACATTTTATTAAATATGTTTTGCAGCTTTAGAGTATATATTTTTTAACTTAAATGCAAAACAGGGTTAGAAATTAGAAGATTATGTTGTTAAAATATACAGTAAATTTCACTAAACAGGCAAATAAAAATTTGCTTTATAATATTTTTTTAGAATTTTGTAATTTTAATTATTTATTTTATTGCAATTTTCAATCTTAATTTTAAATATTTTTACAGAGGAGCCTATTACAGTGTTCCAGTGTATCCTGGGTTTCGTATCATTTCTCTGAATATGAATTACTGCAACAGTTTGAATTGGTAAATATTGCTATTGGTTATTTACCTATCTAATGCATAAGAAATGTCGAATAACTATTTTTTTTCTATCAGAAAATTCAATGTTTTTTAATAGTTGTATAATTTGTGATTGATTTAATAAATACATCATCAAGCTTGCAGTTTTGACATTTTCTCTTCAAAACTATTTTCCATCTCATCATTGACAGTGCAAAAGGATGTATGTTAAAAAAAATCTTTTTTTTTATTATTATTGTTGTATGTAGCACTTTGTGATGTCCACCTGGGGCCAAATTCCCTGATGTCCTCAGCTAATTAACAAAAAGATACAACCAAATAAAAAAGAGGTTCTATCACAGAATCCTCACAAGGAACCAATTCTTTTTTGCTCTTTTGGAAAGTGCTCTTTTGCTAGAGTTAGACATATGACTTTTTTTGCGATGTTAACGACAATGTGTATTTGGGTCAAGTGGTCCAAATAGCTTAGGAGTCTGCTTTGAATGCTAAATCATGGTTTCTCAAAATACTGTAAAATATCTTAGAATTGCAATATATATAGAGAGAGAAATTTCAGGAATACAAATAGAAGTGAAAATTTTGGCATGTGTTTTTCTCACTAATTAGCGAGAATCCAGGAATTTCATTTTATTGAACGTCTGATTTCAACTAAATTATACATTTGTCAATCCTTGTAAAAATTAAATTTCGGCTGGTTTTTTGATAATAAATAACAATTGCACATTATTATAAATTGTCTTTTTTGCCTTCTATGTAACTTGAAATGTCTTTAACTATGTCAGAAGTATATATATATACAGTAGAACCTCATTGTAAAAGACTAATAAGAGGATGAAGGTGAATGAATTTTAATGAAAGTCCGGTCTATAACAAATAATTCTTATCCTGGTGTAATGCAACAGGGTGTACAGTACATCACTGAAAGTACAGTAGTTAGCTATAAAAAGTATTTATTATATACCCAATAAAAACAGCCTTCCACACATCATAGGTTGAATCGGAAAATAGGTGTACCTATACTCTACATTAATCTTTAAAGCTGGTTCATGTTGATTGTTCACATTCATTAGTTTGAAAAAAGAATTATGTTGGGTCTGTTTCCTGCTTATTTCTTCAGTTAATAACTGACGGAAGTGCTGTAAGTATACATAATATGCAAACACATTTTCATTTGTCGGTAGTTTGATATATTGAATATTAAAATTTAAATGGTCTTCAACCATTGCGTCAAATGGCTATTCTACCTTTAGGATTCCAATTTTTTATTTTAACTGTCCATTATAGTAGGGTCTATTATAATGAGGTTCTACTTATTCTCAAATTATTTCAGACATTTTCTCCTGACATAAAGATCATTAATTTAATTTAAATACTGCATTAATTATATGACCCATCTGGATTGCCATGACACAGCTAAGTATAAACTTGTAAATCTTTAGGCTCTATTTAATTTTATTTTTAAAGAATAAAAAAAAGACCCATTACAAGTCGGTATACATTTAAAAAAATCCCATACTTTTATATTTAAAACATTTATAAAATTATTTCTATTTAAGGAGAAAGATGCATAACGTACAATGCTCTATTATAGGTGGTTGCTTCTAAATTCTACAGACCCCACAGGACAGTTGGCATGGCTTGTGGCACAGCTGCAAATGGCAGAAGACAAGAATGAAAAAGTATACAACCATTTTTATGATACAGTAAAATCTGTTTATAACGATGCCGGGCATAACGATACGCCGGATATTATAACAATGTAAAATGCAAAGGAAGTTTGGATTTCTACAGCAGTCCGTGTTAATTTTTCCAGATATTACGATGCCGTTTATAACGATAATTCGCATGTAACGATCGAGTTACCCCCGTCTTATGCTTAATAACCGCTTATAACAGTGAAGTGAGTGGGAGAGAGGGCCGTTTGCACAATAAAAAAGCTTCAGGCGAATAGCACGCGACTGTGAATGCCCGAAATTTGCGAAGCGTTCCCCGGTTCTTTTACAATGTTAGTAAAAATAGGAAATTTTATGGAAATTTCCTATTACAATTTCAAATTTAAACAAACAAAAATTACTGACAAATCCTCATCGAAATAGCAGTTTAAATAACTACCTTTATCTAACTAGTATATATAGTCGATAAAATCATTATGAAGTACATAAAATATAACTATATTCAACTGTCATGTATGTGTGAGTATTATACTTTCTTATTAAGCGATATTTTTCGTGATTCGGATATAACGATTTCCGAATATAACGATCAAATTATGACAGTCTTTTGAACATCGCTATAAGCGGTTTTTACTATTCAATGAAATTAGAATTTAATAAAAAACTAATTAATTATAATTAAAAAGAATTTTCTAAATTCGCAAAATGAAAGTAAACCAATGATGAAGATAATTGGCAGAAATGGTTCAATTATTTCTTACAATACTATGAATTATCAAACAAACTTTATTTTACTATGTCACCATTTATTAAATTGCTGTCACTCTTTGTTATACTCACTTTCACTTATCTTACCAATCCTAATTTCAAATAGTATTTAAATAGCAACTTGAGTTTCGCAAAATATCTTTTTTGAAGTTCATTATTTCATTGGTTAAGAAAGCAGACTAAAATATACGAAACAACTTTGCAATATGACTAAGTAATAAAACGTTTTGGTATTTAAAATAAAAATGTTAATTCAGTTTATATTTACACAAGTACATAGGTTTAAATGTTACAAATGATCACGACTAAATATTTTATTAATGCATAATTTTAATAGATTTGTCTGCGATTTGTAGTGACTTTTCAAGAATATAATACAAAATTGCTTTACTTTAATAACAATACACTTTGTACTTAAAAATATTGTTTAAAATAAATATATATTAAAATTCATATATCTCAAATTTTCTTGCAACCATTTATGCTGTATACAAACTATTTATAAAATAAAACTATTGTATGACAGTAACTGTATCATTCTAGTTCAGTATCTTTTTTTATTTAATATTTTTTATTAAACTTTTTAAGGTTCATATAATTGGCCATATTCCACCAGGTGAACCTGATTGCTTAGGTGTGTGGAGTGGTAACTATTACAGAATAGTTAATAGGTAACTTAGGTTTTATATCTATTTCAATTTTGTATTATTTGATTTGAATATTGCCAAAACTGTATAAATAATGTTTAGAAATATACTACTCCTCTTAAGTTGCACTAAATGACTTATGAGTTTTGCTTTATCACCATTCAAATGTCCAATTTTTTCATCGATTTTACATTTAAATAAATGGAAGGTCATTATTTTTGCTTTCTGCAATATAAATTATTACCTCTATAAATATGTGTTCTTCTAATAATTTACCATTTCCTCAACATTTGTGTTTATAATTCCTAAATTTAAAAAATATATCATTTGCCAAAAAATGTTTTGCTAGAAATAACTCTGTTACATTTAATTTTATGTTTTTTCGATTAATAAATCAGCTGGAATTTATACATATGCATTGTCTCTTTACAGATATGAAACTACAATTACAGGCCAGTTTTTTGGTCATACCCATAATGATGAATTTGAACTTTTCTATGACAAATCGGGTCCTAAACCTCGGGCCACTAATGTTGCTTATATTGGACCCAGTGTCACAACATTTGATGGTGTCAACCCTGGTTACCGAATTTACACTCTTGATGGGAGTTACCCCAAATCAACTTGGGTACGACATTAAAAGTATTCCTTAAAAAAAAGCTACTATTCATTTAAAAATACCATTCTAAAACAATTAGAGCCATTAATATAAAATATATATATACAGTGCTCGATTTCTAGAAATAGAGGTACCGAAACTGTAACCTACCGTGGGGTGTAGGAGTGCAATGCATCAGCCATCAAACCCAAGTCTGAAATCGGATTTTATTTTCCTAATAATAGGTACCGGATCACCGTTCCGGCTTAAATCGAGCCATAAATATATATATATTGCCCGGCTTAAATCAAGGCCTATATATATATATATATATGTATACAGGCCTCGATTTAAGCCGGAACACACCAGAACGGCGTTCCCACACCCCACGGAAGGTTACAGTTCCGGTATCTCCATTTCTAGAAATCAAACACTGTGTGTGTGTGTGTGTGTGTGTATATATATGTTATAAATAACTTTAAATGTTAACTTAAAACATGCTTATTTTACCCATTGTCATATATTGAAATTATTATTTTCACTTTAGATTATATTGAATACTTAACTATAACTGTGTTTAAGAAATTTTAAATTGATAACACATATCTGCAGCTTGGAGCAAGAAGGATCAATGCCAATTTGAATTTTTTTGAAAACTATTTTAATTAATATATCAATGGTAATAGTTATACAATTTTAAACTTCTAATTGAAATAGAAACCAACGTTGTTTGACTTCTCTAACCCTCATATCATACAATTCCATGATTCTTGTAACATTGCGACAAGTCTAAGCCTCAAACATTGAAGCCTTTTTTTTAACTGTCGGTTATAACATTTGTTCTTCTTGTTGCAAGCCACTTATTTAAAGAATAAAAAATAATTATTGTAAAACCATTTGTTGCAAGTTAAAACTTCGAATATCTTTTATAACACCTTCTTATTTTCTAGAGCAACTAATTTTTATATTATTAGGTTAGTTAATAGGATATTTCATTTGATAGCTTTTATCATAAAATCAACCAATTTATTTTAAATTATTGTTTGCAGACTTATTATAATACTAAAAATAATATACTAAAAAACAATTTTAACTATCCATTTTGAACAATTTCCATACAAGCCTACAAACGAATAGGGTTTGGCGATCATTATTAAAAGCGTTTTTTGTTATTTTTAACTCTCATTTAATCTGACCCCTTATTTCTAAAAGTCGACTTATATTTCTTGAATTATATCTCCTTCAAAGATAATTTTCTTTTCTTTAAGTACATTTCAGTGAAAACTAAGGCTTAACTTATGATAGTAGGACTAAACTCTGTTTTTTGTGGAATGTACCCTTCTAGGAAATCCCCTCCCTTCTCTTACTTATTTTTGAGCGTTTTTCCTGGGAAACACTATTAAAAAGAAAAGCTGCTCAGAAGTTCTTAATATAAAGAAATATGCTTTCATTCAAATAATTATATGGATTTCCTTTTATAAGTTAAAAGTTAAAGATTTAATAATGCTCCTACTCTTATTTAATAATTTTAACATATGTAGTCATAGCAATTGCGATCGGTAAAATATTTAAAAAGTTATTTTCATATATATTTTGAATATATTTCATGTATATTTATTACTATCAGTCATTATTCTAGCATAACTTTAGCTTGAATTGTTCGTTTAATGAAAATAAACTGTAATTTTAGGTCATCCTGGATAGTGATACATACTTTACCAACTTAACTGAAGCAAACCTGTCTCCTGAGCCCACATGGCAGTTTGAATATTCTGCTAGGAAGGAATACAACATGTCAACTTTATTGCCTGAAGACTGGGACGAACTCATTCAAAGGTTTGAAGTGGATGATGAGCTTTTCATGAAGTTTAACAGGTAGTAACTTATTCTTAAAATGAAGATTTTAGTCTTGAAACTGTGATAGTCAATTTTGGCAGTTTTCATATGTTTGTAAACATTTTCATAGTTTAATGTGAATCTCAAAGGATTAAAGTTGTTAATCTCAAAGGAATATAAGGATTAAAGTTGTACTGGCATGCCTGTGAGATAATTATCGCATGACCAATAATTATCATATGCATCCATACAGCATGATAAAGTATATCGTTGCTCAATGTGAAAGTCAGTACAACCGGGCACACCTAAATTTATTAGTTTATTTTAAAACTAAAATCAGATATTTTACTAATTTTCTTAAATAAAGATTAGAATTGAAAATTAAATTTCTACGGTAGTAAACAAAATCTCCGATAAATAGCAAGCATGTAACCGTAATGCACAATTCAAGAGGGGAAAAAACTGCATTCAATCAAAACTTTAACCAAAAAGCGAAGTTTGAAATTGGCTGCATCATTGCCACGGCAACCTCTATGTAGTATGTAAATTCCCCACGCTATTACCTGCATGTTTGAGAAGGTACAGCCGAAATAAATTCTATTGTTTGGGCTGCATTTGGTATTCGATAAACTGATTGGCTTGTACGTGAATCGCGGGGATGGGTGGGAGAAACGAGAACTTACGAGAAAAGCTCCAAACGTGTTTTTGTGATAAATTTACTGTGTGCTGTTGTTTCAGGACCATTATGCTCCTGCTGTTGTTTCGTTAATTCATTTAATATTAAAATTAACCGATTCACATGTTTAAAAGAAAGGAGAATTGTTTTAATTTTCAAAAAATAAGTGTTTTCTATTTTTTTTGCATGTTATCATTTTATAAAAATTGAGAAGAAACTTTGATTTGAGTAGTAAATAATACAGAATTTCAACTGATGTATGCTTTGTGGAAAATGGGAGGGGGGGGGGTCACATGATTTCTGCTGCACTAACATTTTCGACCACGGGCCGCCACTGCTCAGTGGTACATATAAACATTTTTTAATGTAAACACATACGCTTATACATTATTTATGTCCATTTTTATTGATTGTTTAATTTTTATTTATATTTCAGATACTTTTATAAATTGTCTGATGCTGCTTCACCCCACTGTGATCTTGACTGCAAAAAGAGAATGATCTGCAGGTTACGCAGAGCCCAATCTGACGATCCTCTTTTTTGTGTTTAGCAATCTGCAGTCAAAATGGCTGTGAAAAGAACTTAAATTTACTTAAGAATTCTACTTACAACTTATTTCTAGTGAAGCCTTAAACCAAAGATTGCATCATGCTTCTTTCGATAATATTTTTATTCTTCAGAGACATTAGTATATAAAAACGTCGTTAGTACTTTTCAAAATAATAAGCTTACATTGTTGTAAACATGCAGGTTATTTTTTCTGTGTAATGTACAAATATACTGTTTGGATATACCTGTGCATTGTACGATTGCCTTACTTCCGATGGTTAATAGTATGTCTTTTGAAAAAAAAATTGTACGTATTTGAAAATTAAAATTTTAATAGGTGTGTAATAATTTTAGCTATTTTGTATGACTCAGATTGCTTGTAATACTATATAGATTTAGCGACTCATTATTCCATTCTATTTCAAAAACTTCAGCTCTAATTTCAAATTGTTCTCTAAACTGTTTCATATATTTAAAGAAATCGTAATTTTATAACACATGAAACGAAGTGTGTTAACAATTTATCTCGCTCTTTACAATAATTAAACTTTGACATTTCTGAAATTAGAAAAATCCTTATCGCCTAGGAACTAAGATTGGTTAATAACCTAATGTTAAATAAAATAATACTTAATTAACTAGCTGTCGATAGAACTAACAATGTTTTGGGTTTGCTACATTATTTTTAACCTAAAAAATCAAATAACTTGAAATACTGCTATATACCTCCAAAGTACAGATATATGTTTTTATCCTTTGTTTGTATACTTATACTTCCATAAGTCCATGAGATTTTATATTTAATTTAGTGCTTATTAAATTCTAATATTCTTTTCTGAAAGAAAGTAGAGATTGAAGTGGACCGTAATATGTTACATGTAACTTTCTGCTGAAATATTAATTAATATTTATTTAATCTGTATTTATTATATAAAATATTTACATCATTATTATTCTATAAAGTATATAATTTTTAAAAAATCGTGCATAGTGACAGACATAACTACTTAAAATATTGAAAGTAACAGAGGGTTGTAATTTAGTTTTTTTTAATGAAAAATTAGCTTTATTATTTGTTAAAATGTTTTGTATTTGCTTATTTTTTATACATATTCTTCATCATTGTTTGTTAAATTTTTATTTTGTGAACCTAACATACATTGTACACTTGTTAATGTAATATATTTATATATTAAATGTAAAATTTTCAAAATATTGTGCCTGTTGCATATCATAAGGTTGCAATTTAGTTTATAATGTAAAATTATTAGCTTTATATTTGTAGTCAAAATACTTTGTATTTGCTTATTTTATTTGTTCATACTATACAATGAGTTTCATAATTAAGGTGCAAACATTCAAAATGTGTTTTATTCAAAAATTTCTAAAAACTAGTTTATTATATCACTTAATTAACCTTCAAATTGTCTGTCAAACTATACTATTTTATTTATCTTAAACACATTTCATTTCATTGAAATTTGCAAAGATTAGAATCTGCATAGAAGTCAATGCATCACCTTATATGGTAAAACACGTTTTGATTGTTGGCTTCACAATTCCCTTCAGTGTTTGGTAAGGGTATAGTTAAAAAGCCATAATACAGAAAGAAGTTTCATATCAGTTTCACTTCAAGTTTTTGATTATAAAATTTCTAAGATAGGAACGTTTATAGTTCACAGTAAAAGCACAAAAGAGGGAACAAAAATAACTTAACAGAATTTATGGGGGGAAATGGAACGGGCTAATGCAGTTGTGTTGTTGATAGCATTGATTGCAGTATGGCAATAACTTGATTTTAGAATTGCTGTGTGTGGTCTCTCCAAGGATGCATATTGTAAAACTGTAAAGTTTATACGAAACTTGAAGGGGTTCCTTATGGTAACATGAAACTTTTTGTGCTATATTCGTCAGTTTTTTTAACTATAGCCTTTAACAAATTATGAAACGCCTTGTATATTCTTCGTCATTTTTTGTTTGTTATTTTTTTTAATTTGTATTTGTTTTGTTACAATAATTATACTAGCTTTTACTCATGAAAATCCATTGTGTAATGTTATCAAAAAATTTATTTTATTTCCATCAATCTCAGAATATTTCATGATATATAAACTACAAAATAAAATTCGCAACGAAATAATAAAAATTTCTTTTAAATATATTTTTTGTTTTTTAGAAGTGTCCATTACTTGAATACTTTCCTACTTTTATATATCTATTTGTATATTTTTTATCAGGCCCGTCCCGCCGGAGATGGGGGGGGGGGGTGAATTGCAATTTTAAAAAAATCCCCGGGGTTGGGAAAATTTATGTCTGAAAAAAAATATTATTAGCAAATGTTAGGGAAGATTAGAAATTGCCCAACTTTTACGATTACATTTAAATTAGACCTCAGAACGGACGTCACATTAGAATGTGGGTGCAACAAATCAATGCTTGTGAGAGACCTGCTTAATATTACCTAAAATATATATATAAAAAAAAGATGAAAAACGTCGATAAGTTGGAACTATAGGAATTTTCAGCACTGTTGAGTTGGAAATTTCGAAACGTTAAGTTGGGAAATTTCTTGTTTCAACCTCTCCAAAAATATTTTGTGTGTGACGGCATTGGTATTTTTTGTGTGATGGATAATCAAACCCTCAAATGGCTCTAAGCAAAATAAAACTGATTTAAAAAAAAAAAAAGTAAAACCATACCACTGTATTATCAATTATCACAAATTAATGTTTTTTTAAGATCATAAGAATGCACATTGTACAAATATGTTAATAAAATTGAATATTTCTGCATCATAAAAATGTCGTAGTATATTATTTATATTGGGATTTTGAATTTTATCCTTCCAAATAACTTTTTCTGCAAATTGACTTTTTTTTTTGGGGGGGGGGGAGGGTGTTGCTACGCGAGACCCTTAGACTGCAGCCAATGCCTAAATCCGGCCCAGGAACTTAATATTCTATTAAAAGATGTTACACAAGCAAAAATTCATTTGTGTAATAACCAATAGGGATTGGAAATTAGGATCTTGTGGTGCCTTAGAGGGTTAGAAATAATATATTTTTTTAGCAGGTGAAACTTCTGATAAAGCTATACATGGAATGCGTGTTTCTTAGTAATTATCAGGATTATCAAAGTGCTGTGTTTAGATTGGAATAAATTTTTAAATAAAACGATTTTATAGCATTGAAACTTCCAACTTTCGATTTTTTTTATGTGTTCTTTGGCTTTTATTTGTGTTCTTTGGCTTTTATTTGTGTTCTTTGGCTCTGTGTTCTTTGGCTTTTATTTTCTGTCATCAAATTGAAGCGAGTGAAAGGATTTATCTCGGGAGATTAGCATCATTAACACGCAAAGGTACAAGGAAACTTTTTACACGTTTAAAGAAGAATTATTTTATTTACCTATAGGCTTTTTGGTTTGGTTCTTTTAATTAACGTCACACTAGAGCTGCATATTGGACTATTGGTGACGGTTCGGGGTCTATCTTGAAGGAAAGTCCCGAGAACAATGTCTCGCATTTCTTAACCATAGTCGGATGAAGAGGACAATAGCTGAGCTGGCACCCTTCGAATTCGCTACCTTCTGATTACCAGCCGAAGACGGTATCTCGGGGCCCACACATTTTTGAGTTGAATTGGGGAAAGCCGCCATACCTTCAATTTCTCCTATTTACGAATTTTTCTTTTATGGTTCGGAGAGCTACTGTTCCCAGAATTACTAGTCTAAAAGTTGATCCTCCAACCAATCACAGCCGTTTTAAATTTGCATAACAAGATAGTTTTGATTTCGAACAATTTCTAAGTTACCTGTAACCGCTTAAGTAGGGGCACAGTAATTTTGACGTTACTGTCGCGACTGATGGTCTGAACTACATTAAAATTTTTGTTGCATTGGATTTCCTTCATGCTGGACGCTTCAATGTGTATCGACTTAGCCGTAAGTGTTTTAAAAATCCTACCTGTTAAATTCAACATCTGTTTCTTGTACGACCTGGGATTTTGTAGTGTAGAATTTAAAACCTGACGCAGCAGGTCGCGATATTCGGAATATGAACTTTAGTCTAAATGTCAAAGCACAAATAAACAATTGGTTCACATATTGTACTTCTTGTTTCTTAAAATACTTTTAAAATGTGTTCCTCGCGTTTCTCTGTGATTTAAATAACTATAACTTAAGTATAATTTATTGATTTTCCCATTTCCTGTCGCTCTTATGACTGATCCTAATGTGAAAAATTAATTTCTTAAATATCTTTACAAGTATATAAAAATTTCATATTAGTTCCGGAAATCAAATTTAATTAGGTTAATTTACGTTTATCTTTGATTCGATGAAACAGCAATCGAATATCTTTAATTTTATCTTCATCCATCTGTAAGAAAACTTGTCAAAACATGTCTGTCAAATACCAATGTTGCCAAATGTTATGTAATTTTTGCTTTGTTGTGACCTTTATCAATAACATATCTTATATTATAAATAATATGCAATAAGATTTAAATTTTTCGCACTTAAAATACTTTTGACATTCATTATAACCTTGACTGAGCTTTTATATAATTACATAATTTTACTTGCAATTGCTTATTTCTTGTTTAACTTGATTTTGAACCATTTTACTTAAGTCTAAAACTTGCAGTCGATTTACTATAAATCTTTCAATTTTTTTTGGTAATATTATTTTATTTATTAGTTTAATGTTTTAAATAGCTGTGGAACCAATATTAACATTATTTTGTAACTATTTATTTACATATACATTTCAATTTAAAAAGGGGTTTATCTGTCTTTTATGGACACCCTTATTTTTTTGCCAAATTTGACAACCCGGCGCCAAACATTGATGCAGGGGGAAAATGAAGGTCTGTGATGGGCAACCAAACTTGTTTTTGACCAACCGACCAACATTTTAGCATGAATATAGGATTTTTAGAAAGTCGTCAAGGGTAACCATATAAGACAGATTAACCTAAAAATAAATATTATTGATTGATGATATGGTACAGATGTAACATAATTTACTTGAAGCATTGAAAAATATGACCACTTAAAGTTCTTGGGGTTGCTGGTAAATTTTCCTGGTAACCATTAATTTTAGGAATTCAAGTGATTATTTGTTAGAATCCTGCTGTTTAATATAATTTAGTGATCTGAATTATATTTTAAAATAATTTGTTGACAATAGATAAATTGTTATTCTCCTTTGTCCATAGTAAGCCAGATATTAAGGGCTTAATGGTAAAGTATCCGGCTAGCAATCTGAGGATTGTGAGTTCAAATATCTAAGTGGACTTGACAAATTGAGGAACTTATTTTTAATAAGGAACATTTTCTTGTCTGATATTCAACAAACATATTGAATGCTGCTGGGTGATGAAATTCAAATGATTCACTCCTAAATGTGCAATTGGGAGAGTAGTGAATTGCTTGAATTTCGTCAGCATCCGAGTAGGCTCATGATCTTCGGTTCTCTACAGCTGCTGAAGCCTAGCCAGGTAAATGTTCCTTTTTGAAGATAAGTTCATAATAGGCTGTTTCAATCTTGTGATCAGAGGGTTGTCAGATTCGTTATTAAACTATAAAGTTCATCTTAAATATACAAGATTTCCACCATCGTGTATTGGTGTACATTAAATCTGATAAAAACAGTGTTTCGAAGTCTTTCCTTTGAGATAAACCCTGAACTGCCAACAATAGCCCAATGTACAGCTCTAGTGTGTTGTTAATTGCACCAACCTTTGTAGATATTGTATCATTTGGTTTAATTACAGCAGATAGGCTGAGTGAAACTGACATTTTTGTATTGGAATGCTGTATTACTAGTCAAACACTAAGATTTCTTGTGACATTAAAATAACGTTTAAAAAAAATTTGATATATATGGACAAGTAAATTTGTGTAAGCAAATAGTAATATCTCGAGCATTTATTTAGTTCTCGTTGGGGATGCAACAGTTATCTGGCTTAAAATTACCAAAAATAAATTAAATTACTGTCAAATAAAAATATTTAGTTTATTTTTAATATTTATATTTTGTTGTTACTAGCAAGAAAATTATTCTGCTCTTGCTTCTTTTGTGCAAAAGACAAACTTGTTTTCAAACAAAAACAATTTCTCCCATAGAAAAATATAACCGTCAGCAAGACTATAGGCAGAAGTAAAAACATTGCACTAACATGTGCCCAGAAATACGAATGTTTTCTTCTTTAGAATTTATAAAATAACTTATTGAAATGTTTTTTTTTTAATTGATTTTGGAGATGAATACATCATTCTATTTCTAATTGATAATTATAAAAGGGATGTGGAGAAATTATTTTCAATTATAACTAGGGATGAAACGGATATCCGGCCTATCCGGCTGCTTTTTAACTATCCGGCAACTATCCGATATCCGGAAGTAAAGTGCCGGATATCCGATTTTCCATGCCGGATATCCGGATGAACAAAACATCGATGATTTTTTTTGTGGCGAGCAATTTTCTTTGTTCTTGCTTTAAGTATTTTCTTGAAAATTCTACCAATGTATTTACAGTATGCAGATTCTCCCTTTAACCAATAGAGATTTTAAAAAAACCACCTTTTTTCAAATTTTTAACATTAAAATTATATTTTTAACGAATCGTTATGGTGGAGGGTCATCACCTCTCACAACTAATATAGAGTTGAATTAAAACATAAATTTCTCAAAAGTTTAAGCAAACTTGAGTTTTCATGTTTGGAATGAAAGGGCATATGGTAAAATTACAATTATTCAGAAATTAAGTGTAAAATGTACAAACGACCGTTGCTAGCAGCACCCTAGAATAACCTTTTGTAAATAAAAAAGTTTTTAGAATGTTTATTAACTTTTGGTATCATTTTAAAGATAAGGAATTGGGAAATATTACAGAAAAGAATATTTTCACATTTTTGACCGATTTCCATTTTTTTCTAGTGTGTATGAGAAGTTATTTTCATAAAAAATAAACTGCCGAATATCCAGAAAAATCCAGTTCGGATATCCGATATCCGGTTTGTAATGTGCGCCGGATGTCCAGTATCCGGCAAAACCACTATCCGGTTCATCCCTAATTATAACCCGGTTTCGGTTAATTAACCAGGCATTAGAACTGCACATTGGGCTGTTGGCGACGGTTCGGGTGTCTATCTCGAAAAAAAAACAGAGTACACTACCTTGAATTTGTTTAACCATTGTCAGATGACTAGGACAACACCTCAGCTATAGAACCTGGCGCAACTTTAATAGGATATCCCGAATGAAAGATATATGAACTGGTACCCCAAGCAACCTGAATAGGCTTGAGGACATTTGGATCCCAACGGATTCTTCCTCTACATTGCAGATTAATTTTAGCATGTGATGGTTTCCCACCCAGATCAAATCACTACAGTTGTGCTAAGAATCAATCACCCATGCCTCTGGACACTGATCCGATGTGTGAACAAATGGACACGCCCACCTCAACCCTTTTTTTTTTTAAGTGCCCTTTTAAAAACAAGAAGTATTTTTTCAAAAGCAAGAATTCTCCTTTTTCTGCCAATAGCGCACTGCTCCTGTTTATTTCTAGAGTGAACACTGTATAAGGAAATACCTAAATAGGTTTTAATTGAAGAAAATAGTTTCTGAATTGGAGAATATTTCTCATCATTCACCCGTGACCTTTGGTATACAACCTCTTTATGATCTTTTTCTTTTGCAGGTTAATCAAATTCATCCTTTCTTATTGATGGAAGTACTGGTAGGGAGTGACGAATATTGCCGTGCTCAGCACAAATAAGCATCATCCAACTAGTGAAAAGGAATTAAGTGTATATATTGTTTTTACTCTTTTTATCGTATACAACTTCCAGAATCATCATCCACATATGGGTTAAACTACGTCCAAATCCACTGAATTTTTACGCAAGGTTGAACAAAATTTCCAGTAAAATCCCTGCCCCAGCGTGAAGTCCAGTGCGTAATTTTCTTTGGATATTTGAATTTCTAAATTTGAGTTAAGAACACAAGGAATGACCAGTATGAAGCAGAAATCAATGCGACCCGGACCATCCGAAATTACCTACAAGACCATGAATTTTTTAATTATGGATCGGCCAACAGATTCCACCATTCCTGGCTTACTGGAGGTAAGGGGAAGGTTTTGAAACATTGATTGTTCAAACTTTAACGTAATTGTGTCATTAAAAAATTATATTTTCATTTTACATAATTGTTCCATTTTAACTACGGAAAAGAGGCGCAACAACAAAAGTTTTAATTGTTCCAGTAAAATTGTATTGTTAAAGTTTTAATCTTCCAGTACTGGTAGGGGCCGTTACTTATTACGCTATGCTCAGAAGCATCTCGATTCCATTTCTGACAAACTAGGCTTCTTTTCCCAAGCTTGTTCTTGCTTCTGTAGTTAACAGTGTTGAAATAATTACAAATTACAATTATATATTTCTGTGAATGAACAGATTAACTACGTATATTTTATAATTTGCATCAACAGCACACCGCAGTCTAGTCATTTTGTATTTTTAATTGTATAAATACAATAATCGATAATTATAACGAATTATATTACCTAATTGTATAAATACGATTGTGGTTTTCCGAAAAATAAGCACTAAATCTTATCAAATAATGCTCACAAAAATGTTTTAACTGCTTCAATACTGAGCTAAAAGAACTAGCACAAACATGACTAAAACTAGATTGATTTAAAGTTCATTACAATTTTCCAAGTAGTAGAAAGTATAGAATATAGTCATAACTGACCAGCTTCTTAATTCAAGCAAACAATTTTTATCTTTAAAACTGGGAACTTGATGACAAAACTAATTTGATTGCGGTGCATAACGAAATAAGTGGTGACTCATGAACTGGATTGACGTCGACATATCAGTCCCCATGTATTTGAGAGCATTACCGTTACAAATTTCGTAAGTAAACAATTAGTGAATCCTCTTTTTACCCGACTGAAAACTGCACAAACCACAACTTTAAAATAAAACTGCCAGAAACTTTAAATTAAAACCGTCCAATCGAGCACCAAGGAGCGAGGTTGTCAATTTGATTGTTATGTACGTACGAGCAAGATTTCTGATCCAATTCAGATATTTGGACAATTTTTTCTTTGTTGGATAGGCAGTCTCATTTGTGCACCTTTTTGAAAAAAATATCCTGTTATCCGGCATTTAACTATCCGGATCGTTTGAAAAAAAATATTGTCAGAATTCAAAAATTATTTTTTTGTTGGATAGAGAAAAATCCACTTCGGCAAAAACTGCAAAAAATAATCGGTTATCTGTTTGTTGTATATCCGGAAATATCAATTTATTAGCAAATTTTAAAAAATTATATTGCATATGAAAAAGCTTTGGCCACCCTCGAATTTTAGGTTTTAAAGTTGTTTTCATGCGATATTTAAATGATTAACCAAAATGGAACAATAGTTCCTTTGGTAGACTCTTTTAGTTTAAAGTCACCCTTGCTACCATATCTGATATGTTTTATCTAGAGTAATGGCTACTAAGTTTTAAATGTTTTAGTTTAAATAAGTTTTTTTGTTGTAATTGATTTTGAATTGAAGCATGATTGTTTTGTTGTAGGAGTTAAAAAAGAGGAATGTGAAAGATGTCGTGAGAGTCTGTGAAGCTACTTACAATACAGAGATGCTAGAAAAAGAAGGAATCCAAGTATTGGTAAGACACATAGGTCATTTTTAAATCTCTAAAGCTGAACTACCTGTTTGTCTATGTCAATTCCATGATTGCTTATTGTCCCAAATAGGATTTTATGTTTTGCCATTTGTATGCATGCCTTAAATTTTAATTTCTTTATCTTCACACTACCTTAAATCCCAGAAGCAAGGCATATATTATAAAAATAAAGCTACTTATTATAAAAATTATACTAGAAGTGTTTTGCTTTATTTCTAATTTTAAAATCTCATCCTTCAACTTCATAATGTTTTTCTAGTTATTGGTATTTGTGATAGTAATTTTTAACAAGTATGGTGGGATTTTACAAGCATGTCAATTCTTAAGTCTAGAATTTTTCGATTTCATAGAATTAGATTTCATAGAATTAGATTTCATACTGTAAAAACAATTACACAATGATAATATTGCCGTCCTAAGCCTAAAATGTGTATCTCGTGAACTATTATTTTTAGCCATAAGCTTTTAGTAATTAAGAATGTTAACAGTTTTATTGGAAACATCTTATTTCTTTACTGATTTTCTACTAGTGTTAAAACAGATATGGCCTCATTGCTTAGGAATAATGCCAGGTGACTCACAGATAACTAAGCAGGAAAAACATAAAAATAATTAAAAAGTTGTGTTAGGTTTTAAGAATTTGGAATATAGTTAAATAAAATTTCAAAGTAAATTGTTTATACTGTCCTTGAAATTCTTTAGGAACTATTTACAGTAGAAAGTTCAAAATCCGAACATCTTAACATCCAGAATGATCTAATGTCCAGATCTTTTTGAATTCCTTAATTAAAAAATAAATAAAATTTAATCGTAACAAATTATAAAATTGCATTATTCCTTTTCCATAGAGCAACAAATAAAACGTAAAAACACGGAAGGGAAGCAAGGTGAATTTCACCATGTGTATGTGTTAATTTAAACTTCCTGTAGTTACCTCTTACTTTGGCACTCAAAATGTGAAGACATTCTGTTCCTACAGTAACGTTACCAGTACTTTTCCATAACGAATCAGCTTTTGGGGAGGGGTGAAGTTACCACATGGGAATGCATCCATTTAAGCCACTTAGAAATGTCATCTCGATCCTTGGCACAAAAAATGGACAAACCCAGAACATATTCAAAGTTAAGAAATTCTGAACGTTTTTAGTAATTTACTGTGATGTGACGAATCGACTTGTGGGAAAAAAGGGGTAGAGGTTAGGTTTACCATAGGAACTCGGTTATCTAGCTTCTTAGCACACAAAAGGATCAAATTTGTTTGTGGAATTTTAAGAAATGTCAATTCTGATACAATAATGTTATTTAACAAAACAGTATTGATTTAGTGATTTTCTATGCATTTTGGCTACAATAAAATAACAGCTTTCAAATTTTTTTTTCTTTCTCTAATTTAGCGATTTCTTTGAATAGTTTTGGTATTCGTGTTTAAAAAAAAAATTTGATGTGGGAAATTTCAATTCCTGACCGGAATCCGGACTTGCTTTTGCACAGATATTATTGAATGTTAATGTATATTGTGATAATCTAACATCCAGAATTGCTCAGAAGTCCCGATGATTCCTGATTTGGGACTTTCTTCTGTATATTCCTTTGTTGTTTGTAAGCAAAGGACCATAAAGTATTACACAGCCTCTTATTTTTATGTAGACAATTTAAATTTGCTATAGCAACAATCAAAAGTTCTTGCAATTTTTGTTAAGTTATCTTTGTATGTATAAATTAAATACCTTTTTAGAAAAGACATTTTTAATAACAAAAACCTCATCATTCTACTGGAAATTGTTATTTTAGGAATCAAATATAAAATCAATTGTAACATATTCCAGCTTAAGAATATGAAATTTTTTTACAATTTAATTTCTATTTAAGTTGTAGTATTTTTTTAGTTGTCTTTCGTTATTTGATCTTTAATAATTTATTTAATTTTCCAATGCGATGGATTTATTTGTTACTACAGGACTGGCCATTTGATGATGGGTTCCCACCGCCCGCGAAGATCGTAGATGATTGGTTTGATCTCCTACGTAACCGCTTCAAGGACGATCCCGACAGCTTTGTTGCCGTTCACTGTGTGGCAGGACTTGGGAGGTGAGCACTGTTCTATGGCAATTAGTTGATGCATTTTAATGAATACTTCCAGATTTCAGTGTAAATAGGATAACAGAGTAATTGAACTGTTAACAAGGGTAACTTTGGCCCAAAGCAATTTGTTTCTCACTTCTTCACTTATGTATGATGTATTTTTTCATTAATACTCTACTGTTAAAACATTGGTTGCACCTATTATGTAAAATATTGTTCTGTAACATAATTCTTCGTTTGACCACTAGAGGAGCTCTATTCAATTTAAATAGCAACTAATGATTTTGGTCTATTTTGTCCAAATTCGAGTAAATAACATTTCTATAAATATTGTACACAAAATTCCCAACTCAAGGTAAATTGGTCCAAATTAAAATATATATTAAAAGTTATTATCTAAGTCTAAGGATTTGTTAACTTAGTTTAAGTTTTTGCCTATTGGATTTTATACACTGATAGTTATTTTTCACTTGGTAATACTGTTTCACTAATGGTATTGCAATCTCGGAATAACACAAATACAGAGCATTATAGTCGGTGCCAAATCGAAAAGCTTGTTTTGGCGTACAGAGAAAATGTTTTCATGGTTTCTCATGTAGTAAATGGTGTAGGATTCAGAACCGATTGATGCCACTGCAAAACTTGATAAATTTGAAAAATCCAAGATGCCGCCCGCGAGATATTTGTCCTACATTTGAGTGACGCTTTGAACGACGAAATACATCAGCGTTGCCCAAATCAAAAGGCTTGTTTTGGCGTAGGGAGAAAATGTTTTCACTGTTTCTGATGCAGTAAATGGCGTAGATTTTAGAACTGGTTGATGTCACTCTGTAAATCTTGCGAAATTTGAAAAATCCAAGATGGCGGCCATGATAGACGTTAAAAAGATGTTCACTTTATAGTGTGGTAATAGTGGTATGCGAGACATCGTTCTTAATATTTTTTGGTCAAGAAATCTGAATATACTGATTCTTTTCATAGGGTCTGTAAGTTCTCTGATGGCAAGAAATGGAATTGTGGAAATACCAGAATCAGCATTTGCAGGCGTGTTGAAATAATTATCAGGAAAGAAGTTTACTGAGTACATTCGTGCACTAAGATTAGTGCCCAAAGAAATGCTGTGACCTATTCTAAATCGCAGTGGTGCAACTAGTATTGATAAAATCAAAATGATGGCTAAAAAGGGGGGGGGGGGGGGGGATGAATGCTCTTTAAACCGCACAACTAAGTTATGGACCGAATGTTACATCAAATCTGTCCAGCTAATGAATTTTGTGAGAGCTGAAAGGGAAGTTAATTAATGTCTTAATCTTTAGACTATACATTATAGACTTTAGTGGTTATTTTTAAAGCAGCCATTTTGGGTGCCATCTTGGAATAACATACAAATTAGTTTCCACAATTATTTTATGTGAAAAATAACGTTGTATTCAGATTCCTTGACTAAAACTCGTTAAGAAAGATGTCTTGCATGCCACTATTACCACACTCCAAAGTGGATATCTTTTTAATGTCTATCATTGGCCTTGGATTTTTCAAAATGCTCAAAATTTACAGAGTGGCATCAATCGATTCTGAAATCTACGCTATTTACTGCATCAGAAACCATGAAAACATTTTCTCTGTATGCCAAAACAAGGTTGATCTATTTTTTGGCATTTGGCACCCTGACTATTATCATTTATATTTTTACCCGACAGCAAATGAATAATAAGATAAACATTTATACTAAATCAACGTACTGTAATAAGACTACTGGTCTAATAAAAAAGAGATCCCTACTCCTTTTCTTACTACCTTGTGTTTGTGTTCTTAAAATTAATATCTTGCATATGTTTAATTTTTAAAATGTAGAAATACTCTGTTCATTGAAACAATTTGCATTATTCGAAATAAAGCTATAAAGCAGTATTTTTTAAACTCTTTTCATAAAATAAAATGATGGCTGATCTTGTTTTGTTATCAGTAAAGTGATATCTTTGTAAATATATATGCAACATATTGTTGCTAAGCCAGGAACGCTTGAAAAATCTTACCCTTTACAGGGCAGGTGATGGATATTTCAACCATAACACCATGTTAATACCAAATACCCACCTTCAAATGGTTGAATGTCTTAAAATACCATAAAACTAGTCTACTTCAACATAAAAACATGGTATATTCTGTTTTCGTTTCATGTTAAAAAGTATCTATTGTATATATTTGATAATTTCCCAGAAATGGTAGGTCACTATTTTATTTTTTGTGTTTATAATAGTGTGAAGAAAATTACTAATTGGATGGTTTTTTTTCCCATCTATGATTATATCTTAAGGCAGGGTTCGAAATCAGCGGATGCACAGCGCACCTAACTTTTCAGTAAATGTTATATACTATATATTTTATCTGTGAAAATTTACTTGGTATCTACGAAATTATATGAGATTGAACCAGTTTCTTTTTTATCTTAAATTTTAAGATGTATTAACTAGTTCTTATTACCCTATGGTTGTGGAGTTTAAATCACTATATGTTGTTTTCAGGGCTCCGGTATTAGTTGCTCTTGCGCTTATAGAGTTGGGAATGAAGTATGAAGATGCTGTGGAATTGATTAGACAGTAAGAATTGTTCTATGATTTTTTTTGCGAATGTGTTTGTGAGAATTGTTTGCTTTGGTTATCAGGTAATTTAGTATTTTTTAGATTTATAATTTTTTTTATTGTACATTTTAATGTTTTTCTTATTTGTTTCATTTTAAATGTTATGCAAAAGTAATTTAGTATTTTAACCCTTAAACCCTAAACACTGATAAAAGTACAGGCAGTGTTCACTTATCGCTGACCTAATCTAATCTGATAAACTTAATCAGATGCCAAATGTGAGAATATGTGCCAAGGTTGTTTACCCATCTCAATGTGTTTACCATGCACAGCAAATCACGCGTTAGTTGAATGGTTGCATCATAATTTTTAAAACCATTGTCAGATGAAGCGAACAACACCTCATACCTCAATCGCCCTATGTGTACTCGTACAACACAATAGGCTCTTCGTAACAGTTATTGATTAATCCTGAGACCTGTTTAGTTAATGGAAATAAAGATGCACCAGACCT
The DNA here is from genome assembly GCA_963932185.1 of Troglohyphantes excavatus. NCBI lineage: Eukaryota > Metazoa > Arthropoda > Arachnida > Araneae > Linyphiidae > Troglohyphantes > Troglohyphantes excavatus. Next base: position 14,173,852 of record OZ010668.1, read on the forward strand.
ACAAAATGGGCTATTGGTGATGGTTTAGTTTGGAATTGATTCAGAAAAGATATTTAATTGGTTGAAATTACTGAAATGGATGGGCTAATGGTAATATGATCGTAAGCATTTATGGACTGTGTTATGCAACAACCATTTAATCCACAAATTAAGGGTTGCCAGCTTCGCTACAAAATACTAGGAATGTCATCCAGAATATCCACAAAAATTATCAGCGTGTATAGTGGACTGACGTACGATAAATCTGATCGGTGTCCAAAGTCCTGACGTCTATTGAAGGTGTTGGGTGCCAGTTCAGGTGCTTCCTCTTCATCTGACCATGGTTAAAAAATACGAGGCATCGTTCCCGGGTCTTTCCTTGGCGATAGGTCCCGAACCGTCGCCAATAGCCTACTGTGCAGCTCTAGTGCAGGGACCGCAGAGCTCCTATTTTCTCCTATTTTCCTATTTTTTTTAAAGTGCTCCTTTTTTTCCTATTTTTCCTTCTTTTTTTTTAGACATTTCTCACCGAAGTTATAAAGTAGCGCGCAAATTTGGGTTTTTCCGATGAACGGAATTTTTTTTTTATGAAGCTACGTATACAAAGGAAACAACTGCGAACTTTTTCGCCATTACCAAGGCTGAACTTGATGCGCGCACACGGGCACTGAACAGTCAGTTTCTTATCTCTCGAGCGTCAGAGGTGGTACTTTTCTGGGTACAATCTAGGTGGTGTTGGTTTAACCCGGAATACTAATTTTGTTAAAATATTTCGGTACCTGAAATTCCCGGTGTTTTAAAAGTTTTGGAATGCGGAAATCTAGATTTTTTCAAACTAACAATTTCGCCAAAATTGCAATTTTAAACACATTTTCTAAAATTTCAAATATTTACCATTACCAAGGCTTTTTCGCCATTACCAAGGCTTTTTCGCCATTACCAAGGCTGAACTTGATGCGCGCACACGGGCACTGAACAGTCAGTTTCTTATCTCTCGAGCGTCAGAGGTGGTACTTTTCTGGGTACAATCTAGGTGGTGTTGGTTTAACCCGGAATACTAATTTTGTTAAAATATTTCGGTACCTGAAATTCCCGGTGTTTTAAAAGTTTTGGAATGCGGAAATCTAGATTTTTTCAAACTAACAATTTCGCCAAAATTGCAATTTTAAACACATTTTCTAAAATTTCAAATATTTACAGAATCGTATGCTACGATGCCGCACTTTTGATCGCTCCACTCTTGTGTAAATATCAGACGTGGTACAATTCCACGGAAGCGCGGAATTCTGTTTTTTCAGTTCACGGATGCGCTGAATACTGTGCTTCAAGTCCACGGAAGCGCGGAATTCTGTTTTTTCAGTTCACGGATGCGCTGAATACTGTGCTTCAAGTCCACGGAAGCGCGGACATAAACATAATTCCGCGGAATTATGTTTTTTCAGACTTTAATTTTATCATCGCTGGAATTGATGCATATTTGCTTTAAAATTTCGGTATGTCTTTGTAATGGGTCGTGACTCTGAGATCCATGAGAAATTTTTTGAAGAAATTATATCCACAGAGAAAGAAAAAAAACGAAAGCGCAAAAAGGTGGTGTTCGAATGCACCTCGGAAACCTGTTTGTAATGAGAGTTCTGAGAAAGCTCAGATGTTTCTTTCAGGGGTGCTAATTTTCTAAATCCTAACCCAGAATTCCTGGTTTTTAAATAATATTTGTGGAAATATAGGGTACGTATGGCGCCCTTTTGATCGTTATACGCAAGTGTAAATCGGCAAGGACTCGAGAAGAGAAAGACGAATGGAGGGACTTCGCATCAGAAAAAAGTGGACTTCTGATACTTTTTGTCCGTTTTTTTAGTCAATGGTATTTCGTTATCATAAGACACTTCATCACTGAAAAAACTCAGTTCGTTTGGTAAGAATCGATACTCAATCTAGAAAAAGGGAGAAAGATCTTCGTCAAACGGAGATGATATCACTTGAAAGTTAAGATGGTTAAAACTCAAATTTCGATGCATCTGGCAAATGAGACTTCCAAATGCACTCTTGTGAGAATTTTTCGTTCATAAAAACTTTGAAATTGGAGAAATTCGCTTAACGCGATCTGCTGCGATCTCCGTTGATAAATTTACAATCCTTTTGCATCTGATAAATAAATCCTTATACTTCACTACTTCCTATTTCAGCATGATATGATTTGCACTACTTAACAAAATTGCATTAAATTTTTCAAAAATATCATATAATTTACGAAATTGAAGTTTAGGACTTGTCATTTAAATTAATCAAAATTGATTTTTTGAAAAAAGTTTGTTACTTTTTGTTTAGCTGACAATAATTTTCTAATTTGTTGTAATATTTATATATTTCATTAAAGTTATTATTTTTTTATTTGAAACTTTTCACCACATGGACTCTACAAAATTTGAGAACTTAGAAATTTTCTGTTTGGGAAAACATTAGGCTTTTTGGAGTTTTTAAGTTAAGCCTTTTTAAATTTATTTTGTTTGTAACATGTCTGAAGTAAGCAATATGGCAAGGATAAAAAAAGGTGTGAATGGAAGGATTTCACATCAGAAAAAAGGACTTATTTATGTTGTCCGATTTTTTTAGTCATGGAGATTTCATCATTGGAAAATGTCACTTCGTTTTTTTTATTTTGTGCAAAATCGCTGCTCAACCTTGAAAAACGGCGAATTTTCACAAAAATATAGCATTTTTAACATGCAGAAATATTTGCAATCTTTACGAAACGCGGAGATGATTCACTCGAAAGTTGATAGGTAAAACTCTTTCATTACATCTGGTGAAGGCAATCTCAAAATGGCGCTGTTTTAAGAATTATTTTCTCTTGTGAAAACTTTGAAATTTTAGATAATCACTAAACGCGATCTGCTGCGATGTCCGTGGAAATGTTCTCAATCCGTTTGCATCTGATAAATAAAGGCTTATTTTTCACTACTTAATATTTATCATGATTTGTTTTGCACTATCTAACAAAATAGCATTAAATTTTATTTTAGAAAATGTAATTTATTCATGAAATTGAAGTTTAGAAACTTATTTTATGTAATAGCTATAAACATATGAAATAAGCTTGTTTCTTTTTATGTGGCTTGCAATTCGTCTCCGCATTAATATTTTATTTAAATGTTTATATATATTTTTGAAACTCCCCCTTCTCGCATCTCCCCCTAAAAAAAAAATACTTTTTGAAAGTTTAAAAAAAAGTTATACAACTTGTTTTTGTAAATTTTAATGATTTAGATTAACATGCTTAAGTAGGTATTCTATTAACATTTTACTCTTTAATAAATCTAAAATTTCCTTGAAAAAATTACAGAATTTAATTTCCCTTAGACATTAGCAACCTCCTTAATTGACTCCTCAATCTCCTTAATTCATGTACGTACAACTTATGCAAAATTTCTACAATGTGTTGGTTAATTAAAAAAAATAAACCGCATTTAACTTTAAAAAAAAATCAAGTTATGAAAATTAAGTATAGTAAAATCTTTAAATTGTCTTTCAAATGTAGGCTCTTGCTTGAATTACAGACTTATAGAATGGATATAAATGCTTTTCCGTTTTTAATTTTTTTTTAAATTCCTATTTTTATGTTTAGTATTCCTATTTTTACTACTATTTTTTCTCAAAATTCGGCTGCGGTCCCTGCTAGTGCGACGTTAACTAACCAAACCTTAACGGACTTATTAATAAATAAACCTAACATTTAATAAGCTGGAGAAAAGGTAAATAATAGAGAAAAAAAATCTTAACATTTACAAATTAATTTTTAAAAATTCAAATTTTTTTAAAAATGAGAATTGTTTATTTCGGAAATTTGTAAAATAGTATGTAGTGCTGGATATTGTATAGACAATTTTCCTGTAATCGAGCTTGACTTGTCCGAATCGGTATTGTTTCTATCGCAATAGAAAACTAGATGAATGGGAAATATCAGGGAATTTCAAATTGTTCTAGACGCCCTGCACTAACTTTAAAACAACAGTTGGCAGGGTGTCAACATAACCGGAAATTATCAGGGAAATTTTTAATTCTGAAAAAAGACTGGGAATTTTTTAAAAAATCAGGAAATTTTTCAAATTTTGATTATTAAAACGGCAAGTATTGTCTGTTATGCCCTCCATTCTGGGTAATTTAATTGTCAATACTTCTTTTTAGTTCTGAATAAGAATTTAAAAAAAAAAAAAAACATGGTTATGTGCATTTTCATATTTTCAGTTTTATTTTTGTAAAATCGTGAACCACTTCTGGGGGAGAAGCAAAATCAAAGTGCGTTGAACCTTGAATTATAAGCAACACGTGAGGGGTTAATAAATATGGGATTTATTGATTAATTAAATTATTATTTTAACTGTCAATAAGTATTATATAAAATTTTCATTTATAATGCAATATATTTATAGTATTATTGTAGCGTGGATACTTTGTTTCTATACAAAGCATGTTTTGCAACATTTCTTAACGTAATTTTAAAATCAGGGGAATTTTGTGACACCATCAGGGAAATATCAAGGAACTTTTTTTCCAGAATGTTGTTGCCCTCCTGGTTGGGGAGTCTTATGTGGCATTGTTTCTTTGCAGGAAGAGGCGGGGAGCAATAAACGCCAAACAGCTGCAATACCTGGAAAAATATCGTCCAAAGTCCCGTTTGAAGATGAGGAATGGCCACAAGCAATGCACTATCCAATGAATATATTATATTTTCTCTTTTTATTCTTAAGTGTAAATAACCAAGGACCCCTCTCGACTGGTTGTACTCGGAAATAAATGTCTCATCGGTGTATTTTATTTTCTCTCGATTCTCTTTGTAGTTCTCGTTTTCTTCTAGCTCTGTTCCCTCCCCTTCTGTGTTGACTGTTCTCCGTTTCTCTGCTTACGAAATCTGTTTCAGGATCTTATCTCTATTTAATGCTGTTTTAAAAAGATGTCATGTACTTGCATGTTGTGGTCTTAAATAGCCGAAGTAGTGTCTGATCATTTTAGAGGCTTGATCTGTGCTTTAGACTTTTGAATATTTTAAATGTAATGTGGAGTAGTGAGTAAAGGAGGAAGCGAAGCGTTTTTATTTCTGGTGCAGTGGATACCTGGTTATGGCAGACCCATTACGGGGAATAATCACCTACTCGCATCTTTACTGGTATTCTTTTATTGTTCCTGACTGTGAAAATTATTTATTAAAATTTAGAGAGTTAATATGAGAGTGTATTGCACCAACTTTAGACGAATCCTGATCAAATGGTTTCTATTTTGAAAATTAAGCTGCAGCTTGTTAATCTGGACGAATTCCAAGTTTGATTTTGTTAAATCCTCCATATCAGCTGAATTTGTTTTTATAATTTATCAAATATATATAAAGTTTTTATTTCACTATAATAAACAAAAATACGTATATATTCGTCAATATCAATTGTTTTATGCATTTGAAGCAATTTTCTTATCTACGACAGGGTGAAAAAAATCTTTAAAACTTAACATGATTGGTCGAGAAGGTTAACATACACATGAAAACGGAAAAAGCTACAATTAGTACTGATAATATCATAGTATAAAGTCAAGCAAAATGAAAAAAAAAGTTGTTTTTTGAACACTCCAAATCTTCCTAAACAGTTTAGGGGAATGTACCCGGATATCATTCCTTTGGATATAATTGACATATATTTTTTCATAGCAAAAGTATTTGTAAAAAATTCCAATTGCTTGATTTTTTTTTATGCTAAGTTATTTGCAGGCACTTGTGGGGCTTCAATGTTAGTGTATGAAAAAATCAGTTGTTTTTCCTGTCATTACCGGTGAATTTTTTTCCAAACTAAGAAAATTCAGGGAATTTGTATCTTAACGTGTAGTGGCAACCTTGATAAACTAAATTATATTCCTGAATTCGAAAAAAAATTTAGTTTTACTGTCTTAGTTTTCATAATGTGTTGCCTAATTAAATCCGTATACTTGAAATGGAATGATTTATTTAGCTTCAACATAGGTTTTGAATGTTGATTACAATGCTTAGTTACATTTCTTTAACTTTTCAGAAAAGAAAACTTAATGTTGGAGTACTATTAAATACCTGCCAACTTGTACTTATTATCTGTACAATGTACGATTAACTAATTGATTTCAAAGGATTTTTTTAACAGTTTCTTATGAAAAAAATTTAAAAAAAGCTTTGAAACATGTTAATTTGTTTTCAAATATTACATTTTTGTTTGCTAAAAATGGTTTTTAAGCATTTTACTGATAAATGCCATATATTTTGTAAAGATGAGTATGAATTTGTAATTGCATATATGGCAAGTCGATAGCAAATAAACAAATTTAGTAATTGGATTTATAGAAATGAATTATTTTAGTTTAAACAATTATTTTATGTATTTGACTCCAAAAATATTTTGTAATAAACTGAATAATTTATGCAAATCTATTGTGGGGGAATTGCACAGATTTGAAATGTTAGCAGGTTAACTATTAGATTACTTTCATTGCCTGATACAAAATGCCATATATCTCGAGTATGGAAATAAATGCAAAACTTTGCTACTATTCAGCAGGAGGCCTAAAATTTTTCAGCTGTGGCTTGTGAACAACAGTGTTTGAATTAAACATTTTGCACTGTATTTATATAAAAAAAAATAGGCCCAATTGAATATATAACATGTGTGACTATATTTTTTTTTACTATCACCGACCATGTTAGGCAACAGATTTTTCTCTCCTTGTCGTACCGTCTCCATTTTTATTATTGGCTGATTTTTATTCATAATAAACAGAGTACAACATTATGCAAAGGACTTCCACCTGGACTAAGCATTTAGAACTCGATGACCGGTTTCTACTGTGTACCATGGCCATCTCTTTTTCTTAATTGTATATTTGACAACAAACATCATTTAGGCATATCTGTAATTGAATCAACGTTGCTTTGACGTTAAAAGTTCGCATTGGAGTGTAGTGGCAACATTCATTTGTAAACACTTTTCAAAAACTTGTTTCCCTTTTCTACGCATAAAACCCCCCGTCAGTTTTTACAAATTTGTAATAACATTTTGTAAACACATCAAGCTGTTTTGATAATTGTCTGGATAGACTTTCTATATGAAAACAAAATGAATTGTAAAACCCCCAGAGCTATACTTGTAATGTTCTGTGTAGGTGGTGTAAACATGTTGACAGCTTTTCACATATGATTTGGATCTCTGTACTGCAACATGTTTTTTGTGTATTTTAATAAACATAGTTAAGTAAAAAAAATAGTCTGTTTTACTTTTGTGCTTTTTAACGTTCATTGAGTTTAGTAGAATTTTATCTGCCAAAATTAACCAACACTTTGATAAAAATACAGCTTATATTTTTTATTTATAACTAGTATGCCATATTCAGCATTTATGTCCTATGAATAAAATTAGTTGTACACATTTTCTTAAAATAAAAATAAGTTTTTTCTAAGGACCTTATTTTTAATGCAACCAACTTGTATATATTTGTAATGAAATGTTAGCCCTCAAAAATACAAAAAGTCTTCTTGGTAATTTATTTTTTAAATAAACAAGATTGTTGCCTCAGAGCAACAGTAAGACATTCAAAAAAACGAAAATGAGTTTTCTATCTTGCTAATATTACCAAATGCGCCTTTATTTAGTGGAACACTCGGACATTTTTATGTCTTCTTTGAAATCCCTGAACTACAGCCTTAGATATTCAGCATTGAAAACACAGCAAATGTTAAAATCAATTTTATAGGCAACTCTGTTTTTGCTCATATCCTACCATTGCCCTGAGGCGACGATATGAAATGGGTGCAAAAAGAAGCTACAGTTTTTATTTTTACTCGATTGCAAAATTGTTTTTAATTCACCTTAAGATTAAAATTTAATATTTTCTGAAAAACTATAATTTTGCATTTTTATAATAAGCAAAAGAATGTGATTCATAAACTGTCTTCACATAATTTTATTTGTAAAACAATTTTTTTGAAAATGATTGAAAAAGAAACCTAATTTTACTGTCTGAACTTTTTCTTAAAAAGTACTAAAATATAATCTATATACTACTAATCCCTAAAGACAATGTAATATGTTTGAAAATACACTGCAACAAATTTGAAGCAGTTTATTCAAATGGATCTGGATTTGTGTTTCAATTTAAACTTGATCAAACATGAAAAAGTGTCATCACTGGGCAAATGAGTTCAAAGTTACATATTCATGCAATTTTGTACCAATGCTTAATATTGATTTGCAAAAAAATAGTTATACTTTTAATGGAGAAAGATTAAGGTTAAGCCAACTTCTAAACAATACAATAGTAATTAAAAAAAAATAGATTAATCGGTCTAAATTCTTGCATACATCAATTTGTGTGGATTGTTTGGAAAAAAAATACGAATTTAAACAGTTTTGTATGGTGCAAATAACTTGTAAAATTGTACGGATTTAAAATTTCATTTCAAGAAGTTTCACAATTACAAACAAATTTATACAAAACATTTTGAGCTGCCATATTTTTATTAGCAATGCTTTTCCCTATTTAGCTTTCTGTGCGTTGGTTTATAAATTAGAGTAAGTTTATATAATAGTATATATATTTTTCATTTGGAACCAAATATCACAAGTTTTATGATATTTACATTGAATAAATCATGCCTGTGGCTAGGAACAAGAACCAATATATTTACAAATTTCAAACTATATGCAGGTTTTATTAAAAAACTTATATCGTTAACTCAAATTCTTATAGTGCAAGATACCTATAAAATATTTTAAGTATATTTTTTTGCAATGTGATTGTTAAAACTAAAGATATTCATCTTTTTCCCCAGTTTTGCCTAAAGACATCCAAGTACAAAAATTTTGTAGATTTGATTTTGCAGTTCCCTGTTGACCTTATGCAAATGTAATATTATAGAATCTCTAGCGCTTGAAGTATAATGAACAAGGCTTAAATTCCAGGTTCCACTAGGCTTCAGCCTATTTTGCAGTTATTGTACTCAAACTTGTCAAGTGCCAACCAAAACTATATATCCCCCAAATTGAACAATTAATTTTATTTTGTTGGCGTTTCCTTAGCTTACTGTTAATGGTAATCAACACTTTAAAAATAAAACTTGTTTAACACAAATATTTATAGATAAAATTCTTGAAAATATAAAAAAAGATGTGGTTTTTAGTTCAAGGCTCATTTAATATTGCAACTAAATCCATGGTCATGCACAGCTGTTATATAATTGTAAATAGTAAACAAATTCCAAAAAAATATAGTTGAAAATTGTATATTGAATTTACACAAAAATAAGAGTTGTCAAATGCAATTAATACTGTTTTTATTTAATTTGAAAATATAGTTTTATACAGGAGGTATAATTCCTAATTTTGAAATTTCATTTCATTAAGAATAACAGGATTTATGACAGCATTTGCACAATGAGCTAGTACAAGATAGGTTTTATCAATTTTAGCATAATTATTAAAGTTAATAATTTCAAATTGAATAATTTACAAAGTTTATAGATTCAAATGTTTTATTAAAATCTAAAATTATTAAATATTTTTAGAAAATTTTGATTGTAATGTTGTATTTGAAAATTTTTATACATTGTAATTCATAGAATATTTGTTTATACAACCTGAATTGAATTATTTCAGCAGAGTGTAAGGTTTTAATTGAGAAATTCATTTATAAATTTGTTATGTAATGAATGTTGGCTATTTTGCTTAAATGATGTAAAAAACTTTTGCAAATATGACTTACAATAAAAAAGTAATCTTTAAATTCAATTATTTACAATGTTAAGCATGTACTTTTTAAGAATCTACACAGAAGTACAGCTATTTTTTCCTTCACAAGTAACAGGGAAAAGGAAGTGCATTGCAGAATTAAAAAAATAAACTACCCAACGATGGCAAAAAATTTCAAACCCAGATTATAGTTTAATAACATTTTAATTTCTATAAAATATAATCTTACTTCTCACATTTGCAACCAAGTGCAAGACACAGAAATAACTCATTTTTACAATTGAGGGAAACTTAAATTCCAGTAGATAAACATACAAATATCAAGTACTGTGTGCTCAATACAGCAAATGACACCCTTGCTCCCTTCTGACATCAGTAATGGATTTAACAAGGGTGGGATAACGCAGGCGCCTCGCGGATACACTTCAAAGCAATAAGAAATCAGTTTTTAATGCCTTAAACAACTCTTCCCATGGCTACAGCCTTGTGCGAAACCAGCTTCAGAAATGTTTGTGGAGCCACGCTAGACCTTTGATGAAGAAATAGGCGACGCCTAAGGTGTACATGATGATCTCCCGTTGTTGTCTTTGCTGGTTCTCCTGTTCGATTGTCAGCACCCTGCGGGAGAGGTGGCGTACTTGTCTGCGAAGTATGGCCACTTCCTCCTCTGGTGCGTAGTTGGAGCCGATGGACGACTCGTTGAAGTCCACAGTGCTGTTGAAATCAAAGTTACAAAATTTGAAACAATATAAAAGTATAATTGGGGTAATGTACAAATATGTACTACTACAGTTAAATGCTACTCGTGAAAAATCTACCACAAGCGGTAACTTAGTTAACCAACAAGTTTGTGTACTAGGCCAATTGGCGGTCCATTGGCCGATGTTGAGGGTTCCCGTAGGGTCACAAAGGAAAAAGTAGTCAAATGCATTAAATGGTCCGTATTTAAGATTTTTAGGGGCCCTAGGCGAAATTTTCTGAACGCCCCCTTCCCTCTCTTGTCTGTGATTTTGAAGTAATATATGTACTTCAGAAGTCACTTCATGTCAGATTAGTACTATCAACCAGTATTGAACAAAAAAAAATGTGTGATTTCAATTAGCTAACTTAAAAATATTAAGAGCCATGCAAAAGAATTAAGTAAATTCGGCTTATTTTACAAATATCGAACTTCTGTAACAAATACACATATACTTCAATAAATAAAATTATGAAGCTTGCAGCCCCCCTGAGCCTGTGACCTAGGCCTGAAGCCTAGTGATAAATCTAGCACCCCTGGTTACTTTTCTGAAAAAGCAATATTTAAAACACTAACACCTGGCTATTACAATCTTTCCGTGAGTTTAAATGAGTGTTAACTGTAAAATACTACTTTCACCACCACAATTGAAAAATTAATTTAGGACTGAAAGGATCCAGTGCATAAAGACTTGTGGGAAAAAGCAACACAACCCCTCAAAAGGAAGTTGCATGAAGTTGTAGTACAAGTACAAGCTAGCTATATAGTTCACAGGGACTAATTCAACTGTGAGGTAGTTCAGTGTGCGGGGGCCGGAGAGTTGTACGGGTCACCAGTGCAGAAGCCGTTGTTGTGTGGATTGTGTGGCCACGCGATAGTAGACTCCATTTCAGAAGGTTTAATTAAGTGGTAATTAATAATTTGATGATAGCCATAGTATTTAGGAAACAAATAATACTTAATGATGCAAGTTTAACAATTAAGGATTTACATATAAAGGTTAAATTTAAGGCATAACAATGAGATGAAGAGCACAAGAGATTGCTGGTTGTTACTATGGCTGTTTGGCTGGGAATGAGTTCCTCTTAGTCCGTGTTGTTCACATGATTTTGGCCGCCCCTTCGTGGGCCTCATGTGCTGCAGCTATGTGATTGGCTCTTGGTGTAAACACGGTTCAAGTGGAAATTCTTTCCGGGAATAGCTCGGAAGAGAAAGAAAGTGAACTCCAGGACGCTGCAAGTGTTAAGGAAACAAGTAATCTCTCTGATGTTGACCCCCCTTTTGTTGCAAGTCTATTCTAACTTAAACATAGCTTCTTTTGCTGCTTTAGGAGCAATTATGAATAACATTAGACCCTGTTTTGTGATATCACATTGACATTATAAATGTGGCTAAAGGAAGTAACATCGAACATTTGTAAAAAAAATTACTGGATTCACTTAAAAAAAGAGAGATGAGTGAGATAAAATAACACAATACCTATTCAATGTCTGATCCATAGTGGCTTTCCTTTTCGTCTCTGCTTTATTGTTGGATTTCATATCTGCTGCGGGATATGGATATTCATCCACCGTTAGGACATCTGGAGGTGCAGACAGAACGAAGTCCTGCAGATGGTAGGGGAAGGGGGTGTCAAACTTCAGCTCAGGCAGAGATTCTCGCAGAGCAATGTGCTTATTGTCCCCTGAAAGGAGGATAAAGGAAAAATTTATGCTTCTGTTTACAGTGAAACCTCTATGAAAGACCACCTATCTTCTACAGTAGAACTCCAATTATCCAGATCACATTATATAATTTTTAATGGAAATGTAATCCTTAATTCTTCCTCTATGGTCTTAATTCATATCCTTATTCACTCTCACTCAAAAACTACCCCTGCATCCCTCTAGCATTTTCTTGTGTGAGAAATTTATTGCATTTGATCCTGTAATAGATGGATGAATTGATCTATTTATTAGAATTGTTTCACACATCTATCTCAGGTATTACACAAGGTAAAATTATTGGTCTATTTCAAGTCAGCCATACCACCACCACCAAATGAAATATATGGTGACAGTTGGCAAGTGATAAAGTTTAAATTATGAGCAACCCTGATTTATGATGTGCTGCTATTGAACTGATTTATGGCAACTGTAAATTTTTTGCTCACATGGTTGGGAAGGTGTTTGACTCAGTTAGTTAGGTGATTTCTCTGTTAACCTGGATGTATTATGAGGCAGATGCCTACTTAATAGTTTAATAGTAACAAAATTTTAAGGCAAACATGTTGGTTATAGATTGGTGTATGAATGCTGAATTGCAAGCACACATTACTGAAGCAGTTCTTTTTGTACGGAATAGTTATTGTTCCAGATTGCTACAAATCCATAGCATCAACTTCAAAGTCCCTGTCAACTGTGCGCACACACCAAGCTTATGCAGGATGTCATTGCAGTTTATCCGCCAAAGGAGTCTGTGGTCAAAACAATCGCTGTGAAGCAAGATTTTTATTTCCTATTTTCTAGTTTAATTGTTTTTGCCAAAACTGCTCAGAGATTTACCGATTTTAATCCTTAGTAGTCGAAAGCCATAGACCAACTTTTACCCAAACGAATGAATTGAGGTACAAGTCTGTGACATTAGCGCATGATATGTGTGTGCGCTTAAGACTTTTGGTTTTGCCATATCAATATCTTTATCGATTAAATGCGTACCGTATATACTCGCGTATAAGCCTACCCCCTAATTTTTGGCCGATTTTTTGTCCAAAATCGGAAACTCGCGTATAAGCCGAGTTGTATTTTCGTACATGAAAAATTCCGATTAAAATTGGCAAATCCTCGACAAAAAAGTGAAATTTTAATTAGAAAAATAAATATTTAAGCCTAGAAATTAAAAGTTTAAAGAAAGTGGCTGGAGAAACGGCCTTCCTCGAAGTTCGTGACGATTCATCGGGCTTAAAAATATGTACCACTCGCGATGTTCTGGTGTCTTTCAAACCTCCATCGGACTTCTTAAATTAAATCTCCCGTATTATCAAATAACATATTTTATACCAAAATGTGCAATTTCTAATCCTTAACATCGTTTTGTAAAGATTTAAAAACTTATGACTTATGGATAGGGGCTCCAAATTGGAGCAAGCACTGCGACCAGAGGTCTATTGTACTTTACCCTGAAATAAATCTTTAATCACTTAAGAAAAGAGATCCGTGGCTGAAGCAAAATTCAGCAATGATCTGACAGGAATATCCTGGAGCTCTCAAGGCTCAAGTAAGTGACGTCCCAAGTGCTCGAACCTATGGCCGGAGAAGAAGTCCCATTCACAGAGAATATGTACAACAGTTTCTTCATTATTCCTACATCCCCTACACAAAGGGTCATCCTTAACCCTCATAATAGTAAGATGCCTACTGAGAGTACAATGCCCAGTTAGTAATCCAATTGCCCTACGAATACCAGAGCGATGGAGCTTTAACAGCTCCTTATGACGAGAGCTAGGACATCCACTATTTAGTTCTCTAGCTTGTCTCTGGTCTGATGCGCTGCGCCAGTCCTCGTACTGTAACTTCCTAAAAATAGAGAAGACAGTACCTCTGATAACTTCATTAGAGATACCTAATGCTGGCTCAGGACCAATAAAGGGAGAACAAGAGCCTAGTCTGGCCAATTCATCTGCCATTTCATTACCCGGAATGCCCGAGTGTCCAGGAACCCAAAATAAGGAGACTTTATTATTCACAACCAGTTTACATAGGTTAGAATAACAGTCCCAAACCAATAGTGAGGTGAAACTAGGTTTCTGAAGAGCCAGGAGGGCAGCCTGGCTATCTGAACATATATAAATATGTTTGCCATGATAGTTTCTGTCTAAGCATATTCTACAACACATAAGGATAGCGTAGACTTCAGCTTGGAAAACTGTGGTGAATTGACCAAGAGGATAAGATAGTTTGGTATTGTCAGCATGACAGAAGACACCTGCCCCAGTGGAGTTATCAAGTTTAGAACCGTCTGTGTACCAAACAATACGGTTATGTTCACTTGTTGGAGCTTCAGTCCAATCCGACCGTGAAGGGAAATGGACTTTAAAAGGCTTATTAAAGCCGAATCTTGCAAGCGTTATGTCGCAGGGCATGTTGAACAGCTGGTGCTCAGTTACCTTAGAATTAAGATCTTTCCATGACAGATATTTTGAATAATCGTGCCAATGACCTAAATATTTCAGTCTTCTTACACAAATAAGAGCCTCAGCCTCAATTCGCATATGAAGAGGGTGTAGCCCAAGGAGAAGCTCCAAGGTGGCTGAAGGGGTGGTTTTAAGACACCCAGAGATTGCAACACAGACCATCCTTTGAATTTTTCCAAGATCAAGTCTGCAGTTAAGTATCTTGGTCCTAGACCACCATACAACAGAGCCATAGGTTAGTATAGGACATATGATCATTGTATATACCCAATGAAGGACCTTAGGATTTAACCCCCAAGTTTTCCCAATGGCATTTTTGCAGCTCCAAAAGATCCTCTTGGCTTTACCAATGCAGAACTCAGAGTGCCTAATCCAATTAAGTTTTTTGTCAAAGAAGACTCCCAAAAATTTGACTTCATTAGTACAAATAAGGGACTGACCAAAGAACTTGATGTTAACATCAAGAGTGGGTGTCTTTCTAGTGAAAGCAATCAAGTTGGTTTTCTGAGGATTTACTGAGAGACCCTCGTTGTGGCACCACTTTTCGACATCGCGAAGTGCCTTATTCATGACATCACAAATGGTGTCAATGAATTTACCCCTAGTGATAATTACAACATCATCAGCATATCCAATGCAGGACACACCTGAGAGAGAAAAAGTCTCTAGAAGTGAATCAACAACCAGGCACCACAGGATGGGTGAAAGAACTCCTCCCTGGGGGCACCCAGCGACTGCATGCACCATCAAGTCGTCACCAAGAAGTGAGGCACAGACATATCTTGATGAAAGCAGATTATTAATGAAGTTAACAACAACATTGTTGACTCCTCTTTGAGTAAGAGCACGAATGATAGATTCAACAGGAACCTTATCAAAGGCCCCCTCAATGTCGAGAAAGACAGCCAGAGCAATCTCCTTAGCCCTGATATTTTTTTCCAAAATAAAGGAAAGATTGTATAGGGCACTGTCAGTGGATTTACCAGGCTGATAGGCATGTTGAGAGACAGAGAGTGGTTTGGAAACCAAGACAGTCTCCCTGATATGCCTATCAATAAGTTTTTCAAGCGTTTTGAGCAAGAAAGATGTAAGGCTAATAGGTCGAAAGGACTTAGCCTCATAGTAATTATCTTTTCCAATTTTTGGAATGAATATTACCTTAGTTTGCATCCAGGAAGTTGGAACATATTCATAAGCAATGCAGGCTCTATAGATTCTGCAGAGAATAGGTGCCAAAATAAAAAGCCCTTCTTTAAGAAGGGCCGGGACCACTTCATCCATACCAGGAGATTTGAAGGGTTTGAGGGTATTAATTGCCCAGACAACTTTGTCATGGGACACAACCATCTTTGCAGCATCCCAATTGTTCTTACCACACGTGATCGTGGTTAGAATAGGGGTGGCTGCTGTGCACACTTCAAGGGAGCCCGGGAAATGAACCCGGAACATCTCTTTCAGGATTGCATTCCCAGAGGAAGCATACTTACCATTTGGAAGCTTTATAGTGTTTAAGCTACAGCTCTTGTCTTTCGACATTTAAAAACTTAGAAAACGTCAACTATTTTCTGTCAACATCGTTGACTACTGTCGCTATTAAATACGGATGAGCCTTTTTTTTATTCATCTCGGAAGGAAATACTACTACTTTATGGATTAATATATACTTCTTATTAAAATATTTAGTTTTTAATTACGAGATAAATTACTTGAAAGTAGAACTTGAATTCGCCGATTAGCAACCCCGATTTTACCGCTTTAAAGCCAATGCTATCCAAAATACTAATGAAACAACTATTAATATCTGTACATAATATTATCAAGGAATAAAATCTGCAAATAATCTGGAAATAAATTTTGTTTAATTATTGCAATCGAGCAAGAAAGACATTGACTTTAAAATGTTGTCATTCGCTACGCACGATGTCAACTTCTTAATCTTCCATCCGAAATTCTATTAAAGTAGCGTTTACTAGCTTCATAAATTCTACAAACCAATTAAATATTTATCAAAATATATACTTTTTATTAAGTTAAACTGATTATTTAACTTAATAAAAATTAGTTAGTAGTTAAATTTTGCGTTACGATTACGCCGCGATGCGCAGAACGGTCTTCAGTCAGCATATGACGCACATTCTCGATCTCAGAAATGTGTCGGCACGTTTTCAGAAGAATCCGCTAATTTCAACTTCTCTCCTTTTCCCATTTTAGGCAAATTATATTAGAAATTTTAATGACCCGCGTATAAGCCGACCCCCCTACTTTTTGATGAAAATTTTGACTTAAATTTCTCGGCTTATACGCGAGTATATACGGTAATTGTTGAATCCAAACCATCGAAAATTGTACAGCTTTAAGGCAACATAGTTTAACCAACCAGCCCTGTCGAATCCGAACTTTGTGATAAATAAATAAACAAGTAATTTCAACGACAACTTTTCAGAAATACACTAAGCATTCACCGCAATACAACAATTTTAAAGCAATATTTGCCCTTAAATAATCAATTGAACTTTCAAAAAATAAGTTTTTGCATTGCTCCATTAATTGAATTTTGACCTCTAGTAAAAGACCTCCTCTATAGGTGATCGATTTCCTGTGGAACCATGATTCATCTCCTTAGAGAGGTTTTAATTTCTCACTTGTTGGAAGCATTTTTCCCTCTTGCCATGCAGATCTTTACTAAAAAATATTCCATCATTCATTGAAATTGGCCTGTAGCTCTCACACAATTTCATTTGAATTTAAGTGAAAGATTTGGCAACGATAAAATTATAAATTTCTATAAATAATTTGTAAGAAAATAAGACTATGCCTTATATGTACATTGCTTGTATTTTCCAATTTCTGCAAATTACACAAAATATGATAACTTTTTCTTACATACTTTGAACTTAACTAATAAAAAAATAATTTAGAATCTACTACAGTAGGTATTTAAACTAGTTTAATTCTAGAACATCATAAAGCGAAATTACAGTTTTACAATAAATTTTAATGTTGCAACCATCAGGTTTTTTTTTCAGGTACTTAGCAAATTAGGGTTTTTCTTAATTTTTTTCGATGAAACTTTAGATACAAGTCTTATGAACTGAACCTAAAAGCAAAAATTAGTAAGCATATATAATATAATAATAGTACAAGTTTGATGTATTTGGACACGTTTTAGCAAAATGTTTACCACATTTGATACATCTAAACAACAATCCTATTATCATTAGTAATAAAAAATTATGTAATAAAACCTGTTATTGCTTGCTACACAATTAAATTAAATTTTCTTTTCAATGAACAAGCTATTTCAAACATACTCAATGGTAAACATATAAAACAATAACGTTTTTGATATAAAGCTATTAAGGACTTACAGAAAGATTGAAATTTCAATCCATTACAAAAAATTTAACCTTCATTCAACAATTTAATTATTATACATTACCGGCGACCACTATTCTCTCCGGGACGTTCATGGTTGCTTTGACTTCTTGTGGATTAAAGAAATTATTTTCTTGACGATCTGCGTTCTCAAAGACGCAGATTTTATCAGGAACATGCATCTTTGAAGACATTTCTGCAGTAAAATTGGGATCATAATGTGAATCGTATGAACTAGAAGAGGTGTGGCCTGGGGTGGAATTCAAAGACATAATGTACTAGTCAAAAATAAGTTGTTAAAAATAACTTAGAACTTCAGATAAATTTATTTCAATTAAATAGCAAATACATTTCTCAAGTAATTTTTGTATGTTTATTTTATCATTGACGGTTAGCTCAGTACGGTTATAGTTAAGACACAATATAAATAACACTTTAAAAAATAATTGGTTTCGGTTAAGCCCACTAAGCTAAAACAATATAAACGCTGGAATGAAGGCTTAGCTTAAAGACCAGTTTACACTTTTTTTTTTTTGAGCGAAAGTAGAAAATATAGTATTTTTTTGGAATGGTGCTTCTCATAGTATGAACGACATTAAGAAGTTATAAACAGAAGAAATGTTAAAAAAAAGGTGTGCCAAAAGAATAGAAAGTAAAACAATTGAATTGCAAAAACTGAGCAATCGACATCAAATATTGTGGAAAATCATCTTCTTAACAACTATTTTAAGTTTGCCAGTTTTCATTAAGATCTCTCGAAAAGAAGCTGACATTATTAAATCACATTGTTCATTTTTGAGAAAGTACGATCACTTAAATTTGAGTACATCATCGCTCATTTACGGTGCAATTATACTTAAATAAAAATAAGTTGGTGCAGGTATTCATTTTTAAGATGGTTTACCTGATCGATGCTAAAATCAATTGCTCGGACGGGAATGAGAAAACTGCTTTAAAAAAGTATAAAATATTTTTGAATAGTTATTAAAATTCGGGATTCTCAAAACGACCGTTCAGAAGTACGAGACGGTGTTCACTCAGGTTTTTAGGTGTTCAACTTGTTTATTTTGACGAATTTCTTTGTTTCTGATCAAATTAAACAGCGCTAGCTATAAAAATCTTATTTTTTCAAAATATTTGAATTTTTTCGATTTTTTTAAAAAAGAATTCTACAATTTTTTTAAAAAATAATATTTTTTATTATTGGAATTGAAATAATGATATATTTTAACTGTTATTCCAATATATCTTATTACTAAATGACATAGATGACTGTATAGGAAAAATTAAATCGAAATAGTGCACTGCGCTTTAACTTTGCTGTTACTAACATAATACTAACTTAATAACTTTACTAACATAAGACCATCAATCATATATATATATAGTAAAAGTAAAAATAATGAATAGAAACTTCGAAACACGTGAACCCCTCTTCATCAGGGGGGAGCGAGGTCCACGCGTCCCAAACATAGGCGTAAAGTTGTCAAAATTTTTGGGGGGGCCCAAAATTTAACTTTTAACTGAAGAAAATTGCGTATTTTTTTTTTGGGAGGGGGGTAAATATAATTGAAATCCGAAAATTTATGGTACTGTAATTTTCTCTTTGTCATGATTTTCTAGTTTGTCCATTCAATTAGATTTATGGCCAAATTCAGTGGCGTAGGAACTTTTTTTTTTCAGGGGGGCTGAATTTTTTTTTTCAATATATATATTGTTATCTTCTATATATATAAATGCGAAATCCCCACTCATTCACTCATCACTAATTCTCCAACTTACCGTATACCTATGAAGATGAAATTTGGCAAATTTGTTACTTATACCTTAAATGGGAAAAGTAAGCTATTTTTGTTCAAATCGAACGTATTTAAGGGATTGTAAAACCCCTTTTTCGATGTTTGTAGCGACGTTAGTTTAGGTATCTACAGATCTAAAATACCTAGAGTGCTGAAATTTGGAGCACAGATTCATTTTGGGCCGTAGAGATGCACTACGAAAGGATTTTTAAAAATTCGAACTCGAAATGCCAAAATAACGATTTTTTGGAAACCTTCCCATAGGATTAACATGGAGAACATGTAACAATGTAAAATATAAAATTGAAACAATGGAAAATTTTAATATTATGTAATCAGGAGCATTCTGATTGGCTGATGACTAAATATCGCCAAATAAATAAACCTGCGCCAAGTTAATAAAAACATCGCCAAATAAATTAAAATTTCACCGAATGAATAAAAATGTTCGCCCAATGAACTAAAATATGATCATATTTGTAAAAATAACATAAAAATGGCGAAATTAGTGTCAAAAAATTATAAAATATATGTCAAAATGGTGAAAATATGATTGGATAACGGGATATTCCGTACTACAACAACTATGAAAATTAAATTTGGCATGGAGCATGGCATTTTAAGCCAAAATTGCTCACTAATAAAGGATGTTCATTTTCAAACTCTAACTGCCAAAAGTAAAAATCCTTGCCACTTATCCACTGACTCATCACTAATTTTCTAACTTTCTGTATACCCAGGAAGATGAATTTTGACAGAGTTGTTACTTATATCTTACATAGAAAAATAATCTATCTGGTAGGTAGAAGCCACTCTGTACCGTAATAATTGGTTCATGAATACTTTGGACCCCACGTGGTAGGAAGGTCAGAGGGAGAGTGTATAAATGGTCAATCTGATTGACGTGGCCTACCTTCCTCTACTCCATGTTATGTCATTTATCCACGAAGGCTGATTGTCCATAGAATTATTGGAGTGGAAGTGTATACTGCCTGTCACCAAGGGTGACATTTTCCTTCATGCGGTATAAAGATCAGAGGGTAAAATGGGTTAACAAACGACCTGATCGACGCGACTCACTTTCCTATACCATGGTTGGTCATTTACAGCCCATAACACGATTACCCTGGGAGTAATGTGAAAGAAATAGCTTGCAGTTAAGGGCGACATTCCCTTCACGGCTAGCGGCGGAATGGGTTAGTAATTGGCTTGATCGATGCGGCCTACCTTTCGTTATATGAAGGTATGCCTATACGAGTAGTTATGTGGCGGAATCGAAAACTGTTGTTATAGACTCTGCCCCCACGTAGTACAAGTGTCAGAGGGGGATTGGGTTTGCGTAAATCTTCTGTAGTAGTGGGTAGGGGATTGATACGATTTTTTTTTTTAAATTGATTTGAAGTTCAATGAAGTAAAACATAGGATTTATTTTTTATTTAAAAAAGTTAAATATTTAAAAAGGGCGGGGAACCATCCCTCCTCGCATATTGATAAGGTTTACTGTACAAAAGAAAAAATATGAAAATCTTGAATTTGGCAAATGGACCTTTTAAAATTCTTTTTCGTTTTTTCTTCTTCTTATATTTTCATCAATTTGTGAAACTTAACGACAAATGTTGACATAGGTACGTCTAATAAAACTTTTTCAGATATTTTTTTTTAACATTTATAAGAGTTCTTCCCGTTTAAATCTTTGGGATGTTACTAAAGGTTAAAATATGGATGGTGATCAACGGGAGTAATGCATATATATCCACGTTATTGTGTAGGCAACTTCATATTAGCAATCTTTCCAGTTCTCTTGCCAATAAAATTTCGTTTCAAATTAGTACTTTTAATACTGTGGTTCCCCTCATGGGTGACAAATTAAGAATATTGTTTTTTTTCGCTATAAATATTGTATTTGTATCAATTTTGTAATTTATTTCCTTCCCGTGCGTAGAACGGGTATTTCAGCTAGTACAATATAAAATAGTAAGGAGTTGTAAGCTATTAAACAATTAAAAAACAATTAATGGTTTAAATTTTTACTTGTGAAATGTTTTAACTTGTATCCGTTATTGTTTTGACAGCTTTAGAACATATATTAACCAGGAAAAGTTTTATATTAATTTCAAATGTCCGTATTGTACGCTAAAATGTGAATTTTTTCAGATTTGAGGAAATTGTTTCTATTTAACTTTCTTTAACAAAGGGGAACTTTTATGGGAAATACGATTATAATTTATGAAATGTCCATAAATAATATTTTTTTTATTTAAAAACGTATTTTTTACATTATTCTTAAAATTACTCTTTAAAGCTTTAGCGTTGTAGACATTTATATAAATACTTGAAATTACGTTTATTTTAGCTGCTTAAATTGATAAATTTATAGGTAGTTTTCAAACTAAACTATTATATTTATGCTTTTCAGACATTTAAAAAAGACGTAATATAAAAAAAATGTACGTGAGCCAGAGTACTGAGTACAAACATAAAATTAGATATTATATTGTGAAAACCTATAAATTTGTCATTTTAAATATTACTGAAATGAAATAAACTATAACAAGTATAAAATAATTAGCAATTTAGACTTTTTGTAAAAACACATTTTCCTTACACTAATTCTACAATGACATTTCATTTATTATATGTAATTCAAGATTAAAATGAACTTCAACTTGTTTTTAAACATAAGCATATGCTTAGTGTTATTCACTTAATAGTGTATAACAAAACTAGAGTTACTGCCAATTGATAAGCATAATTACAAAACATTTATCGTTAGAAAAGATGGTATAACTTTTAATTGACTTTTAGAATACAGAAATAATTACTTAACTGACAAAACAGAGGAATATGCTGACAGAAGAAATCTACTACCATTCGTTTGCAAAAAGAAATGCTTCCTAAGATTGCTGTCTTTACACTAAAAAAAAAAACTGTAATGCGGTTGTTAGATCTCACCAGGGATTTCTTATTTGTTGCTGTAGCCCTCCCATGACTTCGGCCCCTAGAGGCAAGTTTCAGAAAAGCGTACATACAAAAACTGTCTACACAAGCATACATGGGTTATTCACAATGGATTTGGGGGAGGGGGATCATCAATAAAATCGACTGTAAGGGCGAGGGCCAGTAAATTACAAACAAATGGGGACGAACTATACAATTCGCAGCTTTGGTGGCCATTCACATGCTTTGAAGATGAGCGTACTACCCCCTGGTACTACCCGACATGGCTGGTCGAGTAACCAGATGGCGGTAAGCATTTTACAAACGAAGTACAGCTCTTGACAGGTAATTTTCTGGTGTTTCTCACAAAAGGTGACATATGACTAATGATGTCGTCTTCGATTGGAAACAGTTGAGAAAGGAACTCATTGTCCTCCTGTACCTTTCAAAGCAAATTCCCCCCACTTTAAAACACGTTTAGAATGAATAAGGGGTGCTTCCTTTCGAATGCCTCTTTGTAGGAATTCTCTATTCTACGACGGTTTTTTAAGTAATTTTTTTTAAAAAGAATAGTATAATATTAGGGGGGGGGGGGGGGGGAGGGACAGTGGCGGCTCGTGCAGTACAGCAAGTACAGCCGGGCTGCACCTAATTTTATTAGCGTATTTTAAAACTAAAATTATATATTTTACTAATTTTATAGGGAGATTAGAATTGGAAAGGAAGACGAAATTTCAAATCTAAGTAAAAAAAAATCTCCGAATAAATAGCAAATGTGTTTCCGTAATGCACAAATTTAGAAGAGGAAAAATCCCATTCAATCAAAATTGCAGCCAAAAAGCGAAGTTCGAAATCGGCTGCATCGTTGCCATGGCAACTTTACGTAGTATGACTTCCCCTACACGCTAAAATGGAGGATGTGACGACACAAACGTAGCGCAAAAGGATTTTTTCAAATTAGCTGTACAAGGGATTTCGATTAAATGATTGGTTCGTTGCTGAATCGGCGAGGCGGGGTGGAGGAAAACGATAATTTCGAAGAATCTCTCCAAACGGAAATATTTTTTTCGATAAGTTTGCACGTGTGTTGTTGTTTCTTTACTTAAATTAATATTAAAATTGACCGATTCGCAAGTTTGATAGGAGTATTGATTTAATTTTCAAAAAATAAGTAAGTGTTTTCCATTATTTTTACATGTTATCTTTCATAAAAGTTGAAAGGAAACTTTGGTTTGAGTAATAAATTTTAAAGAATGTCCGTTCTTGTATGATTGTGAAAAAGGCGAGGGGGGGGGGGGGGGGGGGGGGGGGAGTTACATGTTTTCGGCTGCACTAACATTTTTCACCACGGGCCGCCACTGAGGGGGGGCTGGGCCCCTTTAAAATAATTCCTGGAGGGGGGGGGGGGGCTCGAGCACCCCCAGGAATTATTTTGAAGGGGCTCAGGGTATTGCATTTCAATTAACACAAAAAGCTTAAGTTTTTAAGAATAATTAATGAAATGCAAGTTACCTGTTAATAAACTTGCTATAGTTGCATTGCGGCAAAGCATTTAAACGAACCAGTAATTTCAACAAGCATCCAAATGAAGATTTTGACATTTACACTGCAGTACAACAAGTACAATAGGAAAAATCTTAGACGGGAATCCACTATTAGCCGACACTCACGTCTACTGAAGAAGCCCAGCAGGCCTTTCTGAAGAGTATCCCTAAAGTCTGTTTCAGATAGTTGAATAAATGTCGACCCCTGGCCACCAACTGGCCCCCAAAGTTGGCCACTGTTACTAAAAAAAAAGGGGTGTGGCCAGTATTCACTAGAGGGCATACTACCCTTCCCCCCCCCCCCCTAATACACCGCCTATTCTTCCCATTCTTCCACGTAGACACTGGTTCTAGCCTATGCTTCTGTTGAAAACAGAGATAAGAGAATTATGTAGTTGCTAGGAAAGGTTGATGGTACATGTTGAAGATTAAAAAAAAGAAAGGGATTTTTTTTTTGCAAAATATAAGTTAGAACTTTTGAATTATTGGGGGGGCTTAGCCGGGTTTTCAAATTATTGGGGGGGCTCGGGCCCATGGGCCCAATACAAGTTTACGCCTATGGTCCCAAAGATCCATGGTGTTTCTGATGTGACGTGCATTAAAAATGCAAAAATGTCGCAGTTCCCCGACAAACACCTGTACAGAATAGGTTTTTCCGAAAAACACATATATGAACACAAATATACAAAATTGCAAAATATCAAAGTGAAAAATTAAGCATTTAAAATACAAGAAAATTAACAAAACATAAACTTAACTATGAGTGAACCTCCATCAAACCACAACCAACAAATCAACATCCAACAATAAAATCCGAAATCCGTGCCATAGTGCCTAAAACTGGAATCTAAATCTTCAAAAAATATCTTATGTGCGCTTGATAGCTGAAGAGGGGTTCACGTGTTTCGAAGTTTCTATTCATTATTTTTACTTTTACTATACTATTAGAAAAATCTACATTGTTATTGCTGCTTTGCGCATACCTTGTGGTTTTTAAGTATGTTTAAATGTGTTTAATGTGTTTATTTAACATGGTTTTCAATTAATATTTAGGTTTATGACTTGTTGTCCAATTTATTTATTAATGCATTTCTGTATTGCTGTTCAGATAAATTTTGCATTTCTGGATTTTTGGGAGGATTTCCATGGAATTTGCATATTATTATAAAGTTTATATATATATATATATATATATATATATATATATATATATATATATATATATATATATATATATATATATATATATATATATATATATATATATATATATATATATATATATATATATATATATATATATATATATATATATATATATATATATATATATATATATATATATATATATATATATATATATATATATATATATATATATATATATATATATATATATATATATATATATATATATATATATATATATATATATATATTAATGTGCAATAAAAATCAGTCGAATTTCATACATAATATTGGAAAACATTTTTAGTAAAATTCTTAAATAAATCTTAAAATTAATTAAATAAAAAAAATTAACTAATTGCGTGGAAATAACTGCTTATAAAACAAGATTTTAAACATTTGGAGTTATAATTTAAAAATAACATATGCTTCCCAACCTCAACAAGACAGCCTTTCTTTCTAAAATTATTCATCGTATTAACTCACGCAAACGATTTAATATTAAGGGAAAAAATCTTAAAATTTCGAAATTACTTTCTTGAAGTTCATTTGCGTAGTAAAAAAAGTTTTAAAAACATACACATTAAAATTTTTTATATAAATAATCATTTTTTTTTCCAAGAAATTAAATTTAAATCTTATATGTTAAAAAGTGTTCCATTATTTTTTTCTCAAAAAGATTTTTTAACTTTTTTATATACTTCAATTTTCCATTTGAATTCTGCAGCTTGAAAGAAAAAAATAGAGTATTTTTCGTGAGAAATAAGTTATTGTAGAAGATAGATATATCTTTATTTTAAAATCGAGGAGCATAATTTAATTTATATAATGCAATTTTTAACGACAATTTTATGCATTAAAACAGTGTTAATTATAACAGTATTAATAGAAGTAATCCGTTTTATTTTGATTAAATTCTAACACTTTATAAAAATAATCGTTAACCCTAATTTATTTTACATCAATTTTATCTTACTATAAAATAAGAAAGAATTATCTAAAAATCATTTTTTTAAACTGATAAGGAAACAACAAAAAGTGAATTTTATAAAAATATATTAATTATAGGAGAACTGCGTGTAAATTACGTATTTTTATATTGATAAATTTATTATAATATTAAATCGTTTGCATGGTTTTATGCAATGAGAATTTAAGAAGTAAATATTGAGTGGTGAGTACATTTCTTTTTAAAATGGCGGCATCAGTTAAATGTAAGTGGTTTCTTAAAAAATGTGCAAAGTTTTTAAATGAAGAAGAATTGCGCAATATTAATGAACACGAAGATGAAAACCAAGAGTTAGAGATGTCTTGTAAAGGAGCATGGAAGGTAAGTAATTGTGATTTTTTTTTCATTCAAGTTGTTTTAGAAGAACGTTAAGAAAAAGTAACTTCCTTCTAATTTGATAAATTTAATAAATAGAACAGGAAAAAAAATATCTTATCGAATAGTGTTTTAGCAATTTTTTATTTTAAACTTCAATATCCCTTTCTTTTTATTTTAATAAAAATAATCTTTCAAAAAAGGAAAACAGACTTTAAGAAAAATTCTTTAAAAAGTAATTATTAAGTTAATGCTTACTACAACTTTTTTTGAAATCGGCGCCAAAATTTAGGTATTTATTTTATAAATTGGCACCAACTTCAATAAGTTGTAATAAGTACAAAAGTTATATTAAACAATTCAAGTAATACGTATAAAATTGATATTAAATAATTCCAATTTTTCAACTTGTTCGAAAAATTAATTTTTTAAAAACTTTTTAGCCGAATGACCGATGTATAATACCCGAATAACCAATTTTTAAAATTAAATTTGCAAAAGTAGATTATTCTCTATTTAAGAACAACAACAACAAAAAAATCCAAATCGAACAATATTTTTTTCAAACAGTCCGGTTAATTGAGAATTCCATATAGTTAAATGCCGGATACTGGTTACTTTTTTTTCAAAAGGTGCTCAAGTGAGACTTCCCTATACAACAAAAAAAAAAAAGAATTTTCCAAATACCTGAATTAGAACAGAAATCTTGCATGAACATACATAAAAAAAATACATAACAGGTCGAATTAATAATCTTTTCGCCATTTGCCGGTTTCGGTTGGCGCGCTTTTCAGTCGGTTAAAAATTCAACAATACGTGCATAAATACGATGATGATCATTTTGATGCCTTAGCGCACATAATGTGGTGATTAGCATATTTTTAAGAATGATATTTGAAAGTTTATAGTATTTTTAAAATGAATAGAAAACAACAACCGTTGGGGATCTATGGAAATAATTATATTATTTTTCACTTGCTACAATTAGGTATGTATATTACAATTTGAAGATCGAAATAAGCTCTTGACCTCGGATTTACGGAATCCAAAATGGTGACACTTCAGTTTGAAATTACACGCATTTAACTCTACGCCTGTCTCGATAGACACCGGCCTATATAATTTTTGTTATTTAATAACAAAGGTAAAATGTAAATATATAATATTAATTTTATTTGTAATACTTTTAATTATCCAGAAAAAAAAACGGTTTTAAAAGAGAATATCTTTGAAATCATCCTTTATTTTTCATTTTTTATATAATATCTATTCTTCTTTTCCGACCGAGTAGAAAGCGTCCTCAAATTGTGAGAAATATTCCTTCGTATCACCTGTAGGATATGAATAATTTGCTAATTCTTCATATACCAGGGGACTACTAAATTTTGAAACTGAAACAACGTATTTTTTCAATCGCTTAAGAAACGGTTTTAAGAAATATCTTTGTTCTATCAATTTATGTCAAAGATAATAGAAGGAGAAAGATAGGCTCTAGTACAACCACAGTACACATAGATATACTCTAGTACACATGCATATATATATATATATATATATATATATATATATATATATATATACACATATATATATATATATATATATGCATATCTCGTGCTCGCGCTGTCTGACGGACAGAAGGCGGGGAAAGCAAATTTTTGACGTCATAGTGACGCCTACCTTCGCCTTCTGTGGGCGTGTCTAATGCTCTCATTTGTACAGTCGTTTTAGTCTAAAGAGCAAACTTAATTTAACAAGAATTCTTGTTTGTAACTAATCAGGAATTTATTTAAAAGAAAACAGTTAAAATTTGCTTCAAAAAACAATTTGAATCGATTTGCTGAGTGGTTTAGTTATTAAAATTTCTCGAAATTAATTGCAGCCAATTTGAACCAATGGTTCGTGACGTGCTGCCATCTATTCGTTTTTTTGTGAACTATTTAAAAATGATATTCGCTATTTTAATTTAGTATTTACTGTATTTTATGAGTTTAAATTATATTTTAAAGATTGCATTTAGTATGTAAAAATTGCAAAAGATTTGCTTAATAAATTAAGCGTATTAAAATAATATTAGCTGCCACGAGAGCATGTCCATGAATTTTGAAAGAGGAAAATGGGGGTAGGAACCATCAGGTCAATGCATTTGTATTGGACATATTAAATGAGTTACAATTTCAATCAAGTAAAATACGGGGACAGAACAAAACAAGGACGGATTAGTTGTGAAGCTACCTGAATACAATTATTTACAGATATTTACATTATTTTGCCAATTAAAAATTAAATCACCAGTTGTTACCCAACCGGGGATCGAACCTAAGTAGCAATGCTTGAAACACACAGCCAATGAGAATGATCAAAAACCCATAGTAAGGCGGAGCAAAAATGACGTCAAAAATTTGCTTTCCTTGCCCACTTTCAAAAAGCGAAAAACGAGCATACCTTCTATATATAGTCTGCATTATTCTTGAACCACAGCAGCGTATTAAAGGAGCAATGCATCTTGGGATACTGTCAACAGTTTCGTTATGCGCAGAACTTGAAAATCGGTCAGAGCACACACAAAAACATATCGGCGCAATGCATCTCGGGATACAGATTGCTGCGCAGAACAGGTCTGCCACTTATATGGTTTCTCCTTTCCCTTATCTCCTACCTGGTTTATGAAGTTCTTAATGCAAAATTTGACTTTTTAAATATTGCTGCTGTATCATAGTTAGGTAGAAGATAAATTTACAGAGCCACTTCTGTTTTAATCTATTCATTTTTTTTTATTTCTCGTTTAGTCATATACTGGAGAAAATAAAGATCTCATTCTGTCGTACCTGGAATCAGATCATTTTCTACTAACAAAACAGGATGTCATACTGGTATGTATTAAAAAAAATCACCGTGTTGATACTATATATTGTCGCTAAAGCCGTGATACCACGTTAGTCCCAATCAAGGATTTAGCAGCCGTAGCGAAAGCTTTGGCGACAAAATTCAAGCGATCCACTTCTAAAAACTTCTCACTTTTTAAAATGAAATTAATTTGTTTAAATTTTTAAGTGGTGTATTACCTGTTCCCGCTCGCCTCCTCTAAACGCTGCCATTGATTTGATTGGACCAAGCAGGATAGAGATAAATAAAAAATTAAGTTTGATAAACTCTGAATTAGAAGTAAACGACAAAAGTTACCGCGTTAACTAAAAGTACACTTTTTAATGTTTTATTTAAAAAAAATTGTGCTCCTTTTTATTTAAAAATTTATATTTTCAGAATAATAACTTTGCATTTTAATTGTGTCGAATTGTCTATAATTGTACCTTTGAAAATTTTTATACTTTTAATGGATGGTTTGAAATGTTTTTAAGGTATATAACCCATCCTCACAATAACGTAAATCATATGATAACCTTTTTTTTATATAAATGCTTGATTTTAATGCCAAAGCTTTCTGTCACCTTACATGGACGATGATGGTCCGATTGCAGCCCTTATTTCAGACAAAAACGCATTTTTCTCCGAAAATAACTCGAAACCCGCTTCGGACGCAATCGCACAGTTTCCACATGGACAATATAGTAAACTCGTGTAAGAAATTGGTTACCGAAACATTAATCATTCTTGAGACATTGTGTTCCGTCACCGGCATACATAAATCAATTAATAAAACTCTTTCAAATCGGGTGATTTCGGAAACGCTTTTCAAACTCGTACACAGGCTTTGATGACAGTTGGGAATTTTGTTTACAATAAGCACAATGCCGACTTGTTCCTTTTTTAACCCAGGCCTCTAGTGCCCAGTGGATAAAGGCTTTCAGCTGGTAATCAGACGATTGCTAGTTCGAGCCCGTGCGATGGACTCGACAAAGAAAAGTAAAAAAGTAGTGATCTTGCAAACGGAGGGTTGCCAGCTTCGCTACAAAAATACTAGAAAGTTGTCCAGAACATCCAACAAATTATACTGGCGTGTATACGGGACTGGTGCACGATAAATCTGATCGGGGCCCAATGTCTTCACGTCTATTGAGGATACGTCGGTGCCCACTCAGTTATTGTCCTCGTCATCTGATCATGGTTCAAAAATACGAGGCATCGTTCCCGGATCTTTCCTTAGAGAAAGACTTTGAACCGTCGCCAATACCCATACTGTGCAACTCTAGCGCGACGCTAAAATTAACCAACAAACCCTTTTTAACAAACTGAAAAGAGCGCCAACTAAAACCGCCAAAATGAGAGGTTATCAATTCCAGTGCTATTTTTTTTTAATGTATTCCTTTTTTAAAAAAAAAGATTATTTTATTGCAGTATTATAACAAGATACAGATAGTTTAAAGAAATATTTGGGAAATCATTTCAGTTACTTCAATAAAAATTATTAAGGATCGATAATTCTGTGATTTCTTTATAACCTATGTAGCAATGGAAAGATGGTCTAATACAATTACATTTGATTCATTAATATAAAGTACAGTAATAGCTTTTAAATTTGAGAGTTAACATAAGAAAAGGACACACCCAAAGATTAAATCTATCTAGTATCATTTTAGATTTTTTTTTGTCTTGTAAGATTTTGACATAAGATCGATAGAATAAATGTAGGTCACCATTGATCTACTGAGGTGTTAAAAAAAAAGTATGGTCTTGGTGAATGATTATTATGAATGCTGGTTAGGTTAGCCGCTCACTGGTAGCTAAACTGTTGCGCATAATTGGAAAACTAAATTTGTATCCGCTCACTCAGCAACTTTTTAATTAGGAAAAATAGCCTTTCGCTTTTTACCTATGCTAAAAGCATTGGAAAATAATCGACAATTCAGTAATTTTGTATGGATTGAGGTAATTTACTTAGGCTGTTGCGAAATCTGAGACAAAACCGAGTTACAACATAATTAAAAGGATAGCGTTATGCAATATGACTGATGACTCATCGCGGAGTGTAAAATTAATGTTAGAAGTTTTATTTTAACGGAGGCAACGGGCAACCACCATTTTATTCGCATATCCTATTAGAATATTAATTACAATTATTTTTGTAAAGTCGTCGTATTTTTCAGAGGTTTTAAGGATGCTTCATCGGTACAAAAGCTGACGCCATTGTAAATAATTTCTTTAGCTTGAGAATGCAGGGTTTTTCCTTTGTTAAAAGTACATTTCATTTTAGAAAGAACTTCACAAGAAATTGCAAAATTTATCTGTTGCAAAATCACACAAACGAAAAATCGAAATCAAAAACATATTGAAATGACAATTATATAAGGAGAATTATAGATCAAAGTTTAGTATAACCAGAAATGGACGAAAATGCGCAGAAAGATTTCTTCAATCCGCCAAATGGTATTCTTTTTATATTCCATCCCCCGAATCGAATAAATTCGCCGGTTGCCATAGCAGCCGATAGAACTCTGGCGAGAGTTCTTCTCGTGATGGGAGAACAGTACAGTGGTTTTTGAGTTGGTTAAAAGTTGCAGTGCAATTGCTGCTAGTGAACGGCTAACTAATATACTACAAGCATATTACACTATTTAAAATTTTTCTTATCAATTTTTTTTCAGTATACGAAACAAATATCTTCTCTAAATAAATTACAAAGCATCAATTTTCTAATTCAGGGTTTCATGGGGAAAACGATGAGCCCACTTTTAGTGAAGGCGAGTTGGAAAACGAGAAAAACGATGACAGATGGGAAAAAAAAAATCCCGTCTCTGAAACTGGAAAATTTGTTTTTTGCTTTCTGAAAAATCCCTGCACATGGTTCGTCATCGGTTCTTTTCCTGGGCAATTCACTTAAAAAACATTTAGGAATTGACCAGGTTGGATTTTCCTAATGCATTTTCCACGATGTTGATGGGAAATGATTACTTGAAAAGGGCTATTTTGAGAAGTTTGGACAAGGCCTGGTTGGAATGACGTCACATTAGAGATACATAAATTTGCTATCTTATCCCAAAGAAAATATTCGAAAAACTGCCTCAAGTTTGAAACACAGTCAAAGGATGCAAATACACAAGTTCAAGCTATGTGGAAAAAAAACGAGGCAAAGAAGTTTCTGACAAGACAATAAGAGTGTATAAGGGACTGGTGCATTTTAAGTCTGATCTTGGTGCAAAGGCCTGACGCCTATTGAGGTTGCGTCGGGCAACAACTCAGGTGTTGTCATGGTTCAAAAATACGAGGCAATTTTCTCGAGTCTTTACTTCAAGATAGACCCCGAACCGTTGCGTCGCCAATAAAGCACTGTGCAGCTCTAATGCGACGTTGCTTCAACCAACACGACGCTAGTTGCACAAATTATTCCATTCATACTGAACACTAACTGAGAAAAGATTAATTTTTTTTCAGAAAAAAAAGTCATAAATTTGATGTTAGTTGCATTGTCATTTCAATGTTTTTTTTTTATAACTCACGTTTAATGATTTTATACAAATTTTCAGGAAAGTTTTTCATTGCCCTGCAGCAAAGCATGCCTCACAGGTGTAGCCAAGGCCGACAACTTGCTTATGTCTTGTCAGCTCCAAGTAAATAAAAATACTCAAATAAAGTCATATTTATTAGCGGCATAAATGTACCTTTTGATATTTACTAAAAAACTAAACTTATGGCGAGCATATACTACTGAGCACAGAAATGGTATCTGCAACTGAGCACAAAATGAGAAATTTAGGTTTAAGGTTCAACAACTAGC
The DNA here is from genome assembly GCA_963932185.1 of Troglohyphantes excavatus. Classification (NCBI taxonomy): domain Eukaryota; kingdom Metazoa; phylum Arthropoda; class Arachnida; order Araneae; family Linyphiidae; genus Troglohyphantes; species Troglohyphantes excavatus. The sequence continues at coordinate 14,207,333 of OZ010668.1, forward strand.
TTTAATTGATCTCTAACAAACTTTATTCAAAAGATTATGTTTTAATATTCCCGTCTACTACATACGATAATTAATCTTCAGAATTAGGGAAAACAAATTACAAAGAACCACCTGACTTAAGTTGGCCACAAAAAATGCTGATAAAACCTTTGTGCTTAGCACGACAGTATAGTGCAAAAATATATTATGACAGGAACTGAACCAATTTTTTTAGAAAAAGATATGAAACTAGTTTGTAGAAATGAATTTTCTATTTTTATATCTTTAGTACAATTGTCTGAAATGCTTTATAAATATTAATTTAAAATAATACAATACTGAAGTGGCAAATTTTAATTAAAAGAAGTTTAAACTAATGAATAATTGCCGGTTAGTTTTCTAGAAAATAAGCAAAATTAACTGTAATATAATTTTTATCCAGAAATATATCCAACAGATTCTGTCTAACACTCCAACAATGTGGAAGAATAATAAGTCTTAACAAAATTAAACAATGCCACAATTAAATATCTACAGGATTCTAATTTTTAATAAAAATTAAATAAGTGATCCAGTCTTATAACTTTTAGGTGGATACCTCGTATTTGCCGAGAACTTTTATTTTCGGGATCACATGACTTAAAAGTCTAACCCATATATCATATGGTCTACCCATATATTATATACTTAAACATGAAGGAAGTAAAAAAAATTGAAGTTTTCTTAAAGAAAATTTTTAAATATTGAAGTAGCAACTTTTGTGTTATTAGGATGGCAATATAAGAAGATTCAGAATACAATTTGATAGTTGTGGTGGTATAGATGGAGTAGAAAATAGAAAACAATGTACCGGTATGTTGGGAAAATACATTAAATTTTTTGATTATGATGACGAAAAGGACAAAAATGCTAAGAGAAGTGAACTGGCTAAAATTGACAAAGTAAGTTACTAAAAAAGTATTAAATTTTTTTTTAGTTATATTTGAAAATATCAAAAGATCCTTACATATTAGACTTTCAGTATGTGACACATACATTAAAAATTAAAATATAACAAATGGGAAAAATTAGAACAGCAAAAGTCTCTTGTTAAAGAGACCTTTGCTGTTCCAATTTTTCCCATTTGTTGGCAGGCAATAGTCAACTCCAACCTTAACTTGAAATAGTTTTTGTCATAATGCTAAATCAATATTGCTAAAAATATAAAATGCCTCCAGAAAGTCAAGTTCGACTGGAGATTTAAGTTTCAAGTTAAATGTGGGTTAGAAAAATTAAATATACGATAATGTTCAAGAGTTCCTGGCAATAGAAGACATCTTTATTTCTTGTTTGATAGTATGTGCTTGGTGCTCCTTAATGAAAAATGTTAATGCTCTGTGACTGATGTATGACATACGATACTATATATTCCCCAGTTATTACCTCCCCGAAGGAGATTTAAGTTGTGGGGAGTGATCTTATTGATAGGTGAAAAAGGATAAGTATACATAAAAAAAGGAATGTATGTAAATGTAATATGTCTAATGCAACGTAAGTGTAATAAATTCTCGATTTTTGTTGTGTAGTTTTAATGTTGCATTTGTAGTTTATATCCTTAAGGTAATGTTCTATACACCGAGTTTTTTTTATCTTATAATAGTGTCTACTGGATAAAATGAAGTGCCGTAAAGGATATTCGGCATTGATCCCAAAAGAGGACATGAAGGAAATATTGACTCTTTGTCTGACTGATAACACTTTTCCAGCATTCGTGGCTGAAGTTGATGAACTTCTCAAAGACATTGGACAAATTTAAAGTAATAAACAAGTTTAATTCAAAAGAATATTGTATCATATAAACCTCTTTCATATAAAATAGTTTATACATATATATAAATAGCATTCAACCAGCACAGGTAGAATTATTTTCTAAAGAAAATAATATGTGTGTTAACATTTTTTGAAAGGATTAATTGGCTATCTTTTAGTTTAACTCAACTATTAAATGTGGTATTTTAAAATTGTGTGTTGATAGAAAATTATTATAAGTATTTTGATGTCATATAAAACCTCAATGAAATATAACACCACTTGATTCCCCCATATGCAATGTTAATCAAAAGTGGTCTGTACATTTTTCCAAATACACAACTGAAAACTTATTCATGGATATAAATATATGGTGGTGTTTTTGATTCAAATATCCACAATGAAATCAGATAAATTGTAACTCTAAAATATAATCTACAAATTTTACATTCTTTCAAATAGCAAAACAAGCATAAAAAATAGCATGCTTAAAAAAATACTATTATTTAATTTTTATGAAAATAAATTGTATTTTCTTGTAAGGTTGGAAACCGCTGAAATTGAAAAAGTGGATAAGAGATTAGACTAAATTTACTTTTCTAAAGTAATCATATAAATGAATAGTAAGCTGAATTTAAACAACAAGAATTTCTATATCTAAGTAAAAAAAGCCTCTGAAAACACAAATGTCTTTATTTACAATGTAGCTCCTGATAAAATCACTTCCTAAGATATTTAGCTGGCCTTCTACATTTTGCTCTTTCCTTAATATGTGCTCTTTGCTCTTCGTCTCTTTTACTATGTTTTTCTTCGGTTTTCTGAATAAAAATATTTTAAATTGTTAGCTTTGTTAATGACATTGTTACAATAACATCTTTAAGAAGTCCTACAAAAATGCAGTAAATAATTTTGCAGACACGAGGACAAACAATCAAAATGTGTTTTGTCCAAAATTTCGAAAAAAAGGTCACTTCGAAAAAGGGGTTATTACCATTAAATTAAACTATTTCATTAGTCCAACACTTGTTTGTATCAATGAAATAGACTTGAAAAAATTAGAATTTGTATAGGAGTCGATGAATTTCGGGAAAGTTATTTGTGTTTTCCCACGATGTGACAATATATATTTTGATTGCTTGCTCCTCGTATTTGTCCAAATTTTAGAAGATATTGAAGATAGAATAAGATAATAAAATTTTGTGAATAAAGCTTGTTTAAAGAATTATTTATGCTTTATGAGGTTGAATAAAAAAAAATTGCAATCTTATGCATAGATATGGTTAACTATACAACCAAATTGTGAACTAAAATTACGAAATATATTTTTCATAAAAAATTTAGTTGGCTAGATGCAAAATATCCACTTTTCATTGTTTTGAGAAAATTATGAATTACTGTGAAAACTTATTACTGGTTTTGCCACCGTGGAACTTTTTCTAGAGTTTTTTTATTAGTTAATACATGATTTTCACTATTCCAAGAATTGTAACCAAAGTGACAAAGAACCTAATGATGCTAAAATATCTTATTTTTGCTTTACTATTTAGAAATATAAAATGTTTATCACCTGGGCTACTCAATTGTTTTCAGCAAAATTCATGCAAAAGTTATCCATGGACAGGGCCACGAAGCTCAAGGGTACACTTTACATTTCAAACTTTTGTAAAAAAAAATTTGTGATATTTGGGAGAAATGGGGCCCTATTTAAAGGTGGGCTTCCCTTGACCGTCTTAAACAGGCCCTGTTCATGGACATTTAAAATGGACATTAGAAGCTCGAGGGTACACTTTACATTTCAAACTTTTTTAAAAAAAAACTTGTGATATTTGGGAGAAATGGGGCCCTATTTAAAGGTGGGCTTCCCTTGACCGTCTTAAACAGGCCCTGTTCATGGACATTTAAAATTTTAACGACATCCTTTTTTCTAATTGAAATGGTAAATATATGATCACAAAAAATTTAAAATTCTTAAATAAAATATAATTTTTTTTATAGTTCCTACTTTTTTCGTGGTCCACGTAACTGTCTTGTTCCCAGCCGCTGAACTCATTTCTGTTATTGAAAGCTGTGATTTCTTTAGTCTTTCCTCAATGGGCATTCTGCAAAGAAAATACATAAACACTTATAAATAGATATTGAACCCAAAAATTAAAGTAATTACTAATGTGATATATAAAAGCAGTGTAGTTTTTTATTTTTCTGTTCAGGAGAATTAACAGAGGAAAATGTGAAGACACTTACAATGTATCCTTCTCATCTTTTTCTTTGTTTAGCAGACTGAAGCGTTCTGGATCAATCGCTACAAAAGAGCTCTTTTGCTTCTTCTCAGGGCGCACCTCTTTCTCCGACCCCTCGTTCGATTCCTCATCGGAATCATAGTCCGACGAGGAATCATAACCCTGAGATTTATCATCTTCGTCCTAAAAGTTTAAAAAAATAAGCTTATTGGTGATTTGTAGAGAATTTATATTCCTATTTGTTCTAAATGGGAATTGAAATAAAATTAAATATCATTTCAGAATAAAATCGATATAAGACTTGCCCTAAAAAGATAATTTAATTTTTTTTTAATGAAAAACATACTTAAGTATATGAATTAGGTAGTTTCTAATTATTAAATATTGTATATAAAATAGTATATAAAGCACTTCTTATCATCTACTTATTTAAGCATAAAACATATAATTCAAAGATAGAAAATACGAAACTGACAATATTTCTATATACAGTTACAAAAATTACAGGAGATTTTGAACATGAATTTTTAAAAACTTAAAAAAAGCACACTGATAGAGATTTCTTTAAATATTACAATTATATATAAAAATTAATACCTTTATCAGTAGTGTAAAATTTAACCGATTTTTATTAATGAAATTAAGATTTTACGTTAATATTTTAGCAACTGAACTTGTTTTGTCAAGGAGCAAATGCTGTTAGTTTAGAGCAGTGGTTCCGAATAAGAATGAAGCCACAGACCCCTAGCTAGAATTAAAATAGGACCAGGGACCACTCCTTCATGGAAGTCCCCTTCCTTGCTTTTTGAGCATGTATACGGTTAAATTTTGTTTGAACATGAAAATGATGGAAAAAACTGTGAAACTAATTTTCTAATTTCTTTTACACAGCTATTACTCAGAATACAGACACAAATTTATCCAACAAATACCTAAAAAAGATAACACCGCATTCAGAAGTTATTATTTTTAGTCTCTAATTTGTACATTTAACACTCAATTACGGGATACACAAGTCGAAAAACCTAATATTTTTATAAAGGATTTCAGAAATACCATTTTTTTGCACAATTAGAACATCTCTTTCTGAATAATAATCAATGGGAAAAAAATACTTTTAAATGTAATCAAAATCCCCAAAATTTTATATTGAATGAAATGGAAGGTATATATGATAAGTGGTATATTGAGGTATATAAACATGTACAAAACATGTTGTCTTTCTCTTACTGTTTAGAAATCTTTATATACATTCTCCAAACATATATAGCATTATTTTTTGCAAAAAGAAATATGAAAATTGTTTAGGGATTTTTTCAGAATTTAGGGCTTAGGTCTCCTTTAAACCCATGAAACCGTTGTAATAGCCATGTGTTAGTGGTGCAATAATCGCTTTTCAGAAAAGTTGTAAAGGGTGACCATTCTATGTATTTTAAGTTTTTTTCTTTGTGACCCTGAGGACCCCCCTAACATCGTGGACCGTCTGGGGGTTTGCAGACTACCAATTGGGAACCACTAGGTCAGAGAGTTCATCAAATATTCCACAAGAAATACAATTCATATGCTACAAAGTATAATATCAATACTAAATTATTTTTGCTTCTTTTTAAAATATTTTTTTAACCAGTCAATAAATATTCTAAAACATTTCAATGCAGTAAATCAAGATAAGTTCCTGCTAAAAAGAAGAGTGCCAATCTTTGAAAAATGAATGTTTCAAAGTTCTGTTGTATGAACACAATAAATATTTAAAAGGACACACATACCTCATATAGATCGATTGGATTAACTTCTGGAACAAGAGTAACCTTCTTTTTATTATTCCTATCGAAAGTGGCCTTGGCTCGCGCATATTCGTCATCAGTTTCTTTAATCTCAAAGTCCGGATTTGTAAACATGTCCTTAAACCGATTATCTTCAAATGGTGTAGGGAGCTGAAAAATTTGTTTTGATTAGTAATAAAAACATAGTATGTATTAAGAGATTACAATGATTGATGAGAGAATGTTTCTGAAAACATATATAAAATTGCAATAATTATGCACCTGTTGTTTGTCGTTGGCTTTCTTTTCCAAGAGTTTCCGGGCAAATTCTCTATTAACGTTAGGCAATTGCTGAAATAAAAAAAAAGCATCATAAATGAGAGTTTAGAAATAATATCAGTAGGCAATAGTTTTGTTAAGTTAATACATAATTATCAGCATTTATGTTCATTAAATAATTCTGTGGTATAACAATGATGAAAGCATAAATCTCCTAATATGCACTCTTAGTGAGCTTGATGCTCTACCAAAAAAATATAAAGAATAATGAGATATTTTGTCTTTTTCAGTCAGATTGTTAAAAAGCTTGGTCGGCCAAGTTTGAATACATAATCTTCCTTTAATAGAAATACATATTAACACTTTTTTTTTTTTTTTTAAATTTGTAAAGAAGTGTGTTTTTCCTTTTTCTGAAGTCTAAAAAGTGCTTTTTTAAAAGCCTTTTCTTTAATTAAAATTATAAATAAGAGTTTATTGTTAATTTTATAATTTTTTTAAAACTATTTTGAATTTATCAATTTTGAAGTTTTATATGAAATAGAAATCAATGTCGTCAGGCTTCTCTAATCCTTCCAATTACACAATTATGTGGTTTCTGTAACACTGCAAAAAGGCTGAACCTCAAACGTCAGAAGGAATTTTTCTTGAAACTATCAATTATGACACTGATCATTCTTGTTCCAAGCCACATATATATGGGTAATATCTATGCGACTTTTATGTGATTTTGCCTCTTATATAATTTATTCAATTTAAACACATAAGCCCCTCACCTTGACAATAATCTGTTTTGTGTTCCTCTCTTGCTCAATTTTGCTTTGAACCATCTTCTTTTTGAGTTCTTTATAAGCTTCAGGTTGCACAATGGTCTTAGCCTGTAAAATAAAAAATACATTTTTGTCAATAAAACGGAATGACCATAAAATATAAATAAATAATTGAATAAGAGAGAAAGCAACATACTTTATTGTATAACCGTATATCCATGAAATACCCATGCATATAGGCTCTGAGAAGAGTCGTCCCTTTCAAGTGATCCAAGTGCAATTGCTCAAGTTCTTTGTCAGTTACAAACTTGTAGTCATCATAAACTGAAATATTTAATTTAATTTTTAAATAATTCAAACATAATAGACACACAAAACATAAGTTAGAATTAATGAAGACAAAATATGTTAAAAATACATAACGCTTATTCAAATTAGGAATTCATACATCGTTATACACCATTAGTCTGGCATTATCCCAATGACAATTCCTTAAACATTTTAGGCAAAACATATTACTTTTAGAGAAAGTTTTAATATTTTTAAGGTGTGTCTGTTATTCTGGGATATAAGTGGACAAAGGAGGTATGTTACAAAATATAAGTTTTGAAATGTTTGATTTTAAAGTTTTCATTTTGTAGTTTGGTCACATTCCTCCTTATCTCTGTTAATAAGGCTTCTACAGTGCTGCTGTTATTGTCAAAAGACAGGTCAACATATACATCCTTTATACACTTACATCTTCAATCACAAGAGGAAAAGAAGTTTTCATTAAAAAAAATTTAACATGAAATTAAATCAAAGTTGTCTATATGTGATATTACAATTTGATCAAAATTATAATGGTCTAAAACCAAAAGTTTACTAATTGAAAATTATGTAGCTATCTATTTAATGTATAATGTATTAATCTATTATAGAAAATAAATAATTACATTCATGACAATTTTAAACAATTTCATAGTACTTGGGGAAAAAACCCATTTAAATAGATACTGTAAGTATTATTTTCAAAAAATTGTGAACAGTGTTATAGTTTTAACGTTTAGAAGATTGTTTTTTTTACATGGGATTCTGGTTGAAATACCACCACACGGCATGTAAATGTAATTGCATGATTGTCTATGAGAAGAAGAGTAATATTACATGATATTTTTAATGCTGTATGTAATACTGATAATATGACATCATAACCATTAGTTATCATACAATGCAACAAAAGAATTGACAATTTAAACCATATTTCAAGTTAAACATTTAGAAAATACATATAATCAAATACAATAAGCAAAGAAATGTGTTTAAATAATAGTTCATACCAGTATCCTGTTTTGATTCTTGCAGTTCTTCTGTAATACTATCCAAGAAACAGCACCATTTAGGGGCAGGTCCTATACTCTGGAAAATGCATAATTTAATGTTATTTACCAAACTCATTACCATATGTTTTTTTTCTTCAACTATATATTTCAAGCTTTGGAACATAAAAAAAATATGGACCAAAGTGCATAAATAGTCTAACCAAAAAAAAAAAAAATTCACCAGAAAAACAGTAGTTTGTGAATTACTTTATTTCCTAACTTTTAAAGTTTGCTTTATTTTTATATATCACAGAATTCAATGCCAAAAATTATGAGAAAATAAATACCATACCGATACATTAAAAGCTCTTAAAATACAAATAGGTTTGAGGATAAATAAGTAAGAAATTCACTATTTCAACTCAAATTGTCTCTTTCATAACATGAGAATTAAAGCTGCACTGCAAATATACTATGCATCATTGTGTTCCCGTATGCTACACTTACTAGAAAGGAAATCACAAGTAAAATGGAAAGGAAGGAAAATTAAACTACATTGAAAATTTGTTCCAAAAAAGATGCCAAGGCTCGTTAGTGCTTATTTCATTATTATTTATCACTTATAGTAACTTAATTTTTTTTAAAATTATTGTTAAATACTCACTGGGACGAAATATGAAAGAATCTTTTTGTCTTCATTAGCCAAGAACAAAAGTCCTAAAACGAAATAAATACCAATTACATCTAATTAGTTTAGATATTAAGATAAATGACGACATAGAAATAGCCTTACTATAAATATTAATAGTCACAAAAGTACTATAAAAAATTACCTGATTTAGGCACAAAACACATATCATTCAGAAAGGCTGTTGAGGTAATCTGAGTGTAAGATTTTCCCTGCAAAAATAAATTATATAACCTTGCATTCTATTCAAATGTAATAAATAACTACTAGTAAAGTAAACCAATGATTTATTTTGCAAAGGAAAAATTGAAGATGTGGTTGAAAGAACCATACAGCTTCACTTTTCAAAATTGTTCAAGGATGAAAAACACATTAAAAATACTCGACTTTTTTTTATAAAAAAAAAACTTGTCGAATTTGGGTAAAACATAAAAATAATTTTTCTCTATCACAGACCGGTTTTACTTTTTCAGCCTCTTGATTTGTTTTTATCAACAAAAAAAATTAATGGAGCTGTTTGGTTTTTTACACCTAACACTGAAATTCTGTGGCCAGGCTCCCTTGCTGTCCTAAATATCCTCATAGCCAGAAATTATCATTGCGACTGTGAACTTCAAACAGCAAAAAATATGCATTTCATTTAAAGATTGCATAATAAACCACATATAAATATAGTTTAGCTCTGAATTACACCCCGGTAATAGAATTTCGTATATGTAACACACCCATTAGCTGGTTTAATCAACAAATGAGTTTAGCAAACGGCTGGCTGATGCAACACGGAAAGAGATCAAATCAAGCGACAAAACGTTGAACTAATTCAATACAAAAACGAGACAGTTCCTGGAGCTGTATGTTTCTTTCACCATATGAGAATACAGTACAGCTCCTTTTCTTTTGTATCTCTATAGGTTGCTTACAGTTGTCTGGTTTTTCACCAATCGGTAGTGGATTTTTTTCTTAATAGGAATAAGTAAAAAAGTATAAATCAGAAAAAAGTGGAGCTGTCTGGTTCTTCCATGCCATCAATTGGCCTTTTGAAAATACAGTTAAGTGTATTAACATTGAAAGTTTAATGCCAAAACTGCGCCAGCTGCATTTTTGTTGCATTGAATTAACATGTGCATTACAACCTTTAGAAGAAGATGTACATTTGCACAAATTATTTATAAGGTAAGAAATATGCAAGACCACTTTTAAGATGTTAAGATTATTTGAATAATATGCAGTTATCTACCCGGAACTAGTGACTTCGCCTTCAACTAAAATACTAAAAAACTGCAGTTCTAATTTAAGCTCTTCCATTACAAACAGACTGAAGATATATTTATGTAAATTATGATATACAAGAAAATATTTGAAAGAAAGAAAATATTAAATAAAATTACTATTTAATACTAGTTTTTAATGGATTAAAATACAGAATAAAATATCATGTAGTGATTATTTTACTTAAAATATGCTTACTGTATTCTGCTTCCAAAATTTGACACATTTTGGATCTAAAGATGCCACAAGTTCTTCACTTTCAATGAATTCAATGTTTTTAATAGGTAAACCTAGTGTGTGATCCTTCACCAAAAATGGTTTGTTAGATCTCAGGTCAAACAATAACACCTATTTAGAGAAGGAATAACTTTTTAAAATATATACATAGAAAAGTACTGAATGTTTTCAAAACTTATTTATATTTTTTAAAAATGATTTAATTTGAATAATTTAATAATGGATGATTTACAATATATACGAGGTGTGGCTAGAAAAAAACCGAACTAGCACAGGTGAAACAATAAAACGAATGCAATAAGGCTGAAAGTCGCCTGGCCTGTCACGTGACTCTTGCTCCGCCTACTGCTCGAGTTTTATCTGCCTCCTGCACTCAGTCTGCCCGTGGCGTCTGTTCTAAGTAGTTGACGTTTTGTCTGTGCGTCGGAAAAATGTTGAGTGTACAGAAAGAACAGCGTGTTAACATCAAATTTCTTTTCAAACTTGGAAAATCTGCAAGTGAAACGTTTGTAATGTTGCAACAAGTGTACGGCGATGATTGTTTATCGCGAACACAAGTGTTTGAGTGGTTTAAACGATTTAAAGATGGCCGCGAAGACACAAGTGATGACGCTCGCACTGGCAGACCATTGTCAGCAAACACTGATGCAAACATTGAAAAAATCGGTAAACTTGTTCGAGAAGATCGCCGTTTAACAATCAGAGCAATGTCTGAGTTGACAGGAATTGACAAGGAAAGTGTTAGGCAGATTCTTCATGAAAGTTTCAACATGCACAAAGCGTTGCGTTGTTAGTGAAGACGTTTTTAGCCAATCACAACATTCCCATGTTAGACCATCCACCCTACTCACCTGATTTGGCCCCCTGTGATTTTTTTCTTTTCCCTAAAGTCAAGTCAGCTTTGAAAGGAACTAGATTTGAGAGTGTTGAAGCAGTAAAAGAAAAAGCGACGGAAGTAATGTATGGACTTACCGAAAATGATCTGCAGCATTGCTATGAACAGTGGAAAATTCGTATGGAGCGGTGTGTAGACCGAGGAGGAGAGTACATTGAAGGAGATAACATCAAATTGTAAATAATGGAAAATAATTTTTTTTTATAGCATCAGTTCGGGTTTTTTCTAGCCACACCTCGTAATGTTATATATTAGAGTACATTACCGTTTTGAACATTTAATTCAATCTGTATAATTAATGCATAAATTTAATTAAATAAAAAATTCTAAAATAAACAATAACTTATTTTAAACTAACATAATTCCTTAATTTATTTTTAATCACAATAAATTAAATAATAAGTTCCTGTTTACTAATATTTTATTATACATGTTCAAGTAATTAAGTAAAAATTTAATATCAAAGTCCAATTACTTGTCCTGTAAATGTTCCAGCAGCCATAGTAAGGTCACCTTTGAATGATAAAGATGTAATTGATGGAAAACCTTCTACACTGAAAATATTTATAAATCGTATCAGTTACCAGGGTACATGTTCGCCTTAACATTATATTATCAAATAAAATATATGTACTCATACAAATCCATGTAATTTATTAAACATAACTTATTATATGAAGACACATAAGTTACACTATGATAAATTTCACACTAACTATAATTCTGAACTAAGAAATATATTGCATAAAGCCTTTATTTTTAAAAACACTATTATTGAATAATACATTTGGATTTGAAAAAGAAATCAGCAAAGTTTCAACAATTTTGAATGTTTTTTAAAAGTAGATCAATGCAGCTTAGTTTTTAAGAGTGATAAGTATATAATTAAAGGGATTGTAAATAAATGTTTCAAAGCCAATCAAATGAACTCTATATCCCTAAACGAGGTTTGCGGCATGGAAGTTTGGAGAGTGGGGTGTCAGCTCAAGGTTCAACCTTGTACTCCAATCATGGATAAAAAGTATAAAGTTGTATGCTATCGAAATAGGCAGCTAGGAGTATGCATGTACAAACAACCTTCGAATAGTTTTCTCACTACACACATTATATAGATGGCTAACAGCACAATCACTGTATGTCTACTTTGTAAACTTTCGGAAAACACACTGTGAGAGCTTTGTGTTTGAATAAAAGGAAACTCATCATCAGATGTTACTCCCAGCCACTCAGAGTGGAGCTAGTGTAGAAAATGACAAAATACCGGAGGAAAGAACAGTTTTCCATTTTTTTTTGCTATCCACACACCTTTATCGAAGAACACAAGTTTTACACAGAACAATGCTCGTAGCAACGGACACTAACACATGATTCTACTAGTAGCACAGGACACAGGATAGCACACTATACAGATAAAAACAAAATCACATTCCATTCATGTCAATAATCACAGGTTCATTCACGATGACGCCCACTACTTCATAGAAGGATCAAGCCTTTAGAAAACAGCGAAAACTTTCGTTCTCCATCATCAGTCTCCCGAAGCACACCTCTTTCTTTGAAGTCTGTCATCCCGGCTCTCACTAGCGCAACTCTGTGAATGGCTGGAGTAACATCTCATGATGAGTTTCCTTATAATCACTCAAAAAGCTCTCTCTCGCACAGTGGCGGCGATTGGGTGGTAAAAGTGGGGGGGCAAGATCAAGATGAAACAAGGTGTATGGGGCGGGGGGGTAGGGAATAATAAAAATATTGACCACCAAAACAATGAATATTTATATTTACTCTTTGTTTTGAGTTATTTAAAGAAAGGACACTATCGTAAAATAGGTACAAGACGCCCAGGTCGATTATTACCCCATTTCCGATTATTCCCCCCCCCCCTTTTTTTTAAAGGATACGGACTGTTGCAAAGAATCTAATTAATATACTTATTGACCGACCTCCAAAGGGATAGCCAAAATACTAGAATGTCGTCTAGAACATCCACAAATAATTAACTGCGTGTATAAGGGACTGGTGCACGTTAAATCTGATCGGGGTCGAAAGTCCCGACGTCTATTGAAAGCGTTGGATGCCAGCTCTGGTGTTGCCTCGTCATCTGACCATGGTTCAAAAATACGAGAAGTCGTTCCCGGGTCTTTTCTTCGAGATAGGCAAGAACCGTCGCCAATAGCCCACAGTACAGCTCTAGTGCGACGTTAATTAACCAAAACCCAAAAGGATAGGTATCCTTTCCATTTGTGTCAGTGTTGAAAAAAAAATGAAGAAAATTTTATCTTCTCACCCTTCTATTTCCCAGTGAATTTCCTGCAGCATTTACAATTCTACATTTGTGGTGCAAATTTTGCCAGATCAGGTGTTGTCTTCGTTATCTGACCATTGTTCTCGGGTTTTTCCTTTAAGATGGGTCCCGAACCATAGGCAATAGCCCAATATGAAGTTCTGGTGCGCCGTTATTTAACCAAATACGACTTAACGATCGAAATTCCCAACTCAACAGTGCTAAAAATTCCCAGTTCCAATTTATTGACATTTTAAACTTTTTATAAATTAGGTAATATTAAACAGTTCTCTCAAAAGTATTGATTTGTTGTACGCATGTTCCAATGCAGTGTCCGTTCAGAGGTCTAATTTAAATGTAATCTTACAAGTTGGGCAATTTCTAATCTTCCCTCGCTTCTATTTTCTAATAGTATATTAACAGGCACGTAGGTATAGATTGGATTTTTTATGAGCTTAGAGGGGGGGGGGAAGGGATCAGCGACTGAGCAACGGATTCCTTTAGGTACCTTATCCCCCCCAGCCCCCACCCCCAAGGGGTGGAAGGTACCGTTACCTTAAGAAATCCGTTCCTTTTTTAAGGGTCTCCCTTAGAGGGGGAATTACAGAACAAATTTAAAGTTTGAGAATATTTATAATATATGTGTGATAATTATTAGTTATATAATTTATAGTTATGTTAATTTAAAGATCTAATACGCGTTTTAGTTGACTAAAAAAGTAAAGAATATAAAGGCTACATGAGCTAAAGTATTGTGGGAGTCACAAGACTCGACATTGCATGGTATTCTGCAACACAATCGACACTGCTAATTTTAAATTAAACATTAAATATACTTAATTGAATTCAAAGGAAATTATTTACTTATTACCAATAAATATTAACTTCCATTAGTTAAATTTAAATTGTAAAGGTCATTTTAATACAAAGATCTAAAAGAAACAAGTAATTTACCAACTTAACGGCGCCAGGTGTTATCCTCGTTATCTTACCATGGTTCAAAAATATGACGCGTTGTTCCCGGGTTTTTAATTCAAAATAGGCCCGAACCGTCGCCAATAGTCCAATATTCAGCTGTAGTGCGGCGACGTTCAATACAGTGTGCGTTCAGAGGTCTAATTTAATATTACAGGTTGGGGTATCTACTAAAAGGATTCCAGACTATTGGGGGGGGGGGGGGGGGGGGGGGAGAGGTCGACCCGAATAAAACCGCAAATCACACAAATCACAAACAGTAATAAAACATATTTATTATCGTTGTAATGTAAAAAAACTCAGACGTTCGGCGCCTATAGATTGCGCAATACTACGTATTTCTGCTCCTGGTTTAAATCAAAGAGGCAATTACAAAAAAAAAAAAAAAAAAGAGAAAGTTAAATAATAAAAGAAGAGCAGGTGCTGGGCCAATAAATTTAAAATTATTATAGAAAATATGGGAGATGGTTTTGCTTTAGAATAAACTGGCAACTTATAATAAAGTATTTTAAGGCTAACGAAATTATGTGGTCACTTTCACATAGCATGTTTTGGGGCATCTCGGCTATACGACCTGATGATCTTTTCCCTTTTGTCATCTTTATTTTTATTTAAAATTAAACCTAACATGACGTCATCGGGTTTCTGTTTCAATACTCCAAGCTTACAGAATACCCCCCCCCCCCCCCCCCAATAAAAATATATATATATGTATGATTTTTACAGAAATTCGTTTTTTTTTATTTGACTTACAATGGGAGGTGTTTGAACCTCCTGGACTCCCCCCCCCCTACTTACGTGCCTGTGGTAATGGGAGGAAGTTGGGGTTCAAAATATTTACTTTGTTCGGCAATGTAGTAAAACCATTGACTTGTTAATTATTTTAAAAAAGTGCAATATTAAAAAAGTGCAGGGGCAACATCCGAAAAAAGTGCGGGGGCAACATCCGAAAAAAGTGCGGGGGCAACCGCCCCCCCCTTGCCCCCCCGAATCGCCGCCACTGCTCTCGCACACACAAAAAAAAGATTTCAAACATGGTAGAAAAGTATGGAGAATTTTTTCTTTAACTTGCACTACAAATATACGATATGGAATGGACACAATATTTGGGTCAAACAAACGGAAATACAATGATTGTGCTTTTGGCCATCAATATAGATAAGTAGTGAGGTTTGGTTATAATCTAATATCCAACCAGACAAAACAATGGAATATTGTAACTTTTTGAAATAATCCATAAAGGTTAGCTAATACATTAATCACTTTTTGGAAAACAATGGATATCACATGCAATTACTTACATTGTGTTATCATTCATGCAAGATAACGCACAATCCAGTATTGAAATTCTTTCACGCATCCTCGGGTCCCAGGCTTCCACTTTCCCCTAGAATTGAAAAAACTTAAAGATTCATATTTCAAAGGTTCGAAAACCTTCTAGAACCTTGATTATCTGACCTAATTCGGACTGGTGGTAGGTCTGTTAATCGAAAATTCTGGATAATAGACAATTGTTAATAAATAGAAAAACTAATAAGCGATGTTTTCTTTAATTGATTACAGGACTTACTCTTAAGATGTGTTTAATTTAAACCCATGACCTCCCTTTCTATCACTCATATTAATATCCAAGCTTTCAACATCCCCGTTTAATAATTTTGAACAGTTGAATCAAATCTGCTCTAATCCTTCTCTCTTCCAGAGTATACATTTTCAAATTTCTTAATTTATCGCCAGATTCAATTCCTGAAAAACCTTGGACCATTTTAGTAACCCTGTGCTGAACTTTCTCTAACAAGTCAATATCTTTTTAAAGATATGACAATTAAAACTGGACAACATACTCAAGATGAGTTCTTACCAAACCTCTATACAATGGCAAGATTATATCATAAAATTTTGATAAAACACTTTTTCTGATGTACCCCAACATACTATTAGCTTTTTTGCTAGCCACTGTATGACGACACATTTTAAAATCCTCATTTACTGATACCCCTAGATCACTGACTATTATCACAATTTTGGATTTTTGCCTACTGTAAAACATAACAGCCTTTCCAGTTTTGATACACATGTGCAAAACCTAACATTGTCAGTTAACAGAGAGTTACAGATAAAAGAGCGACAGACAATCAAGGTTCTACTGTATATTGAGTTTTAAAATGAATGCAGAAATAAACAAAATTCATAGAATAGATTTAAATTAAATTTTACTTACCTCCATGGTTCCACAAGCAATGATGTCATAACCTTCATGAATTGCAATCTTATTCAATGAGCTGAAAACAAAAATCTTAAAAATGAGTAACAGAACAGTTAAAAATAACAATGAAATATTAGTTGTAAGGTTATTTTTCTTACCTTGCATTCGTAGTGTAAGAAGTCAAAAATCTTCCTTGTTCCAGATTAAGACGGTAGATTTCTGAACTGTAGTTAAAAGAGGTAAGTGTAAAAAAGAAGCATATCAAAAATATATAGCCTTAAAGATTAAATATGTAACCTATACCTTGCTCCAACAATTAAAAGTTCACAGGATTCACGATGGTAAGTCATGTCTCGGCCAAATTTTGGAACTCTTGTTTTATAATAACTTCCATACTGCACATGAAGTTCTACAGTTCTGTTGCATTGAAGTAGAGCAAACTGTTGAAAATAAAACTAAGCTTTAATAAAAGAATAAAGATATCAGCATTAGTTACCTATAAAATACTACTTTTATTAAAAAATATCACCAATATTATTAATTTATCAATTATATTAATTTTTTTTTATTTATTGCATTATCTTTGAACAAGTTTGTCATGTAATTTTAAGATAAAAATTTCCTGACTTTTCCAGGTTTTTAAAAAAAATCCAGACAAAAATTACGAACAGATTTTTTTTTACACAATAAAGATGATTATAATATATAATGAACACATTTATTTAAAGTTTTTAGAAAATGTCCCTGACTTTTTAGGCTTTTTCCATTTTCTATGACAATTACTTATACGATAGCTTTATGGCATCACTAGGCCCTTATGTTACTTTTATTTTATAATATTAATTATTTTTAAGTTTAATTATTTTTAAGTTTAATTAGCTAAAAAAGTACTGTATATACTCGCGTATAAGCCGAGAAATTTAAGTAAAAATTTTCAACAAAAAGTAGGGGGGTCGGCTTATACGCGGGTCATTAAAATTTCTAATATAATTTACCGAAAATGGGAAAAGGAGAGAAGTTGAAATTAGCGGATTCTTCTGAAATTTCCGAGATCGAGAATGTGCGTCACGTGCTGACTGAAGACCGTTCTGCGCATCGCGGCGTAATCGTAAAGAAAAATTTAACTACTCACATAAATAATCAGTTGAACTTAATAAAAGTATATATTTTGATAAATATTTAATTAGTTTGTAGAATTTATGAAGCTAGTAAACGCTACTTTAATAGAATTTTGGATGGAAGACTCAGAAGTTGACATCGTGCGTAGCGAATGACACCACTTTAAAGTCAATGTCTTTCTTGCTCGATTGCAATAAATAAACAAAATTTATTTCCCCAATGCAGATTTTATTCCTTGATAATATTATGTACAGATATTAAAATTTGTTTCATTAGTATTTTGGATGGAATTTGCTTTAAAGCGGTGAAATCGGGGTTGCTAATCGGCGAATTCAATTTCTACTTTCAAGTCATTTATCTCATAATTAAAAACTAAATATTAAGAAGTAAATATTCATCCATAAAGTAGTAGTATTTCCTTCCGAGATAGATAAAAAAAAATGCTCATCCGTATTTAATAGCGACAGTAGTCAAGGATGTTGACAGAAAATAGTTGAAGTTTTCTAAGTTTTTAAATCTTTACAAAACGATGTTAAGGATTAGAAATTGCACATTTTGGTATTTAGGTTTATGATTTAAAATATTTTATTTCATAATAAAGGAGATTTAATTTAAGAAGTTCGATGGAGGTTTGAAAGACACCAGAACATCGCGAGTGGTACATACTTTTAAGCCTGATGAATCGTCACAAACTTCGAGGAAGGCCGTTTCTCCGGCCACTTTCTTTATAAACTTTTAATTTCTAGGCCTAAATATTTAATTTTCTAATTAAAATGTTACTCTTTTGTCGAGGATTTGCCGATTTTAATTGGAATTTTTCATGTACAAAAATACAACTCGGCTTATACGCGAGTTTCCGATTTTGGACAAAAAAGCGTCCTAAAATTAGGGGGTCGTCTTATATGCGGATCGGCTTATACGCGAGTACATACGGTAAGTAAATTTTAAAAGCAAAAATTCTCGCCATCAGGCAATTATTACCTAAATCTGAAGTCCTTCCAGTGTCTGGTAGCCAAAGAAAATTATGTTTTAGAACGGCTTAATAAAAGTTAAAATTATCGGTAAATAATATGCTCTACAAAATAAAGTGTACCGTCTGAAAGATAAGAAATTATGGCTAAAAAAGTTGTGATATAAAAAATCAATAAGCCAATTTGCACTAGGTTGATCAACCCTGCACACCCTATCGCTAGTCTTCTCCCGGAAATACGTTCTTAGCAATAAAACAGTTTTTATTGCCAATTAAAGAGCTCCACTATTTTCTCCTGCAGGATTGCCAAAAGTGGTAACTTACTTTGGCGAAAAATCAGGCGGATAATAGAGTATATTTTAACAAAAAATTTATCTATGACCAAGTGAGAATAAGTTTCTATCGTACCTTATGGGTTTATAAAACTGTAAAAAACACTGCTATTTTATTCAAGAAAATTGGTTAATTTTGAACATACCTTAGTATAATCTTCAGACAACATTGTAAATTGAACAGCTTCGGCATCAAAACAGCGTTCGAATTTCATAGATAGATTATTTACATCATAGCAACGTATTCTTGGCTTATAAACTCCCGTCGCGAAAATAAAGTTTCCATCACCAGACATTTTTACTCCGGTGCTAACACCAGGCATTTCAAAATCTTGAATAAGTTCAATTCGACGTCTGATATCGACATCTTTCTTTTGAAGCATACGTCTTTTTCTTTCTGACAGCCATTCTGGTAATGATTTTCCACAACTCAAATTGTATATATTAACATTATCTACAGTTTTAACTTCCATTGTAGAATCAATTTAAGTTCATGTAAGTCAACAAAACAAAAAAACATGTGGTAAGAGCAACAAGGAGCAGGAGAAGAGCGCAACTAATCGTAAGAGTTGAGTTGCAGAAAACAAAGTATCAAGATTCACATAAAACTCTAAAATATATTTAAAAATAGTTTCAAAAGAGAAAAATGCTCATATACTGATATTAAGTAATCGAAGCATATAAAAGTATTTATTCTTGTTTATTATATATCAATTTACTGTGCAGTTTTGTCCTCTGCATTATTTTTGTAAAGACATTTCATCAGTTTGAAGTCTACTAACTGCAACTTATTCCACAGTTGTAAACAAACGTGCCTTTTTACGCAATGTGCAGCTTCTCCCACGTGTAAAATTGATTGTTCTTAATTTTTTATTTATTTTACATAACTGTGATAATAAAAAACTAATTGAGTTATGCATCTAGAAGGTATAACAGACACTTCCAAGTTGAAAGTGAAATTGTTGTCTGGAGCAAGCGTTGTCAAAATAAAGCCTTTATTTTCATACGATTCGAAGTAAGTGGTTAAAACACTTTCATTTAATAATTTGTATAAACTTCTTTCGATACGGAATTATAAACACATTTTATTTGCGGTTAATCTTCTTTTTACTATTGCTCTGATTATTCGCCAAATCTGACAGCCCGGCGCTAAACACCGATACATAGGGAAAGTGGAGGAGTTCTTTGAATGGCAACTAAACCGATTTTTGTCGACAAGCAACGTTTTAGGAGGTTAATCTGTCTTATACGGTCGACCTTGGCGACTTTTCTGAAAATCCTACTTTCACAACGATAAAACATTGCTTGACGACAAAAACCGCTTTTGGTTGCCAATCAAAGAATTCCGGTACAGATGTAGTATAGGACATTTGGTGTGCAAAGTTTTTTTTATAGGGGCGATGGTAAATTCCTAGTGTACAGTGCCCCGTTGTCGCTAAGGCCAACGTGACACAGTGCAAGAAAAGAAAAAAAGTAGGGTTGCTGTACATCATGATATTGCTAAGGTGCCCCGTTGTCGCTAAGGCCAACGTGACACGGTGCAAGAAAAGAAAAAAGTAGGGTTGCCGTACATCATGATATTGCTAAGAACATTATGAAATAGTGTTGCCAATATATCAAATTTATCGCCCACCAATTGTCGCCAAATCACATTTGGCGGGGGCACCGTACACTAGGAATTAACCGGGGCGATAAATTTATAGTATGGCAACCCCACCTGAATTTATTGGTACTTACCGATTCTTGTGACGTCTTTCAATCTGGCAACCCTATGATGTCATATCGCTGTTTAACAGCAATTTTTCGTCAACAAAAACAAAAACGCGCCAAATGTCCTATACTTCATCTGTTCCAGAATTCCTCCATTTTCACCCTGCATCGCCTTTGGCGCCGGGTTGCCAGATTTGGTGAAAAATCACGTCAACCGTGAAAGACAGATTAATTTCCTTGGTGGGCAGCTAAGAAATATTTTTCTCAATTGCCCATTAAAATATAATTTAAAATAATTTTTTGTTTAACTGGTTCTTTATCACGGAACTGAAGAAATTTTATTTTCTGTCTGGTAACATGCTCGTCTACACAAATATATGAGCAATTTATATATTGCTTTAGTGATTTTTTACTCATTTTCCTAAGGTTTCTCATTGTTGCAAGTGGATTTGATGTTAAAGTATACAACATACAGAGTGGAGTATGCCTGCATACATTGAGACATCACAAGAAACGGATTGTCAGTCTGCAAGAAAATAAAAACAATAGTCTGCAGGTATGGTTGAAATGGTTTTTCTTCTACAGAGTTATCAAATTGTTTTTTACTAACTGATTAAAATATGTTGTAATTTTTTTTGTCTGCTTTACATAATAAGCAATGTTATATAACTCCCAAAAAATAGTTTTAATGCTAGGTCGGCCCGGTAGCCGAGAGATACAGATTGCGATATAGTGATCTCGTTGTTGGAGTTGTCAGATTCGCTACTAAATTGCAATTTTGTCTGAAATTATCCTTGATTTCCACCAACGTGTATACGGGACTGATGCGCCTTAAATATGATCAGGGTCCAATGTCCTGCTTCCTATTGCAATTGTGTCGGGTGCCAGCTTAGGTGTCTCTCAGCCCCGTCATCTGACCATGATTAAAAAATACAAGGTATTGTTTCTCAGTCTTTTCATTGGGATAGATCCCGAACCGTGGCCAATAGATTACTGTACAACTTTAAGTCAACCAACCACTTTAAGAAAGTTATTTATTTAAAATGTTTTTATATATATAAAAAAAAGCAATGCCGTATTTGTTGTTTAAAAAAAAATAGCTAATTTTTATTACTAAACACTTTAAATTCAAAATAGGTTTTAATTAACTATTTTTAAATACCATATTAACTTGAAACTTGGTGTACTCATGTAATATTGATGTCAAGTTATCAGCATATTACTAAGTATAGAAAAAATAATATTAATGTACTGTGTAATTTATAATATACATACCCTACATTTCTCAAAGTCATTTATTATTTAAAAAAAACAATGAGCATTGGCAATCCTTGCATGCAGTTTTAATAAAAAATGTATCTTTATTTGCAATTTCATTGAGACCATTTAATATCTTAACATTCCAAATGTTTTTTTAGGTATTCAGTTGTTCTGACGATGGCGTTATTGTTCGTTGGGACTATGCAGAAGGAATAAAGCTTCAGGTATGATACCTATTAATTTTTTGTTTTAGAGTTCACTATTGTTAAAGTAAATCCAATTTTGATTGTATATTGTAATCAATTTTTATTGTAGAAATATTTAAATTAAAAATCAAGTTTTTTTTTCCAGGTATATGATTTGCAAATGACTGTTGAAAGTTTTTACACACCCAATGCCAGCAATACTTGGTTTGCAGCCAGGAAAGTGGAAAAATCAGGTTTGCCTTAGATAATTATTTACAAATATATTACATTTATTTTTAACTGAGACCAGAAACCTGTCTGCTTTTTCAAATAATCTACATTGCCATTTATAATTAGTACTCCAACTAGTGATGCCCCCTTGTTTTTCAATGGATATGTCATGATTGACGTTTTGAAATTTAATGTAAGTAAAATCTGAAAGAAAGGACCCCCTCTTTCTGTTATATTTAAGTACGGTAGAACCTCATTAGAACAGACTAATAGAAGCGATAGGTTGTCCATTGTAATGAAATTCAGTTTTGTAACAAATTATTTTTATAGGGTTATAATGCAACAGAAAGTACAGTAGTTAGCTATAAAAATCTAATAAGAAACAACCTTCAACATCATACATTGAATCAGAAAATTGATCTACTTATACACTGTATTAATCTTTAGAACAAGGGGGTCCTGGTCCATGTTGATTGCTTACGTTTGAAAAATAATTAATTTTTTGTTGGGTCAGTTTCCTGCTTATTTCTTCAGTTAATAACAGGCTGTAATACCGTGAGTGTTCATAATATGCAGAACTCATTTTCATTTGTCGATTGTTCATTATATTGAATAATAAAATTTAAATGGTATTCAACCATGGCGTTTGATGGCTATTATAAGCGACTTCCGTTATAATAGGGTCTGTTAGAGGCCCTACTGTATAATATATATAGAGAGATAGTGTAATATGCAGTTGACTTTAAGTTAGTTGAAGTAAAATTGACTTTTTAAAAAAAGCTGAAAGGGTTTTAAAAGTGCTCAAATTTGTTTTGACATTTTAGATATATATTTAAAAAATGTTTTTTTTTATGTTCATGAAGACATCGTTCATATTTAGAATTAAAATCTTGATAGTATGAAAATTTTATATTTCAGATGAATGCAAATTATATTCCTTTATCACAAAAGGAAGCTCAAAAGTTACTGGCATAAAAATGATTCTTCATCCTGTCATACCTAGAGAAAATGCTATTGCATTTGGACATGAGGCAAGTGTTTTAAAGCTTTAAGTTTATTTTGTTTCCATTGTGTTAATATAGTATTTGTAACCAACTGAAAAGCTTGTTACTTTATGTACATTTGATATTTTCAGTTTCATTCACACTTGAGAAGGGCTACTTATTAAATTAAGACATAAGTCTAAAATAGCGAATATTAGTTTTATTGCAAAATATATATTGAATACCACAACAACAAACAAGTGCGCGGATTGCCCACCCTTACATTGGGGGGATACCTGTGGGGTCACAGAAGTCGGATGGCCGGGATGGAGATGATCGTCAGCAAATGACACTGAAGCTGCTTCCAACCGAATTCTTCAAACAAGCGCACCACATGTATACAGCAGTTGCACCGACTCCAACTGCACTCGGCGAAACTGACTCTATACGCCCATTGAGGCTGTACGAAACTGACCGACACTATACGAGACAAGGAACTGCACGAGACTAAGAAAACTGCACGAGACTAAGAATCTGACGAGAGATTTGACTGATCCTGCTTATATGCATTTCGCCACGCATGCGCACTGGTCGGCTGTCGTAATTAGCATATACGATCGTCTTCTGAATCGGAAACAATGGCGATTATGCCGAAACCAACCAACCAGGCCACGCAAAACATGCAACTAAGCGATGGGCAAAACAGGACCGTTTAAAGCTTTAGATCAGCTGTTTTCAACCTGTGGTATGCGTACCCCTGGGAGTATGTTGCGGTCTGGTTAGGGGTACTCGAAAATAATATTGGTAATGGCAGAAAAAACACTTAAAATAAACAGAGTAAATTTAATAAGTAAAATCACAAATAGAACCATCAGGGTTCCCAAGCACAGGAAAAAACTGGAATTGTCAGGGAAAATGAACAATTTAAAACATTTTCTGGAAAAGTAGGGGAAATTTTCTAAAGATTTTAGTTATAACTTCCGCTTATATATTTTTTTATTGCCATTGATGTACACTCGTAAAAATGATAAATTTTCCATACTTTGCTAGGTTATTATTTATAAGCACTTTTTTTTTCATCTTCAAGATTAATGTGAGAAAATAATTTAATTCTTGATATGGAATTTATTGAAAATCTTCTGGAAAAGTCAGAAAATTCTTATATAAACATTGAGTGGGAACCATGAAGCTTGTAAGTGTAATCAATTTGAGTCATTTGATTAATTTGCCAGCTAACTGAAGAACAGTTCTGCCTAACAAAAACAATTTTTTTCTTGCGTAGATGGATGATTGAAGAGTGTTATGAGAGAAAGGGGTACTCATAATTGAAAAGTTTTATCAAGGGGTACGTGAAATAGAAAAAGTTGAAAACCACTGCTTTAGGTTGAAAAAAAAACCATTGTAGTATTTGCATTAATTTAAGAATGATAGGCTGGGTGATACATGAACAGATATGCACATCATTATCCCTTAGTGAGCTTTGTTAATCATGCAAAGCGTTGATTGATAGTGATATTTCTTTTGATTTCTGTTTCATCAAAATATTTAAATTGTATTATTTTCAGTGTAAATTAAGTTATTTTTATATATTTAATTTTACACAATATGATTTTATTACGTAACTAAAAATATTTTAATCTAATAAATCTTAACAGAAATGTTAATAAGTTGGTATAAATATTTCACAATTTATTTTTTATCTTATATAGGGAAATTTTATCGCATCTGTGTATGACAACGCATTGCATGTTTATGATGGTAATAATAAAAAGGCTATAAGGTAAATCTTTATTATATTCATGTGAAAAGTTAATTTATGAATTTGTTTTTCGTAATTTAAGTGTTATCAGTATATGATATATATTTGACAAAATTTCTTTCTTGTTTATTTTGTGTTTAAGTTTTGGAACAAATAAAATATAGTTTTACTTGCAAAGAACATCTCCAGCCAATTTGTTTATAGTTTCTGTGAAAACAACAAAATCATGAGACATTTTAAAGTTTAATTCTACTGTATTAAAAAAATTTAAGGCACTTAAATTGTAAATTAAAGTACATTTAGTTTCTGACCTATATAAATTGCTAAGTATTTATGTTTAATGAACTTATAATTTTAAAGCAACCTAATGAAGGTACTGTTCACCAATCAGGAGAAAGACTCTCGACATAGTCCTGTTGTCTGTCGGCTGCTATGGGAACAGATGATTTTATTCAATTCAGGGGGTGGAATGGAAATGGAATAATTCTATTTGGCGGATTGTAGAAAATCTTTGCATTATCGTCCTTTTCTGGCTATGCTAAATTTTGTTGCCTTTAACTTTCCTTATATAGCTGAAATTTCTATGTGTTTTTTATTTCGCCATTTCGTTTGTGATTCTTGCAACAGATAATTTTCATAATTTCTTTTGAAAATCTTTCTAAAATGGCATTTACTTTTAACAAAGGAAAGGCCCTGCATTATCAAGCTAGAGAAATTATTTACAATGTCGTCAGCTTATGCAAAGATGAATCGTCCTCGAAATCGATGAAAATTCTAGTTTCACAAGATGTGTAAAGAGCTGCTGAAACGGCAAGAGTTTCAGAATCTACCCTAAAATAGATTAAATTAGATGTCTCGGAGCTAAACAAATGTAGTTCCGAAGTCTTGTGGGGAAAATACAGAAAAAGTGTAGCGAAGCACAACTGCAATATTGACGATTTCAAAAAGTTATCAGACAAATAATACAAGACTTTTAATCAAGCAAAAGAAAATTCCTTAAAATCATAAAACTTCTTTCTGTAATTAAATTAATCTACTACTAAATTAATGCACTTTCTGTTTTGTGAAAGAAAATATAAGTAAAACAGTGACCATGTGCTTTCAATGACTTACCGTTGACTTTTGTTTAAAAAACATAATTTTCTTGTGTTTTTTACAGAGAAATATAATTTAAAACTAAAATTCCTTCAACAATACTTTTTCCTTCCTCCATTCAAACAAGTTTATTTGTAGGTCGATTCAAGTACGGATAACTCCGCCAAAATAGCGACCATCCTAACAACGTTCACCTAAATCCCCCTTTCATTTCGAACGTTCCCCCTAGCAACCCTACTCAGAGTTTTTCTGTTGATGGGAAGACAGTAGAGCTTGTTGATTTTACATACTGTATTTTGTTAAGGGTGCACTCATTTTGTCCTACAAATGTGTTGAATTTGTTATAGGCACTTGACAGGAGAGCGTAAGTTAACATGTGTAACTTGCCACCCGACCGATTTTGTCGTTGCCACTGGAGATGATCAAGGACGTGTTCTTGTCTGGTAAGCTTTTAAAAATGTTACGTATACAACTTCAAGACGGAATCTTTTCATACTGAATTTTAACTATTTCTATCAAGAAGTAAACTTTTCCAAGAATTTGGACATCCTCAATTTATATATATTTCTGTTAAAAGTTTTTGACTTCTATTTATATGATTTTGATTACTTTATATTTTATAAGTTAGAGCGCTAAGTATATGTGAACAAATATGTAAAAAAGATCAATTTTAATATTTCGTATATTCTTTCTTTTTTTAGAAAAAGATTTTTAGCTTCATATTGACATTTTGTTTTAAAATAGCTTCCTTTGTTCATAAGTTACAAATTTCTACCAGGCTTATTTTTATTATTAAAATCTATATATATGCACAGTATAAAAATTTGCAATTTCATACTAGAAATGCGTTTTCCAATGTCCAAAAGAACCAATGTCAATTTTATAATTTTTTAAAGAACTATTTTGAATATATAAATTTTAAACTTCTAAATGAAATAAAAAATTTAAATTGTCAAGCTACTATTATCTTTCTAATCAAACAATTCCGTGGTTTCTGTTAAATTGAAGCAAGTCATTTTTCTCAAAACTGTTAATTATGTCATTGGTCTTTCTTGGTAATATATATGCATTAATAGGTCCCCAGTAACACAGTCGGTTAATATTTAAAAACTATTAAATTAAATGTAATGGGATCGAGTATGTTTTGAGTATAGGTGCTACTAATATAAATTAAGTTGTATATTAAGGGGCCGTTCACAAATTTTGCTTGGAGGAGGTTCATGAAGCTGTGACACTTTGTGATATAGTTGTAAAGTAAAATTTCAAATACCACCTATAACTTAATGCTTTGTTTCTGATCTGCCAGTATATGTATATATGAATATGCTAGATGAATATTATTGGTAGAAGAACATGGCATATGACAGGGTGGGTATCGTCAAGTGAGGTGGAGAAAAGGTGTGACATATATTGAAGGCCCCTTTTACTATAGTATAAAAAATGTTTCGGATTTTTATATCTATCACAATAAAGGTTTATTTCCCATTTAAGCAATAATAAATATATAAATTTTTATACATGAGACTTCTTATTTATTTTAGGTCAAATTTGATGGATAATAAGAAAGTGATTAAATCTATATTTCATTGGCACACCCTACCAGTTGCTGACGTAGCATTTTCAACTGAAGGTATACTCTATGTATGGGTAGTTTCATTTATTGCATTGCTTGTCACTTTTCTTTGAACAACTAAGGCACATTTAAATTATTCGCCTCTTGTAAGCCAATTAAATGAAAAAAAGTTATGTACAATGAGATTTTTTATGCTTATTTGATAGAATTGCATTTAAATAGATAGAAATCTAAAGATTAGAAAACTGATTAAGAGTCCTTTAAAATTAACTGTTTGACTTAAAGTATAAGAAATTACAAATGCAATCATATGCAGACTTCAAATGCATAATTTCTTTAACAATTACATGTTATTATTAATCGAGTATAAATTAATGGGAAAATATGTTTTTATTTTCTATTTGCATCTAAATTTCTTCTGATTTGTAAAGATAATGCTGTGTTAAAATTTTAGTCATAAAAGTATCTATTGTTTCCTATTTAATATAATTTAAAAACTAACTTGATATTTTAAAAAAAAGTCACTAAGCCAGTTTTGTTTTAAAATAATTTGTTTTGTACCTTCTGGTGCTAAAGTAAATTCTGATGAAAAAAAACCATCAAATAAATAAGAAGTGTAGTTCATGAACAAAACACTATTAGTTATTTAGATTAACAGTCAAAAAGAACATCTGAAAGTAGGCACAAATGCCCTAGTAACTTTTTCGACCAAGCCCACGATGTAGCTTATTATTGAATTAAAAAATTTCATAGTACATAATATTTCGTGTTTTTCTTGCTAATTTATTTTTCTGTACATCTAGGTTGTTATTTCTACAGTGGTGGTGGAGAGTCTACTCTTGTGAAGTGGAACTTGTTTCAACACGAAAGGTCGTTTATGCCTCGTCTTGGAGCTCCCATCCACCGCTTGAATGTGTCTCCAGACAATACTTATGTCGTTACTGCACACGATGATAATTGTAAGAATATTCACTAATAAGATAAAAACTTGTCTCATAAAACATTGTGTTAAAAATATTAAAATACAAATGCAACGTTAAAACTATGCAATGCAAATACATAAAATCTAGACATGTTTTGGGAGATACATCTCCCTTCAACAGTAGAAATGAAAATCAAGTTATTACTTAAGAAATGGCAATCTGAGATACAGGAATTAGCAGCTGAGTGAAACCTTGGGGATGGGGAGTTCTATTTCAAAACAAAATGTCTGCTGTTCTTCCACTGAACTAAGTCTATAGATAACCATTCTAGGGTTAAACAATTCAGTAAATAATAGTATGTATATTGAAGAATCAATCAAATACTAGGCAATGTGAGAAATTCCATTCATAATTGACAGGGTGGCAACATAAACTGGAAATTAGGGAATTATCACTGAAATTTGTAATTCTGGAAATATCAGGAAAAAGCCAGGGAATTTTTCAAAATGCCACAAAAAATCAGGGAATTTTTCAAAATGCCACAAAAAATCAGGGAAGTTTTCAAATTTGAATCATTAAAACAGCAATTATCGTCTGTTATGCCCTCCATTCCGGGTAATTTTATTGTCAATATTTCCTTTTAGTTCTTAATAAGAACTTAAAGCATGGTAATGCGCACTTTCATATTTTAAGTTTTATTTTTGTAAAAACGTGAACCACTGCTGGAGGGAGAAGCAAAGTGCGTTGGACCTTGAGTTGTAAGCAACATGTGAGGGACTAATATAAATATGGAATTTATTGAAGACTGGAATAAGAAATATGAAGCATATAAAACATTTAAAATTATCTACAAAAGAAATAATTTGAAAAACTTGCTTTTTTTTGCATTATCTGCTTTCAAAGAACATGTTTAATTAGTATTATGCCTGTCGCAATTTCATAATTTGTGTTGTATCCATAATTTATTATTTTAACTGTCAATAAATATTGTTTATAATTTTTCATTTACAATGCAATATATTTTTAGAATTATTGTAACGGGGATACTTTGTTTCTATACAAAGCATGTATTGCAACACTTCTTAATGTAATTGTAAAATCAGGGAAATTTTTGCGACACCATCAGGGATTTTTTTTTCTAGAATGTTGTTGCCACCCTGATTGAAGTCCTCATTTACTATATTATTGAATTTCTTATTTTAGAAAAATTGCATTCTATTATGATTGACAATTTAAATAAAGTTTGAGTTCAATTAATTAATCCAGTTACCTCTTTTAGCATTGCAGATCATTAATTCCCAAAGAGTGGTGGTTCAAGTGATTCAAGCGTTGACGCAGGGCCATTTCCAAGGCGCAAAGGGTACAAATCTTTTGCCCACCGGTCTGCTGTACGATTCTCTTTCAAAGTCCCTCGTGTTGAATGGAAGGCCTGGGCACCTGCAGTTTTATGGTGTTCATGAGGACAAACAGTTGTTTAATGTAAGTTTCTCTTCATAACATATAATATATTGCAACTTTTGTGTACTGATACAGCGACATCACATTGTTTAAAAGTTTTTTAATAAACAAATTGGTTAACTTGGCAAACTTGTTTGTTGATTCGTTAAAAACAGTTTTGAGGGGTGTCACCCAACAGGTATTTAATCAGAGACCCGCCCTATTATTCAAGCACTCATACTAGAAAGTTTATTTGCATACAAAGGTACTTTGTATGTATAAGGTTACTGCTTCAGGTAGGTTAATATATAAAATAAGAAGACTCTTATAAAAGTAAACAAGAATAGGTGTTAAATTGCCTTTCATCATTCTTATTTTTTAAGATCGTTTATGAGATCAATAAATTGATTGAGCTTTAAATTATATATTTACATAAAGAAATTACCATTTTGAATTTGTATAGAATTCTCTACCCATACCACATATAGCATACAAAAAATATAGCATTGGGCAGTGTTTAAGGTGGGTTTTCAGCAATAACTTAGCTGAAGTCCCAAAACTAATTTTAAGTTTTTTAACAAACATTTTATCATTAAAAAAAGTTATTTTAATAATTTATTGCAAAAATTATGCATGTTTTTTATGACTATTTTTACATTGTTCTTTACTGTCTGTTAGTGAGCCTCCAATATTTATAAATAATAATTACAAAGATTAACTTATTGATAATCAGAAAGGGGAAAAATTAACTTTTAACTATTATTTTGTAGTTATGTAAATATTTTTGTGGTTAAAGCATCCCTTGGTACCACTTGGTTTAATGCGCTGATTAGCTGTAAGAAATTCCCCAAATATGTATTTCGAGTTGTTGATTCGCCCAAGCAAAAAAGGCATAAACCACAAAGAGTTCATTTGATTTTCACATATTAGCTAAAATTACATTAATATTTTAATTAAATAGGATTTATTTTGGTATTTTGCAAAAAATAATAATTAATAAAATCCCTGCTTAAGCATTGGGTTTGAATTAAATCAATGCATAAGGCCTTTAAATCAAAATCAGGTAAAGCACTTTCTAATCTGAATTATATTGAGGATTATAGATTTACCAGATTGTGGAAGTATCAGATTTTTCATCCTAAGTAGATGGATAGCTTCATCCTAAGTAGATTCTTAAGTTTAGTCAGCTTCGATTTGTTTTCTAGTTGGATATAGCAGGTAGAAATTTTGTCAGTGGAGAAAGAGAGTCTGTTGTCCTGAATACTGATGTCCAAAAAGCCGCCATTCATGAAAAAGGCACTTGGCTTGCGGCAGTGGAGTATTGGAATGATGAAAAGACAAGCGCACAGATTTGGCTGAAATTTTGGGAATTTGATGTTTCTAAGCAAAAGTAAGTATGTTCAACCAATACATTTTATTTAATGATTTTAAAAAAGTATTAGTAATAACATACCTTGCGATAGGTTTCTTTTTTCCTTAAAAGTTCTTTTTTAATGTTGATTTTTTAAGTCTCTCTTTTTCTTTTTTACTTTGTGCCCTTTTTTTCCTTATATCTAAAAAAATTTGTAAAATGGCTTTTTTTTGTAGTGACTCTCCTGTTAAATAAAAACACCTTTCCTGTTCAAAACAATATTTTTTTTTTTTTAAATTTGCAATGGTTAATTATTTGACTTGTATGACAAGCCTGTATTACAAAAATTAAGCACTTTTTGAATTCCTAGTTTCATGCATTGACGTTCTCTGAAGTGTGTGTAAAAAAAGTACGATAATTAACCTTGAATTTTACGTCCCTTTCTGTCTTTTTCTCTGTTCTTATCATCCATCACTATTTATCTTTTTAAATTACACAGGATTTTTGCCTTTAATTTGAAATTTGTTTGGTTTATGTGTATATTTTAGAATTTTAATGTGGGTTTGAAACATCTAGTGTTTAGCGCAGCTTGGCCATATTTGGCCCTTGTGCCAGTAAACTCCAATCAACCAACCAACCATTTCTCTGTTCTTTCTGTTCACTTCCTTTCATGGGATAGAGGGAAAATCTATTGTAAGCCCTGTAGTACTAAATTCTCAAATAACTTGGTCTTTATTTAGCTTTAATTGTAATTAATAAATATTTTAGAATCATATTGCTGCTTATCAAGTAGCACTAACATATCTGATAATTCAGTTAAATTGTTTAAGTATAAATTGTAATGTATAATATTAAGCTTGTTTACTTTTAAATGTATGTTGTATTGAATACCAATTATTTTTTCATCCCAGATCAGTAAATTTGTACCAGTGAAAATACTTTAATACTGTGTTATTTCTCTTTTCAGTTATGTATTGAATACAAATGTTACTTTACCACATACCAAACAAATCAACTGCATTTTATTTCGGCCTAAAGCATCAGTTGGTGATGTGCCTCTTGCGATAACTACAAGCGATGATTGTCAATTTAAAGTGTGGGTTCTGAAAGAGGATGCTTGCTATGGTAAGAGCTCAAGCAAATGTTATTCTGCATGTTTAAACGTTGTTGTGAATGCATTTACAAATATGTACTTTACACTAAGAGTTAAATTAGTTTCATATTTTAAACTTGTTTATTAAATGTATGATTTTCATACATTTAATATATATATATTCAAAAATAAATGTACAAATGTATGAAACACCATTTAATATACCCCATTAAAAATGCCATTGGATTATACATGTATATCAATACATTGAATGATGAAAATTATATGTGCATATTTCTGGATATCTAAATTTATTGTGATTGCATTTAATATATATATTATACATTTGGCATCTAAAAAAAAGTACCAAAGAGAATATTGTTTTGTTTTTCTGGATTACTGGCTCTGTCAGAATATAGAAAGGTTATTGGTAATAAATTGTAACAATCTTTAAGTGTACTTGGAAAATTAGTACAATTATTATTCCAGTTTATGAAATGTTTTGTAAATCTTATCGGTTATTTATATATCTTTAGCTTTGCACAAAAAGTACTTTATTTACTCAATCTCATTCAAGAAAAGAATCAGGCTTATTGTATTCATATAATGTATAATTGGCTAATTTATTAATGTAAAATATTTACACAAATTCATTTGCTAAAACTTTTTTTTTTATCTCATTCAAGCTGAGAAACTGAGTTGGACTTGCAAATCTATGGGTTGCTATAGAGACCTTCCAGCTGGAGATGCCTGCTTCTCTGAAGATGGTTCGTTGCTTGCCGTTGCATTCGGTAAAGTTGCAACATTATGGACTGTAGATAGCGTAATTTTAAAAAGCGTGCTGGTTGCCAGTAACATTAAGAGTAAAAGTGGCATCAAGTGAGTATATTTTTTAATATAAAAGTTTATGTATCGTTTAACTATTTAGGATTTGGCGGGTTAGAGACTATCCCACCTTTAAATCACCTTTTTGTGATGCATGGTGAGATATTTTTTGATCCACCTCGAATACTTGAAATTATTCAGAATACAAAATTTAATATTTTGTAAGCCATACTAGAAACTAGTGAAAAATCTTAAAATAGAAAGTTAAAATTCGTTATAATTTGCACTTGAAATTGGTGTGTTGTTGAACTTCGGCTCTTTTTCTCGTTAAAATCATGTGTTACAAAGAGTTCAAGTGTATGCAGTTGACTATTTTTTTACTTTTGATCAGTATAAGTTTCAAAATTTAAAATTGTGTAATTATATAAAATTAAAATATTGTTGCATTTGAAATGTCTTTTATATCACTTGAATAAATATATCAACAAAACATTTTTTTAACCTTCTGAAGGCATTTAAAAAGTTTTGAAGTTTGTGGAAACTTATTATTTTAGAATTGAAAAA
Source organism: Troglohyphantes excavatus (assembly GCA_963932185.1). Classification (NCBI taxonomy): domain Eukaryota; kingdom Metazoa; phylum Arthropoda; class Arachnida; order Araneae; family Linyphiidae; genus Troglohyphantes; species Troglohyphantes excavatus. The sequence continues at coordinate 14,241,408 of OZ010668.1, forward strand.
TAAATAAAATTGTAGCACTGATTTAGGCTAAAATTTATGTTATTCATAAATAAAAATAGTATGTAGCCAAAAGATGTATGTGTAACTGAAAATTATATATACACTAGACATTTAGACCACATTTTTTTTTCGCATATGTATATTTTCACTGGTTACAATTTTTCAAGGTTATGATATTTGGAAGAATTGTCAAAAATCTTTCATGGAGGTGTTTTTATTTTGGCAGAAAGATTGATTTCGACTGTTAATCCAAAAATGTGGCTACCTTACTACCAAACTTTGCCTGCTTTCAAATAGTCCCCCTTTCATTTGAATTCATATTGTAGTGAAACCTGGCTGTTGTTAAAATATTGCATTTTACATTTGCAAGGACAAACTGCGAAAACCTGTATATAATAAACAAACCTTACACATATATTTTAAACTTACACAATGATACTTTATTCATGTTAAAAGTTTTATCTATCTAATATTGATAAAAAAAATGTTTTGTGTTTGTGTAGGCAGTTGGTATTTGGAAGACAGTCCTGCTCACATCTTTTAGTTTGTCAAGATGGAACTTCTCTTACAGTGTGGAATGTTTTGTCACTATCAAGTAAGACATATATTTATGTGCTTAAACATAAATGAAGTGTTAAAATTTGAGACCATCTTGAAAAATGTAGAGTAAATAATAAATTTAAATTTGTTGTTAATAAATATGTTAAATTGTGTAATCATTGTTTGATGTAAGCTAAGAACCGATTCCAATATGTTTTTTTTTTTTTTAATTTGTTGTAGATGATTTTTAAAAAAGTTAGACTAATAATTTTTTTTGGCAGACAAGTTCATATTTTTCATTTGTGGGATTAAAAAATATCTCAATACTTGTTTAAATGAGCTGCCATTGACAAGGATGTTTTTGTGACTATTTTAATCTAAGTCATTGAAATAATTTATTTTACAGTTAATCAATTTATCAGTAATTTTTTTTTTTTAATTTGACTTGTGTCTTAATTATTTTATTTTTAATTATAGTGGTGTGGACTGTGCATACAGGAGTGCAGTTCTTAGTTGCTGATTTCTTGTCAGACATGGTAGCTGTATTCTGCCAAGACCAGACATGTAAGTTTAAATGCAAATGATAATTTTCATTGCGTAGGATAAAAAATACATAATTGCCCTTCATCGCCCAACTGAAATATTCTGTTTCATTTCTAGTGGTTGTTTTCAAACCTGATAACCCTGAACCAGTTCATTCCGTTGAAATTGATTGTGAAAACAAAATTATAGCTGCCATTTTCGTGCCAACTAAAGATCCTTCTGAAGGTACTTTTACAGAAAAGTCACAGCTGTTTTTCTTTGATGCAGATCAGGTACTGATAATGGTAGTTTTATTATTGATCTAGAAATGTATGTTGTATTATTTGATTTAATACTGTATTTTAATTTTATAGAATCTGCTTACTTTGACTGGTGAAAGTGTGGAGAAGGAAAGTAGTAAAGTTCAGAAGGTAAAATCCTTTTTATTTTTGTAATTTAATATTTCGATTAATAGCAATTTGTTTTTTGAGATTTTTAACAAGTAATTTCTGTATTTAAATACATACAGGCTTTACATATAAACATTACATACATCAGGCTTTTACATATAAAATGTTTTTGGTTATTTAAGTTTAACATTATGAGCTCCTGGTCATAATACGTTAATATTTATATTATATATAGTTTGATTTTTGTTTATAAATTTCTTTTTATATCTGATTGCCTGCATTCACATTAAAAAAATTATTACCAATGCAAAAAAGAATTGTTGCCCAAGTTACTTTTACCAAACAATTCGGCATATTTGTATGTGTAATAAAAATAGGTGTAACTTCAAGCATTGGAGCTCGTCTTAAAATTGGTGTAAAAATAGTGTCAATATTAAAACTATCTAATTTTGAACTTCTCCTTAAGTTTATAGTTTTTTTATTAAAGGTAACATAACACTTTTTCAAAGTGAAAATCTGCTGGCCTATGTGGTTTCATATATAAAAATTCTTTAGGCAGTTTGCATACATTTATTTTCATGTTTTGTCTTTCTCTTTTTATATTACATTCTTGAATTAAAAAATCTTATAAATTTATTGAGTTAAAAAAGTTATTGCAATTGAGTTATTAAAAAAACATTCCTATATAATTACTAAAAGTGAAATATTGGGATATTCTCTATATTGAAAATGTATTGCATCCAAGATTTAATTAAAAAATATATTTACTTTTAATTAACAGGTCAGTCAACATCTACCAATTACTCCGTTTGGAAAGCTGCAAGCAGAAAGTCAGGTTTCAAATGTAAAGGTCTTTGAACAAGTACAAATGGACATGCCTACAGTTACTGATGTAAGATTTTTTTATACTCTTTTCATAAAAAAAAAAATTGATTTAGGTATTTAAATTTAGCATTAGTTAAGAATTTAAATATCTCTGAATGTTTTTAATTAAATTTTTAAGCTGCTTTTTTTTTAATTCTCTGCAGAAAAATTAAAAGCAGGTTAATGTCCTTTGCTTTGAAATGGCAATAAATCTCTTGTTTTATCTAAAGTGTGAAATTTATTATATTTTTTGGCATATGGATATTTCTTAAATATATACATTTCAACTTGAATTTTGCTGATATTTGAATCCAATTATTGCAGCAAGAGCTTGAAATATCCTGTCCAACACATATGGATCCAGTTGCATTGTGTTCTAAAGTTTTGAAATCGCTGCTAATTAAGAAAAAGTAAGTTGATTTTATTCTTATATCTCTTGACTCTTTCCATTATATCACGATTGTCCTAAGAGTTTGTATTTGTTTGATATGTACTAAAATGGGGAGGGGGACTGTAAATTAAGGAAATAAATTTGTGAAAAATTATTTATATTTCCTAAATAGATGTCATTCCATGTCTATTTTTGTTAGTGTTCTTGTTGGACATTTCAAAGGCCGCTGCATTTTGTTTTTAAGTGTTGCCAGCGCCTTCTCTTTTTAGAAATGAAAATTGACCCCTATTTTTTTTCAGCATCTAAATATAATAATAATACTCAGCAAATTTTTTCCAAAATATTTTGCCCTTTATTTACGACAAAAACTTAGTTCTGTATGATTCATGTCCTATTCCAGATAGTGTGCTCTATATGGACAAAAATTCAGTGGGGGTGATAGGGAAATAGCGCTATTTGATAAAACCACCCTTTTTAAAAGAAATGTGAACGCTAATTTTTACACAGTGGAATAACATACTATGTTATAGAAGCTACAAAAGTTTTTTTTTTTAATTAGCCTTTACAATATACTTATGTTTTTTCTAAGTAAAGTTTTTTACAAAATTAAAAAAAAAAAAAAAGTTTTTGAAATTACATTTTTATTTTTCTTAAAATTTGTTAAATAGTAATTATTTATACATATCCCTTTTTAAAAATGCCTGAACCTATGCCTTTTTAATTATCGCCATACTTTTTTTTTTCATTTTTGCTATTTGAATTTTATAAATGTATCTATTTTTTTATGATTAAGCCATTTCTATGCAAATATAAGGATTTGTAAAAAGCTGTACTGTTATAATTAAAGACGTGGGTGCAAGAACCAGACAGCTCCACTTTTTACTTATTTACACTTTTTCGTGCAAAGAATACAATCCTCGAACGATTAGTGCAAAAACCCGACAACTCTAAGCAATGGCTACACACATATAAAAGAAAAGGAGCTGTACTTTTGTGTTGTATGATGCAAGAAATGTACAGAGCTTTCTTCATCCTTTTTGAACAATTTTGAAAACTGGATCTATCTGGTTCTTACTATAGAGTAATGATACAAATAGAGGAATAAAAATGCTGATTTCCGTGTGTGCATCATTGAAACCACGTGATTTGTGGAAATGCCAATTCATTCATGCGCCAATATTACTAGGCAGGCCTTGGCAACTTTCAGAACTAAGCGAGATCGAAGTATTGTAATATGGTTTTGTGTTTAATTTTGTATTTAAATATAGTTTTTTTTGAACGAGTGCAAAATTTAAGGGAGTTTAACAGATATATTAAGGAGATTTTTCTTACTTTGTAGTTTTGAAATAATTGCATTACGTTTTTATGTAAAAAAATTTACCATAAGCAAAGTTCTTTCAATTGTTATTTTGTATACTTCAATAAGAAAATATGTACAGTAAAACCTGAGATATATAAAGAGTTTCGCTTCTTCGAGTATTGAACACAAATAAAATATTTTCGTTTCGTTAATGAAGATTAAATATTTAGCGCATATTGTTTGAAAATAAGTAAATACGTACATATATGTTAAAAAGTAAAATACGGACAGAACTCCTTATCACCAAAAAAGGAGAAAGTGCACCAAATTTGAAACTCCTGCAGATGTCTGAACACCAAATGTGGCAGCGCTATAACCACGTGATGCGAGTTTTTCTTTTCAATGTTGACACCGCCGCCTTACGAGAGTCTGGTATTGAAGGCGCTCTCTATTAAATATTACAACTCTCTGGTTCTTACACCATATGTCTTCATAGTTACTTCCCTAATTAAAAATTTACTGTTGTAGATATTTTTCAGTATTATTTATCATAAACTAAAGACTAGTTTAGTGTTACATTATTTTGATATAAAGATATTTCTTATTTCAGATATTCTTATGAAAAATCAATTTATAACCTTGATTTGCTGACCTTACCTTTATAGGTCAGATGCTTGACTAAATCTGGAAGTGCTTCTACTTCATCAGGCAAAACATCACAAGTTCTGGTGGTAAAGATGTCCACTCTTAGAACTGTTATCTATACAATATGAATGGCTCATGTTGTCAAATTATTTTGGAAAACTGTTTTGTATATATTTGTACAAAGTACTTTGTAAATAAAATTTTGCAGTTTTTTTTTTTATTCAAATGTTTGTAGTCAATTAAAAAGATTAGTATGCAATTTTTTTTTATGTAATTGTATAACGTTTCCAATATTACTCATCAAAAAATAATAATAATGTATATGTCTTAAAATAATAATGTCTTATTACATAAAAAAAATATTCACATGGATAGTATTATAATTTTTGAGTTTGTTGATCTTTAGGGCAGGGTTGGGTTTCTTCCAGGATAGAGGAAGAAACCAACAGATGCTCAAAATTAAATTATATAAAAGAACTAAACAAAGCATAATACAGGGTGGTGAAAATGAACGTTTAATGCTTTATAACTTTCTTATTTTTGAATAAATTGTTAAAATACAGCATATGAAGGGAGAATATTGTTAACTTAAACGTGAAAAAGTATGTCTTGCAGGTGTCGTCCAATTTCTGGTTCACAAAGTTGTGCTCTTTCCTACACATGTTGCATGACTTTTCACAAAATTTCAGGGGTTACGACACGGATTTCATTGCGAATATTGTTTTTCAGTTCAGATATGGTCTGTGGCTTATTTTTGTATAATCTCTCAAATAGCCCCAAAGAAAAAAAAGTATGGAACGGTCAAATCCGGTAACCAAATTGTCAATGAAATCGGGGTTTTCTCCTGCTTTTTGCTGTAACGCAATAGCATAATCAAGCCGTTGCTGGTAGTCTGCTGGCTTAATTTGTAGCACCAGCTGGATTTTGTATGAAAACGTGCAATGTGGCCAAAATTCTCTGAATAGACCTTTGTGATAGCCCAAGTTGTGCAGAACGTCTCCTGTACACGTTCAGTACTTTTAGCGGTGCGCGCCGTACGTGGTATTCCGGCACCAGGGAGGTTCCTTACTGAACCTTGCTGCTGAAAATTTGCAACCAGGCAATTTATTGTTGGCACTGAGGGTCCAGTCCGCACATTAAAATATCGACGATATGCATACTGCGTCAGAATAACCGAGTTTCCGTTTGAAAAATAAAATTCAATAATTTTTGTTTGTTGTTCTATTGTGTACTGTTCCATTTCAAATTCCCCAAGCCTTTACACAATTCTGAAGCAAAAGAAAAAATGCCATATTAAATAAAAAAAGTTATAAACCATAACGTTTTTTTGCACTACCCTCTGTTATATCAAATCTAAAGTGCATAATTTAATATTAAAAAAAGTTATTTTACTCTTAATTTTCATTATTTTTCACATAATACATAATTTTGAAGTTTGACTATTCTGTAACACATTAAATAAAAAAAAATAATCACTATCTTTTATTTAAACAATCTATAAAATAAGTTTCATTCTACTGTAGATAAGTGATCCATACTATTACTACTAAAATTTTAAAGAACGTAGAAATCCTTAAAAATGACGTGCTTGCAAATAACAAAAGTATGTTTTAAAAAATAGAGAAATAATTTTTTTACAAATTTATATTTTTATAATGAAAAAATTTAAACGATGGAAAGGAATATAAGGGGTCATCTCGAATTTTTAAAAAAAATTCTTACTCTACCAGAAAAGTTGAGATATTATTAATTTTCCCCGACTTTTTAGGTCATTTTCCCTTACAATTCTACAGGGTGGCAACAACAGTCTGGAAAAAAAGTTCCGACATTTCCCTGATGGCATAACAGACGAAAAATGCCTTTTTAATTATCCAAATTCCCCGATTTTTTGTGAAATTTTGAGTATTTCCAGAATTAAAAATTTCCATGATTAATCCCTAATTTCCCAGTTATGTTACCACCCTGATAATAATCGGGATGTGTGAAAAGATTGGACACTTCTTTCGAACACGACAAAAGGTTTATTACATAACAACTTGATATACAATATTCACAATTTTTTCATATATTAACTCTCATCAACTTCAATAGCTGTTTCCGTTTTCCTGTAGGTACTACTCAGTAGCTCACGGCGGATTTCCGGGGTAACATATCGATGGTTATGAACTTTTAACAAACGCATTAGTTCTCTTGATTGTTCAATCGATATGTCGTTCTTGTAGATCTGTACAAATGTAAGCAGACACTGATGCCACAACAAAGGAAGTTCTCTATCATCTTCCATAAACCTAAATAAAAGTTTATCGATTATTAAGCTATAATTTTTTTATTTATAAAACATTTAACAAAGTTCACTCTAGGTATTTTTTTTAAGGAGGATGCTCTTCTTAACTTTGTCAAAATTTGGTGATTCATCTGATAATTTTACTAAATTATTGGTTTTCTTCCTTTTCACTTCAGTATCAAAAAAGTTTTTCCTTGCGTGCGAACAAAAAAAATCAGCTGAAATTTTAGATTCCTGCTGATCATTTGACTTAAACAGTCAAACCTCATTAAAACTTAATACAAATTCAATTCCCTTACAAATGCATATTCTTATAGCGTTAATTCATTTGCTTAAGAAAATTTTGGATTATAAAAACTTCTAACTTAATACAAACACATTTGTGAAAACTTTTAATGTCAAACAAATTCTTTACAATCGTATAGATATCCGTATTTTCTTAGGAATGTGAACTTGTGTATATTGCTTTATTTGTTAATGTTGAAAAGCAGAGACCTGTTGGGCTGCCCGGGAAAAGAAGGATTTGTCTCAATAGTAGTCGACAGCTTAGGGCCGAAGCCGATTTCTAAACGACTAGACGCGATTGATTGAAACAGGGGACGGACAAATAGGTCTTCAAGTATAAAACCAATCCTTTCTTTGTGGAAGGAGAATTTCTTTAGGTACTCAGAAATATGGAAACGGCCCAAATTCTTTTTAGAATTGCACCCCCCCCCCCCCCATCTTAATTAGAGGTTTTTACTGTATTTAGCTGAAATCAACCATGCAGTAAAATGGATTTCCCGGATTTCTGACAATCAGCGGGAAAACCATGTCCGATTTTCACAGAACTTGCTTATAAAATCTAAACCAAAAAAATCCATTTTAAAATTATTTCAAATTTAAAAATTGGTTGTACTGCAAGGAAATCTGGAGATCAATAAACATAATATTTAGAAAAATATGCATATGTTTCGATTTATTGTCTTCGAGCTCTATTTGCTTGGTCTACTTACAGTATTAAAAAATACCTACAAAATTATCTACATATACATCAAAATAAACCTACCCAAGGAAGTGATTCACAACACCATCAATGACACGAAAAGGTAAGGCATATTTCTTTTCTATAAGAATTCTCATAAATATGCTATTGGCACCATTGTAATCCATCGTGGCTATAAGTAAGAGTGCAGCACTAGAATGCAGAATTGGGATGGATAACTTTGCTATTACACTCCCAAAAATGGTTGCCTCTCGTAATGAGCATGTTCCGGACTGTAAGGAAAAGATTTTATATATAAATTGCACATAAAAGTATACCAGTAATAATTCTTAAAATTTGCAAAGATACATCTATATTGAAGAGCTTTGAGCAGTTCAAGTTAAATATGGTTTACATAAATCTGCACAAGCATAGTAACTTATAATATATTTAGCAGCAAAAAAAAGTAAATAATATTGAGAGGCGATTAAACAAAATATTCCAATGCATATCTGCCAACTTTTTATACATACAGCCAATATTACAATTAATATTCGGCATATCACTTAGAAATCTATTTCGATAAAAAAAACTAAAAAAATTCATCCAGAGTTCGTACACATTTCCGAAAATAAAAATAAGTAGTTTTTAACGACTTTTCAAATACCTTATTTTTTAATGCAAACAACTTTGTAAGAAAAAGTTAGCTCTAAAGACGCAAATAATGTAAAATCTTAATTAAAAAAAATATTTATAAATGAATACAAGAGAAAATAGGTGCAATCAGCGAAGAGTTGTCCGGTGTAAAGAATTTGTGTTTGATTTACTTGGATAAAGTTCTGTTTAATTCACATTAATATAAAAAAAATTAATAGAAGTTTAGTAAAATACATTATAACTATTTTATTGTTTTGATTGATAAATCATTTAAATGGTAATCATAAAGTTGTTTCTAGGAATATTTAAGAGCATTCCTTGAAAGTTTCTAAGCACTTTAGAAGGGCCCTTATAAACATGGGGGGGGGGGGGGGGGAAAGGGAGTTTGGTACCAGATAGATTCAGAATTTAATTCCAATTTCGAATATTTCCCGGTCTATTCTTTGTATTTACAAGCAAAAACCTACAAGTGATTTGTATAGCTCTACTAAACCATACACATCACAAGCAATTCTTACAAACCCAATTATAAATAAACTAAAAAAAAAAAAATTACATTTTTGACAAAAAAAAAATAGGTTACAAATAATTTTTAATAATAATGAATGCAGTTGTTATAGTTTTAAAGTTGTATTTGTGATATCATTATGCATGCAAGCTAAACATAAGTTTGAGCCAAGTTTACCTCACAGAGTGGAAGTATGATACCTCTGAAGAAAGCAGCTGGTTTGAAAAGAGCCTTTATCAATGCCTAAAAGAAAAATCAATAAATGTTTATTTCAATTGAAAAACGCCTATTAGTATTATAAATATTAGGCAATTACATATTTAGAAAGAAAATATTTAATGCTCCAAGATTTAAATTCAAGTGCTAATAAAACTACAATCTTTTGAAGAAGTGTCAAAAACGATTGGACATTTTTCTAAAATATTACATTATTGGAATACCCTATACCAGTGGTCGGCAAACTCATTAGTCAACAGAGCCAAAGAACAACAGTACAATGATTGAAATTTCTTTTGAGACAATTTTTTTTTAACTTAAACTATATATGTGTAGATTAGTGTACTCCTTAGCTGGACTTTGCTAAAAACAACCTCAATCTGATTAAGAGTTCGCTGTGGTCGACCCCTTCCTACTCTCCCATCCACACTCGTCTTGGTATACTTGTTTCGTCTACTTCAATTCGTTCATCCTTTCTATATGTCCAAACCATCTCAACATACCTTTCTCAATCCTCTTCACTACATCTTATTTCAATTCACAAAGGCCCCGAAAATTAATTTAATAAACTTTACTTAAAGTTGTAGTTAAACTATAGGTGTTGAATAAAACTTGATATCACACTAAATAACGATATTAATTATTGATAAAAATAAATTGTAAGGTATCCATAAAATTAAATCAAAACGATGACTGGCAAACATTAATGTTAACAATGGCCTTGCATCTCCTTGGAAAGTTTGGGTAAGTCAAGTTTGTCTGTTGTTGTTTTTAATTTTAGTGGACGAGTCACACTCAAGAGGCCAAAGGCCGCATATGGCTCGCAAGCCGCGGTTTGTCGACCACTGCCCTATACCATCAAGTTTGTTTTTTGTTGTTGATGTATATTGTTATGCATTGTGAGTAAGACATAATATTCAGAGTGGTTAAAAGTATTTTAATGAAACTTGATTCAAGGATTCCACTCACTATTAAAATAAAAATTACCCAACTTCATAAGTTTGCAGGTTTTCAAAAAAAAATTCCAAACTAAAAATTACATCTGGAAATAAATTGTTTTCACACATTATTGTTAACAGGAAATGCGTTTTAGATAATTACCTAACAAAGTATCGAAATATTAGAAAATTTATTATTTTTTTTAAAAGAAAATTACTTTAAAAAATACAACAAAATATTTAAAACTACATTCTTTTGGAAAAAAAATCCCTGACTTGTACCATATTTCTTTTCCCAATAGCAATTCCATGTGTATGGCAACCCTGATTGATTTACCTTTATTCCTTGAAATTTTGGCTAAATAATTATTTATTGTACTCTTTCATATACAACTTCTGTAAGAAGAGGTCGTTTCACTTTTCAGCACTTTTAAAATAAATTTAAATAAAACAAATTATAAAATTAAAAGAGAGCAGTTGAGTTTCAAAAAGTAATACATACCTCGTATAGATGAAAATTTAATTTCTTACATTCAGCTATGTCATCTCTCAACCGTGGAAGAAGTATTAAATTATAAAACCTAAAATAAAAGGCATAAAAAAATTACTGAAATATATGCCTTTTTGTATTTACTTAAAATCATTATTTAAATGTATTCATGTCACAGAAAATACTTTTATTTTCAATGTAAAATACTTTACTACATGTACAATCTTTTAAAATGAAATGTTATGAATTGATTTTTAGTCATTCATATATATATGAAATGCAGAAACTAAATATCATTCACATGATTGTAATCAATATATTACTGAAAATGATTTGAAAAACAAATACTTTACTGCAATTGTCATGGGTGAAAGTAGGTAACAATCCCAGGACAGAAACTCAAAATGTTAGTTATATTCACAAACATATAATTGTAGTAATATTAATTGGGAAAAAAATAAGTTTTGAATACTTTTGACTTTTAAAAAATTTTCAAAACTGAAACAGTTATAACTTTTCCTTTACTTGCAAATTATTTCTAATTTTATGAGTATAATATTTATGGATTAAATATGCCAATTAGCATATTTAATCGAATGTTCTACAAATTCAAATACACTTTATGGAAAATAAATTCTTAAACGTTGATCTAGTTTATCTTTCATAAAAAAAAATTTAAGTTCTTGAAAGCAAATGACAATAACAATGTTTTAATAAAAAATTCAGCTTCTACAGTTACTTGTCCAAACTCGATAAGATAGTGATTATCTGCTAAAATACAAATTCCCAATTGTGTGTCATCACATGGCATTGTTTAGTTCTATGTCCTTTTATATTATGAAATTTTCCACCGTATTGTTCAGTCTTGGACAAAATGAAAATGCCAGAAATCTGTTATAGTACAAACAACGTCCACCCATGCCAATTGATAAGAAACAGTAAACTTTTCTATTAAACTAAAACATTCAATACAAACTTTAATGTAACTTTACCAAAAGTATCACATTAAGAATTACACTACTGTATCCTATGGTAAAAGACTAATCATAGGTTGCACCGCACCCCTCAAAAATAAATAAAAATTAATTACTTTTTAATAATCCAATTACCAAATCTATACTTCTAGCTACTGATAAAAATATATATATACACTCATGGCAAGCGATTAAGTATTGCCAAATAATGATTAGTCGAAAAATTATCTGATTATTTCAAAACAAATGTGCTAGTTGTTAAAATGTGAAAAATTAAAAGTTGCTCACAACATACCTCTGTGCCATGTTATCTCTAAGATTAGAGGCGAATATCCTAGTAGCCTGATACATAGCTGCAGCTGACCACTTGTCGGGTTCCGTGAGATACAAAATCTGTTCCCAGTTGGTGAACTTGGGAAGGGCCTTGAAGGCTTTGGGCAGTTTCCCACTGCGGTAACGGGAGAGCAAGACACCCACGCCTTTGTACAAAGCGGAAATCTTCTCCAAATCTTCTGGTTTCATGCTACCAGCATCTGCAAGTCAACAGAAGGTAATGTAAATGAAACAAACATAGTAAACAATATTTTTAGCCCTTGCAGCTATTTACTTTTTGGCAAAGGTTATTATGAAAAATAAACCTTGTGTTTTAGATTTGGTAGTAGTTCAATAAAAATTAGTAAGGCTTAAGATTATTTCAATTACTAAGTCAATGATTATGTCAGTTACTATGCCTCCTTAACAGACAATTTTTTGATGCTATTTTACATATACATTTGTTAAGATTAACCTTGTTTGGGAATATTTAACAGTATTAAATATCAGTTGACATTGTAAAATTCATACCTATACAATTGAAGTGAAAATTTTTCCTACTTATTTAGATATTACAAAAATATGTACCGTATTTAAAAAAAAAATGCTAATTTCTTTAAGACAATTCTTAACTACTATTTATTTTTAAGATGATTTTTGAAGAAATCAGATTCTTCCAAGATATGAGTTTAAGAAAATTTCCAATGAAAGAATATTCTTATGAATTAAGGCTTTTTTATCTTTAAGAAAAGTATATAAGAAACTAGATAGTGCTTTCAGTACAGCTACTTATATTTGATGTTGAACCATTAAACCTTTCATTTAATTAACTTATAATTATTTATATTCAAATCTATTTAATTTATATTTTCAAAAAATATGTCAAAGCAATTTTTAGTAAACATTTAATATTTATTAAATACTAAGAACAAAAATAAATGTAACAGTAAAATAATGTAATATTGTTTGATAGTTGAATACTCCAGATGAGTAAATTTAATGACTTCCTAAACCAAAGCAGATTTTAAATAATATTCAAATAACTGAATCTAAAGCCCTTTTACTATGCCTTTGTACATTGTAGCATAAATCTATTAGTTAATAAAGAGTTTAATATATATTAATAATTTTTAAAATACAATTTTAGAGAACATACCTGAAAAAATTGTATGCAGTTCTGTCTGCTTTTCGGTTAATTTCTCTTTGATAATGTCAGCAAGGGTAGCTCTTTCCGCTGGATCGTTTGGCATAAAATTAGCCAAAGCTTTTTCATCTTCTTCACTAATTTTCTAAGAGAAACAGTAAAAAAAACTTAACAGTCTTGAATGATTTAAAAGTATTTCAATACATGCTAAAACCTTAGCTGAAGTATATAACAGATCTCTGTAAATATATTAATTACTAAAAATTAAATATTGCCTGTCATCAACTTAATAAAATAAAAAAAATTAGATAGAAAAAACAACACATCTTTTCAGAAAATTTAAGTGGAGAGAACATATAAATTTCCGCGACCAATGCTAAACATAAAAAAGAACCTGTGACTGCTGTTTAAATATTTACTTAAGTATATAACAGATCTCTGTAAATATATTAATTACTAAAAATTAAATATTCCCTGTCATCAACTTAATTAAATTAAAAAATAAAAATACAAAAAACACACATCTTTTCAGAAAATTTAAGTTGAATACATTATAAGTGAACATATCAATTTCTGATCAGTTTCTGACCAATGCTAAACATAAAAAAGAACCTGTGACTGCTGTTTAAATATTTACTCCAAGTGGCCAGTAAGTGGTATATGATCTGTAATTGATGCATTTATCCTACGTTTGCTTACATTTTACATGTGTATACCCATTATTTTTGTCTCGTATTTTATTTTTTCTTATTTAAAAGTAATAATTAAATTTTCAATATTTGACTTTTAAAAAAAAAAAAATTCTGTAAAATTATCTCCTTAGTTTTAATAGATAAATTTTTTTTAATAAATCTCAACATTAGGTTTTCAATGGTATAAATATAATTGATAACGGCTGATTAAAATTCAAAAGTATGATTATAAACCAGTGTACAAAATAAAATTATAATTAATTCGTATAAGATGCACTTACGACTTCTTCCATGTAACCATCTCCACTGAATCCCGGAAGATCCTCTTCCTCGTCATCTTCCTGCGAGAATTGCCCATGAAGAGTAGAAGTTTCCAACCTTTTACTTAATCTAAAAAGAAAAACATATAACTAAAGGGAGAACCATAAAATTACTTCTAGTGTACAATATTTTGCCACAGATACAAGTTAAAACATATTAAATCATATCCTATTGAAAATTATCAAAAGGTTTGTTTTCATTTACAAACTTTTAAAAATATATTTAAAAAACAGAGCAGTGTTCACTCTAGACGTTTTTGAAGAGCAACCTGTAACTTTAAAAAAAAAAAACTGCACCTTCTTGCCTTTATATGACCATCTTGCTCTACCCAAAACCCCACGATTCACCTGACCATTTTATTATAATATTCATTTCACTGCAGTAGAAAAAAAAATACTTTCTTTGATAACAGAATCTGCTTTAATTGAAGACTGGATTTTTTGCTGCGATTTTGACTTTGCAAAAAAAAAAATTCCTTTTAAATTTAACTGCTATTTATATTTAATGGGATTTTTTAGGCATTTGATTATGATTAGTTAAGTTATTGGATAATCAATAAAGTTGGATGATCAATGAAGTAGTTTTTTTTAAAAAAAAATCAGCAATTTGACACCACAGTTTTTTCTTCATTTGAAAAGTGAATCTGCACTAATTGAAATGAGATTTTCGACAATATGAACTTGTTTCTTTTCGGATTTACTACTAATTTTTTAGCATTCATTACATTAAGTATTTGATTATCATAGATGTAAAGTTTTTTCAAAATCAACAATTTGACACCCAAAATTTTTTTCCCAATTAAAAAAAAAATGCACAATTTTGGCCATATTTCTAGTGTTAAATATTCTTTTTTCAGTTTTAATTGCATTCATCAAGCATTTGGTTATTATCAGCTAACTAGAGTTGCCGATATTTAGCAAAAATCAGCATTTTAGCACAAATATTGTTCTAATTTTAAAGATGGAAATCTTATTGCCTCAGTTTTAATTCGGTTCTACAGTTATTTGACAACATATTAAGAGCCAATCAATTAAAGACAAGACATCTATTTCAGCAAAATTAACTTTGTGTCCTCATTAAAGTGCCCTTAGAAATTTTTTTTATTTTTTCTCAAAATAGCACCCTACACTATTTCTAAAATAATCACTGGATAGAGGTTTTAACCAAATTATTGAAAAATACTAACCCATTTAACCCAATTTCATCTTCCAACTCTTCTTGTTGTTGCCTAGCTTGCAACAAAATTTTCCTTGTTGATTTGTCATCAACAAACTGAAAAAGAAACATAACTTATATTGACACATTCAACAAATCATTTATAAATGTCTATTATGAAAGCACTAGAAAAGTTGGACCTTAAAAAAATTTTGGAACAGATTTCTATTAATAAATTTTATTGAAGACAAAATATTAAGCAGACAACTAGAATAATTTATCATAATGAAATGCATTATCTTGGAGTACCCAATCCTTGGCTTTCTTTAAAGTGAGAATTTTCTGAAGGTAAGCAGCAAATGTATGTGTAAAAACCCTGAAAGTGCCTTTTGCTATTTATTATATGTTACATCAAAACCTGTAGGCTTTAAATGAGACAAATTAAAGACTGTTCAAAATTTTCAACCAAAGTGAGTTGTTATTTAAGAATTATTCAATTTATAGAAAATCTAACAAACTTTCAAATGTTAATCCCCCCCCCCCCCCCCCCCCAATAAAATGTGTTTTTCAGTTAACCCCCACAATACCAAATGTTGTAATTTTGTATATGTTTACAATTTTGCTTGCATAGGCTGTGCATAAAGAAGTCAATTAAGGAGGTTACTACTGTCTAAGGAAAATGTAATTCCTTAATTTTTCTATCTCACAAACTTTAGATTTATTAAAGAGTAATAAGTTAATGGAAAACCTAACTTGCTACTTATTTTAAGCAGTGTTCACTCTAGGCGTTTTTCGAAGGGCGGTCCGCCCTGCCCGCCCTTTTTTTTATCTCAATAGCGCCCTAATGCCTTTTTTTAAAAAATGCTGCCCTCTTTTGAAAAAATTCCGCCCCTCTTGCCCTTTTCAGTCAAGCACAAGCGTCCTAGCCGTCTTTAAAAAAAGGCATCGATTAAAAAAAATGTGTGTGTAAATTGGAATTAAGTGAATTATGACAGTAGAAAAACAAACACCTTTTAACTACGCGTGTTGTATAATCGCTATGATTCCGCGGTTATTTCGAGCACGAGGCATTCCTCGAATCCTATTGGTTTCCTGTACCCGCATATGAAATGCTATGTTTTTTTTAACGTGAAGATGGTTTGGTTACAATATTAGACCTTTCATTACCAAATTTTAGATCCAAGTAGCCTTTTCTTCTGTTTTGTAAGGGGTCTTATTAGGGCTATACTTACAGATTTGGTTTTTAGCGAAAACTTTTTTTTAAGTGTCAAATTTTGGATTTTAAGTAGTATTTTCATAAAGAGACATCAATTTTTTACGGGTCTTTCCTTCAAAATAAGCCCCAAATCGTCACCAATATGCAGCTCTTGTGCGATATCAATCAACAAATCGGAACTTTTTTTTTTGGTCACGTGTCCGATATATCAACGGGTAGCCACGCCCAACTCAAACTTTAAAAAAAATGCCCTTTTAAGAACAAGAAGTGCCTTTTCAAAAACGGGGTGCCCTTTTAC
Source organism: Troglohyphantes excavatus (assembly GCA_963932185.1). NCBI lineage: Eukaryota > Metazoa > Arthropoda > Arachnida > Araneae > Linyphiidae > Troglohyphantes > Troglohyphantes excavatus. The sequence continues at coordinate 14,258,249 of OZ010668.1, forward strand.
AGCCATCAGCGCCCTGCCCTTTTTTATTTCTAGAGTGAACACTGTTTTAAGCATGTTAATCTAAATAAATAAAATTACAAAACAGTTGTTTAAGAAACGAAAATCAAGCTGCACAAAAAGGGACAAGCTTCTTTCAAATATCCATTGTAATTACATAAAAAGAAAGTACCGAACTTCAATTATGTAAATAAACTACATTTTCAAAAAAATACAATACAATTTTATTGTAGTGCAAAGCAAACCATAGTGAAAAAGGAAATAGTGAAAAATAAGCGTTTATTTATCTGATGCAAAAGGATCGATAGCATTTCAAGAAAGATCGCATTTAGTTAACTAAATATCTACAATTTCAAAGTTTTTACGCACAAAAAAACATTTGCCAGATGCAACAAGTTTTAACTATCAACTTTCGAGTGAATGATCCCCGCATTTTACAAGGGACGGGAATATTTCTAAATGTTAAAAATGCTATATTCTCGTGATATTCTGTGTTTCAAGATTGAACATCGATTCTGCAGAAAACAACAAATAAAGTCTTACTTTTCAATGATAAAGTTCCCTTGCCCAAAAAATCGAACAGCACCATGCATCGCCTTATACATCTACAAATATTAAACTCGTGTTTAAAATTGAAATTTTTAATTCAAATAAAATCCAGAAGTACGGATTAGACCTGGAAAAGTATCACCTCTGATGGAAACACCACGATTGTATCTGCTAGTGGTTCTCAACCTTTTTTCATTTACACCCCACTATTCTAAACTCAGTAGCAGAAAATTTTTAAATAGTCTACTTCATGAATTTAGAAAGTAAATTTTTTTTTACCGCATTGCAGCCTTATGTCGATATATATACATCTCATTGCAAACTACACAACCAATTTTGTCTTTTTTTATTTATATGTTCCCGGTAAATTCCAAGTGTACGGTGCTCCTTGGCGCGATTCTGAAAATTGCCGCCACAACCTTGGGAAAACGTGAAAGTGCAGAAAAAAAAGCAGGGTTACCGTACATCATGATATTACTCATAGGCGTAGGAAGTAGGGGGGCTGGGGGTGCTCGAGCCCCCCCAGAAATTATTTTGAAAGGGCTCAGCCCCCCCTAATATTATACTATTTAAAAAAAAAATACTTAAAAAACAAACGGTAGAAATAGAGAATTCCTACAAAGAGGCATTCGAAAGGAAGCGTCCCTTATTTATTCTAAACGTGTTTTAAAGTGGGGGGAATTTGCTTTGAAAGCTACAACGCTAAAGCTTTAAAGAGTAATTTTAAGAACAATGTAAAAAATACGCTTTTAAATAAAAAAAAATATTATTTGTGGACATTTCATAAGTTATAATCGTATATCCCATTTGAAATAATAAACCATCAGATTCATGCACTATTTTCTAAACAGCTTATATAGTTGAAATGTCTTCTTTTAGAAAATTACATTCTGTTGAAGAAAGTTAAATAAAGACGAATTCCTCAAATCTGAAAAAATTCATATTTTAGCGTACAATACGGACATTTGAAATTACTATTAACCTTTTTCTGGTTACTTTATGTTCTAAAGCTGTCCAAACAAAAACGGATACAAGTTAAACACGTTTGTAAAAATGTAAAGCATTGATTGTTTTTAAATTGTTTAATAGCTCACAACTCCTAACAATATATATATTGAAAAAAAAAATTCAGCCCCCCCTGAAAAAAAGAAGTTCCTACGCCACTGATATTACTAGGAACTTCATGAAATAGGGTTGCCAAACTATGAAATTTATCGCCCACCAATTGTCCCCAAATCACATTTGGCGGGACTGTATACTAGTAATTAACAGTGTTTCGAATCCATTAATTTCCAAGTTATACATATTAATCACATTCAACATGAAATACAACTAAAAACTCCCTTTAATCACTCTTATTTGACATGAAAAGGAAAATTAGCTAACCTAAAAAAGAATTTATATATTTTAATTCTAATTAAAGCCTAAAGTAATACAGCCATGTATATTCGACTACTTCGAAAATATCTTGTCAGCCATATGTACACTATCTGCGACAGTTTTCCGGTACTGGAATTCTTAATATAATCATTCCCTTTTTTTGCATTTAAATATGTACAAAAATACTAATTAAACTTTCTGTTAATTTATTTTAGTATAATCATAGTACAAAAATTATTTTCATTGGGGGGTATCTACCCTGAACATGTTAAATTTTGTTTACAAGACATGAATGTATTACACAGTCATTATTTTAAGCCTTTGGGTACATTTGATGAGTGAGACTTGTCATCTGCTTACTTGGGCGAGTATGACTCGTCATCTGAATTTAAGAGGCAGGCGTTAATGTTTGCGGCACCCCCGCCATTAAATCTGTCCCATGGGCATAAAAATCTTCAAATAATTCAGTACTCAAAGGGTTAATAAAACAATCTTAAGTTTTTCTAATTTCATATGCCATGCGACGATTTTTTACCTGTGCAACACCACAAAAATTCATAATTCTCAAAAACAATTCTGTAGATGCAACTCTACTATGTTAACATATCAACCTTAAAATAGTAACACTAAGTAGGAGAACAAGAGATTATTCAATACAAGCACCACTTTATTCAAGAAAAATGCACCAAAAAAACAATTTTAATAAATTATTACATTTAAGGTTTAGGGGCAACTTTGATGCCAGTTAGTAAATATCCCCCACTGCCAGACATGTTATAACAAGGATGGGTTCGATCGGGGAGAACTTGATACTTCCGCAGCCAAGTTTCGGTTATATTCAGGGCTATGACATCCCCTCGCAACTTTAATTTAACGTAACACTGCACCAATGGTTCCTGATACATGGAGAACACTGCAAAAGGTCTGGAGTAGGCAAGAAAGTCCAATAGTTCCAATGCATTGCCTGGGTGATTTCTAGTGGCCACTAATAGACTGTCCATGTTCTTATGAATAAGAATGTCTTTGGCTTTCTGTATGTGGTCTTTCTTTTGTGCCTTAGGATTCATTGGTTCTGTAACATCACTATCCACTTCCGATTTGTCGGTGTCAATCTTGGGCTTGTGTACATCATTATCGATTCCTACTTCGCTTGCTTCAATTGCATCGTTATTGGCAGAATCCACTATCATTGCTTCCGTTTTATCTTCGGACAAGAGGGAAATGACGCTTTTAAAATCGATATTGTAAAGAATCGACGCAAGTTGATGTTGGGGCAAGTTCAGAGCCTTGATCACTTGCTGGTTGGGATGAATGGAAAAAGGTCCCAGATGTAACTGAACAGCAGAGCCGGCCGTTCCCAGGCGCTCAAGAACCGCGGCTGTCAACAAACCGAGGGTGGTGTCAATTATCATGTATTTCCCACCGGACATCACATTGCAGAAGGCGAGCATCTGAGATAGAGAATCAATTCTTAAGTTGCAGATTTTTAAAGGCCCTTGCATGTAATACATTTCAGCAAGTAAGCGAACATTTGGCTTCAGAAGCTGGACAAAGTTCAAGTACTTTTTCTGTTTTTTACGCAAGTACTTTTCCTTGGCGAAAGCCGTCTTTTCGTGGAACGTGTTGCTGTTCGCCACAATCTTCATCACCATGTCTTGGCCGGACATACCCTGCTTTTTGAATTCTTCGATGTCGCTGGACGTCAGTTTCTGCGACTCTCCAGTGTCGATCAAAGCCCGGTTATCTTTCGTTTCGGAGCCGTCGCTCACCTGCACAAGCAAATTCTGGGCTTCCTCCGGGTTTTCCAACTTCACCAAAGACCCGTTGGTCATTATTTCGAAAAAAGTGCCAAAAGGATGACCGACAGCGGCGAACAAGTTGGCTTTGCGCTTGCCCAAAAACTGGGGCTTGTTTTTCTTAAGCTCGACTAATCTCAGAATAGTTTCTGTTTTCACAATTATGTAATCGCCATCTTTAATGCCCTCGGTAGCCATTATTCAAATAAAGGACACCTTACTCAATATAAATATTTACGATGTTTATAAGAGCGGCACAAGAAAACACGTGTTTCAATGGCCGATGCACTTACCTTGTCGTCTTCTTCATGGCGGCTTCTCACTTTTACCCGGGTGGAAGTTTTGGCAAATTGGTCACTGGTTATTTGCTGATCTAGTGGATAAGGTTGCATCTCCCTTTTTTTCTTTGACTTGTCATATTTCCCCATTTTTTTGCAGGTAAAGTTAATTAAAAGCAAATGTTTTTCTACGCTGTTTATATTTTGTAGTTACAGTTACCGTGATGACGTTTGTTGTTCTTAGTGGGTTGGTTGAAAAAACGCCGCACTAGATCTGCACAGTGGGCTATTGACGACGGCTCGGGACTATCTCGAAGCAAAGACCCAGGAACACATTCACACAGACATTCATACATGCACCTCGTTATTTTAGAACTATGGTCAGATGACGAGGAAACACCTGAGGCACCCAACGCCTTCAATAGACGTCGAGACTTTGGACCCCGATCAGATTTATCGTGCGCCAGTCTCGTACACACGCCGTTAATTTTTGCGGATATTCTGGACGATTTTTCTAGTATTTTGTAGCGAAGCTGGCAAGCCTCCGATCACAAGATTACAACTTTTTTTACTTTTCTTTGTCAAGTCCATTGCCTAGGATCGAACCAGGAATCTTCGCATTCCTAGCTGACGCCTTTAACCACTCGGCCACGGAGGCCCCCGAAATGGAAGACCCGGGAACGATACCTCGAATTTTTTTTTTAACCATGCTCAGACAAGGCTAAACTAGATGCACGCGCGTTGACGCTACGCTGAGCGTAGGGTCAACGCGCGCGCATCTCAGCCTTGGCTCAGATGACGAAGACAATACTGGATGTGGCACCCACACCTTCAATAGACGTCAGAATTTTCTTTCTGATGGATCTACTAATATATTGTAATTATTAAACATGTATTTTTGGAATAAAAAATTTAAATGAGATCCATTTACTTCAAAAATAATTTTAGTATTTAAAAATATATACTATAATAAAATAAATATTTGTAAAATTACTCATTTGCTTTTTAAACCAAATGAGAAAAATGTATGCAGTAAACAGCATTTTGGTAAATTAAACGAATATCACTTAGCATAATATTTAAAAAGCAAGCAAAAAATTAACTCTTCAATTTTATAATTACATATTGAACTAAAACAAATGTACAATCTTTAATATTCAGATCATTGGATCTTTAAAAAGAATTCACACTAAAAAATCTTCTTAAAAATAATTTATAAGGAAAAAAAAATTACTAAGAGCGTTAAGTATGCTTTAATACAACTGCTGTTTTTTGTCCTAATAGCGTTAATTTTTTTCATAAATCAATTATTAGTTAATTTTTTTCAATGTTTCCTCACAAATGCTAAAAAATCTAAATCAATCATTCCTTGATGAAAAATAGGTGGTTTTGAATATTTCTCTATAGTGATAAATAATCTATACACGGCTTTTCTTTTTTTTTTCTAAACTTGTTTTCGGAATCAGACTGACAAATCATTGACGGCGAATCAAATAGCTATTAATTTAGCAATCGTTAATTTGTTCTTTTGATAAAAATGTTCACTAGAAGGAGCAATCTTTTTTATTTAATTGAAGAGTATTCCGTGCTCGTCTTTAAACAAGTATTTTTCTAAAAGGGTCAGTGAAAGTTTCCAAAAATTGTTGCTCATAATTATGTTTTCACTGTAAATGAAATTTAATACGATTGATTTTTTTATATAAAGGTTTAGAACAAAAGCCACAAATCTGGAGCATCACACGTACGGCTCTCAATTGCCTTCCTTCAGAACTTTTGCTCAATTTGATTTCAAAAAGCTAAACTTTCATTTTAAAAACTGAGGTGAATATTTGCTACATATAAAATTGAAAATAAAATTTAAAAAAAAATGTATTATAAAAACACTTTTTGACAAGAAACAATAACAAAAAAGTTTTTTTTTCCGAATTCATTATTTTAACACTTCCTTGTTGTGAAGTTGCACGGATACTAAATATATATTTATATTTTGTTTAATAAAACACGAGCTAAAAATTCCAATTAAAATATTTTTTATAAAAAATTTGACGCAGGGGACCTTAAAACGTATAGAAACAGTAGTTAAAAATATATCATAATTTCGATATCACCTATAATTAATATATTTTTTTTTTAATTTTGCATAATAAAAGGTAATAACAATTTTATAGTAAAAGCATACATCTTGAGAGAACAATATAAATGTTCACTTCAATAAATTATAGGACACAGCTGTAAAATTAAAATAGATATAATATTTGTAAATTTTTCAGTTTCCGCAACTATTTAAATACAAGTTATAGTTAGAGACTGAACACCCAAATGACGATCAATCTTATTTCACTAAACGTATTTTTAACGTCACCCTATTTGTAAATTAGTAACTTTTCTCACCATTGAAAGTCATTTCTTTTGCTGGCACCTCCCACTAATACTATTCCTTTGTGCTGCCACCTTTGCTGGGTGCTCCAAGCGATGTGTACTTTTTGAAAGGAATCTAATTACCCGATCGACCTCCCACATCCCCATTGTGTATTGGGGTTATTACAGCGTTGCCTTTCAGTGCTTGTGTCCTACCTATGGAAGATCTGAAAAATTATTAATTATGTGTTTTTCATGTGAAATTCTGCAAAATTAAATTTTTTCGTTACTCTAGTGCGTGTGTGGGGCAAAAACTTTTCTCAGACCGGCATTACCCCCCTGGCCCCTAACTAGCTACTGGCCTGTCTTGCACCAAACACACTCAATGTTAAAATTATACATAAAGACATTTAAACCACAAGAGATTTAATGTGCATTAGTTGCCTCTAACGGAGTATGATGAGACCCCCCTCCCCCCCCCCCCTTCGCCAATTACGCAGCTCTCACAACACAAGATTTGAATCCTTAAGATTATGAGCTTGGTACTCTTTCAACCAGGTCACCTCGGGCTCCGTTATTCTTCTCGGAGCCACTGATCTAAAATAACAATAAACACTGGAGCTTATGAATTTAAAATTTATGTATATTGCTAGAAAAACTGAAATTCATGGACAAGTTAAGTTGTGTCAGAAGGTTAAATAAAGTCATTTAATACTGCATTTAAGCAAGGATTAGTATGGAGTTTTTATTATAATGTTGGCTATTCTTTCCAATTTGATTGAAATCAACAAATGCACTGTATTTGTAGCTGTGGAATGATAATTATGACAATTCTGTGCATTAATTCTTTAGCACTCGATACGCACAAATATTACTCAATTTCAATATTAGAATAATTTTAATTTTTAGTACCTATTGTAATGTAGCAGATATTTTCAGAGTGCAAACATTAAATATAATTAACACCTAAATTAACCAAAATTTCTATTACAATAATTATCCTAATTTGAATTCCAAATTCGGCAAGAGGAGTTTAATGCAAAAGTCCAAACTATTACAAAATACTTTATTCAGCACATCAAAATTAGCAATAGATTTGAATATATAAATAACATAACAAACGAAAAAGAAAGACACTTCCGTTTTAACCTGGATTTTATTTCCAATTGAAAAACTATTATAATTTATAAAAATACATCTTGAACAGAATGTGGCATTGAGGAACCTTCTTGATTCCAGTTTATCTAAGGACCACTAACAATTTTATACAAATGAAACTGTTTTTAAAGAATGCATGCCATTAAAAGAGATTGTCTGGCTTGTGTTTTGCTTTCGTCTGTCTGAGCACCATTGAATGCCTCATGGAGGTGTCCCTTATTGAAGAGTTCCTCTTAGAAGGAGAATCGCTGATGCTTTCACTGAGAGAAGCATTGGAGACGAAGGAAAAGTCAGAGGTATTCAACTGTGATTGCGACCTAAAGAAAATATAATGTTGAAATAAACAACTGGAACTAATTATGTATAATCAGATATACTATTGGTTAAAATCATATTTCGGTAGTAAAGATCCATCTTGCGGGTATCACAAGCAATGAATAATAACATGCAAGGTATAAAAAAAAGGGGAATTTTCAGGAGCAGTGACGAATAGTACTTTTGTCTCACGAATATTAGTGAGCCGGGGTAGCTTTGAGCCTAAAAGCATGACTCTAGCAGGCTTAATGGAAGAGTTAATTGTGGATTCTAAGTATAGGTCAGAACAGTGTTAAAATGCAAGAGCGTTTTTCATTGATGCTAAACATTTTGGTTGCTTTTACTTATTTATAATTAATGTTAGCGCAACAAAACAGAGTTTAGTTGTCATGTTTAATATGGTTAACTATTTACACTTAAGCAATCCATACATTTTTAAGATATAATGCTGTAAAAAAAAAGGTAACGAAGAAAATATGTGCGCATAATTCTTAGCTTACAAACAATGTAAATACATAATTTTTTCCATTATTTTCTTGTATATAAACTTGAAACTTTTGGCTTCAGATCAGGCCATTAGATTTTTAAAAAAAATCTCAAAGTTATTTAGGAAATGCGAACCTTCAAAAGGGATAGTTATAAATATATCCAGATGATATTACTTTTTTATATCAGATTTTTAGACTGAGGTCTCACACAAACTTTAAAATTAAATTCAAAAACCTTTCAAATTCTCATAAGCACAAAAAAATTTATATCTTAGCGACTAATTCAAGAACATTCGGATCATGGCAGATCTAACTTCCACTATCCCCTTCTATATATTTTGGCAGATGACGAGGATCGAACGCTCAACTCTCCGAATTACAAGGTCGCTGCTTTCCCAAGACGAGAATCGAATCCCCAACCTTCTGAATCGAAATACAAAACAACTTATAAACAATATAAAAAGCTTCATACTTAGGTTTTCTAACGACATTCCTCTTCTTCACTGAAGACCGTGGTGTGGGTTTCCTCGCTGTAAGAGTCTTCTCTGCGATTATTCCTTCCAGGATAGGGTCTACGGGGGGAGGGGTGTTGGGCCTCGCAAAGGATGCCTCGGAGGCCACAGAGCAGAACGAGCCCTCCATCGTCTCGTCCATTCTCTTCTTGCGGAGACGGCCTCGCGTGAGGGGAGGTGAGAACAGGAACGAGGGAAGGGGACCTTCCGGTGACTTTGCCAGAGCTTCCAGAACTAGATATTGAAAAAAGTGAATATTAATGGTTATATAATGATTAGGGATGTGACGAATAACTAAATCATGGAAAAAAAAGTTGCCTGTTTTCTAAGATGGTGTCAGAAAAAATTCAATGATTTTACAATTAAATTAAGAAATGTTGCTATAAATGCTTTGTGTAGAAAAAGTATCCATGCTACAATAATACAAATATATTCAGTGGAGGCTCGTGGGGTGTTGCAAGTATAGACGGGCAATTAGTAAAGTAAAATTGTATATTTTACTAATTTTGTTAAATGAAGATGACATTTCTACGGTAAGCAAAAAATCTCTGATAAACAGCAAACATGTTGGCATAATGCACAATTCATGAGGGACAAAAAATTCTATTCAATCAAACTGCAGCCAAAAAGTTAGTTAGGAATCGGCTACATCATTGCATTAAAAAGTATCTATGTAGCATGGAGTCTTCCCTCCATGCCGAGATGCGGCCTTAGGAATTTCGTAGTACGTGTGAATTCGATAAACTGATTGGCTCGTGCGTGAATCACGGAGGAGGGCGGGAAAACGAGAATTTCCAAGAATCTCTTCAAATGGAAATAGTTTTCGTGATAAATTTACATGTGTGTTGTCTTGTTACTTCAGTTAATATTAAAATTTATAATTTAGCCATTTTGAAACATGGAGCCTCGTTATGACAAAGTGTGCATCTTGCTTGAAACTTCTTTTAGAAGATGGAAAGAAGATAATAAACACCAATTATTTAAAGAAATAAACTGACACCAAAATTCATTAGAAAAAAAAATATCTCAGCATGGTAGTCAGTTTTAGTCATTATGGTATGTGTGCTTTTCTCGTGGAGTTTCTCGTTTGAGTAATAAAGATTAAAGAATTCTCGCTCATGTTTGGTTGTGGAAAGTGGGTTAGGTGTCACATGCTTATGGCTGCACTAACATTTTCGACCAAGGGCCTCCACTGAATATATTGTATTATAAATGAAAATTATAAGCAATACTTATATACAGTTAAAATAATAATTTATTGATACAACACAAAATTATACAAGTGTGGCAGGCAAGTAATTAAACATGTTCTCTGAAATCAGAGAATAAAAAAAAATATATATATTAAATGTTTTCTATTTCAATCTTCAATAAATTGCATATTCATTAGCTGCACACATGTTGTTTACAATCCCAAAGTTCAATGTCTTTGTTTTCGTTTCACCCTCCAGCAGTGGAACCCGTTTCTATAAACAACAAAACTATGCACGTGATCATGTTATTTTTTTTCCCCTAATCTTTTTCAAAACTAAAGGGACATTTTTACAACTAAACTGCTTAGAATAAAGATGAAAATAAAATATTAGTTAATTTTTTGTTTGACCAATCACTTGTCTGATAAAAAATGGGTAAGTGAGGATGGGAGTCTTAAAATCTTCTACATATTATTCAGTTTCAGTTGGTTTTAAGACAAGGATGAATGAAAAGTTTCATAAGCAAATGCTCCATGCTATTTGTTTTTGTTATACTAATATTAAATACAATAAGTTTCTATTCAACGCAACAAATCTTTTAATAATAAAACTTAACCTTCAATATATCAATTAATAAAATCTGATTTCACAAACATTCAATAAACTAATTTTACTGCTTTGTGACCCACTAATAATTTTGCATACATCTTTTACATACAAAGCACATTTTAAATTATCAACAAAACAAAATATTAAAAGTAGGCAAACTTGAAGAAGTAGGGAACTTACTTTCAGGTGTTGCTGGTGAATGGGGCTCCGCAAAGGAAAATTCTAATTTCTGCGAAATTTTACCTAATAGTAATAACAATAATAGTTAGTACAGAACAGAGATTCAACCAAAGAATTTTCGGTAACATGCATAATGAATGTTCTTTAATACTATTACACAAATAATTTGTCGAAATGGTCTAAATAAATTGACATCCCTAAGCAACTGGAAGCACTAATTTGTCAAGACTTATATTAATGGGATATTTGATATTAATATTTTTAGGATGACCTTCTAGTTAAAGTATAAATACAATATATCTAAGTATTGTGGGATTCACATCCCATTAGTATTTATTTAGTAATGTAACCACGCAGCGACCACCAGGGGGCACTGCTACGCGGCCTCAACGACACTTCTTGTAAGATCACACAACGGACTGGTTGTGTAGATAATTGGGCCGGTCAGAGGACCGTTTCATCGATAATAAACCTAATTGCAAAGTTAAGTAGGGTAGTTCTTAAATAGATTAAAACACAGCCCTACAGTATAAATTTATAACAACTTTAAATCTATGTCTTGTTCATTGAGTAAACGGTGAGTAAAATTAGCAATTTTTTTTAAAAAGAGAGCATCACATTTTTAAGAAGTTAAAATGTAGCAGGATATGTAATTTGGGATTACCTTTCTTTTTAATAAGGCTTGGTGTAGTTCCAACTGCCTTACTTGCCTTTTCTTTGACAGGTTGCTTTTTTTTTGGTACTAAAAGGCAAATTTAAATAAATAAATATTGCAGTGAAAATACAAATAGTAGCGAAGTTCAGAAACCAAAAAACTCAAGCTTTTCAAAGTTTTACAACAGCAAAAAGCCTTAGAGTTCTTAAACTGCATGTTACTTGATTATACTGAATTAAAAATATTTTTTTCCATTTATTTGAAGGCAGAACAGTTTTTAAAAATTTAAACAAAATCAAACTAAGCATTGAAATTTTAAAGGTGTTTAAAAGGACTCGATTATTTCCTAAACAGAATCCGAGTATTTTTCTTCAGCAGAATATGAATTTAGCAGAATATGAACATGCATACACAACTTGTATTAAGGGTTGTTGAAAACTGTTAACCATTCTGCATCACAGTTAAAATTTAAAAGAAGTTAATAAACCCAATCACAAAAAAATTAAGTAATGGTATATTCTTATAGTTGATCTACACAAAAAAAAATCACCTCAAATAACATTAGCTAAGGAAAGTTTTGAATGAAAGAAAAACTCAATTTTCAAAGCAAAGAACCTATTACAATATATTATTCAACCAAGTAAAGTTTGAACCAAAAGAGACTTACACTTTGTTTTTTTAGTGACAGTTTTAGCTACTGGAGAAGATGTTTCTAGTTGTGTAGATTCTGCTGGAGAAACTGTATTAGGGCTGCTCAAAGTCTGAAAAATCCATAATTATTCATGTCAATGTATTTTTACAAAATGAATATAAATTTATGTATTTTTTTAAAAACCATTTTAAATCCCTCCCTTATTTAAAGTTAAAATGTTTGATAATTACAATTACCAAAGAATTTAAATTGTTACATGTTAAAATGAAACATTTTGGATGATCTTGTAAACAGTGCTTTGGATGATCTTGTAAACAACTTGTCTTGTGCTTACAAGCTCAAGAAATAAATAATATATGTGTGGGGGTCAGCCAAAAAGTGCATAGTGCTGCACTTGATTTAAGCAGATATTGTTATTAAAAAGGTAAAATATTATATATATTTATTTTTAATGCAGCAAACTATTAAATGTATTATCAGCACTTCCAAGTTAAAAGCTGCATTCACAATGGTCTCAGTAGGTACAAATTCGTGGTGGACAATGCCTTTGACATTAAAGAAGACAATCAGCATGGTTTTGATCATGCCTCCTTGAACAACTTGTGCCATCTGTGAACTTGTGATTTGGACAAGCTATCACTCCCGAAGGCCTGCTGAATTAATAGAAACGTTTTGGTGGCGGACTTCCCAAGTTTAACGCGAAATTTGATAGTGTAACGTTGCTCCATAGAACGATCCATCATGCTGTGTTACATTAAACTCAAAGCGGGCTTCACAGAACGCATGTCCTGACTTTCCGAGAGTTTGGAGCCGACTGAGAATGGGTGCGTTATGAAGCTAACAATCCCCTCACCTATCCCAGCAGATTAGAGGGCACTGCAGTGTATAGACGCATCAGGAAAAAATTGGTCGCATTACTTATGGAACACACCCTGTATATATATAATTAATTGGACTCAGATAGCTTGTAAGTTGTACCTCAGACCTTTAAATGAAAAAAATATTGAATAAAATGAAATATTTTTATGAATTTAAAAATTTAGTGCTTTGCTAGAAAAACTGTAGTCTCCTGAACATGATATCACGTTCATGAGTATCAGAGGGATAATTAAGAGAAAAATATTTCAAATTATCATTCATGTCAAACAATACAAAATCTTTTTGGTAAAATAAAACTTTCATTCAAATAGTTATTAAACGTACTTTTCCATCTGGTTGCTGCAATCCTTCCTTAGGGGTTTCTGTATATATAAAAAAAGAAACAATTATTTAGAAAACCTATGTAATGTTTATTACTAATTTACTCATAAATGTAGCTACAACTCAATTATATGAATTAGAGATAAAATGATATTTTCAATGAAATAATTATGTAAGGATTATGGATACCAATTTTATTTAGAAATAATTATACTGTTAATAAAGATTTGCACCTTACTGACATATTGTAGTCGGGAGTCTATCAAGAATAATTTTGGATCCGTTTATGGATCCTTCTAAAAATTATATTTGTTAAAAATGGACACTTCCACAAAATTCCTTTTCCGAAAAACAAACCATTTTCAAAATTATAATCTCGCTTTGCCATTTTTCCTCTAAACCGAAGAAACAATCGATGTGCAGCATCATGCGCAAAGTAAAGCCGTTGTTTTATAATAAGATGTAGGGATGAAAATCTTCCTCGAATACATGGTTTTCCCAAGTTTTTTTTAGCAATTAAAAAAATCCATCTTAAAAAAAAATCTGTGTAGTCAAATATTTGTAAACTGAATTAAAAGCCTTTTAAAACAAGAAAATTGGCAGTAAATACACAGGAAAATTTTTAGTTCCATCTTTAAAATCGTAGAAAGCGTCGTGCTGAAAAATTGATTTTTTTTCTCTAAAATCTCCAATTCTGGTTAACTGATAATAATCAAATACCAAACAGATCCAATAATTAAAAAAAAAAAAATTATGTAAATCTTTTGGAAAAAATCGTAAATCCTCAAATATTCTAGTTCGGTTACCCAAGTCATAGTAATCGCAGCATCAAATTGGAATACTCAAAGATGTTTATTGAAAAACTTGGTTTTAATGATTGCCTGTTAATAATCAAATACCTAAAGAATGTAATAAATGACAAAAACATTTCGTTAAAACAAAAATTAGCAGTAAATTAGAAGGGAGTTCCTCTTTGAAGTCGGAAAATCGCAGAGGAAGGGGCAGAAAATGTCTTTGATTAGTTTTTCTTATAGGAGTAAAAAACGGCTTTTATTCAGGGTGGCAACAAAATTTTAGAAAAAAAGTTTCCTGATAAATCCCTGATGGTGTTACAAAAATTTCCCTGATTTTTTAATTACATTAAGAAACGTTGCAATGCATGCTTTGCATACAAAGTATCCGCGCTACAATAATACTGTGGCGGCTGGCTACCTTTGAGAACACTTCCTCCGCTGGATGAGACCTATTGAGCCTGTGCCCGCGATGGCTGGCCAACAATACAATAAATATATTGCATTATAAATGAAAAATTATAAGCAATACTTATTGTCAGTAAAAATAATAACTAATGGATACAACACAAATTATACAATTGCGATAGTCAAAATAGTAATTAAACATGTTCTCTGGAAGCAGAGAATACAAAAAAAAGCAAGTTTTTCCAATTATTTCATTTGGAGATAATTTTAAATAAAATTATATGTTTTGTATTTCCTATTCCAATCTTCAATAAATCACATATTTATTAGCCGCTCACATGTTTCTTACAATCTAAAGTCCACCACACTTTGCTTTTGTTTCTACTTCCAGCAGTGGTTCACATTTTTACAAAAATAAAACTGCAAAAATGAAAATGGGCATAACCATGCTTTTTTTAAAAAATTCTTTTTCCGAACTAAAAGGAAATAGTGACAACTAAACTACCCAGAATAAAGGGCATACTAGATGATAATTGTCGTTTTAATGAATAGCCAGATTTGAAAATTTCCCTGATATTTTGTGAAATTTCATGATAATTCCAGAATTAAAAAAAAATCCATGATAATTCCCTGATTTCCCGGTTATGTTGCCACCCGTTATTTACTGAAGTAAAAAGGATAACAATGAATATTTTCATAAAATGGTAAAGTGAATTGTGGGAGGATTTTGGGGAGGGCAATAACGGTGAGCAAAAAAGGGTACAATTTTTAAGGACAATTTGTCCTTAAAATATCATCTAAGTATCCAAGTACAATTCGTAAACCCAGTTTGTTTACGGTCCTGGCCATGAATTGAAATTTGCAAGTGATCCAAAGGGCGTCATGAACGTGCAGGAAAAGTGAAATCAATTGAATAAAATAGTAAAAGTTTTACAAAAAATTAACAATTGATTTAAAAAAATTATTAAATTTTTTGATTAAATTAAATTAAATTGATTAAAAAAATAACTGGATTTTTTAATTTATTTTTAACTTTTTCACATTTTGTTAGCTTTATAATATTTTTTGGGGGCCCCTTAAAATGGGGGCCCTGGGCAAGTGCCCTGCCGTAAATCAGTCTCTGAGGACAAAAGGTGGAGAGGATGGGTCTTCAAAAAACACCTAAAATGTGAAATAAACTATATTTCAATACTAAGTTCTAAAATTCATATAAATACAAAGCACTTACTTTTTTTTAATGAACAAGAAAACTCCTCATAGGTTTCAGCAGCTGCCTTCAAAAATGTAGCCTTATTTCCCGATAGGATTTCAGAACGTTGCAATAAACTATCCTTAGTTTCACTCTCGTTAGTTTGAGCAGATGAACTTTCTGATAAAGGCACTCTTTTAGTAAATACAAACGTCTTACGGGAAGGTCTCGACTTTAATTCCGACTGAAAGCCAAAAGAACTAATATCTACAGACGGCGCGTTGGATTCGGGAAACATCTCCTTTTCCTCTTGTTTCTCAGTTTCAGAAGAGCCAGGTTTGCTAAATGTAAAATTATATTTAGAAATCCTTTTACGTTCTTCTGTTTTGGGCTCAACATTCATTGATGTCTGTGCCTCGCATTTTGATTGAGAGTCATCTTTATTTAGCTCCTGTAGTATAGTATCGACCTCTTCGACTGAAGAAGTTTTTGGTACAGAAAAAGTTGTGGATGGATTTGAAATGACTTTTGGTATTGAAGGAGTCTTAAAAACAAAACTGGGCTCAACTTCGCTTGCCTCAGATTGCCGAGGGTCTTCATTTTGAAGTTCGCTTTCAATGATTTTTTGAGTTTGCATCGCATAGAAACTTTTACCAAAAACAAAAGTTCGAGATTTTCTGGATGAAGTTTTGTTGAGCGTCGACGGAGTTTTGAAAGCAATGCCGATTTGCTCCACCGCCTCAGCTTCTTCGGCCATCACGAATTCTTCTTCCCGAGGTTCACTTTCTGCATCAACAACAGGGTTTGTTTTCGAAAAATAAAAACTTCTCTTAGGCGGTTTAAAACTCTTTTCCAACACAGCTGGACTTCCCATATGCAGGGTCTCCGCATCGAACATTGGCTTAATTTTAAGCATAACATCGGCTCCCATGCTATCACTAGAGGGCTCGCTGAAAGTAAAAGTTATATTTTTGCTTGATTCATTTGAGTTTTCTACGTATGAAGAGTCAGCCTCGATGAAATCAACATTCTGTTTGTCTTCTTTAAAAGGTTGCTGCGTTTCAGTTGTATCACTAATTTCTGGAAAAAGACTGATGGGCTCTGCAAATGTGAATGGTTGTTGCTCGTCGATATTTATATTATCGACGGAAGGCGAGTAGAACATTTCATTGTCTGAATGTTCTTCCATAGTTTCTATTGGTGGATCGGCATGCGGTGTCAGGCAAACATCTTTTCCAATAATTGAAGATGAACTTTCTTTGTTATTTTCATTCATCTCTGAAAAACATCATGCAAATAAAATTTTATTAAAAATTTGGTTGGTAGGTTTTGTTATTTTTTAAAAAAGTGTTTAGAAAAGTAGCAATTTCATAATTACTTAAATTCAGCTATGAAAAAAATTATGGTAAAGAAAAAATGAGCTCAATAAATTTGCAATTTTTTTTTATTAAAAAGATAATTAAAATTTAATAAAAAAATAGTGGTTGAAATATTTAATGAATAAGATGCTAGGCAACTTAAATTTCAATTTTTGTGTTGTGTAAATTGTGCAATATAAAGCTTAATAAATTGAAATAAATGTCAAAAGAAACAAACAAAACAGGGATTAACGAAGGACAAAAATTATATATATATACAACATAATAAGTCAATCATATAATGATTACTAAAAATAAATTGAAATCATATAGCATATATGCCAATTTTATCAGTGGCGGCCCGTGGTCGAAAATGTTAGTGCAGCCAAAATCATGTGAGTCAAAGTCAAATCATGAGTTAAAGATGAGCAGCTTTTCCCTATATATCAAACGTATTTTCTATTGTATCTATAATGCTAAAAACAAGGATCTTCTATTAAAATAATAAATAGCAACTGATATACATGTGTTTGTAAACATTTAGATATTATGTAAATATATTACATTCTATAAAACTGCAATCCTTTTACTGCATAAACACAATAATTTTTTTACAAAGTTAAAATTTTTTTTTAACAGCATACCTGTATTAGGTTTTTTAATTGCTTCTGTCGGGGAAGAGAAAATAGTGCATTCACTTTTAAATGGTAACTGTGGACTTTGGTATGATGTCCTAAAAACACAAAAAAGTACACATTCTACAAATATATCTTTATCAAGAATCAATATTTGTATAGACAGTAAAACATTTGTTTTTATTTATTATTTTTATATTAAATAAGTAATAATACCACTTACCTAAACTCATCATTTTGACCATGGATAGCGTTTTATAATTTTTTTTTTTGTTTTATGAAATTTGCAAATCTTTTAATAATCAATATTTTTATTGAAAACTAATGAATAATACTTTTAAAATTGTGAATGAAATTTGTTTTTGGTTTAAATAATTTTCAAAACATCTAATAAATATTAAGCATTGTCATTTTTAATAGGTGTCAATTGGTGGTTGCAGAAATTTCTTAATTTTATATGATTTGATATTGACTTAAAAAAAAATTATGTTAAAAGAAAAGTAGGTTTATAAAATTTTACTTTATAAATATTATAATGATCACAAGCAAGCCATGTAACAATTTTTGCCAGAAAACCAAGCAGTCGAAAACATTAAACACATTTTTATTTCATTGGTACCAAAGACTATTCAATAACTTGAAACCAGTCTTCCAAGCTTTTTAAGAAGAAAATTCTTGCTGTTAAATTTGAATTTTGCACATAAACAAGTTCTTGTAGAAAAGTTTATTTTTGTCATTACAAAACTAGTAAAAGATAAATATTAATGTATAATACATCAAAATTAATTATATCAAAAGGAGATAATTTTTAACAAATTATCTTTGGTAATCAGCTTTGATTGGTAATAGTTACATAGTTAATACAGGCATTCAGGCACGTAGGTAAGGGGGTGGTTCAGGGGGTTCAAACCCATCCCATTGAAGAAGAAAAAATTAAAAATCGAATTACTGTAAAAATACTTTAAAAAACTGGAAAAATTTTACTTTCTCGTATTATACTTCTGGTAAAGTTGATATTTTCCGGGGATCCAGTCCTGGAAAACATTTTTCAAAAACATGTTTTGAAGCAATTTTTACCTCAAACTAAGCTTCAAAAGACATCATCGGGTTCATTATCTAGCATTTGGACTTTGGCGACAAAGGGAAAAGATCGTCAAATGGAGCCGTATACACAAGATGCTCTAAAACCACATATTATTCCAAACAATGATTCTTAAAACATAAATTTGTTCTCTAAATTTATTTCATAATTACGGAGTGGTATTTACTAATTTTAAAAATAGGATAGGCCTGATATTGGTAACGAGTCCATGAAAAATAAATGATAACTGTTGTTGTTACAATATTTACCTGTCAAAGTATTCCTGATTACTTTAAAAAAAATTAATGAGGTTTTTTTTTTAAAAAAAAAGTGGGGGATGGGGTTGATTTTGGAGAGGATTCCCCTCAACTCTTGTTGGGGGGGGGGGATAAATAACCCAAAGAAATCCGTTGCTCAGTCACTGTGAACCCCTCCCATGAAAAATATATATGTATGTGCCTGCAGGCTTTTAAACAATATAAAAAAATTCATTATATAATAACATAAGCACCCACAAATAACTAATTAGAAATGTCATAAAAATAAAGTTTGGATTAATGCTGCACTAAAGCTAAATGAGCTTTGGAATCTACTTTGAAGTAGTATTGAGCTTTGTAGTATTGAACCACCATCAATTGACAAGCAAAATAACTTAACTGGCATTCTATTTTCAAAATTTCATCCCATAAAGAACCTGAGGAAGGATTGGGGAGAGCAACCAAGAGGTCTTCTCCTATTGGCCAAGACATTTTAATACTTGTTCAAAATAACAACTATCTTTGTTTAAAAAACTAATGTTTCTTAAAAGGACAAGCCAATGCAGTTTGAGCCTTTAGCTCCGGGTGGTCTAACACTAAAACCACCTTTTTACAATTTTGTAGGACGAGACACAAGGTTTTTTATGGTAACCACATGTGTGAATAGGAAGCATAGAGCGTAATCTGCTGGGGTATAGAGACAATTTTAAGTTAATTTGTAAATAACAGTGACAAATTGAAAAGGCACTCTCTCAGAGAATTGTGCAAAGAAATAAGTTTTTTGAGGATTTGCTATTGTGATTTTTTAAAAAATAAATTATTAAACTATTTTTTTTTGTTAATAAAGTCAATATTTTTAGCCTTAATTATGCCTGGTTGATCAAAATGGAAATTGGATGCTTTAAAGATTGTTCAAATGATCCTTTATGATGGATGCTCCATTTATGCTTTTAATTTTTTAAACGAGTTATCTAAAACTTCATAAAAAAAAATTATACGTCGTAATTAGATGAGTAGAAAACAAAAAAAATTAGACGTCGTAATTAGATGAGTAGAAAACACAATTTGAAGGAGAAAATTGTTTTTTTACTACATAGTGTCATAAGACAAAAAAAAAAAAAGTTGGAAGTTAAACGGTTAATGTGGTATAAGGATTATACTTTCTAGTAGACATGGTAAAAAAAATAAAAAGCAGAACAATTCATAATTTAAATGCGTACCTTTGAAGCAATCTGTCGAACAATGATACGGAAGGCGATTGGGACACTTCATTAGTCGAAGAGTTTGAAGATTTACGATCAGGGACATCATCAGTGGAAACTTTGGCAGATGGTGTCGAAGGTTTTGTAAAAGAGGCACTATAACGGTCTGAAGAAAAACTGAAGGAAGGAACAGGATGACGCTGGTAAATTGAAGAAACTATTATCGGAACTTTCACAGATTCCTCAACTTCCATAGAAGTATCATCTCTTGCGATTGAAAGCACTTCCTCGTGAAAGGAAATGTCTTTTTTACGCCCCCTCAAAGGCTCTCTGGTTAAGTTGAGGATGGATTTTACACCCACTTCATGGACGCTGGTGTTACTTTGCGGGTCTCTTAAATCGTAATTGTGCGACTCTGATAAAGTTGCATCTTTATTCTGTTCCTCAATCACTGTTTGATCATTAATTGGGGGTGGATTACTAAAAAAATAAATGAAATATATTAATTTTATTTATTGTAGTTACAAAATTGTACAAAGACTAAAACATTACAAGACTTTAGTTTCAAGTTTCAGTAATAAATCATGATTGAAACTCAATGTTAAGATCAAATTCCCTGATTTTCTTAATGAAAAAAATTCCAGACTGAGAAATATATGAAAAAACAAATGATTTGTTCACACATTAATGGGTAAGTCCATGTAACCTAACAAAATTTGGAAAACCAAGAAATCAGCATTTTAAAAAAATCCATATTTTCATGACGAGATAAAAATGATGTGAAAATTATATAAAATTATGATATGGTACACTTATCTAAAATTTGTAATACAATTCTTTAACTTTTCTAAACAATTTGAAAAAATTACACTCTTAAATTACCCCCTAATTTTAAGCCATTTCCCCTGAAAATTCCAGGTTTATTCTGTTTATTAGGAGAGTGACAACTCTGTAAATGTCTAAGGCACTTCACATAATCAAAATAGGATAAATCCATTAAGAACAAAAATTGAGATTTTGTTATTTTCGGAAGAATGATGCTGTTGCTAATCAACTTTTTAAAAAAACCTTACCTATCAGGTGAGTCAGGAAGATCAAATCTTATTTGTCTTGAAGGCGTTTCAACTAAAATAAATAAGATAAGAGTAATCAGTTATACAATATTAAAAACTTACCACATAAATATTTAATTAAGTAAGAGATAAAATTACCATCTGCAGTGGCAACACTTTCTTGTTCTTTCTCATCAATATTCATAACTTCTTCCGAGCTTTCCTCTAAAAGAATTTTTATATAATTTTAGTTGTATACAATAGATCAAACAATTTACATTAAAATATCGAACTATCATTCCATATATTCTTAACAATTCAAAACATGAAAATAATGTATTAAAAAAAAAGTGTGCATAATTTTTTTTAAATAAAAAATCAGATTAACCTAAAATTTGTGAGAAAAGTATAATGAGCACATTTATTTCTTTTATTTATTGTGAGTGGATAAAAATACTCATTGTTGTTGCATGGCGGTATTGGAAAGCGTGGTCAGTAAAACATGGACGTAGAACTAAAACATATTTATTATTCCGGAATGAAAAGTAAACATAACAAGTAACAGAACATAATTCGAAGCTGACAGTGACCAGACATTGACAGTATTTATACTGCCGACTGTGCGTTGATGTGTGCGCATGCAATGCGCGATGCTGCTGACACCATGCGTCGATGGGTGCGCATTCAATGCGTCAAATCATAACAATTGTAACACACAGAGGGTACAGGGTCTTAAAAAGATTAGGCATTAAAATCAGATAAGAGACATTTACTTATTTAAACAATAATTTGAACTACTGTATAATATTTTTAAATTTCCACTACCAATAATATTTCTCTTACTTTAAACAATATATTTTGATTTTTCTTAAAAAATTTAAATTATGATTTAGCTTTTCTCTCTTTTCATATTTATTTTAGGATTTTTAATAAAATATTGTAAGTTAAATGTAACTGAAATTACCCAACATGTGATAGTATTTCAATAATTAAATTTTAAATTAACTTTTTGATTTATAGTAATTTGGACTATGGTATGGTTGTGTCAAAGGACAGCCAGAAGTCCTTTGACAGGGGTTTTACATGAAATCTCCATACAGTAGGAAGATAAACAAGATGCTCTGTCTGAAGTCTCATCTATGCTTTACTTCAAGATTTTATATGTACCAGCATCTAATTTCCTATCAACAAGACCAGATTTATGCAAATTAAGCTGTGTCAAATAGTTATAGCATTGGAATGAGTTCCAACACAATTCTGTCCTGATACAACATGCAGCTGATTTTATAGATGTTTCATGTCAAAACTCACTTAACCTTTACAGGGTGGCTAGTCAATATTTTAAATAGAATCCTATGTTAAATGCAAATACCCACCTTCTAAAAGTTAATGTAATGCATAATTTAACAAACAAATAGTAACTTTACCTTCAGAGACCAATGGTGGAGTGGCCGCCAAATGCAGATCCAATGCGATTTTCTTCTTGGTCTCGATCTTCTTCTTCAAGATGGATTGGGGTGTGATGGTGGGAGTGCTCTGCGACCCACTGCTCTTGAGGCTGGATGTTCGCCTGTGAATTGGAGGGGTTTGAAGAAGCGATACAATGTCGCTGGCCAGGTTCTTTGGAGTTTTCCTGCTCATAAAAAAAAGCCTTTTTCAGAACCTTATAACTTCAGCAAGTAAGCAATTTTTTTTGTAAAAGTAATAATTAATTTTGCAATTAAACTTTGCATATATAACCTTCAAAATGAATGATTATTGGCTTGTTATTATTGTTTATGCGTTCTCTGTAACTTTAATGTTATGTAAATTCCAATGAAAGCAGTTAAACATTATAACTGGTTGCAAAAATCAGGTTAGAAGCTGTGATATATGAGCTGTAGAACCATGGTTTATAAAAGCAAATTTTTAATTTCATATTATGAAAAGTAAAATTAATATAAGATACTAAATTACATAGGATATTAAATATGAAATGTGTGTATATGTACTCTGCTCTGGTGTATATACACTCTATACATATTCAAATAAAAGCCTATAATTTTTGCCAGATTGGCATATTGTGAAATGTTTAATGGCAATATTGTGAAAATAAAGATGATTTGAAATTCAGGTATACTAAGTTCATACACAAAAAAAATATTGTATAAGTTGATAAACAAAAATGGTGCTGACATGCATTGAAGGGGTAACACATTTAACTTAGGATTATTCATGTTTTTAAAAAATATATTAAAACTATCAGTTTTTATTTTCAAAAACTATTAAAGAACAGCACGAATGAATTTGAATGGGTGCGATTAAAAAGATTCCAATTGGAATCTTTTCATTTTTAATCTCACCTATTCACTTAAATATAGCTTTCACAAAGCTTAACACAATGTCAATGAATACATCTGGAGTTTTATCAACTTGAATCTTTCATCGAGTGAAGAAGGTTTGCAGTTGACATAACAATCAAGGATTTTTTGTAACAATGTATTCCGAATATTATAAACTTTTTAGGATGCATACTCTCTCAACCAAACAAGGAAGGGGGAAAAAAGACAAACTTATATAAAGAACAATATAAAAAGTATGAGATATTAATAATTTTTCTAAAAATTAAGAAATGCAGACAGAAAAACAGGAAAGAATTGATTACAGTCTATATTTTATGAGTAATAAAACCTGCCCTACTTTTTTGTCAATGGTGATGAAATAAAGGGTGCAGTATCCAATAGCCTAGATCTTTTTGCTGGCGATGATATTTCAGTAGGGCTGTTTGAAAGTCGACTTCGTTTAGCTATAGCACTACTTCCACTTCTGAAGCTAAACTGTTGTCTATAAATAAAAAAAATTCATAAAGTAAATGGTCTTGCATTCATACTACTGCATTTTTAAATAAATCATTTTTTAAATAGCACTATACAATTCCGCACCTCAGAGCCAGACAAGCCTAAGTAACACTTCGGCAACTTTACTTTGGACTTTTATAGGTTTCGTTAACTGCTTAAATCAATATATTTGAGTGAATTTTGATGGTATGGTTAGATGGAAAATAAACTTATAAGACATAATCTACAAAAAAAAAATAAAAAAAGTTTGGACTTTGAGTCGTCTGGCTCCGAGGTATAGAATTTATATTTAAGAAACGATAATAATTTTAAAAATGACAACTTTTAAACAAAAGTGAAAGGAAAACCCCCCCAATTTTTAGCTTTTAAGTCTAAGTCTCTATCACATATTCTATAAAATGGTTGTTACATAACAAATAATATAAAGAATTCTCAGTTGATGGTAAAGGTGAATGAATAAAACTTAAAAACATAAAGATAAAAATATAAAATGCATAAAATAATTGCAAGAAAATTGACAATTTAGGTAGATAGAACAAATTTTTCAAATTAAAAACAATATTAAATATACTGCTAAGTATTGATTAATTAACCCAGTTATCTAAAATCAAAATAAAATATAAATCCAAATAACATACTTGACACATTCAGGGGTAACTGGAGGACCCAGGAATGGAAGGTCTTGATAATAGGAACTGTTACTAAAGTAAACATATAATAAAATATTTGCATGCACAAGCTAATACAAAATTAAACAAAGCAATCAAGTTATAATTGTACTAATATACCATGGCTAATAAGCAGCATTATATGTAATTTTATACAATAAGATTTTTATAAGGTTTTGCGCAAGACTTGGTGAATAACTATATAATAACAGTTAAAGTTGAACAACTATAAGAAAAATATTATACAAAATGTTATTACAATATAAAAATCGATTAAACAGACAGAGTAAAACCCGATTATAGGTTTAAAAACTGTTCTTTCTAAACTTTCTGCTCTAACTGGGCTTAAGCATTATTAAGTATTTAAAGCTTTTTGGCTTCAAACTTGAAATTTAGGTGGATTCAAAATAAAGTTGGCATTGGAAAAACATAATTTTCTAACTTAGACTAATTTAGGTAATTTCCAGATGAATATTACAGATGTCAATGTTAAAAAGATGCAACAACATAGTTATATTAAAAACATTGTTAGAACTATTTTCACGCAATAGCAATAAAATTAACAAAACAGGTTCAAAGTTGAAATGTTGCTAAAATGTTTGATTTTGGAACTATCTTGCTGTCACATTATATAGACTATGAATGTTGTAACTTAATTATAAAATTTTCAGTAACTTTTATATCAAATAGCATTACTATATCTTTAGAGATATTTCTTTCACACAAACCAAGTTATAAAAAACAAATATATTTAGTGGAACTCGGAGGCGGAAACGAAAATCCGCTATTAACACAAAAACAGTTTCGATATGCTACATTAAATTGTGCATAAGATACAATGAAGGAAAATGTAAATAATTTATAAAAAAAAATGGTAAAACACAGATATTCAAGAAGATGTAGAACAGCTTTTATCACATAAACTAAAATATATTAACAAAGAAAACTAAAGCAAACCTCGATTTTGTGTGTGCTGGTGTACCTGGAGTCATGCCACTAGGAGAGTTAAAGCTTTTGTGCAATAAAGCTTCTATGATGTCAGAACAGGTCACAGCTTTAAACGTACTGCCTTTCACAGATGCTGATAATGGTTGTGTAATTTCTAAAAAATATAATTTATTTTATTTCGCCTATTTTTTAAAAATCTGTTTTGGAAACTAATCCTTAAATTTAGACAAAAATTTATCATAAAGAAATATCATAAAAATAAAAATTTTTAAACTTTTTAGCAATAGAATTTTGTATGTTCTTGTACAGTGTTCACTCTAGAAATAAAAAGGGGCAGGGCGCTGTTGGCAGTAAAATGTCACCCCGTTTTTGAAAAGGCACTTCTTGTTTTTAAAAGGGCACTTTAAAAAAAAATTTAGGGTGGGTGTGGCCACACATTGGACACGTGACCAAATAAAAAAAAAAGTTCTGATTTATTGGTTGAAATTGCGATAGAGCTGCATATTGGGCTACTGTTGACGATTCAGGGCCTATCTCGAAAGAAAGACCCGTACAAAATTGATGTATCTCTATGATGATATTACTTAAAATCCAAAATTTGACATTTAAAAATAAATATTTTCCCAAAAACCAGACCCTTACAAAACTGATAAAAAGGTTACTTGAATCCAAAGTTTTGTAATGAATGCCTAGTTTTGAAACTTCATCTCAAAATCATCTTGTCTTTACAAAAAAACTTAGCATTTCATATGCGAGCACAGACAACCAATAAGGATTCGTGGAATACTTTGTGTTCGAAATTACCGCGGAAGCAATTATCTCGATTTCACAACACGCGTAGTAAAACAGGAGTTTGTTTTTCTACTGTCATAATTCACTTATTTCCAATTTACACACAAAAAATAAATAATCGATGCCTTTTTTAAAAACCTCTAGGGAACCAAGGACACTTTCGCTTGACTAAAAAGGGTGGAATTTTTAAAAAAGGGCATGAGAGCACTATTGAGATGAAAAAAGGGCGGGCAGTGCGGACCGCCCTTCAAAAAACACCTAGAGTGAACACTGTCTTGTATATATATCAGACGTTACAAACATAGAGTAGTAGACCGACAAGACTCTATTTTAAAGAAATTAAAAACTATATGTAGTGCTAGGCAGGGGCGGATACAGGATTTGTTCTTGGGAGAAGCAATTATTGGTAAATAATTTGCTAATATTGTAAGGTTACATATTATTTTTGTAAAGTTTTATACAACTTTGTAACTAAAAATATTTAAGATTTTTTCTGAATAATTAATGAATATCTATTAAATTCCTCATACTTTATAGTCATAATTAAGATGCGAATAACAAAAGAGCTACTTTTTTAAAAGTCACTCTATAATAACAGTTCATTCTATTTTTCGGAGATATTTACACAAAAGCGAATTATTCAGAAGAAGAAAATGTAGGAGTGTGGAATAAGGATTTTTTCCAGACAACATTACTGTGCGGGGGCAGGTTGTCGCACTTTTAAACAAACATAGTTATTAGCCCACATGTTGTTTTTGGAGTGGAATTTTGTCAGTTGAACAGGGTGACATCTCAGGTATTGCGCCTACCATGTCAGTAGCTTTAAATAAGGATAAAATGTTTGCAAAAATTCATTAAAATGCTAGTTCATTACAAGGTTGTGTGAATTATCAGATATTTTAAATTCCTTCCAAAATGAAAAAAATAAAGTTTCTTTTAGGTAGTGCAAGTTAGAAAATCTCAGATGAAGCAATTGCCTATATTGTCCTATACCTAGATCCGCCACTAATGCTAGGAAAATTGTCAATACATGAAATAAATATCTGTTGGTTAGTTTCTTCTATCCTCCAGAGATTAATTAATTTATCTCGAGTCTATTATAAATGCAATTTATAACACTAAATTCTGTTAACATTTTACAATAGACCAAAACAAATAACACTAACCTTCCACCTTCATTGGACCATGTGGGAATTGTTTCATTTCATCGGCAAGACATCTCTCTGGCTTCGAAATAGCTGACATGAGGCTTTCCACAAGAGCATCTCGATCGACAGTTCTTTCGTAAGTATTAGCCTCGTAGATCGAAGCTAGTTTATTCTACAAAAAGGTAGTTTAATTTTTTTTAAAAACATTATTTTCTATAAATTTAAAACAGTCGATTAGAAATAAAGAACACTTTTCAGACAATGAATTGAGTAAAGAACTAACCATTAAAGCTCTTGAAAGTTTTTCGTTGACCTTTTCCGCTTGAAAGAAATTGCAATGAAGCAGATGATAGATGACCAGAGATTCTTGGGCTTTATGATCTTCACTTTCCGATAGAAACTTTATCAAAGCAGAAGATTCGAAACCATTCAATGGTAAATACATGAGATCTTTCAGCTTTTGGGCTACAGAAGAGAATCATATAACAACATTTTTAAATCCAAATTTTAATTGACTCTTAAACATAAATTGATACAAACAAAAGGGTTCATATGAGATGATCAT
The DNA here is from genome assembly GCA_963932185.1 of Troglohyphantes excavatus. Classification (NCBI taxonomy): domain Eukaryota; kingdom Metazoa; phylum Arthropoda; class Arachnida; order Araneae; family Linyphiidae; genus Troglohyphantes; species Troglohyphantes excavatus. Next base: position 14,286,500 of record OZ010668.1, read on the forward strand.
GTTCAATATGTCAAGATCAGTTTAAGCTAAATTTTTTAATTTTAGTACTACTAGCATGCCCGTACACAGGCACGTAGGTAAGTGGGTGGTTCAGGGGGTTTAAACCCCTCCCATTGAAAGTCAAGAAGAAAATTTTTAAAAATCGAATTACTGTTAAAAATCATAAAAATACTTTAAAAAACTAGAAACATTTTAATTTCTAGTAAAATATGTCTTGTTAAGTTGCATGAGAGAATACCTGTTATTTCCCGGGGGTCTTACCCCGGAAAATAGTTTTCAAAAGCTTCAAAAACATGTTTTGAGGTCATTTTTATATTAAACTAAGCGTAACATGACGTCATCGTGCTGCATTATCTAGCATTTGAATTTCGGCGACAAAGGGAAAAGATCGTCAAACGGGATATATGCATTATTTAAAACAAGGAATCTTAAAATTTAAATTTGTCTAAATTTATTTCATACTTAGGGAGTGATATTTACTAATTTTTAAAAATAATTAATGACTGATATTGGTAACGATTTTATGAAAAAACAAATAACTGTTGTTGTTTCGATACTTATATGCCAACGTATACTTGAATAAAAATTAATATAAATTTTTTTAAAAAGTGGGGGGGGAGGGGGACATGGTTGTTAATTTGGAGGGGTGTGGGGAGGGAAATAAGTTACTTTAGTCACTGAACCACCCCCATGAAATATCTATACCTACGTGCCTGCCCGTACAATAATTATAGCATGAACAATCCCCCCTCATACACACATCAGCGAATCTTTTATGGCTATAAAATTAAAAAAGTTTAACATTATCAACAGCTTGTTTAAACAAATCCATTAACGTGAATTTTTTTAAACACATTAAAAAAAACCTTTTAATATTTATGAGGTGATACAATTCATCACTGGCCTATGAAATTCTCTTTCTTTTGATACCTTATGTGTTAAGATTCGTTGCGTTTAAGGGATCTTTACTACAGAAATAGTATATATGATCAGTTGATAGAGGATGCAGTCTTTATCATAAGTCTATACATTTTATACAGGGGCGAATAAAAAATTAAAAAAATAGTTACACTGAAAATCCACAATTAAATTTTGTTAAGAAAACACTTTGACTATACTGTCATAAAAACATTGAAAATTATAAAATAAAGATTTTATCATAATTGAATACTTGCATAAATCCTTCTACACAAAATTAAAAAATGGCATTATTATGAGTGGATTAAAAAGTATAATAAATTTTTTAAAAAAGAAATGCTGAATTTGCACAAAGAATTTAATTGTTTTAAATGGATTTGGTCAATTTAAGGATGGTTTACTTTTTATGTAAGCCTATTTTTTATTTTATAAACCAAGAAATAGTTTTTATAAAAATATACTTAAGATTTCTCAGTTTCATGCTAGCATATAATTAACTATAACTATACAGTTATAATAAAAGTTTATGACAATGTAGATTAATAACCTAAACATTTGATTTCGAAGATATTATCTGTCAGAAAACCTTTTGTTTAAAAATTATTAAAATTCAGTTTTTTTCTAATATCATCCTGGAATTGTATATCATAAAGGAAAAAGTGTAATACTAAATAATATAAACGCAAAGATTAAAAGTGGCAGCAAAACATGATAAAGTTTTTCTTCAGCTCAAATCACATATCAAATTTCTTAAATATGTACTTATGAATTTCTCATGTTGATGAGAAATTTTATGAATGTCCTTTTCGTTTACATAAATTTTTGTAATGGGGCAATTTTTCTTGCATTTGATTTTTTTAAGGATCTGTAGTATGACCAAAAATTGTTTCAAATAATTGTTGAAAATTTAAAAACTATAACATCGTTTATCAACGTCTTGCATAATAATTTAAAACTGGAAATTTTAATGTAATTCAATAGATGTGTGCAACACTAAACTTGTTATTTAAGTTACTTTAATAAAAAACAAATAATTATTAATAACTTTTTAACGAACTTACTCTCTTGACAGCCAAGAAATAAGTGATTTAACAGTTCATGGCCATAACCAAGTATTTGCTTCTTTCGTTGATATTCATATGCTTGATTAATTGCACTAAAATAAACAAATAACACTTTAGAATATGTTAAAAATAATTGGGATAAATAACTCTTTTATTATATATATATTAGGTAATATTAAAAGTTCTCTCTCAAGCATTGATTTGTTGCACCCATAATACAATGCAGTGTTCGCTCTGAGGTCTAATTTAAATGCAATCTTACAAGTTGGACAATTTCTAATCTTCCCTAGCTTTTATTTGTTAATAACATTAATTTTCTTCAGGCATAAATTTTCCCAACACGGGGTTTTTAGAAGTTGAAATTCCCAACTTTTAGGGCTTCCAGATTATTGGGGGATGAGGGGGAGCTGTGTACAGATAATCCTTAAACATTGGTAGGCATGTTACTGTTATACAACTCTATTTTATTAAAATATATAGTACAATCAATAAGTTAATTTAAAAATTGCAGAGTTACTTACCCACAAGCGAGTAACACAGATAAATGCAGTTTCATGTCCTCAATGTTAGACTGAGGTGGTTCCATATGGAGAACATACTTCAGAGCCTTCTGTGGCTCTCTCCAATAAAGAAAGGATTTAACGATCCTTTGATGTTGCCAAGGTTGTATATCCGTCAACCGAACTGCCGGATGAAGAAGTTTTCTCATTGCATTCTAGGGAAAAAGACAACCTTAAAGACTTCAGACATCCGAAAGGGCCATAAAATTAGAAAATATTGATGAGTAAAATTATTATTCTACAATATAAAAAGTAAGAGACTATCCAACCCACTCTAGAAAGATTAGTAATACCCATAATTTTTTTTTTTTTATAAAAGTATTAAGTTTCTTTTTCTGTATTTTTGAAATTAAATAACAAGAAATAGAAAACTACTAGTTTCTAACCGTTGCATAATAAAACAATGCTGCTTTGTAATTAATAAAAGTTTATGACAATGTAGATTAATAACTTAAATATTTGATTTCGAAGATATTATCTGTCAAAAAACCTTTGTTTAAAAATTATTAAAATTCAATTACCAGTTTTTTTTTAATATCATCCTGGAATTGTATATCATAAAGGAAAAAGTGTAATACTAAATAATATAAACGCAAAGTACAAAAGTGGCAGCAAAACCGGATAAAGTATTCACCTTATAAGCAGGACCAGAAAAATTTATTGTCTAAAAAATATATATAGTGTAAAAATTCACAGAGAGCATTGATTCTTATAACATTACAAGTTATTCATTATTCTCATGACCCTACCATACATTTTTTAAAAAAGAACTTAGAATATTTTATAACTAACACCATCAAATATTTATACCACAACTTACCTCGGAATCCTTTCGGTCCAAATACCAAAATGCCTTAATCAGCTTCACCATGCCTTTCGACATCCCGAATACTGCAGGAAACTTCCTTAGTTCTGCATGAAGCTGATTCTCAGCATTCATGTCCTGCAGGTCAAGCAGAAGGTAGAACATGAGTGCATGTTTCGAGGCAATGCTGACAGTATCCAAGAGATAGCAGCCGAGGGCAGCGTAGATACTGGGTGGAGGATAAACACCAGATCCATTTTTTTCCAGCCATGAGCTTCCGATGCCAGATTCAACTACCATTCCATCAATCAGGAAGACGTCATCTTCTGCTAAGGAACTAATAAGAAGGAAATATTAATGATTTAAAAAATAACTGTGATATGTTAGGATTTTTAATAATTAATGCATTGTGACTGAAATGTTTTAGCTTATTTTGTATTGAAAATATTTTTCAAACTACATGCAAGATTAGAAAGAGAGTGTGTGATGCACTTAGGCCAAAGCGTTCCATTGTGCCTCTCCATAAAAAACAAACCCTAGGGCATCTCAAACAGACTAGTGGCTTTGCAAAAAGCCAAACAGTCAGAAAGTTGAACATTACAAAAGTCCACGGACTCAAAGCTTATAACCCGCAGAATTTGAATCTTAAGCTCAGAGTGGTGAATTAAACACTATTGTACAAACATAATTTAATTTTAAAAACTCAAAAAATTTTCTATAGAAAAAGAAACACAAAAAACCATATTAATTCAGGAAATTATATTCTAATATTACAATAATATCCAAATTAACAAAATGTAGTTACAAAAGTTATAAAAATATTGAAGAAAGTTATAGCCAAATTGAGCCAAATGGACAACCCTAATTTTACATTTTAAAACTTACATTTAATTTTGTTCTAAAGGCATGATTTTGAAGTATGATTAAAACAATCGCAGTGTCAACAACTTTACTTTTCAATTGATTGCACATATATAAAAAAAATTAAAGAGAATATCCTTTAAAACATTAAACATTTAAACATTTGAAAAACATTACTATTGTATTTAATACAGCCTTAAATTCATTTACAGATTTTCTTTTTAAAATTCACCTGTGCAGTGTCTTTAGCCTTGATCGTCTGACGGAAAACGAATCTTCTAAGTGACTGATACGATACACAACCGACTTCGCAGTGGCCTCCTCTTCGCAGACTTCAGGCAGAACCTGCACTGATCTCAACCACAGGAGAACCCGCAGGTACATGTTAATAGAAGTAATCACCTCTTTCCGACACTGGAGCTCCTGGATTCCTGTAATTATTAACGATAAGTGGAATTTTTTATTATTTAGTTTGCCTTTCTTAGATCTTGTTATTTAATAATAAAGCCTTATTCTTATACACTATAATCTTTAATTTGGGGCAAAGTTTTTCTTCTTTTCCATTTTATGATTTCAATATTTAGCTGCTGAATTAAATTATGAAGAGTGCTACCTAGTTGTCTTCTGTTCTATTTGATAGGTAAAATGTTTGATTTGTTTATATATGGTATACCGGGAAATGAACATCCAATTCAAAATGAAGAATTTCCTGGCTTCCAGAATTTTTTAAAAAATATTTTTTATTTTCTGAAGAGTTTTTTTTGTTAGTTATTTCCCTTGACAATTCTAATTATTCCCTATTGTTTATTCATATTTATAATGTAATTGAGCAATAACATTTAGGCTATAACATGCAATGAAGTATGAACTAAGACAAAATATAAAAGCATAAATATGACATTCGCTTTCTTCTACACTTAATAACCAGCTATGTTTTGAAATACTTGTTTTTTAACACCAAAATAAAATAATGCTGCTAGTATTCCAAATGTTGGATTTAATAGCACATCTTTGCACCTGATTTATATCAATCAAGCTGATTGTCGGGATTTAAAAATTGACAAATGAAATGAAAATAAATTGTTTACATTCAATGACAGATAGATCCCCTTGGATTGAAGTACCCAATGCAACCGATTTATCTCCAACAGGTAACAGGCATTTTAAATCACAAAAGACCTACTAAAAGCAATGTCTTAACATTGATACAGAGGTGTAATTAACATCTCTTTTTAATTGGCGCTAATTTACTTTGCTTTAGTAAGCTATTCATTACACTGTAAATATATTTTTTATACAACTTTTGGCAATAGAAACAAAAGGGGCTTCTCTTAGATTGAGCAAGGTAAAATATTTTATTCTTTACCTTGTGCAGTTCTTGGAGTGACATACTCTTGATATCCTTCTATAATGCTGTCTATTAAAGTCAACTGTCTCCTGAAGCTGTACAGTTGTTTTAAAGAAGCTTTATCAACATCAGCTCCTGAGCAGTTGAACAGTGGCACACCTTAAAAAAAATTTACTCGTGAAATTAAATAGAATTTTAAAAAAATGGAATTAAATTACAAAAGTTTTTTTACTAAAAAAACAACCTGAATTTTTTGCCCTTTAACTATGTGAAAATGTTTTGATACTTCTATACATTTATAATGAAGTCTGTTAAAAAGATGCACTTGAAAATGGTAACAGGAAAAATTAAGAAATTTTAATACTATATCTCATAAAATTTGGACGCTATTATATTACGCAGGGTGTCCAGAGGGAAAACCGATTTGAAATTCTCGGATATTTCTTTGTCTAGTTTAACACAGAAAAAAGTTGTAATTTTTTTAATGACAATTTGAACCACTTTGCAGGATACGAATGGTTATTATGGATGTATGGCGACTAAGGATAATTCTAGCAATGAAACTTAACCTTCTGACCACCGTTAAGAAAATTAACCAAATTGTAAAGTTGTTTTCCCTGTTAGAGAGTTTAAATGATATTTTAATAAATTTATATAAATTTAAAAAAACCTTGTTTATTTTTAAAGAGATGGTTTTGAATTTATACCCCAATAAAAAAAGCTTGGAAAATATTAGAAAATAGAGTATTTTTAAGAATTTAAAGTGTGTATTGCAGGAAAAACTAGAGATACATGGATGCAAAAATACGTTTGTAACTGTCAGAAGGTTAAGTGCACAGGAATGGTATAAGCTTGTTAAGGTTAATTCCTAACCGCATTCCATTGATAAATTGTTGCAGTCTGAAGGGCACATGTTCACACATTCACCAAAGCCATTGCTATCAAATATTATTTGTTGCTTTGTTTACAGTATAATTTTACAGATATATAGTAAAAACTTTCCAGTGAGGAGGATATCAATTAGTTTTGGAAGTTGTTGGATAAATTGTTTAAAAAAAACTCTGGTTAATCGACATTTCCAGGTATATAACAGCTGGATAAAGAATTTTCGAAATCGGATAATAATTTTTTCAAACTCTTTAGTTAATTGAGAATTCTGGATAGTTAAAAGCCGGATAACTGGATATTTTTTTCAACTAGCTCCCACAACAACAAAAAAATGGTCCAAATATCTGAATTAGAACCGAAATCGTGCACGAACATACATAAAAAAAATGATAACCTATCTTCTTGGCTCACTATCTAGCGGTTTTAATTAAAAGTTTCGGCCAGTTTTATTTTGGAGTTTTGATTGGCATGCTGTCCAGTCGATTAAAAAAGAGGTAAAAATTAAAAAAGGATACATTATTAAAACTACTTTGAACATTAAAAAAAAATATGTAAAATAAAAGTAAAAAGATCTAAATTGGAAGCTAAAGATTTCAATCTGAATTGTTACATAAATAAAATTCCCAAAACTGGTTATGACCATTAGACATGCTCATAATCATAATGTGGAAAATAAGAACTTACTGAATTTGTCAATGGAGTTTTTGATATTGATAACTTTTTTCCATGCCCAACTTAATATTGCTTTTGAAGTACATCCTTCATGAATTGAATCTAAAAATAAAATAAAAATTATGTTTAAGAAATAAAACGTCTAACAACTCATAATAGAATAAGCAACTTAACTAATTTTCTTAATTTTGCAATGCTTATGAATTATAAAATCAGTTTTTCCACTGTTGCATTTAACAGTTTCATTATAGCAATTTTGAATTTACATATACAGGGAAGGGGAATTTAAAAACTTTTTTTTCAGAGAAATAAAACAATTTAGAATCATAAGAAAGGAAACTATCCTAAGCTTGCAAAACAAGTTTTGATTAAAAAAAATAATATAAAATCTTTTGGACAAACAAAACACGGGTTATATACAACTTATAGCGGCAGGGAATGTGTTAAAATGTAAGTACATTTGTATAATATTTATAAAGAAACAAAATTCTCGACTTATTATGTAGAGAAAATGTTGATAATGCATAATTAAAAGCAAGACTGTCCCAAGAAAATCGAAATATCATATAATTCCAGACAATAAAAAGTTAAGCAACCTTTAATTTGCTAACTTTTGTTAAGCTAAATATCCATATACTTTTGCATTACAATTTCTAATAATTTTTAACAAGGTTAGTCTTTATGCATACAATTTGTATATTGTTTAGGACATTTACCATTTATTAACAATTGCATGACAAGCAATAATTAAAGTATTTAAAATAAATGTAATATAAGTTTACTAGTCTACAGTATATAACATTAGCCGAATGTCTTAAAAGTACAATGAAAAACTTACCACTGTATCGCCATTCTTTCAAACACTTCATAAAGAAAAAGGGCAAATAATACTCCAAAGCAAGTTGAAGCACTGCCTCCTTTTGAACATTCTACAAGGAAAAATGTTACACTTAAACAATCGGACACTAAATAAAGGAGACAAGTGGAATAAATTATCACATATTTCAGTTGCAAATTTTAAATAAAACATTTTTCTTAACAAAATACATTTTTATGTTAAACTTTAAGCCTTATAACAGAGATACTATTGTCATGAAGGAGGTATGCAACTATAACCAACTACTATGAAATGAAAACTTTAAGTTCAAATAGTTCAAAACTTACTTTTTGTTAAATACCTCCACTTATCCCTTCAAAAAGTAATTACAATGCTGATATTTCAAAAGGTGATGGTAAACAGCGGCACATGAATTATTATATTAAAAAACAGGTTTTTCAGGCAAGAGAGATCATTCTCAACATCTGAACAAAATTCTATATTATTTCTTTAACCCTCATATGAATCAATAAATGTAAAAAGCGGTCATGTCTAAATTCCGACCAAGATACATTTTTCTCACAATAATAAGACCAATACTTTATGGAAATACAATAAACTTTTATTGTCAAATGCACTTAGAACATATGTTCATGAAACTGAAATAGCTTGTTTGCTGTTTTTACAGAGTATCCTTCCCAATGTTAATATTCACCAAAACAAAAAAAAGGCATATTTTTTTTAAATTTCAGATTTAATGCTTTTCAAGCAAAGTTTAATGTTCAGAAAACAGATTAAAAATATCTTCTTCCATGACGTGTAGAGGTAAAGATAAATTCTTTTCTCTATACTATGAAATAAAAACTTTAAGGTCAAATATCTCAAAACTTATATTTTTGTTTAATTGTAATACAATGCTGATATTTCAAATGAGATGGTAAACAGTGGCACATGATTATATTGAAAAACAGGCAAGAGAGATCATTTTCAACATCTGAATAAAATTCTTTAGTATTTTTTCAATTCTCATATGAATCGATAAATGTAAAAAGGGCCATGTCACATTTTTGTAAGTTTTCAGGAGAGGAAAAAAACAAACATACATTTTCTCCAATCGTACGTTTTAGTAAAAAAATTAATTGTAATGACTGTGAAATACGTTTAATTAAGCCCTGAGGAAGGATTTAAAATTTTACTTGCTTAAGAATAGCAATGAGTGAGTAAAGATTCATACGAACATGACCCTTTTTTACAATAAAACATCTTTGAGACCCCCAATTCTCCAATGTAAAATCTCAGGAAATCATATAAATTAACAAATATACATAATGAAACAAACTTTATTAAGCTTTGAATACTATAAAAATTGTCTATTAGACAAGGATGAAAAGTATTCTTCTTCCGGATGCCTTTGTAATATAATTAATGGTTGGAGCAAAGGAAATCTTGTTCTAAAAATCATTATACTCCATTGAGATGTATTTTTTGTTTTATTCAAGTCATCCATTTTTTTCTTTCTTTAGTTATTAAAAGTTTTGTCGATGAACCAGAATACGAGATTTTCTTAGTGGAAAAATTCGCGAGCCAATACAAATTGACGTATTGTGTACATTTCACTGCGAATCTTTGCGCATATGGGATGAATCTTTATCATAAAATGACGCATTGGCGTCTCTATTACATAAATCCAACAAAACATAAAAACTTGATATTTGACGTTCAAAGTCCAATTTTTCGCAGGAAAAATTTGTAAAATTACAATTGTTTTATAAAAATGTTCACTATATATTGGACACATAACTGTAGATTTTTTTATTAAATAATTATTTTTCTAAGGAAACCTACTTTGGTTCATAGATGGGTAAAATGGGTCACCAGTGGAATGGAATTTTTCGTGTAAATAGGTATTATTAGAAAAAAAAATTTAAGTCAAATTAGTAATATGAATAAAATAAATAACCATCGTACCTTAAAAACTCAATATATTTGATTATTAATAGAATGTTTTACTTCCTAAAAACAAGCTGCAATCTGCCATTCACCATTTGGAAAAATAAATGTTAGTATTATTTATTTCCTTAAAACGAAACTTCTAGTATAATTTTTTTTTTTTTTTGATTCAGGGATCTATACTGTATTTATGTTATTTTCTAATGGATCAAGCAAATGGTGTCTATTTTTTCTATCAAAATGTGTTCTTTTGTTGACAATTTGAAAGGGGAAAAACATTTAAACAATGCTAAATATATTGCAGTTAATTCTTGTCACTTAATAAGTTTCAAAATTCATATTTTTGTAAAAAAATTTTTAGTTTTACCAGAAATTGTTAAATGTTTATGAAGTCTTATTCTTTAGTTAATAATTCAAACAGCCATTTTCCCACTTTGCAAAACATTGAATAAAAAAAAGTTAAAATACCAAGTAGAATGTTTTTTTATTGGGTTTTTCTTTTATATAAAACTCAGGAATAGTGGTAAATAATTCGACTTTTCTAGTTTTATATAGTAGTTTTCATGCATCACACTATTACAAGATGTTTTGTATACTTAAACAAATCGAAAGGTGGAGTTTCACTGAAGCAGAATTTTAAGATTCAGATAAATAATTTTTTTAGTAATTTAATTAAACAATAATGAAAAAAAAAAAAATAGTTTTGCTAACTAAAAACTACATTTAAAAACAGTATTTTGTCAAAGTTCAAAATTCTGCTTTAGATAATGTAAAACTATGCCATGTATGTTCATATGAAATTATAAAGTCACGCACATTGACAACTTTTTTTTAATCTTGTGGGTAACTTTTATTTATAAAGAATTTTTTCATTTCATGCTAAAAACATTTTTGAAAGTACTAATATTTTAAGTAATTACAATTTTAAAAAGAAGAAAGTAGCATTATACTGTCTGCCAAATATCAAATAAAATATTAAACATTTTTCAACAGTCAATATAAAAATTAAGGTCAACTCACATTCCTTAACTCCTGAAATTTTATAAAATAAATATCAAAAATATAAATAAATAATAATAATACAATAAATATCAAAAATATAAATAAATAATAATAATACAATAAATATCAAAAATATAAATAAATAATAATAATACAATAAATATCAAAAATATAAATAATAATAATAATACAATAAATATCAAAAATATAAATAAATAATAATAATACAATAAATATCAAAAATATAAATAAATAATAATAATACAATAAATATCAAAAATATAAATAAATAATAATAATACAATAAATATCAAAAATATAAATAAATAATAATAATACAATAAATATCAAAAATATAAATAAATAATAATACAATAAATATCAAAAATATAAATAAATAATAATAATACAATAAATATCAAAAATATAAATAAATAATAATAATACAATAAATATAAAAAATATGCTTTAGTTTATAATGAAGTACAAACAAGCTTTCATTTTAAAGAAGTTTGTAAAGATTTTTATCTAGATCATTCATATAGTAATTAAGCTTTTGGAAGATTTGATTATAACTTGTAACCTAATAAAATCTTATTTTTGAAACATATAATCAAGAAACATTTTTCTCACAATAATAAGACCAACACTTTATTGAAATACAAGAAACTTTTATTGTAAAATGTACTTAGAACATATGTTTATGAAACTAAAATAGCTTGTTTGCTGCTTTTACAAAGTTCACATTCTTCCCAATGTTCATTTTCATAAAAATAAAAAGAATTAAAGTATTTTTTTTATATTTCAGATTTAATACTTTTCAGACAAAACTTAATGTTCAGAAAACAGATTAAAAATATCTTCTTCCATGACGTGTAGAGGTAAAGATCAATTCTTTTCTCTCTAAATTCCTGGTAACTATAATCATCGGCTCATTTTAGACTTTCAAGAAACAGGCAGCATTACTTTAGTCATCTTCTTTCGAAAATAGTCGCTTTATGAAAGATAGAGCTTTAATGCAATGACTGGGCTACTTTTTTTCATTTCAGCATGCCACATTCAACTATCATTAAACAACTATACAGAACTTGCAGTTAACCATTGCCGAGATCTTAACAACTTTCCACAATAGCTCATAACATACTTGCAATGACACACACGATTTTCAATCAGATGGGTCATCTTCCGATGTCATAGCAGGAGAGACATTCCTTTGAAATTCAACCTGTTCAATTAATAGTATGTTCCTTTTAATAGAAGCATCGGTATCGGTATAAAGCTAAGCTTTTATCGGATGACGAGGAACTGGAGGAAGAAAAAGCTGTTTTTGAACTTGACTCGTTAATATCGCTCGCAAGATCAGCAGAATTTATCACATTGTGGGACTCGTTTATCACGCCAGATAAATCTGAAGATGCATCTTCAAAATCACTTTCTGATTCATCACTTGGCAAAATTGAATTGCCTGAAAGCTCCGATTGGCTCGGTATTTTCGGATAAGTCAGTTCCAAGTGACAAGCCGATATTGAAATTTTCTTCTTTTTTATCTTTTCAAAGTTCCTTGATGGAAAATCTCCAGTTTTTATCAGAACCTGCAGAGCCGTGTCTGATTGGCTGAAGGTGGGAGCAGAGATTTGAGATATCCAGTCTACTGGTGACAAAGCAATGTCAGATTCTTTGTCGCTTATTGATTCACTGGTCGACATGATATCAGCTTCATTAATTAATCCAGAATACTTTTTTTCTGGTAAAGGAATTTTTAGAACAGTGTCATCAAGTTTAATCCCAATGGTATCCGATTGGTGGAAGGTGGGAACAGAGATTTGTGATGTCCATTCTGATGGTGACAAAGAGATGTCAGAGTTTTTGCCACTCATCGATTCACTGGTTGATATGGTATCAGCTTCATTAATTAATCCAGAGCAGATTTTTACTTGTAAAGCAATTTTCGGTATAATTTCATCAAGGCCAGTTGAATATTCTGAAGGGGGCAACGAGGCAGAACTTAAATCGTCAGATTGACTCGGAATAGTCACAGAATTTATTTCACAACAATGAATGTTCGGTTTCTGAGAATGTTGTTTCAGCAGATGATCTTCAGAGTCAGCCATGGATTCTGCAGGAAGCAACACAGCTGAAGAAAGGGAATTATGACATTGGTTCAAATTAATCTTGTGGTTTCTTCCCTCACGACATCGAGTATCTGGCAATGACAAAACCTCCATTTCCAATTTATGATATTTCACATCTTTCAAAAGATCTCTTTTCTTTTGTTTCTTCTTTTTAATACCCTTCTTGGAAGTTGTATTGTTTGTACGATTACAGAAGACGTTTTGAATCAGGCCAGTAACTGGGATCAATGCCAACAGAATTAATAAAAATGCTGTCATATAAATAAATACCATAACTGGGTTAACACTTTTATATGTTATATTAGTTGGACGCTTCAAATCACTCATCCCATTCAATGGAGGAATCATAACAGAGCGACTCTCAGCATGATATCTTGGATCATTAACTGAGTAAAAATAGTTTTTCTCGAAATGTTTCCGATCTTTAAAAGTTGGTGTCGTTTTAAATTTCATCTCAGCCTTCCCAAATGATGATTTTGAAAGAGAGTTGCTTTCAGGATGCTTCAATGGATTTCTCCCCATAAAAAGATTTTCCTCAAATCCTGGATTACGATATATTTTGCCTTTAACTTGATGCAAAAGATAAGGACTATGTGTATATTTGTCAAATTTCCTCCTATTCCTTCCCAGAGACGATTTTTCGACCAAATGACTTCTAGCATGCAGAATGGGATATTTCCTTGAATAATGGCTTTGCTTCAATCTAGGATTATTAAGTTCTTCTTCATCAAAATGACCAAAATATTCATCAATAGGTAAATTTTTTGTTAACCTTATTTCAGTTGGGCTCCATGGCACTTTTTCGATTGTTAATCTTTCTGATCGGAAATTTGGATTTTTAATGTTATACCAATATTTTTTTTTAGTTTTATGGTTGCGAGCTATTTTATTATTTATGTGTTCAAAATAATCATGAAGGCGTGGATTCTTTTCAGATTGCATTTCAGATGCAGGAAAAACGGATGCTTAAACACATCAATTGGATTTTATATTTACAAACAAAAAATAAACATTGCTGCACATTTAAGATAAATAACCCAACAATGCATTTTAAATTAATTAGGAAATAATAAACAAATTTCAAAGAAAACTTCATTGTTTTGATTTTGAAACAATGAAACATGATTTAAGTTGAACAATTGACAAAAAATGAACACTGCAAACAATATAAAACATGTAGACAATATCTCTCTACATAAAATAATCTTTTTTTAAAAAAAAAGTAAAACTCAAGAAAAAAGCGCTATAGGTAATCATTAATTTTACGAACAAGTTAAAAAAATTGAATTGTTTAATGCCAATTTTATACTTATTACAACATTTTTAAATCAGAGCCAAAATTTAGGTATGTTTTTTGTAAATTTACACCAATTTCAAAAGTTATAATAAGTATAAAATTGATATTAAATATATCTTCCAACTTATTTGTAAAATTAAAAATTATTTTTTTACTTTTTAGCGCATTTTTCTTTGTTGGTATTCCTATTTTTAAAAAGATTATTTTATTTTTTAATTTAGTGGGGGACTTTGCCCCTGCTATTATTCACCCAGAAATTCAAGTTGCTGCACCCATTTCTCCTAGTCCCAGATCTGGTTTAATAGATGCTGGGTAAAGAAAACTATATTGTAACAACAATGTATATTGTAATACAATCCTTATTCATGCTAATAAATAAAGCCAGGTGAATGAAAGGTCATTTACCATCAGGTCATGTTGTACAATATTTATTCAACAATGAAAATATTATGAATTTGGATAAATCGTTTTTAAATAAAATAATCTTTCTAGAATAAAGGAAAACCGACTTTAAGGAAAATGCGCTAAAAAGTAAAAAATATATTTTAATTTTACGAATGAGTTGAAAGAATTGAATTATTGAATATCAATATTATGCTTATTACAACTTTTTGAAATCGACGCCAAAATTTAGGTAAGATTTTTGTGAATTGGCACAAACTTCAAAAAGTTGTACTAAGTATAAAATTGATATTCAATAATTTCAACTCATTCGTAAAATTAAAAATTATTTTTTACTTTTTAGCGCATTTTCCTTAAAGTCAGTTTTCCTTTTTTCTAGAAAGATTATTTTATTTTTCCCTTTTTAGTTTTTAATTAGCCCCCTATTAGTATTCACCAAGAAATTCAAGCAGCAATTTGTGCTCAACAACACATATATTGTAAAACAATCCCTATCAATGCCAATAAACGACGGCTAAACGAAATGTCATTGTTGTACAACTTCTGTTAAACAATGAAATATTATGAAATCTGATAAATTGTTTAAAAAAACTCTGGTTAATCGACATTTCCAGATATATAACAGCCGGATAACCGATTATTTTTCTGCAGATTTTGCATAAGTGGATTTTTCTCTATCCAACAAAAAAAAAAAAAATCGAAATCGGACATTAATTTTTTTTTAAAAGGTCTGGTTAATTGAGAATTTTGGATAACCGAATATTTTTTTCAAAATGCTCCCAAGTGAAACATCCCCTTATCCAACAATAAAAAAATTGTCCAAATATCTGAAGTAGAACCAAAATTCCTCGCGAACATACATAAAAAAAAACATGACAGACAAATTGATAATATCCCTCCCCCCCCCCCCCCCCCAAAAAAAAATCTGAATTATAACAGAAATCTTGATCGAACATACACACAAAAAAAATACATAACAGTTGAATTGATTGAAAGTTTTTCTAAAGCAGTGTTCACACTCTAGTAATATAAACTGGAAGTGAAAAAGAGCACTTTAATAAAGACGCCTTCGAATTCAGAATAATTAAGAGACTTACCAAAGGTGTCCGCTCCACTCCCCCATGCAAATCAGCAACAAGTCCACTTTTAATCAGAGAAGAACAGATCTCTTTAGGATTCAACAATACTTTGGGGCCCAATTCCGCAATTTCAAAAAGGAGCTAAAAGCAGTATACAAAAATACTATTAATTACACAATATTTAAATCTATTAAACATTGGAATTATTCAAATATTGTTTAAAAATAAACCATTGTGTTTTACTTTTCAATTAAAATTCTGTATTTCGAAAGCTGAATTTTTTATTCTACAGTATACCTTCACTTGAAAAATTTATATCAATAATAAACAAAGCCATTTTTAATTATGTTTATTAAAAATCATTCATTGCATGATCAACTGTTGCAAACAATTGTATGTATGTAGGTTAAAAAGGTCTTATATATTAGTCAATCTACAAGCACACTTTCAATTTTAAACTATAAGTAAAGATTTTTTATATAGATATAGACTTATTTTGCATTGGACTATAGATCCAGGAAATCAGTTCTATATAAAATTTATGCAACTATACAAATCAGTAAAAAAAATTGAGTCTGTACAGGTTAGATACAATCAAGTTACTGTCAGGTGCTGTACTATAAATTATAAAAATATGGGACACATCTCCAAAGGGAAAGCTACAAGAAATACAAAAAACATTTGTAAAAGGTAATTTTTAAGTAATTAGTAAACAAATGTATGTTAAAAAAGTTATTTATATAGCCTAGAGAAGGAGAAAGTTTTACCACCATCTCTGTAAAAAATCACTAACATGTCAGTGATAACTCAGTGATTTTAATTAATACTGTCGAGATGAAAATAATAACTGAAATTACTTACATGTCTTTGAAATCCAAAATAAGTCGCTTTACATTGTCCACTTTCAGAAAAACCAAGCAACTCTAGAATAATAAGAATGTAATAATAAGGAAAGGTAGGTAAATAGCTACTAAACGGTAGGTGGTACATATTATAAACTATAATATGTAATATTTAATCAAATTGTAAGTAATTAAAATATTTTACTAATATTGTGTACAACTTTTCAGAATTAGAATTAAAAGAATGTGAATGTAATTACAGTCGAAACTCATTAACCCTTTGCACTCCAAGAACTCTTTGCGTTTTCCGTTCTTTCTACGGAACAGTTATTCATCCTTATGTTCTTTTCCCTAGAATTTGTTATGCTTATAGAAAAAAGAAACCGAATCTGTTTTAGATCTGCAAAAGAACGAGTTGAAAAAAATATCGTTGTTTTTTAAACACAAGATCATGCTGTTCTCGTTTATTTTAAAGAACAGGGAACCAAAAGAACGAGTCGTTATGTTGTCGCCTGAGCGGCGCCAACAGAGTGCAAAGGGTTAACATGAAATTGCTATTCTTGAATTTTTTCTGAACTCAAAATAAAAATAGGTTTCTGTCTTTTAGAGTAAAAAAATTATATCAACTTATTATCCTCTCTCCCCTTCAGATTAAGGCAATTCCCTTGAACATGGCTTCCCTCTCTTTTTACGTATAATCGCACCTTTGTTCAGTCAAAGGTTCTCCCTTGTGTTTGAAGGCTAAGGGAAGTTTATTCAAGGATCTATACAAATAATTTCGCCCCATCAGAAAATCCCTACAAAACTGGATGGACTTGCTCTAAGCTAGCACTATATACTAATTGGTGGTAGTATAGGATCCATCTACACTTTTGAAATTACCTCTCCATAAGAATGTTCAAATCACATTTAACATGTGTTCTACAAAAAACCACTGTCAATAAAACAATGGACAAAATTGCTACGCTCTTTCCCTTTTGGCACCAAAAGGGATGCTATTTTATGATATGTTTAGTAATATAAACTTATTTGTTTAGTACGAAATCTAATTGACACATAATCCACTTTTTACCCTAAATAGCCTTCAGGTAATTATTTTGGTTATTTCTTTATACAAGATAAAAAAAATTGGGACTTCTGTTTAGTTTTATAAATTATTTAAAAACATAAGATGAGTTTTATGCATTGGAAAAATAAGCCATAGACAAATAGATGTAGTAAAAAAAGTAGTTTTCTTACGAAAGCCAAGCGACGATGGATAGAAAAATTCTTCCGACACTGAGAGAGATTTGAATTTTTTAACACTCTGTGGTACAGTATACAGACCCTAAAAAGAACACTTATTATATTTATGCAAAAGTAAATAAATGAAAGCACACAAATACAATACTTTAAAATACATAAAAAAAAATTAAGTATAGAACTGAAATGAAATAAAAATAATTTTAAAAGAAAGTAACAAGGGCTCAAGGGAAATATAAAATTATTTATTTTACAATTTAAAATTATAAAACTATACACTTTGAAAAATAACTATAATTTTTTAAAAAAAATACTTGTGTACTAAAAGTTATTATATATATTTTTTTTAAAATTAAAATTTAATGTCATATTTAAAGTACAAATAAATAAAAGACTCGCACAATTGAACGAGGCATACAATTTTGCTAGGTTAATATTCTTTTGTAAAATACAAATTTTGCAATTGAGGAATTAATCATAAATAAATAAAAATATAAATAATCCTGATTATCAACAAAAGGAACCCTGTTTCAGATTCTGTAAGTGTAACCTACCATGATATCATTGCTAAACTTTCTTGAGATTTCGTCCAAGGAAAAAATACCCAAATACGAGTTGAGTTGATTAGGACTACACCTGTGAACAAAGATTTATATAGAAACCAAAACAAAAAAAAGTACAATTTTACAAATCTAAATTGCACAAAAGAAAAAGCCAGTTAAGTTGGAAGCAAGAATTTCTTTTATTCTAATAATAAAACATTATTATTAATCTATTAACTATATTTATCTTTTGCAAAATTTGCTTACCGAAAGTTAAAGGGCATGTGAGCCTGGTACCACTGGTTTAAATCGAACACAGCTAAATGATATGACGGGGGCAACTGTTCCACATCCGGCCATACTTCCCAGCTAAGAAAGCATACACTCATGTCGTCCGGTACTATGTCGCCTACAAACAAAAGGGAAGAAACTTTAATCAAATAATTAAATACTAGGGATGAAACGGATATCCGGCTGCTTTTCAACTATCCGGTAACTATCCGATATCCGGAAGTAAAGTGCCGGATATCCGATTTTCCAAGCCGGATATCCGGATGAATAAAACATCGAAGATTTTTTTTTGTGTCGATCAATTTCCTTTGTTCTTGCTTTAAGTATTTTCCTGAAAATTCTACCAATGTATTCACAGTATGCAGATTCTCCCTTTAACCAATAGAGACTTTAAAAAAACCACTTTTTTTCAAATTTTTAACTTTAAAATTATATTTTTAACGAATTGTTATGGTGGAGGGTCATCACATCTCACAACTAATATAAAGTTGCATAAAAAAATAAATATCTCAAAAGTTTAAGGAAACTTGAGTTTTCATGTTTGGAATGAAAAGGCATATGGTAAAATTACAATTATTCAGAAATTAAGTGTAAAATGTACAAAACATACGACCATTGCTAGCAGCACCCTAGAATAACCATTTGTAAATAAAAAAGTTTTTTGAATGTTTATTCAATTTTGGTATCACTTTAAAGATAAGAAATTGGGAAATATTACAAAATAAAAAAATATTTTTAAATTGTTGACCGATTCCGTTTTTTCTAGTGTGTATGAGAAGTTATTTTCATAAAAAATAAACTGCCGGATATCCGGCAAAATCCAGTTCGGATATCCGATATCCGGTTTGTAATGTGCGCCGGATATCCGGCAAAACCACTATCCGGTTCATCCCTATTAAATACACACAAGTCTCTTTCCCTTTCATGAAAACCAGACGTCTAACAGACATAATCCAAACATCAAATAAAAAAACTAAATTCTAAAAGAACATAGTCCATTTCCTAAACAAGGTGAAAATATAACCTACAGTTTTGTTATTATGTTAATACAAATTTAAAACCAGAAAAGTAAGACAGAAAGATCTTTTTCTGTTCCTGCAGTGTTTAAGCTGGGGTCGTTTTTTTTCCACAAAATGTGAAAAGAAATATAATTTAACGAAAATTCTAATATGACTTTCACTAAAATGCAAAAATAAGTTTTAAAAATATATATTTTATTAAAAAAAAATTATCGAGGTAACAGGATTATTTTTTAACCTCTTTTTCCCAAAGCATACTATCTTCCTCAACTTTAAGATTAAAAAAAAAGAGCTAAAATAATTTTTGGGATTTTAGTTAAGAAGTTTTCATAAAATGTTTGATAAATATATTTACCATATAAATGTTATGGGTAAAATAAAATTGTGTTTAAAGTTGCAAATTTTTTCTTGAATATTATTTTTTAAAAATACTACCTGTGGCTACAATTATTTCTTGCTTAGCTTACCATTTGTAATTAAGTTTATTTTTTTCTATGTAGAAGCTACGATAGTATAGAAATATTACTTTGGAACTTACTGTCATTGTGGGATCCTGGAGACAAAGAGTGAGATCCATCTTTCTGGCTGATAATTTGACAGGACAACAGACGTGTCCCAATGGTAGAGGTGGGACTGAAGGCACCATTGGTTAAGGGGAGCTCAAAACGCTTGTTGCAAGTTTGCAGCTCCTAAAGATGAAGATTCCAGAGAGAAAATTAAATGTTTGTAACACAGCACAAGCATGACTCTAAGGTGTCAGGAAACAATTAAAGTATTCATAGAGTTGCTAATCAAGACTAAGATTAAAATTCCCTGACTGAAAATTTCAGAAAATTTAGACATGGAGTTATGCAGACATGTTAATTGTCAAACAAAATTTTCTGACATTGAATTGCGTCCCAAAAGAACCCTTTCCTCGTCCTGTTAGGCGAGTTGCGTTCCACATATTTTCACAATCTAAGTGGATTGCGTACCGCTCACCGTCGACTAGCAACCCGTCTAATTTTTACATCTACAAAAACTTGAAGATGACTAGGGAAAACTGCCTACTAAGCTTGAATCGATCAGATAACAAGGCCAACATAGGACCTGAGACTCCATGCTCACAGGCTAATCATAGGAATCAGGCAAGCATGCTAAATAAGATATTTCGAAACAGCACTTCAGCTTTGAGATCTTCGAAAACAACTGGTACCTCTTTCAAGAAATCTTTTAGGGCCATCTTCACAACCTTCAAAGCGATTTGCGGAATCTAGCTTTGACTGCGTTATACAAAGATACATAGCATGGAAAATAAAATTGACCAAATAGATATTTATTACAATTGACGTGGTATATTGGAAAATGAACACCAGAAAATAAAAAATATATAATGTAGGGGGAGACAAATTAATCAACTTCCTTGTGGTGTGTCCTGTGGGTAACACTAATAGGTTGAACAAGAAATTTATGACACAATATTAATGTAATAAATAAAGATATGGGGGTTCTGTTGCAATCTGATTGCATTCCACCTTAAAGGGTTGCAGGAAGCAACTTGAGGTTTGAGACGGAATCCACCTGCTTTGGAAATTTTACTTTCCTGGGGACTGATTGATTAATCGTTCAATAAATTAAAATTAGTGATTTCCGATAATTTGCAGGAAAATAACATGCCTGTTAAAGTAACTAATCCTTTCACACAAATTAATGGCAAAGGCTGTTAAAATGGAATTTCTATAACTAACATGATAAAGAATAAAATAACAAGGTTTTAATGGTCTAGGTGCAGGTTTTAAATCATTAAACTCTTGATCAAACTTGATTGAACTTTAAGTAATCTTCAAATTCTTGATTTAACCTTAAGCATACTAGTTCAATTAGTTTGAGTAAGTAATTTGCATTGAAATAAGAAATTCAATTGCTGGTTGTAGTCCTGAAGACTTATGCAAGCTCACCACACTTTCATAGAGTTAGTGCATTCATTTACAGATATTGTTTCAATTTGTACATTAAAATACACTATTTTTTAAACAAAAATTTAGGATGTTATATAAAACTATTTTGTAGAAACAATTCAAAATTTATATTTTGTCACTACACGCATCAAATATAATTGTAAAAAAATTATACAAGGCATAATGAATTACAATAAACTATAATTTTAGAACTAATTATTAACACGGTACAGGCACACAACCTATATAATACAACCATGTAACCGCTACATAAATATAAAGAGAAAACAAGAACATCATAAATAAGAAAAATTAAACTTACAGTATACAAGGCACCAAATTCTTCACGATAATCTCGTTTCAAATATGTTAAAGAATACAAAGTTGCAACAGAAACTGAAGTTGGCCTAAAAGGAAAGCAAATATTTTCAATTAGTTTGTGAGTTAACATACATGAGTTAAATACCATTTTTTTATAATGATTATTTGCAACAATTTTTTCCCTAGACAGACTATTTTACTGGATATAGAACTTTATAGAGAACAAATAATACAACAATGCTATAAATTTTATTAAATTAATTTAAATGCAAACATTAAAATACTAAAACTAACACACAAGTAGATGACTGACTCTTCAACTGATTTTATTTTTAAATAATATAACCTTCTAGCTCTTGAAAAAATATTTTTGAATCATTTGTTAAATTTAATGTTCACAAATATTATTTGCATATTGCAAGCATTGATAAATATTGCAGTGCAAACTTATAATTCTTAGGACAAGTTATTCATGGATTTTATTGTAATAGTACACATTAAAATATGTAAATAAATTGTTTGAAGATGATTGAACAAATGAATGACCCAAAAATCTCAAGCTAATCTGTAATTTAATTTGTTAAATTTGTCAATTTCAAAGATTATCACAGTTAAAATTATTTAAATTGAATAGATCTAATTTAAGTAGATAAAAACAATTATAAGCTTGTCCATATTCATAACTGCATATAATTTATTTGGAGAATTCCAATTTCAATCTGCTCTTTTTAGCTTTGAAAAAATTGTGAAAAACTGGAATTCACCAGAGAATATTTACACTTATATATGTCATTTATTTGGCTTTCTGTATGCAGTGAAGCAGTGGCGGCTTGCCCACTACAGCAAGTACAGCCGGGCTGCACCTAGATTCATTAGTGTATTTTAAAACTAAAATAAGATATTTTACTAATTTTCTTAAATGAAGATTAGAATTGAAAATGAAAATTCTACGGTAGTAAACAAAATCTCCGATAAAAGCAAGCCTGTTACCGTAATGCACAATTCATGAGGGGGAAAAACTCCATTCAATCAACTGCAGCCAAAAAGCGAAATTCGAAATCGGCTGTATCGTTGCCATGGCAACCTCTACGTAGTATGGAAATTCCCCACATGCTAATACACTGCATTTGTGAGAAGGTACAGCCGAAATGAATATTCTTGTTTTAGCTGTACTTGATGTTCGATATGCCGATTGGCTCGTTGGCGAAACGAGAACTTACGAGAATATCTCCAAACGGAAATGGTTTTCGTGATACAAAACTGTGTGCTGTTGTTTCAGGACATCGTCCCGCTGTTGTTTCGTTATGTAATTAATGACTGATTCGCATATTTAAAAGAAAGCAGGATTGCTTTAATTTTCAAAAAATAAGCAAGTGTTTTCCTTTTTTTCGCATGTTATCATTTCTTAAAAATTTAAAGGAAACTTGATTTGAGTAGTGAATAATTAGGAATTTCCGTTCATGTACAGTTTTTGGAAAATAGGGGGGGGGGGGGGGGGGGGGATTCACTTGATTTCGGCTGCACTAACATTTTAGACCACGGGCCGCCACTGCAGTGAAGTTACAAATAAAAAAAGTTTTGTATATCTTTATACATTTAAAATAAAATACGATATCTTTAAGAATTTCTAGTAGCTTAAGAATAAAATAGATAGTACTCTGATACTTACAGATCTTCTTCAGAAACAGAATGACCTTTAACGGCCCACAGGTAACAAAAATTTCTCGGATCATTTTCTGGCTCTTGAAAAGCAAATTTCACTATGGCTAACTCAGGCTGATCGTCTGAGACTGTAAATCTACAATTAAAAATTTTCATTTATTATTAAAAGAAGGATGATTAAGACATCAAATTAAAGAATAGGCATAAAACAGAAGTTGAAAAGTTATATGTCATTACCTAATTTTTTTTTAAATCAATTTTATATTTATTTAAAAAAAGCTAACTATGCTAACACCAACATTGTAGACGATTAATTTTTATTTAAAATTATTATAAGTCAATTTTTAAATAGAATTTTAAGCTAAGTTATAGAAATATGTGTTAGTAATAAAGGATTGGCAAACAATATTTTTAAAAAGAAATCTGTGATTTTCCTAGGTTTTTCAAAACGCTATATATAGATAATTGCAATAAAGTATAACTGATTTCTTCCTACATATTAACATTGAAGACTATTAAATGAAGTGCAAGTAAATAATAACAGTGCATATTGACGCAATTAAGAAATTGGCATTTATATTTTCACGATGAATAGTAAATTAAATCAATGTTGATGAATACAATTTGACAAGTCACATGCCCCTAAAATTTTTAGGCAAATTCCATAACATTTTAGATTATTTTCGTTTCCCCTGATTTATTCTAGGTTATTGTGCAATATTTATATATTTAAATTAGACTATTTTGCGATATTCATCGATTAAAATTTGAACTGCATTCTAAAATTTAAAAAAAAAAAAAAAAATAATAATAAACTAAATTATGAAAAAGGCTTTTACTTCTTGGAAGTTATAAAGGAATTCTGTTCTTTTATATATTTAATTTTTTTATGTTAATTGTAAAGAGATAACTTATAAGTTGTACCTCAAACCTTTAAATTAAAAAAAATATTGTTAAATGGAGTATTTCTATTAATTTAAAAATTGGTCGCTTTGTTGGAAAAATTGGAGAACCCAGGAGATATCATGTCTATGAGTGTTAAACTTCAGTAAATATTTGTGTATAAAATTACATGGAAAGCAAAAGAATAGTAAAGATAATACAAAAATATATGATAAACTAGATATAATAAACTTTTAAAATAACCTACTGTAACATTAAAGTGTGGAGGTCCCATAACTGTATTCCGCCGAAGTTGAAACCAACAATTAATGTGGTGAGACTCTGGATGTACTTTATAGCACTCACCGAAACATCCCCTACGAATTAAATTTCATTGAAAAATCAACACAATAATGCAAAATTTTAAGCTACATAGAAATGATTGGAAATATCTTACCATGTGCAAATCTCCCTAATATACTACTGCGACTTTGGAATTCAAAACTGCTGCCAGATGTACTTTCCTCTAAAAAAATAATTTTGTTAAACAATAAAAATATTGAACTATGTAGTTTTAGGTAAAATGATAATAATTTTATGCTCATAAATATAAGTTATGATAAAACACAAATTATTAAAGTTTAAAATTGAATACACTACACAAAACCAGTTAATTATTACCACCCTAATATTTCACTTTCTACATAACTTTTAGTAAAAAATATTAAATATCATTTTGATTTTTAAACAATAATAAATATACAAGTTGAATATAGTGTAATCTTTGTGGGAAACTGCAGTTTAGAATGACAACTCGGAGAATTCTGAAATAATTTTTTCCCCCTCAAAATTTCCAGACTTTTCCCAGAAGATTTTCAAAAAATTCCAGACCAAGAATTAAATTATTTTTTACATATTAATCTTGAAGCTGGGAAAAATAAAGTGTTTATAAATAATAATAACCTATCTAAGTATGCAAAATCGAAAAATTAGCATTTTTATGATTTTACATCAATCACAATAAAAAAAATATAACCAGCACTTATAGCTAACATTTTTAGAACATTTCCCTGATGTTTCCAGAAAATTAAAAAAAAATTACAAATTCCCTGACGTTTTGGGCCATTTTTAATTTCCCTGACAATTCCAGGTCCGTGGGAACACTGGCGCGTACATATTACTCTCAGACATTTTTGATTGTTTATAATATTTTTTTTAACGAAAGTCAAATTTATAATATAAGCTATCTATAAAAACTATTTTAATACCAAATCCTACATTGCATTAATTGTTGCACTTCAAAGTTGCAACTTAGTTGAAAATTGATTTTACAGTATCTTCATTATTGTATATCAAATTTTATTTTTTAAAGTTATATTGCCAGATAGCACAATTTAACCACTTGTATGTTACATTTTGGGTTTACATGTTTAGAAATAAGGATGAAAAAGACATAAGTGTGCCAATATGAGGAGTACTTAACTGATATTGCCATAGTAACAGGAACTGCTACTATGGGAATATCAGTAAGGTACTGCTCATATTGGCCCACTTATGTTTTTCTCATTCATATTACTAAACATGTAACCCAAAAAATGTAGCATACAAGTGGTTAAATTGTGATATCTAGTACTCAAGTATAATGTACAATTAATAATTATTATACAATATAGAAATTTTTATACAAATATAAAACATAAATATCAAACAAAAATTGCATAATGTATGATCACAAACTTCTTTCAAACAATGTTACATAAATCTCAAAAAATGTAAATTAATAACTTAACAAAATCAAATCAAAATGTCTGTAAATACTAACATTTTTTTATACATATTTTACTCAAGTTTTAATTAAAACTTCTAAACTGAAAGAATATCTCAGATCATTTTAATAAACCACATTACATGTCAAACTATTATCAATTAGAAGAGAATACACACTCTAAACACAAATAGACTTCAGGTATATATCTGGAAACCAGCATATTTCAGTAAATTGAGTATTGATTGATTAACCAGTTGACTGGAAATGATAAGTGCACCACTAATCCGATTGAAACTGGCCCAAACGGACAATGACGAGTATCATTCATCATGGTATATGTATGGCTTACCGCTTTAATTAAACTTAGCGCTTAATTACTCACTTTGCTGCTTTAATGAAACCATTTATTTTCAAGGTATTTGACTTGTATCACTTCAATTGAGACTTCCCAAATTCAGAAATTAATCAGTTCTTTTTGTGTTACATTAATTTTCCCATCAAGGGTTAATAAAAAAACCTTTTACACAGTTTATAATATGAATCTACCATAATTAACAACTAAAACGACTTTACCATTCAGGTGTAGAAATATGTGTTGTTTTTTGGAGATAGCCATTTCCCGCTTCTGTGGGCAGAAGTCGATTTTCTTCACAACTGCAGTTATATTTGGCAGCTGCTCATCACAGCTGAAATCCTCATCCAGACACAAATCCAAGAAAAAGATGTGTCCATGGAGCGTGCCCACAGCAACAATGCCGAACATGTACCGCAGACGCCGACAGAGATTGTGCGTTTCTATACAAACTCCACCATTCCCGCTCACTATGTCTAATGATGTAACCTGGAATTCAATTTTGAAAACATAAATACTTTTTATATAAAAAAAGATATTTCTTTTCAGTACAAGATTGTGTACTTCCACTGTACTGATGGTTTATTTTAATGTGAGCTGTAGCTTTGTTAATGTGCAAAAAAAAAAAAAAAAAAAAAAAAAAAAAAATCCACAAATAAATATTTATTTGACGTATTTTTAATTTTTTGTTTATTTTTTACCTTATTTTAATTTCCCCTGTATGGTCTAGCCTGGGTTGGTGTGAAACAGGTTTTCTTATTTAATAGTGGTAAAAGACATAGAAATATTCTAGAAATAAATTAGTTATAAATTCAGTTATATTTAGGGATGAACCGGATAGTGGTTTTGCCGGATATCCGATCGGATATCCGGCAGTTTATTTTTTATGAAAACAACTTCTCTTACACACTAGAAAAAACGGAAATCGGTCAAAAATTTTAAAATATTTTTTTATTCTGTAATATTTCCCACTTCTTTATCTTTAAAGTGATACCAAAATTGAATAAACATTCTAAAAACTTTTTTATTTACAAAAGGTTATTCTAGGGTGCTGCTAGTAATGGTCGTATGTTTTGTATATTTTACACTTAATTTCTGAATAATTGTAATTTTACCATATGCCCTTTCATTCCAAACATGAAAACTTAAGTTTGCTTAAACTTTTGAGAAATTTATGTTTTAATTCAACTCTATATTAGTTGTGAGATGTGATGACCCTCCACCATACCGATTCGTTAAAAATTTATTTTTAAAGTTAAAAATTTGAAAAAAGGTGGGGTTTTTAAAGTCTCTATTGGTTAAAGGAAAAATCTGCATACTGTGAATACATTGGTAGAATTTTCAGGAAAATACTTAAAGCAAGAACAAAGAAAATTGATCGCCACAAAAAAAATCTTCGATGTTTTATTCATCCGGATATCCGGCATGGAAAATCGGATATCCGGCACTTTACTTCCGGATATCGGATAGTTACCGGATAGTTAAAAAGCAGCCGGATACCGGATATCCGTTTCATCCCTAGTTATATTATAACAATTTTTAGAAAATATTTGTATTGGTTTATTTAGTGTGTACAGATAAATGTGTAAATATAACCTGATAAAGTATAAAAGCCATATATTTATTAGTTACATATTCAATTAAAAGAAGAAAAAATTTAACTTAAAACTTTTTCAGTAAGAAAGTGTTCAGTTTGAGCATAAATCTGTCAGTAGCACTGATTCAATATTATAAAAAACTTGCTGAATTCCATAAAATTATATTTAAAACAATTAAAAAAAATCAACTTCACACAGCTAATTTCCATTCAAAAATCTTTTCTTCCCAAATAAAAATTAATCATTCTGCATTATAAACTTATGTAGTTATAAATATTTTAGTCATGAATCAGGTATTGTGTTCCTTAGATTTATCTAATTTATTTCAATTCAAACAGTAGAAGGGGAAAAAACTACTAGCCCAGTTGTTACAAGTTTATAGTAATTGAACAAAATAGTTCAAATTTAAAAATGTTTAATAAAAATTAAATTCTTTGCAGGGTTTAATGAGGCCAAATAAAAAAGGAATTGTTTCCAGCTATAAACTACTTTCAACCTCTCACGATCACGTTTATTGAATAGCACAAAATTATATATGAAGTTAAAAGTCTTCAACATCATATTACAATTAACAGCAAAGGTACTTTACACAGTCCTTACAATTAATAAAATTAGTATAAAAACTACACAAACCTTATCTGGAACAAGAACTGCTTGCACAACTTTACACAAGCTCACATCGAACATACACAACAAGCTCTCATGATCTTGCTCAACGGCCAAAATCAGACACGGAAAAGAAATATGAGCCGAAGTAAATTCCACGGCCGCTTTTATCTTCGCAGAAGGGTTCTTTAAAGATTCTGAAAACGAGTGCCCGCCTTGCCATTTCCCAGTCTCAGTGCAATAAATGTTTATGATGGTGTCATGCACTATATACAACCATAATCCACCTGCAATAATAGACACTAATTAGTATAAAAAATTTATATAATTTTTCTATACTTTGCCATTGTAAAAACATTAAAATAAAAATTAGGGTACAGATGTAGTAGTATAGGACATTTGGCATGCAAGTTTTTTTTGGCGTGTTTTATATGGGCGATAAATTTATAGTATGGCAACCCCACCTAACATTGTTGGTATTTTCTGATTCTTGTGGCGACTTTCAATCTGGCAACCCTATGCTATGTTTAACGGTTTAAAAAAAAAAACTGCGCCAAATGTCCTATACTACATTTGTTCCAAAATTAGATTTAATTATGAAAATGAAAGTTCTTCCTTTGTCTATTAGACAGTTTGTTGAGTTGGCACAGGTAACCAGCTGTTTGGCCCTGCACTGATGGAGAACTTGTTATGGTATATACATTAAAAAAGTGGCCTCTGTAGGGACTTGAACCCTCAACCTAATGTTCAGAAGTTCTGCAGGCAGTTACAACTAAGTTACAAAGACAAGTTCTATCAAGATCTTGGAAATATTTTATCAAGATGTTACTTTACGCAATACTTCTAAAATTGTACTAATTCTTTTTTTGAAAAAAACTAAATGGAATTTTAGAAATCTGAGCCTCAGGTGCACATCTTCAGGATGAATAGAACTTTATAAATTGTCATCTTTTTGTACACAGAGGAAGTATGGATTTTGCAATTCAGATAATCTTTTATTATTGTAAAAAGGCTGATTTTTAAAATGTTGGAACCATAGGAAGTAGAATAAAAAATATTTTTTAATAAAGTTTTACAGATAAAAACATTGAATGGCAACAGTTTAACCTGTTAAAATTGATCTTTTTACAAATAATTCTACCTTTCTAATAATCTACAGCGTCAAGAAAATTTATATTATTTATTTGAAATATTTTCCACACTCTATTGTATCTAGAAAAACAAAAAGTTCAATTTATTTAAATTCCCTGGGCATTAATAAAATTAAAGTGTTATTTTTCTACGTGTGTGAAATGACGGGTAGCAGCTACTATATTAATAAATTAGATAATTTAAAATAAAAGATAAAGAGTAACAGTTGCAGTATTTTACTAAAAATTTTAAATTGCAGATGGTTTAAAAAAGAAAAATTATAGGAACAATAACTGAATCTAAATACACTGTATTAACATATTTCTCTTAAATTTTTTTTTAGATGAAAAAAAATGGCAAATACTTACTTTTAGTAATAACACCATAGGTACTCTCTACATTTTCATTAATATGTGAAGAATATGAAGATGGCGAAAACTTTAAGACACTGGTAATTTCTGACGGCTCAACTTCACACCTCATTTTGGGAGCTAAAAGAAGATTAATAAACAATGAATGACAGTTGAAATGACTGAAATGTCTTCTTAACAAACATTAGTTGCCAACGTTGAGAATCATTGTTAATGAATCTCAAAATCGTAATTATTTTCAAAAAAATTCATTTAATAATAATTTTTTGAATATTCCAGGAGGGAATAAACATCTTTTCAAATTAATGTAAAATTTTACTAAATAAGCAAATTCTAAGTTAAAAACATGTTTAATGAACAATTTTAACATGTTCAATGCCACCTTGTGGACGTTTTTCAATAGGCTTGATCAGATACTAAGCTTTTAAAAAAAATACACCGGCAGTGAATGTGTTAAAGATTTTTTTTTTTTTAATTTTATGTCAATAAAGAGTTGCAAAGGTTTAAATATTTACAAACATGACATTTTCTTAATAAATAACTTTTTGCACATTAGGCAACAAAATGGAAGACAGTTTGAAGTAAACAAAAACTGTTTAAATTATCTTGTTCCAAGCGCATCTGTTTGTCAAAATGTAGCAACTTTGCTACTACTGCGGTTGGGCCACCTCCCTTCAAGTATAATTAAAAGTCTATGGTATGAAGGGGAGCAGAATGTTTGAACTCAATATAAAGTGGTGCAGAGGAAATTTTTGCTAAAGATCGTCAGTCACACACATGGCGCACGCTTCAGTCTCGATCAGAGAAACATGGTGAGCACCATCTCTAAAAGCTACTCAAATTTAACCCTTCTCTTTTCTTCTGGTTTTAGGCGAATTATTATATAATTTTTACTGACCAGTGCATAAGCTGACCCCCTACGTTTTGACAACAATTTTGATTTAAATATTGCGTCTTATATGCGAGTATATATATTATGCATGTAGACTACATACATTTATCTATTTTTTATTCCAAGATAGGCTTTTCACAAAAAATACTTAAATATTGGAAATATTTCAGGATATTAATTTCAAAATTCTGGACAAAAATTCGCAAAAAGCATCCATTTAATTATTTATTAAATTTAATGGCTAAAACAATTAAATCTATTATCAGAAGACCGAAATAAAAATTTAAATTGTGAAACTCTTAAAACTGTTCAAGAATCATAAAAACCATTATGATGACATACCGATTTGTTTACAAGACACATTTTGGTGTTGGAAATGGTAACCCTAAGCTTTTCACACCAAAGTTAATTATGAAATTCAATTTTGTAGATTGCCCTTGTATTCTTCAATAAATACAAATTTCAAAAGTACCTTTTACATGGATTTATTTCGATTCTTCGTTAAACTGTCTTACTGAGTCCCCCTTGGTGACTATATCAAAAATCCTATATTTACGAAGCTAGCAGGTTGCTTGGCGACAAAAACTGGTTTGGTTGCCAATCAAAGAACTCTCTATTCCACTCCTTACATCACAGGTGGGTGACGCAGTAAGACAGATTAACCCCATTCTTAATAAACTAGATTACATAAAGACGTAAGTTTGCGCATTAACAGTGTTATTCAGCAAACACAAGTACACTTTTAAGAGAACTGCATAAGATAAATAAATACAAGACTACCATGGTCGCCAATTTTTTTTGAAAGATTTAAAACGCATAAATATTTTGATAAATTGACCAAAAAAAATTGTAGAAAATAGTTACAACAATCAAAACAAAATAAATATCATGTTACTTAGCTACAAAGATCCCCAATGCCTTAACACATAATTGAAGACATTTTTAAATTATAGATATATTTATTAGTATACATTAACTTATAAGAACTTTTAATGTCAGATTGAATGTGTAACAGTGAAGCAGAGCTATTAAATAATTATTATTTATCAGATTTTGAATATACCACATACTGAGAGGTATGTAAACAAACCAATCAACTTACTTTAAGAATAAAAGAGTTTTCAAATTTTACAAAATGACGTTTCCTATAAAAAACGAACAATTTTTTCAGTTTATATATACTTCAAATCTTATAAAATAAACAAACTTAAGACAATATTTAATTGAAGACACATTAATATTTACATTCATCTTTACACATTTTTAAAATGTTTTGTTTATGAATACAGTTACAGTTAAAACTATAGTGTATTATGATTTATTTTTCAAACGGTATTTTTTTAAAGAAGTATGACGTCATTTATTTTGCACTAGATGTCCACAATGGACTATAGATGAGGGTAATCTTTTTTTTTTTACTTGGTTTCATCGAGAAAAAAATCAGATGACTTGATTGATTTTGGTTTGGTTAATGGATAACTAGAACGGAGCGGAGTTTAGCCTTGTTTGTGTGATTTCTAGGTTGAGCAAGTTGCCGATTACTGGTAAACAAACTGGAAAGAAAGGCCCGGGAACTATACCTCTTATTTTTTAACTATAGATAGTCAAATGATTAGAACAACACTTGAGCTGGAACTCACATCCCAACCAGTACCGTTACACAAAAAATATTTTTTTGGGGGGAGGGGGGGGGGGGGAAATTGAAATTCCCAACTTTCAGGGTTTCTAGATTATTAGCCGGTGCGACGGGTCTGATTCCAATGCAATCTCAATACGAACGTTGGAACGATTAACGTACACCAGTCCCCATATACACACACAGATGGAAATTGAGGATAATTTAATACTTTTTAATGTGCGAATTTTGAAAACTTCAGATCACAGGATCTCTACTTGTTGAGTCCGAATGCTCTAAATTGTAGTGTGAAATAAAATACACTGTTTTACCATGTATAAATTATAAAATAAGGGATTTTTTTTTATTATTTGCAGAATTTTAAATGCTATCTTTTAATTATTGGAAAAATTTAATTTATGTTGAATTCCATTGGAAAAATGGAATGGGATTTTATCTCAAAACGACTGACCGAAAGGGGGTTGAGATGATAAAACCGACCGCTACGATGGGATGAGTAGCCACAAAAGACTGCTCGAAGAGGTAGTAGTTTTAAAATAACATTGTGCCTTTGCCCGGTGCCAAAACTGACAGTTCGAAGTGAATGAGTAGCCCAAACGACTTTTTGAAAAGGTTATCAGATGTTTTTGTAAAGCAATGCGCTTTGCCTGGTGAGAAAAAAAATCGATTGCTCAAAGGGATGATATAAACAAAACAAGTGCTGCAAGGTGGTATATCAGCTGTTTATGAGCAGCATGGTGGCAAGAACGGCCCAAGGAATTTTTGTAACACAAGCAAATATAACTTTGCACCCAATTTATACAAATATTTTTTTAGCCCATTTTGAAACTTGATCATATTTTTTAACATTGGAATTATCTAACTGTGTAAACTAAAAAAAAAACCTACATTTTAGAATCACTTAAGGGGCAATTTTTTTTAATTTATAAAAAAAATACTTGTCTGCAGGACCAGAGTGCGTTTTCACATAATAAAATAAAATCCAAGCTATATATAACCTCCATAAAGTAATATACGGTTAGAAAATATTAAATAATGTAAATCAAAGTAATTAATTAATTTAATTATGATATTCTATATAATTTAATCCAGATTTTGATAAAGTATTTTTTTCAACGTGCACATATGCGATTGGCTACGCTAACAAATAAAAAAAATCGAGCAGTTCTTACTTCACAAATTGACCACGAGCACAGCCGGGCCATATTGCTAGTTAAAAATATAAACATAGAAAAATGTTCAATGTGAACAACAAACTTTCAACTCAAATCATTCCATTTTCATTAAAATTTTACACCCTCCTTTGTCTGGCGCCCCAAGCGATTACTTGTTTCGTTTGGGACTGAAATTACCCCTGAATGGCGGGTTAATGTATCATTACAAAAAAATTCTTATTTGCCAATCAGAAAAAAGACAATGAAGGGTTGCACACTTTAATTGACAACATTTAGTTCGCCAAGGTCACAAGAAAAAAAAATTGCGATAATATTTACACAGGTCCGTTAACGGCTTCTACCCATAGTTACATGTCGCACGCGTATTTTTGTAAACTTTAGAAAAGTAAAAAACGCAAAGCCCCCCCCCCCCCAAAAAAAAAAATCCCTTCGAAATTATGGCTAAAAAAGTTGTGATATAAAAAAAAAGCAATAAACCATTTACAGTAGGGGGATCAACCCTGCACGTCCTCTAACCAGCCTTCTCCCGGAAAACAGCTACGCTTTTTTATACACACATAAATTTTTAACGAGCTAAGAAAAGAAAGCTCAGCTGTTTTTCGGGAGAAGGCTAATGACAGGGTATACAATATACAAGGTTGGTCCCCCTAGTGTAATTAACTTATTGTATTTTTTATATCACAATTTTTTTAGCCATAATGTCAAAGGTTTTTTTAGGGGGGGGGGGGGCTTAGCGTTTTTTACTTTTCTACAGTTTTTTTTTTAGTGGTGGGGGAGGGGGGGGGATATCAGTCCTTTTTTTCAACCCATTTGTTGGAGAATGTCAGGCCGATTGCCATTTAAACTTTTTAAAAATTACTATTTGTTTTCCCATGTCAATAGTTAAATCCGATAGTTCAAGAAATAAATAATTACACGCACTGTATTAAAAATTAGGATTAAATTAACACATTCGCTGCCAACTACTAGGAGATATCTAGTATTATCGCCAGGAGCTTGAGTAAGAATATGATGCAGTAGTCACCCCCCCCCCCCCCTGCTCCCTTCTTTCACCCTGTTGGATTTGTGACGTCACTCACTTTATCTAACTTAGCAAGCAATAGGGAAAGAATGGTTGCTAGTTATTATTTCAGTTTTTATCTTTCTCCCTTGAAGAAGCAATAGGGAAAATATTCAATAATGTTAATTATTTGAAATGCTTCTATCTTCATTAATAATTGTCCAAGCGAAATGATTTTTTTTGCATCGAATAAAGGGAATTTTTATCTTTCAGACGGTATACTTTTTATTTTTGTAAATCGTATTATTTACCGATAATTTTAACTTTTATTAAGCCACTCTAAAACATAATTTGCTTTGGCGACCAGGCGGTAGAATGATTTCATATTTGGGTATTAATTGCCTGATGGCGAGAATTTTGGCTTTTAGAATTTAATTAATTTTTAGGTAATTAAACTTATAAATATTTAATATTATAAAGTAAAAGTAACAAAAGAACCTAATGATGTCATAAAGCTATCATATAAGCTATTAATCAAAAGAATCGGTTAAATAATGTAGTGTTTTATAAGTGACAAATTCACTAACTTTACGCAAATTAAAAAAAAACTCCGTATCTCTGTTGATTTTCAATTAAAAAAATATTATTGTATTAAATTAAAGGTTGCACTGATACGGTTCTACCAAGACTAGTTTTATTTTTTTACGAAACGTAGTTCGGGTTCTGGAATGAGTTTTACGGACGTGGCTTAACATAAGGAGTTGTGCAGAGTTTATTAAGCTCTAGTCACGTCGGGCGTACGTTTCTTGTTGGTTGCTTAGGCGAGGTGGCGTTATTTCTTCTATTTTGGTTTAGCGTTGCGAACCCAACCGGGTCGAGATTGATGAATGGATCACTTGAGATGCGTTCCAATATGTTTAAAAATCGTAAAACAATACACATTTATATTTGTTATTTATTTAAAACATACAATAATAACAGCACGATATTGCGATACAAATTTGTTGTTTGGAAAGCAAAATCACACTGTAGTACATTTGGCGTCTCTGTACTCAATAACCTGAAAAATAAAGACGTTTTTTAACAATGTGTTTCATACAGTATTATAAGTTACTTTTAAATTTCTGATAGTCAGTAGTGACTCATAAACATTTCTTGTAAATACGAAAAACAAGCAAACATAAAAACTGGGAATTAATCCGAATTTAAACAAATATCGAGAATAAATATAAACATTAAACTAAAAAAGGAGGAAGAATATACAAAAAATATAATTGACAATAATGGAACGTATGAAAGTAAGGAAAAAATATTACAAAAATATCCAATTTGACTAGTAAAAATATACGTATTTGAATAAAATTCGATAATTCCCCACCTAAGTTAATGTATAAAAATATTTCAAAATCAGTAGGTTCAGTATCCAAACAGTAAGGGCCCTCTTTTCCTCATGAACCAGCCGTATATTGTTGGTAGATGTGCAGTTGCTGAAGAAAATCAGGGCAATTCTATTATAGCGCTGTAATGGCAACATTTAGTTAATTAATTGTGGCAACTTGGCGATTCTAATTTAAATTCCAATTACTTACTTTTCTGCATGGTTAGAATCACTTTTCACTTCTAATTTACTTTACCTCAAGGAAAATGGTATGAATGAATATTATGAGTTTCCCCCTATGTAAGACATCTGCCGATACCAATACCAAATTCGGTTATTTAAGCGTAAGTATTTTAATAGTGAAAAATAAGGAAGTTAATCAACACAGGGAAAGTATTAAAAGTATAACAACACACATAAAAAAAAATTCTATTACTCC
The DNA here is from genome assembly GCA_963932185.1 of Troglohyphantes excavatus. Classification (NCBI taxonomy): domain Eukaryota; kingdom Metazoa; phylum Arthropoda; class Arachnida; order Araneae; family Linyphiidae; genus Troglohyphantes; species Troglohyphantes excavatus. The sequence continues at coordinate 14,323,379 of OZ010668.1, forward strand.
TAATCGAAAATCAACGTTTCAGAAAAGGTTTTCTTTCAGTTTTGTTCCTTAACATAATAACTTTCCACTTCAACCGTGCTTGGTTATCTCTAAACCTTTGCCGATGATTTATTTCCTATTCAGTAGATGTTTCTGTTAAAAAAAAATGTGTAGTATATGTGTTGAAAATTTATAATATAAATTCGAATAAAATAGCCTACAAGGTAATTTCATTTTCATCCCCTTGGTTAATATTTACACTTATTTCACTGATATTAAAATTTATTTCCACAGTAATTTAAAAAAAAATCTGGAAGCAGTGTCTGAGAAAAGCAAAATAAATCGATTAAAAGACAATTCTGTTTTTGAAAGTTCGATTTCGGAACCACAATCGATGTGTCCCGGATGGACCCGGACCGTCATCGTACTTCCCTTCAATCGTCTGAGAGTGAAATACTCACAGATGTATACTAGCCCTAAAATTGTGGGACTATGATTATTCAGATTACAATGATTGAGTAAACCATGACTTTACCCCTTCTTCAATCTCCGTCACTTCTTCCGCCTTGCACTCTAAGTTATTCATGCATGGGCACATGTACTTGTACTTCTGTACACCTTCGCCTTCTATAAGGTGAGAATGTGGATCCGGGAAACATAATTCACCTTTAGAATAAAGCAAAAGATTATACATTTTATCAAAAAATCATTTTTTTTAATAATGAAACGCAATAGAAGAAATACCATTAAAATTTTTATGAAGTTCATATAGGTAGACTGTTGTTCCTTGACCTTAGTGTATCACGGATAACTTCTAGTTATTCAGTTGATACTGTTCCTAACAACCAATACTCAAACCAGTACAAGCAGTTCACACTAGAGGGCAGTTGTCACCAACTTACTTTGTCACTGCATGTTGTTTGTTTACAACAGTTTATGATTATTCAGTGTTCAATGATATAAGTTGAAGAGTCTTCATTGAAAAATCTTTTAATACCTTATTAAGCGGCGGGTAAAATTATATGTGGCAGGCCCTGAGCTGATTACCAAATAAGCCCGTGAGGCCCAGGATTACACTTTACATTTTTGAGTTTACACTTTACATTCTTTACATTTTGATACCCCCAAATCACACATTTTATATAAATATTTAACACCTCTAACATAGTTTGCTACTAAATTTACCCTACAAAAATTGCATTACAAACTTTAAAAAAATAAATAAATATCGTGTTAAATTTGTTCGAATTTTGGATGGGAAAAAAAACCCTAAAAACATACGGAATATTAGAAACACTCATCACCTATTAATATATTTTGTTATAGAGGCAACTCTCGCTATCTCGAACTCAAAGGGAAGTGTATAAAAATTCGAGATATCGAAAATTCGAGTTAACGAAAATCATATAAAAAGGCTGTTTGGTAAAAATAAATACAAACTTTATTTAAAACTTCAAACAAACTTAAATACACTACTTTATTTAAAATATCTATCCAAAATAGTTTGGTAATTATTTCTATTTTTTTCGAAATCAATTATATTTTCCAAATGCACGATTACTTGAAATGTCTCTGATGTTTTCATTTTCGGCCTCGATTCAATGAATACACGCATAGTTTTTATGGAAGATAGAACCTCTTTCAAATTTACTTTTTGAGGAGGTTTGTATTCTTCACTCTTCTTCTTCTGAGAGCGATCTCTCATCAAAAGCTGCTATAAAGAGTGTATTGCATTTTCGTTTTGTCACCATTATTCGCAGCGACAAATCAACACCACACGAAAGCCTAAGTGAAAGTGAAAAGGGGTCGAGTGTCGTCTGGTTCTTCAGGGTTTAAGTGAGTTGCTTTCTGGACGGTCGGTATTCCAAGAAAGTGACTCACTTTACCGAAAACGCCAGCTGGTTTGAGGGACGATAAATCATTAATCTTCCTTGTTGGACGCTGCATTAAAGAAAAGATATATGGCTCAGGGAATCCAGTCTGGCGACATTCAAACAAAAGGGTGAGGCACAGGTAGGAATCTATTGTACATATCCCCTTTCAATAACGCACAATAAGAAAGAGAACTGATAAGGACGTGGAAATTTCATATTTGCAAAAGGTTCTTCAAAATCCGTAGTTTTGAGAGAAAAACGAAATTTTGAGTTGTGAGGAAATTTCGAGTTATCGAAAATAAGGACGAAAAACTTCGAATTAAAGAGATAAAATTACATTAAATAAATAATGAAGGTGTAGGGAAATCGATTTTTTTCGAGATATCGAAAAATTCGAGTTATCGAAGTTCGAGTTATCAAGAGTCTACTGTATTATTTATCTGTTTCATTTTAACGCCAATCAAGGGCAATGATTTTAGTGCATGTAAAAGTTCAATTGGATATTCCAGGGTCCCCCCCATTTACCGGTGGGCTTCTCTTACTTTAAAGTCTTAATCGGGCCCTGTATTTAGGTGACTCGTTCATAGCCTAAAGACAGCATCATCTCTTTTCTTTCAAGTGGCATCTTCTTGTACCTGGGAACACATAACATCATGTACACTGTAAAAATTTCAGTTCAACGATGTACCATATCTTGGTGCAAAACAGAGGTCTGCAGCATATTATGGTGCAATCTAGGTTGAACCAAAAATACTTTATCTGAAAAAAAGCGGAGGTTTCACCGATAATTGGTTCAACCTCTTTAACTGCAACTGAAATTTTAGCTGCCGCTACAGCAACAAGCCGAGGAATCCCCACCAAGAAAGACAACGACGAACAAGGGCCTCCGTGGCCCAGTGGATAAAGGCATTCAGCGGTGAATCAGAGGATTCCTAGTTCGTTCCCGATTGGTGGACTCGACAAACAAAAAGTAAAAAAATTGTCATCTTTGCGATCGGAAGATTTGCCAGCTCCGCTACAAAAATACTAAGAAAACTCAAATTTTGAGTTTTATGCGACGTTATGAGTTTTTGTGCAACATTTCACCACTAAATCGTATCCGTGGTAGTATCGTAAAAGGGTGAAACTAAACACCAAATGTTGGTTGCGGCAAAATGGGTACAAAATTTTGGTGCAAGGTCGTAATGATTTTTAACAGTGTACCATGAGTGGTACCATGAGCTGGAGGGTTAGGGGGAATGTTATTAAAATGTTATGAAACGAATACTATGCATCTAAAGTTACGAAAGTGTGACACCACACACATCGCCTAAAAAGCATTGGAAATCAAGAAAACTGAAACAACAAACGAAAAACTTTTTAAGAAAAATAAACCGTTTGGTTTCTGGTTTGAATCTATGTTGTAAACAAATGTACTGAGTTATAGTTGCAGTTGAAAAATAAATTTGTATAGAAGAAAATTTCAAATTCCATCTATAACTTTTAGTTCTTTGTTTCTGAACTGCAAGTATATGTAAACTGTTAAAAATAGTTATTCAAAAATAAGTAAAATTTACTTATTTTTGATTACATTCGATGCTTATAAGTTTCATTTTAAAAAAAGACATGTACTCAAAAATGAGTAAAAATGAATAAAAAGAGCAGTAGCTTATGTCTGCACAGGCTGCCTTCATAAATCACTTTCAATAAATATCCACAATTACAAATTACTCTTACGGGGAATCGAACACAGATCTGCAGCACCGCTGTCCACAGTCTTATCCGTTAAGCTATCAAGGCGACTCGAAGAAGTTATAAACAAAAGTAATGTTAAAAAGGTGTGCCAAAAAATGGGAAGTAAGATTAATTGAGTTGTAATAACCAGGCCCCGATTAAGACATTGAAACAGGGAAGCCCGACTTTAAATGGGGGCCCCATTGCTCTCAAATATATTCTATACTCGGGGACAACCTAAGTTGAACCTGAAGCGGAAGTTATGTTATGTATAAATATACAATTGCTTTATGCTCAACTTAGCTTGTCCCCGAGTATAGAATGTCAAATTGAACTAGAATTCTTGCCCCTGAATGATATTAAATCGAAACATTATAATATAACAAAATATATTAATAAGTAATGAGTATTCTGTACATTTTCCTTTTCTTCCAATATTAGAACAAATTATAACATGTGGAATTTTTCTTTAATAAAGTTCGTAATGCAAGTTTTTAAAGTAAATTTAGTAGAAAACTATGTTAGGGAGTGTTAAATATTTATATAAAATGTGTGATTTGGGGGGCCCCTCAAAAATGTAACGTGTAAGCCTGGGCTTCATGTGCCTATTCGGTAATCAGGCTCTGGTAATAACTCAGTTTCCATTGAAGCAATCGACATCAAATAATGTGGAACACCATTTGCTGAACAAATATTTAAAGTTTGTCAGGTCGCTTTGTTAAGATGGCTTGAACAGAAGCTGAGATGAGCAATATTAAGTCACACTGTTCATTTTTGCGAAAGTACGAATACTTAAATTTCAGTACGTCATCGCTCATTTACGATGATGCAATTGTAATTGAAAGAAACAAGTACGTTCGTGTACTCATTTTTAAGCACTGTTTTTTTTACAGTGCCTAATATATAATTTATTACGTGCTAGATAAATATTGTTCGTAGGAGAAGGTGACATATGAAACATGGGGGGAGAGGGGGTATGGTGAGGTGTGACAGTTTGGGACATAAGGGGAGATAGTCAATTATATGGAAAAAAGGTGTGACATCCTTAATGGATAGCCAGCCCTTAAGTTGATTTCGTCACTATTCTGAAAAAGGGTGCCTCTGCAAAGGCAAAAGTTCTAATCGAAAGTGTTAAGAAGAAGGCTAATAGCAACATCTGTCACCAATCAAATGAAACTTTTAATTATCCTCCTCGTATTTATATGTAAAATGGCGGTCTAAGTTGTCTGGTTGCGGATATATAGTCATATATATATTAGAAAGAGATATATTAAAAGTTTTTACATTTTTTTGTAATTACACTGTATTAAGTCTAAAACTATATAACCACTCGTCCGTCCATTCCATAGAGTAATGATACAAATAGAGGAATAAAAATGCTGATTTCCGTGTGTCCATCAATGAAACCACGTGATATGTGGAAATGCCAATTCATTCATGCGCCAATATTACTTGGCAGGCCTTTGCGACTTTAAGAACTAAACGAGATCTAAGTATTGTAATATGGTTTAGTGTTTAATTTTGTATTTAAATATCGTTTTTTTGTACGAGTGGCACAATTTAAGGGAGTTTAACAGATATATTAAGGAGATTTTTCTTACTTTGTAGTTTTGAAATAATTGCATTACGTTTTTATGTAAAAAATTTACCATAAGCGAAGTTTTTTCAATTGTTATTTTGCATACTTCAATAAGAAAATATGAACAATAAAACCTGAGAAATATAAAGAGTTTCGCTTCTTCGAGTATTGAACACAAATAAAATATTTTCGTTTCGTAAATGAAGCGGAAATATTTAGCGCGTATTGTTTGAAAATAAGTAAATACGTACATATGTTAAGAAGTTGAATACAGACGGAACTCCTTATCACCAAAAAAGAAGAAAGTGCGCCAAATTTGAAACTCCTGCAGATGTCTGTACGCCAAATGTGGCAGCGCTATAACCACGTGATGTTGGTTTTTCTTTTCAATGTAGACACCGCGGCCTTATGAGAGTCTGGTATTGCAGACGCTCTCTATTTAATATTACAACTCTCTGGTCCATTCTATCCAGCCTAACTTAATTTATAACACTAACTAAATTGATAAGATTAAAGAGAAACTGCAATGATTTTAATCGCTGTTTCAGAAAAACTAACCTTCTTGTCTAAATTTCTTACACCTAGATTCAGTAAAACTGTGTATGTGTACGCAGCATTCGCCAACATCACAATCTTTGCTTGAACTGCAAACGTTTCCGACTTTGGCAATCTACAATAGAAGAATTAAAAGCTAAAATGGGGAAAAAAATATTCTTTTCTTTTTAAAAAGAAAAACCGACTTTACGGAGAATACGCTAAAAAGTAAAAAATAATTTTTAATTTTACGAAAATTTAGTGTGATTTTTGTAAATTGGCATCAATTTCAAAAAGTTGTAATAAATATAAAATTGATATTAAATAATTCCATTTTTTCAACTCGTTCGTAGATTAAAAATTAAAAGTTATTTTTTACTTTTTAGCGTATTTTCTTAAAGTTGGTTTCCCGTTTTTTTTTTTTTTTTTTTAAGATTATTTTTATTTAAAAAAATAAATAATTGCTCAGACTTAATTCATCTGCCAAAGAGAAATATTTATATAATTGCTATTATTTTAAGAGAAAAATAATCGATAAGCGCCCAAGCACAAACAAACATGTCAGATCGTAAATTCGCAAAAGGTTATTGTGGTGTAACGTCGCCTTCACACACCTGTCGAAAAAGACTGGAGTTCCGGTGTTGACTGCAAATACGCTATACGCCTACCATACCAATACTTCTGTCCCAGAAATGAGAGACACAAAAATTAAGTTTTAAAAATATTTAATTAAAGTTAAATTTTTAGATTTAAAACAAAACATAATATTTAAGTTACAGATTATTTTACAAATAATACAAAAGAAAAACAGAAAGGACTCCTAGTGACTGGTCCGTTCTAAACGACAATCACGTCATTCCAGCTCAGTGTCCTACCGGTCTCTGAACTGCTTTTTTGTTTTCTCAGAGGTCTGAAAATAAGATGTTAACGCATCAAGCTGGTGGTTCCACCTAGTGTCACTAGATATAGAAATAGTTCTTGATGAATGTGAGATAGAGAGTTCTTGGGATGGTACAGTGGGTCTATTTCTATGGATATCCGGATTTTCAAGGTTGAAAAGGATATTTCCGGAAATATTTAGATTTTTAAGAAAAATCGGATAAAGGCCATTGACTTTTATAGAATTAAATGCTTATTTGATTTCTGATATACATGTTTTCATAACTTTTTCCAATAACTTACCGTCACGTAAACAAAGCAACAGCACAAGATGGACGCGAAAAGTGTCTTCATTTCGATTGCTAAGCTTGTCAAAAAACTTCAGATAACAAGTCCAGGTATTTATATTTGTATACAGACCGTGGGAATTTGACACTGCTTCGTTGATGATAAGATTGCAATACGTCAATAATTGTTTTCAGTTGCTCCTACCTGCACACAGCTGGTGAGAAATTTACTCAACAGATTAACTTAACTTATCAATTCCAAAAATTAGATAAAGCCGTCTACACTGTTGAAAATAGTACTTAAAAATAAGTAACATGTACTTATTTTTGATTATATTCGATGCTTATCATAGCTCCGAATACATTAGTTTCATTTCTGAAAAAGACATGTACTCCAAAATGAGTAAAATGAATAAAAAGTGTGCATTTTCTGGCCTACATCGACTTTCGAGCATGAATGGTCTGTTGTAGAGAGAATATGACGTCTTAATCGTGAAGTCCACATCTCAGAGCGAAAGGCACATATTCAGAGGTTACGCCACTGCGGGTGCTGGGGGGGGGGCTGTAGCCCCCCTGTCGGGCAAGGCAAGCCCCCCCGTCGGGGAAAAATTATGAAGTTCGTCGGGGGAAAAGTGTTATTTTAATTGTTAAGACCAAATATTTTTGAAACATTGAATCAAATTTAATTTTTTTAATGAAATGGATCTAGGTCTTAATTCCGACAGATAAAATCCCGACACACCGAAATCTCGACACCAAAGGCCTATCGTGGCCGAATATTTAGAGGCTCGAACCGATGAGCGCGATTTCGATACTGAACACGCATGCTTGGGAAGCGACATACAGCGATTTGGTTATCAGAGAGTTGTCAAATTCGTTCCTTTCGCAACCAAAAAATATTGGCCATGTATAAGGGATATTGGTGTACGTTAAATCTGATCGTGATCATTGATCGTATGTCCTGATCCCTGATTTGATCGTATGTCCTGATCCCTGATTTGATCGTATGTCCTGACGCCTATTGAAATTGCGTCGGGTACCAGATTAGGTGTTGAACTCGTCATCTGACTATGGTTCAGAAATACTGGACAGTGTTCCTGGATCTTTCTTTCGAAATGATCCCGAATCGTAATTAAAACATATATTACACTTAAATAATTTTCTTTAACGTTATTTTATTACTTTATTAACAAGTCAACTTATTTTATAGAGGATTGTATATCTTAAGTTTTATTTTATTGTATGGAAACAGCATTCTTGATAGAAGTAGTGTCGTTTAGCACGTTTAGTAAAACTAATAAAATATTTTAGTAACACAAATTTTGAAAATATGATTTAGGCAAATTGGAGACCAAAGTCTTGTTCGGTTGTGTCACAAAAATTCCTTGAATGGCCATTGAATACGGGGATGGCCAAAGAATTTTTTTAGCAAAAGTAGGTATAATTTCTTTGTAGACAATCAGACAGCTTATTTTTTTCAATGTTTTAAATCATACACTTAAAAATAACATAATGGCTGAACATTTCGGTAAGAAATTAATATGTAAACTTACAAATTATCTATGCAATGTACAAATATATATTTAAAAAAAAAATCAAATAGTCATTAGTAAAGTACAAACATTGTCTACTACAATTTGGCGCCCTCTTTAGTTTGGAGGCCTAAGCGGTCGCTTGATCCACAGATAAAGTTAAGCAGCCCCCTTGTAAAACCCAGGAGCGGCTTAAGGGCAGGGCAAACGGGGCAGTTGCCCAGGGCGCCGCCCTCAGAGGAGGGCGCTAAATTTAATTTCAATATATTTTTATTTCATGTTTTTATTATTATTTTTAAATTATTTTATTTCGTAACATCAATTCGAATTAACGTCACTGAAATAATTTTGTATTGCAAAAACATTTTGGGGGCGACTTCCAATTGCAACTGACAAGTCTGGATCTAACGTTTATTCAATACCTACTTCGAAGTAGACGAGCGTGTCGCCTTCAACTCATAGCGAGAACTAAACGTTATTATAATTTTTTGTCGAACGTCGCAGCTTATTTTCCCTTTCCTACATTCAATGTTTGTGTTTTCATCACAAACAACCAGAATGAATTGCCACTCTCTTAAAATCCTTTTGAAAACGCCTAGTAGAAAATAAAAAATATATTGGATTCTTTTTAAATAAAGTTGAGAACTTGCGTTTTTAAACGTATATAGATCGTTTTTAAAGATGAACAGTAACATGATTCTTTCTATGGATAGGATAAAGTAAACAAGAGTGCTTATACACAGAAGCATTCACCAGAATTTGTTTTAAATTAATTACAAACTTTCTTTATGAGAAACTACTTTGCTTCTTTATTGGGTATTTCTCATAAAGACATATAAAGAGGGTGTCAAGACAGCATAAAACTCTACAGAGAGCGAAATCTTCGTTCGGAATATATAAAAATGATCCATAACCATACCATATAGTTTTCTATTTTTTATATTAAAAAATGTGATATCATATTTTGTGCAAGCGGGAAAAAAACATTAATGCAATGTTATAATAAGTCAATCTTAATATAAGTCAATGTTAAAAATGATTACAAATAAATAAAAATGTTAGCTGTCATATGTTATGCAATTAAAAAGGGTCAATTGGCACAACATTTTGATAACTTTCCTACTATGTACTAAAAATAATTATGTACAAATATAAACTATTGTTTAGGGCTTTACTATTACCTAATAAAATTATACAGACTTGCAGGGTTTTTTCCTTTTATAAACTTTTGCTATTTTCAACATCATAAGATATTCAATTAAAAATTAAAAGGGAAAACTTTAAAAAACAGTTGTTGAATCATGATATTTTTGTAATTTTTTTCTTTTTTTTAAAAAACTTTTTTTTAAAGAGTCATGTGTATATTTTGCATAAAATCTCTTAAACATATTTCTTTGAAAAAAATTAAAAATCATAGTAATTAATTGTTTTTTCGTAAGGTTTTGCTGAAATTATAAAAAAATATCTGTATCTAGTATTTGCATTGATAAGGCAATATGGGACCGATTTGTCATATAAAATGTAACTAACTTCATGTAACAAATTTAAGAATTGAACAATTGTAAAGCTTTTTTTTTAATTTCTTAAAAATAGTCCTTTTTCCTATTTGACACAAATTAACTACACTTTTTTAACTTAACTTTTTTTTTATGTTAAAGAGAATGTATGGAAATATCCATACAAAACGAAACATGTCAAAAAATATTTAAAAAATAACATAAGCATTGAAATTTATAAAAAAATATATGATTTTGTCTATCCAGTTTTACAAAAAAATGTAGATTTCCAAAATTATCCCTTTTATTTTAAACTTGAAAAATCGGAGATTCATAGAAATGCATCTACCAAATGTTTTTGAAATTTTCTTCGATTTGCGAATTTATGAAATGTTTTTTTTTACATGCACGCACCTCGTATGTAAATTTATCATGAAAAAAGTTGTACGGATTTAATTCTTGAAATGTCGATAGTAAGTTGTTTTTTAAATTATCGATCGATTGGATCTTGAAATTCTTGGATTTTTTTCTTCCTAATTTAACTATACTGAATCGGCGATCTCTGTATCGTGATCATTGAATTCACATATCGTTTTATAATAGTCTCGCGAAGACCACATTTGTTCAGAATACGAAATAAAAGTTAATTATTCAATTTAGACAACAATTACACTTTTAACAACAATTACATCTTTATACATTTTTGGAACCCTTAGGAAATCCGTATAAACAGCACCTTACTTTTCGGTTTGTAAAAATAGTAAAAACCCTGTATACAGGGACCGACTTACAAGCTTAGGGGCCCAGGGCAAAAGAACATTAGGGGGCCCCTCGACGTAACTCAAAATAAAACTGCTAAATTTATGCATAGGCACACAATGCAAAATGATGTAATCAATCAGCTTTAATGCAAATTTAAACACTCAGAATTTTTTTTTTAAACTGCTAAATTTTTTCTTTTGAGAATTTGACTTAACGTTAATGGTCGGTACTTCAACAGTTTCTTCGTTCGTTTCTGTTCCTTTTAGCTTTTTTTTAGTTCAGCCAGATTCGTATGTTCTACCCATTTTATAGTTAGAAAATCCCTCATGATTACAATATCAGAAAATTTGGTATAGGAAAAGTAACCGTCAACGACTATGGATACTTTTTTCCTGTACCAAATGTGCAATTAGTAAACCCAGTTTGTTTATGGTCTTGGTCGTGAATTGAATTTTGCAATTGATCCAAAGGGCATTTCTTTGACAAGCGTAATGAAAAAGGCGACATCCATCATGAATGTGCTGCAAGATTTCAATTGATTTAATTGGATGAAATAGTAGAAGTTTTGCAAAATAATTAACAATTGATTTTAAAAAAATTGATTAAAACAATTTTATAAACTAAATTTAATTGATTTTTAAAAAAATCGTTAGTAAATTTATTTTTAACTTTTGCACATATATTTAGCATTAAATCCTTTTTGGGGGCCCCCTTAAAATGGGGGCCCTGGGCAAGTGCCCCGAATGCCCTGCCGTAAATCAGTCTCTGCCTGTATAAAAGTATCTATTGAATCATGAACCCTTGTTGTCTTGCGAATGCTACGATGCACGGAAATATAAATCTTTACTTTCACACAGAAGAAAGACTTTAAGACAGTTAAAGGTCATTTCACGGTCACTTCCCTTCTTCTGCCAATTGAGGTTTGGGTGGAGTGGTGCTACTCTACGAATGGTAGAATGTAGAAAAGTGTTTATATTATTGTTAATACTTACTGAAATAAAATTAGGATAAAAAACAAAAGAAGAAACACAGGAATTCCATACTTAATTGGTTGATATTTAAGAAAGCTATTGTATTGAAAGGTAAGGTTTTCTTGGATTATTTTAATTGTAAATGATGTATATCTAATAATATTAATTGTTACATAAAAAGTTATGGTGCTTTAAAAAAAAAATCCAATATTAAACATGGTCGTTTATAAAAATATAGTTGTGGTCCCTTCCTCTTTTTTGCCAATCTTATACTTTTATTTGTAATGCTTTTATAATATTAACATTTATTAAAAATGTGAGTGAAAAAACATTACTTGTCTAAAACAATAGAATTTACAAAGACTTGTTAACATCAGCGTTTAATTATCTTTAAAAACGAAATATGTTGTTAGGTTTCAATTATTTAAGCTAAAAACAATAACAGTCCTTTAATATTTGTCTATAAATTATTTAAATGATTCCTTTCCACTGTTTCTTGAAAAAATATTATATGTTTAAAAGTTTTGTTTTCAACCTTTTAAAAATTAAAATAATCTTTTTTTAAAAAAAGAAAAACGACTTTAAAAAAAAAGCGCTAAAAAGAAAAAATATAATTTTAATGAATATTTAACATTGATATTATATTTATTATTTTTTAAGTCGGTGACAAACTTTAGGTCTGATTTTTGTCAATTAGCACTAGTTCAAAAAATTGTAATAAGTACAAAATTAGTATTAAATACTTTAATTTTTTCCAATTAAATCTAAAATTAAAAATTATAATTTTTTTTTACTTTGTAGCGCTTTTCCCCCCATTGAAGTTGATTTTTGTAGTTAAAGTTGGACTTTTTAGTTTTTAATGTAATACGGGGCTTCTAACCTGCTATTAATGAACAGCAAACTCAAGTTGTTGCTTGCTTGCATTACTCTGTGTTAAACTAAAAAGCTGAATCGCCGGGGGCTTTCCACCCTGCTATTATTCGTCAGGAAAATAAAGTTAATTACTTTTTCCCAGCCCCGGATAATATATTTTGAGATTATCAGGTTTAATATATGCCGAGTAAAGGAAATTTCATTATTGGGTAATATTTATTCAACAATGAAAATATTTGGAAACCGGAGATCAATGTTTTAATACAAATCCGGTAAATCGGTATTTTGATATGTTTTATTGCACTTTTTGCCAAAGTGGATTTATCTCTATCCAACAAAAAAATAATTTTCGAAATCGGAAAATATTTTTTAAAGCGGTCCTGTTAATTGAGAATTCCGAAATTGAGCGGTCCGGTTAATTGAGTTAAATGCCGGAAATCCGAATATTTTTTATAAAGGGTACCCAATTGAAACAATCCTATCCACCAAAAAAAAAATCCAAATATCTTAATTAAAACCGAAATCTTGCACGAACATACATAAAAAAAATACAAGTCAAATTGATTACCATTTCTTTGGCGCGCTTTCGTGTATTGGTTGGCGCGCTTTCGTGTATTGGTTGGCGCGCTTAAGTTCGTTAAAAATAAATAGATGTTTATAAAAGTAATATCATTATAATAATATTATAATAGCTTTACATGACATACTTTATTATCAGTAAGTGCCTTGCCTATACTTCTATATGAACGTTTGTCGTTTAGTAAAGTCGAATGACATGAGATTATGTAATTTTGATAATAAATATTTGTACATCTAATAAAAAGAAATATTAAACTCGTTAAAATCATGATGATTGCAGCTCCTATGAAAGTATAATTTAAATTCCGTTGGTTTTAGATTATTAAATAATGAATTTGACTGAGAATACTTTTTGGGGCTCGGGAGACATCTAAATATGTAGAAATTCTTTAATATTTTACAAATACAATCACGAAATGTTCAGTAGTGGTGCTAGGAATTGCCCGACGGGGGAGCTAGTCTTCCCCGACAGGGGGGCTAATATCCCGGACGTAAAATACACGTATAAAATTTTCCTAAATAACATGCCGAGGATAAATATTGCTTAACTAAATGATTATAACTAAATGCTTGTAATATTTAATGGGTTATTACTAAAGAATTGCAGAGTTTCAAATATTCTGGACTGCAATCAACAAGTATCATTTTTATGTTGGAATAATTACTATTTAACTCGTTTACAGTTTTCGCAAACCTAAAGTATAGTGGGGAAAAGATAAGTAAAAAAAAAAATGTACAAATCATACCGCTCGGTCATTTAATTTAGTGTTTTTTTTTTATTTAAAAACAATGATAAAACTTTTATATTTATAAAAGGCAACGGAAATGAGCGATGAGTTATTTCTTATGAAATTCTTTTCATTCAGGTCAATCATGGTTGAAGATGAAAAAGTTTTTTTAAAAATTTTAAGCATTCGTTTATTTCTTCCACAATATATTTACGACTGAGATAACAAATTTAAAAGTCCACAAAAAAATAGGAAGTGTGACATATTTTTAAAGAAATATTTTAATTTTTCGAAGACATTTTGGATTTGTACTATTTTTGAAAAAATTATATTAAAAAGATTTTTTTAATATTTAACTTTCTGTGTATCTTAAAATCAATCCAATCTGTTATACGTAACATTTCACTTTCACCATGATATTTTTTTTTTTTTTTTTTTTAACTTTGAAGCGATTTCGTTCAATTTTAGAAGTAATCTAAATTTTCTATAAATTTTAATGTCGTATGAAACAGTGAACATATAAAATTAAATGTTTGTTACATAAGAAAAAATGTCGTTTTTAATTTTTTAGTGAGCCTGAAAAATTAAAGCTGAATTGACAATGGAATCGCCTGTGTCTAATACATAGAAATCTCATATTTTGACTTTTGTTTAACCTAATAATAATTTAGGAAATATATATTTGTTAAAAATTCAAATTTCTTTAATCAATTCAATCTTATATTTTCATTTTACTTACACTAACATGTTTAAATTACCTAGTAGGACTAATTAAAAATTTAATGGATTTAACGACTGTCCATTCAATGGAAAACTATTTCTGACTACCTAATTGAACCATGATTGTTCTTTAAAATAGGATCTGATTTCTTCTGAACTGATTATTTTAGAACAAATATTTCTCAATATATTAATTTTAACGATCCCACATGAAAAACTTATTCCATATTGATATTTTATTATTAAATTACAAATAAATTTAAATTTCACAAAATGTACAGTAATAAAAATAAAGGTATTTTTTAAACTTCATATAAAAAATGTATTGTTAGAAAAAAGTACCATACTAAATAAATTAAATAGGCAATATAAAAATTGCAATAGTTCTTCGAAATGCAGAAAACATAAAAATCAACAAACGATAGGACTCCGTTCTTAACAAAATAAATAAAATATTATTAAATTGTCATGTACAAATAATTTTAAAAAAAAATCACAATAATTTTTAAGACATCTCACCTTATACGAATTGTATCAAAGTTTGACGGTACTGTAGTTCCCAAATCCACTATATGATAATAGATCCTCGCAGATCGGACACTCACTAATCTCAATGCATTGCCTACTTTACTGCATTTTTACTCTTTTAAAAATTAAAAACAGCAAACTTTATCAAGTTTTTTAAACCTTTCATAAAGAACGGAACTCAGACTTTTCTACTGCTTCGTACAATACAAGTGATCGGTTCGTTTACTGGACCTCCTTTTTCTTAGAAACCTTAAATACTAGTGTACCAACACCAGTCAGCAGTCCTCTCTGTGTCCTATCCTATGCAGATGCGTGACCCCCAAATTCAAAGAGAGCTTGTCAGTGAAAAGCCAGCTAAAAGAACAAAACAACTATAAAATGGAAAAGGGTGTTCTTGAATGAAAATATTTTGCCTTTAGTTCTTTTCCTTTGAAGATGAAGATAACAATTGACAGATGACATTTTTACCACCTTAATTGCCCTTTTAGCGGCATTGCTCCCAATACCTCGGTGGCCGCCTCGGCCGGACAGTTTAGTATGCCCCCTAAGGCTGAACTGGATCCGAGTCGAGAGGGGCGTCTTGCCGTCCCTTTGTCAAGAAACACAAGGGGGTCGAGAAGCATAGAAGAGGGACCAATGTTCTCACACGATGAAACTGATTTTATCTTTTGGAGGCATCTGTCTGGTCTGGGAAATAAAGCGACTCTCAGACTGCCGTGGACGGCTAAATTGTTCTTCTATGGTCAAGTGACAATGGTTGCCTCGACAAAAAGTAAAATAAATTTTACGTTTGGAACTAGACTGCGCAAAATCCAATATATTTGTCCACATTCGTTAAAATGAAACTACATGAACATAAAACATGGTAAACTGAGACAGCAATTAAATGACTATTGTTTTTTTTCTGTATTATTGAAGTAATCAATGTTGGATGAAATGGTTTTTTTTTTGCGTCATGCCAAATTTGTTTCGTAAAGACAATGTACAAAAAATAGTTCAAAACGGAATTTTTTTCCTAATTTTTGACTTGCGATTGTATAATAAAAAATCTGTTTTATTTTTTGTTTTTATAATAGGTACAATTTAAGGTAAGGCATGTCCATTCTACACGAACAAGTAAAACGCGCGTGAGCTTCTCGGTGATTCGAGAACCCATACCGTATGAATTCTCGAATCACCGAGAAGCTCACGCGCGTTTTACTCGTTGACATAAAATGTAGTGACCTAAGAGTCATATACTTGCTTTTTTTTTATGACCAGTAAAATGGATGAATCAATACACGTTTATTGAAATAATTTTACAGACGGTAATACCGGAGATACGTATTTTGCTCAGTATCCATGATCAATTGTACAAACGAGAGACGGTATTTTATCAGAGTAAAAATCTTTTTCTTTACATGTAATGTTTTTAAAATCGTATCTCTGTAAAGGGTGCATGCAGGGCGTGGGCGAAGTGAACTTTAAAAAAACATGAACATAACGAAATCATAAGCCTTGAACAGAGTTGGCGTAATTGCATTATCATCTAACTCATACTCGTCTGAGAGCATGCAGAGTTTTTATCGGAACCTAAAAAGTGCTTGAGTTGAGTTTGACGTTACATGCCTTAAACACCGCGGTCGTTTTGAGAGAGACACTTCCTACCTAATTTTTTATTACTAATTTTTTTTGTTTATTTGTTTGTTGAAATTACTGTATAAAAAGGTTAATTAAAGTTCCTAAACGTAAAAATATCGACAGGATCAAAATTACGATGAGATGTCAAGCCCGACAAACCAATCTTGAAATAAAACGCCACAACCCCCCAAAAGTTCTTAAATTTACTGACTATTACTTTTCAATTAACTGCGTTAAATACCCTTACGTTACATCCAGCCCTCCCAGCAAGCTCATACACGGAGAATATAGTATCTTGGTCGGGAAAAGGGCGAATTTGACAACCATCCGTTTACTAAATCGTTACACACATGCTGAGGATTGAACTCGCGCCCATCGGATGCTTGTCCGAGCCCCTTATTCGGACATAAAAGTCGGGATTTCAATGAACTGTAACATTGTTGGAATTCTGCCTGTCGAGATGACACAGATCCATTTTATTAAAAAAAAATTATTTAATGTTTCACAAAAACTTGTTTTTAACAATTAAATTAACACTTCTTCCCCGACGAACTTCATAATTCTTCCCGACAGGGGGAATTGGCTTGCCCGACGGGGGGGCTACAGCCCCCCCCCCCAGTGGCGCCACCTCTGGAAATGTTGACTAAAAAAACAGATTTTCTCTACATTTAATATAAATAATAGAAAGACAATTGGGAGTTTTCATTTATTACGTCAAGGAATTTTCGTTCTTTCTTACCCTTTGTTCCCCTATGTTACGCTATAGTCTTAACTCCCCCAACCTTATGTCACATCACCTACTTTTTTTATGTACAAATTTCATCCACATTGCAGTTTGCGATATAAACTGTTATTGTAACAAATAAGACACTATTGTACTTGATGAGCAAACGTATACAATATTTATTCATCTAAAAAAAGGTAATGTACATGAAAACTATTTTATTGCCCACTACATGTACAATTTTGTTTCCCTTTATGGTCATTCTTCGCAAAAATGAACATAATATCTGGAGGGGTGCAAAATGATACAAAATAGCGTGAACGTATTTAATGAAGGCTCTGTAACCTAAAATTTCGTCACTTGATATGTTATGCACAGATTTAAAAAAAAAAAGTGTGTGTGGGGGGGGGGGGGGGGAGGGGCAACAAAAGTTTGCCCAGGTATAAAAATTACCTTGAGCCGCCCCTGGTAAAACCTATTCCCGCGCCATCCCGCAGGCAAGCGGTTTCCAATTCTTTGCCAAGGTCCAGCAGTAAAATGAAAGTTTTTCGTACACCGCAATACTCTTTTCTTTGTAATCTAGGGGATCACAGAGAGAGAAAGGAACCCTACCCTACTTCGTTTTTTATTGGTGGATGACACGTTTCGGAGAGGAGAGTGACCCCAGGCCACATGGCCAACAAAACTGAAGATGCCCCCCCTTCAATAAAACTTCCCATTCACGTCTAGGGTTCAGGGTGGTGTGTGTCGGAGTGAAAAAATTATCCATACAGTGCTCACTTGCTGACTATTTTCTGCATATTATAGTGTAAACGAAAATTTATCTTCGTGTATGTTAAATTTTTGTGAGTCTAAACGTTTTTTCATATTCATCTTTTTTTCAATTCTGCATATCTACCATATTGAAGTGAGTAAACTTTTCTATTTTCTTATAACGAGGAAACAAAATGAAATAGCTAGGTTGTATTTGTGATGGAATACAAAAAAAAAAGCTATGGGGATAGGTGTTTGCTTACTATAATGCCCGACGCTCATTGCCATAATGATAATCGTTCCAATGAATTGTCCCAATTTCTAATTCCGACCGAATGTGTTGCTTTTTTGTAGTTTGTCTGTAATTAATTTTTAAATTTTTATAACTACCAATTAAAGCTATTGAATAAAGTAAAATAAAAATAATTAATATGAATATCTTGTTTGTGAAATTAGATAAGTGAGGTTTAATTATTTTATCTGCAGAAGTTTTCAAAAAAATATTTAATTATGGGTGAATTATATATTTTGTTAATTTTTTTTCTTCGATTAAAATCTAAAGTCCAAAAAAAGTCAAACCAAAATTAAATGAACTGTATTAAATTTAATTCTTAAATAATTAATGTACGGATATCAGTAAGAATTGTGAAAATAATTGTATTATAAAAGTTATACATACTTTAAAATATTTTATTTCTCAAATGTAAATATTATACTTTACTAGTAATTTTTTATTAAGCGTTATTATTACTACAAAGGATAATTTAACAAACTTATTAATTACCCTTAAATATAATGAAACAATTTTAAAATCGGCTGCATGGGATATCAGGATAGTAATACTATGTTGTTCTTTTAAGGTGAACCTATTCCGACACTATAACTGCATTAAAAATAGCTCGATTGACATCAATCTGATCTCGTTTAATAAGAAATTAATCGACGCTGCGTGTAAAATCTTGAAATAACGCATATGCATAACTATATATAGCTTTCATTAACAACAATAAAAAAAATTGGCATTACAAAAGTCTATAGCTTTTGAAGGATAGAAAATGCTTATTTTTTAACTTCTTAAGCGAGACAACCAATTTCGAAAAGCGTCAAGGAGTTTGTTTCTCAATTCGAATGTTATGCATTTTTTTAAAAATGTATGTTCGTGCATGATTTTTGTTGTAATTTAGATATTTGGATAATTATTTTTTTGTTGGATAAGGTGTGTCTCACTTTGGCACCTTTTGTAATAAATATCCATTTATCCGGCATTTAAATATTCAGAATTTACAACCGGAACGTCCGAAAATAAATATTGTCCGATTTCGAAAATTCTTTTTTTGTTAGATAGATAAAAATCCACTTTGGCAAAAAATGTTTTAAAAAATTGGCTACCCGGCTGTTACTTATCCGGAAGTATTGATATAATGGTCTTTTTAATACATTTTCTCCGATTTCAAAATATGTTCATTGTTGTTTATACCAAAATAGATTGTTGGGACAATATAGTTTTTCCCCCTGGCATTTATTAAACTGGATTCGGGAAGGGAAATGAACGAAAAAGTGAACAACAACTTGAATTTTTTGCTGAAAAGTAAAAAGTAAAAAATAATTTTTAATTTTACGAAAAAATTTAAATATTTAATATTAATTTTTTACTTATTAAAATTTATTGAAGTTGATGCCAATTTAAAAAATCCATACTTAAATTTTGTCCCCCATTTACAAAATTTATAATAAGTAAGAAATTAATATTAAATAGTTTAAATATTTTCAACTTGTTCCTGAAATTAAAAATTATTTTTTATTCTTATGATCTTTTTTTTTAAAGTTGGTTTACCCTTTTTTAAAAAGATTATTTTATTATATAGAGATATGAAGATATTGTATCGGAAAAAAAATTGAAAAATCAATAAGAAGATTGTAGTATACATTTTTATGAATACAGTTCTACGTACAGTTTTATGTACTCTTATGTACAGTTTTATATTACTTTGGGCGGAGTATTGATAATGTTTTTGCAGCTGCCCGATTCTAAAGTAGTGAGAACGTGTTTAACAGTTACTCAGTTTATTTTCAAAAGAACGAATGCTTTCTAGTGTAAAAGATAGATATTGTGCCAGATTTCATGTACTCGGGTGCGCAATTTGTACTGAATAATTCAACTAAACATAATTTAAGACTTGAAATTGATTTCTGGCTAGGTAAGTAATTTTTTAGTCAATTCATAGACAGTTAAAATTAGGTAATCAAAAATAAGTAAAATGTACACATTTTTGATTACCTCTGGTGCTTATCACATCTTCGAATACATAACTTTCAATTTTGAAAAAGACATGTACTCAGAAATAAGCACAATGAATAAAAAGAACAGATGCTAGCCTATATAGGCTGCCTTCATAAATCCCTTTCAATAAATATCGATAATTCCAACCAAGACTTACTGAGAATCGAACCCATATCCTCAGGCACCGTAGTCCATTGTATTATCCATTGTATTACCATGGCGACGCGAATAAGTTATAAACAGAAGAAATGTTAAAAAAGTGAGTCAAAAGAATGGGAAGCAAGATAATTGAGTTGTAATAACTCAGTTTCCATTTAAGCAATCGACATCAAATAATGTAGAAAATCATCTTCTGAACAAGTATTTTAAATGTGTCATGTCGCTTTGTTAAAATGGCTTGAACAGAAGATGAAATCAGCAATATTAAATCAGACTGCTAAATTTTTATAAAGTACGGTTGCTTAAATTTGAGTACGTCATCGCTCATTTACGATGCAATTGCACTCTAAGAAAAACAAGTAGATTAAGGTACTCATTTTTAAATGCTTTATTTTAAAGTGTATATACACTAAAAACTTTCCTGAGTAAATCGTAAAAAACTGTCAAAATTAAAAAATTGTTAATACAATAATATTTTTATTATGTATAGAATATTTATTAGAATATTTTTTTTGATGTAAAAAATAGATTTTTTTTAATAATTTTAATTCAATTTTTTTTACAAAATATGTATGATCTCATATTACTGAATACTTTATTATCTAAATTTTAATGTTCACATGACTTGTTTTGCAACTGGATGAAGGGTTTTAACTGGTCTTGCACCTGGATGCGCTGCCATCTTGTTCTTGTTCAAGAATCCACATTCCAGCCAATCAGAAATCAAACTATCGTTAATCATCATGTTCAAGTTTTCTGGATATAGCTACTTTTGCTTCTGCGCTTTTCTTTTTTGAATTTTGATTAGTAACTAGCTGTTATCCGCGGTTTCAAACGCATTTAAAAAAATGTTCATAGATACTGACTCTCAGCAGTAGATTTCAAATTTTCAAAAATTATAAGCACCTTCCTCTTCATCGCAGAGTCATAGCTTGAATAAATGTGTTAATTACCGATCACATTGATAACGGCCGACAGTAGATTCAGGTAATTATTACTTGTTCTTTATTAAAACTAATTATGCTTTTGCTCTAATTATGCTTGGGCTCCTGCGCATGCACTAGTGTCTATCTTTCCTCTACTCTTAATCCTTCCTTCCTACTCTAAATCCTCTACTCTTAAATATATCCGTCTATTCTTTTGTCTCCAATTTGTTTAAGAATTTATTTCAAATACATTTTTTTTTAATAGCTATGTCCACCACTTCAAGGGCCTCGCCGTCTGCTACCAAGCGATCCCAATGCCTCGCGTCCCGCCTGTGCAGGAAAAAGTCATCGGACGCCGAGGACATCCTAACAACCAACCTTCACCGATGCCTCAGCACCTTCGATGTCACCCTGCTGGGGCTTGGCCACATGGTCGGATCAGGAATCTACGTCCTGACAGCGACAGTCGCCAAAAACATGGCCGGCCCCGCCGTCGTCCTGGCTTTTGTCTTCAGCGGCTTCGCTACATTCCTGTCGGCTCTATCCTACTCAGAGTTGGGCGTAAGATATCCGAGATGTGGATCTTCGTACTCCTACGCTTATATAGTCCTAGGCGAACTTTGGGCCTTCTTGGTGGGATGGAACATGGCGTTGGAGAACGTTATAGGGGCAGCGTCATCAGCGAAGGCTTGCAGTGCCTACATAGATTCATTGACAGGTGGTGTGATTCGAAACTTCACAGACTCTTCCATAGGCCCTCTTAATATCGTTTACTTTGCACCTCGCTTGGACTTCCTAGCCCTCGGTATAGTGATTCTGTTTGTAGCTTACCTCTCATTCGGGATCAAGATGACATCGTATTTGACCAACTTTTTTACCTTGATTAACGTACTAGTGATCATCGCATTCATTGGCGTCGGAGGTTATTTTGTCGATGCCAAGAACTGGACGAATGAAGATACCGGAGGATTCTTACCCTACGGATGGTCCGGGGTGTTGGCAGCCTCAGCATCTTGCTTCTATGCTTTCGTTGGTTTCGAAATCATCGCTTCCGCTGGGGAAGAAACCAACGATCCGCAGAAATCCATCCCCAGGGCGACGTTTATATCCATGTTCATCGCCACAGTGGCTTACGTCGGGGTGTCTTCAGTTCTGACGCTCATGGTCAACTACAGAGACATCGTCGAGGATTCTGGACTGCCAGAAGCACTGGCCTTTCACGGAGCCGAGTGGGCCAAGGTTGGGATAACAATTGGAGCACTGTGCGGAATGGCCACTAGTATAATATGTTGCATCTACAGTTTGACGAGGATAGTCTATATTATGGCAGACGATGGTCTGTTATACACATTCTGTTCCAAAGTTAGCGACAGAACGAAAACCCCCCTCAGAGCCATGTATATCTTTTCCTTGTTGACCGTTTTCTTGGCTTTCTTGCTGGACATCAACACTCTGGTGGAGCTGCTCTCGATAGGGACGCTGTTCGCCTACATGGTGGTCAGTGCTTCGGTCATCATTCTCAGGTACAGACCGCAAACGGCGGTGAATAGCTTCGAACTGCCGACTATCAGCGAAACGGACGTGTCTCAGAGTCCACTCGTCGACAATGCTGGCCAGTTTAAAGAGAAGTTCCAATGGTTGAGATCGCATTCCAGAATGGGACAAGGGCGGGTGGTGATGTACTGCGTGCTTTCTTTCACTGGTTTCTCTTTCCTGCTGTGTGGGTTTGTGAAGATTTTCTTTTCTGACGTCATCGAAGGACGCTGGTGGGCTGTGCTTGTAGTTGTGATTACGTTTCTCGGAGTGGTGCTCTCATTTGGCGTTATTTTGCTCCATCAGCAGTCTACATTTCCTGTTCTCTATAAGGTGAGTAGTAAAATAATTGAAGAGTTTGGTTACAGAAGCATTTAAGTGCAGTTTTCCAAAATAAGGCAAAATAAATCGTCTTTCAAAATTAACAAAACGTTTTTTAACATGTTTTCTAGTTTAAACATTCATAGAAGAAGTTTGTTTAACCCCTTGGGTACATTTGACGAGTGAGACTCGTCATCTGCTTACTTGGGCGAAGTTACGGTGGACGAGTCTGACTCGTCATCTGAATTTAAGAAGCAGGCGTTGATGTTTGCGGCACCCCCGCCAAAGGGCGTTGCTCGCAAACAATTTGTTGTGGGGTCGGTCAAGAATGGGATCAATTGAACCAAATTAAATCCGTCCCATGGGCATAAAAATCTTCAAATAATTCAGTACTCAAAGGGTTAATATTCCATGACTTCTAAAAACTATAGATTTTCTACCTAGAAGAACCATAGGTTTCGGGATGCTATTCGAATAATATGAACATACTAAAATGGTTGGTTGTATAAACATCGTACTAGAGCTGCGCTCTGAGATATTGGCGACGGTTTGGTGTTTATCCAGAAGGAAAGACCCGGGAACAATACCTAATAATTTTGAACTATGATCTGATCACGAGAACAGCATCTGGGCTGGGATCCCATGCAACCTTACATAGGCGTGAGAACACTGGACCACAGTAGATTTAATGTGCACTGGTACCTTAAACGCGGTGGATATTTCTTGTTGCGCTAAAGAAACGATTTTGACAACCCTCCTATTACCAGATCGCTAATCAAACATTGGCATTGAACTAGCGCCCACTGTATAGGAAGCCGTATGGCATGTGCTTTTTACGTCACAAACTGAAGGCCGATTTCAATTTCTGAGTTTGTCTTGACCAATAGGAGTAGGATTTTTTCTTCCCCTGCCCCTTTTGACCTTCAGTTTGCGACAAAAAAAGCATGTTCGATACAGCTTGGTATACTGTGGGCTTTGATCGAAGTAAGCATTTTAGGTAACCCACGAAGTAACCGATGACCATTTAAGTAAATCAAGGAAAACGTGACAATGAAAATAAAAATTGGGATACGCCTTTTAGGAGGGCGGCACATGCCCCATATTAAAAAGAATCATGCACATTTCTTAACTTTAAAATATTTTGTAAAAGATTACTTTTTAATTTGATGGCAGCTAGTTATTTCACTAAGCGGACTTTCTACTAACATAAGCAAATTTTAAATTTACACTTCAGAAGGAAATTATCTTTTCGACTCCACTTGGCAGCCCATACACGTAGTTATAAGACTTTAACACATTTAATATGTACGTAGATAAAAGCAATTAAACGAAAATTAAAATTTAAAAAATAATATACAATGTACAGGAATAATTTAATTTTTTGGATTTTTTAAAAAAAATTCAGGATTTATCTCAGAAAATTTTGTGAGCATCCAAAACTTGATATTTGAGAGATTTTTAACGTATCTTAAAAAAAAAAAAATTGTTTTAAATTCATATATATTGATGATGGGTTTTATATTTTTTTTCTTCTACTCAAATGTGTTGTGCACGTTCATGCAGGTTCCCTTCGTACCTCTCATACCAGCTCTTAGCATTCTCTTGAATGCACTTATGATGGTGAACCTGCAGTCGGCGACATGGATTAGGTTCCTTATTTGGGTCTGTATTGGTAAGTGATTTTCAAACTTCCACTTTGGATACATTTTATTATTATATGTTTTTTCTGCATATATTTTTTACAAAATTATTATACATTTTTCGCACAATTTATATAGGGTAATAATTTTATGAATGTAACTGTAAAATCTTAAATTTTTGGTTGGAAATGTTTGAAATGGGTTTCTTAATCTACATTAAAAAAATTTGCGTGGGGTTTATAAAGGAAAGCTTGATAAGGAAGGGAAAACCTCTATACGATCACAAAGCGAGTCCTACCGACAGTACATAACGTCCCTTTTGGAAGGCCGTTGTACGTTGAAATACTAACAAACACTGATTCCCCAAATTATAAACGGAGGGACTATCTGCCAAGTGATATATATAAGTCCATAAACAGAGTTTCTAGATAAAAGCGTTTAAAGTTTGCAACTCGTCATGGCTATAATGATAAGTAGAATGGCAATCAACTTATTATTTGGCCACTTATTGAACTTGGAACCACACCACATGGGCAAATGATAGAACTAGCTGCCTAGAAATGATAAAATGGTGTTAGTTTATATGCGGATTTTGTGATTTACACCATTTGGCAGTCATCCCATCCATATGGTATCAACTTTTAATATAATTGGTATCTATTTGAGTTATTACAAACTTTTTGATACTTTATTGTCACACATGAGACTAGTGTATGCATTTCTCAATTATATATTTCGCGATAAGTCATTTCTTTTGATGAGATATATTTATATTTCCAGGTTTGTTGTTGTACTTCTCCTATGGAATGAAACACAGCAAGCTTGAGGTCATCGCACAGGTGGAGCCGGGTGCCCCGATATCAACGGTCACGGCGGACGCCCCTGAGAAGACCGGGGAGTTGGCTATCACATCATCGCAAGAATATCTGTTTTCTTCGACAATTCCGAGATGAAAAGGAATGAATTCGATGAAGGACTTTTTCAGAACAGCCTTGTCGAGAATTTTATAGAATAAAGAGGTGAATTTTTGTATGGGACTCGGGGATGAAAAATTCCAAAGATGTGCATCCCTAGTCAGTCGAGAATATAACCAAAATCACTTCTTGTTCGAAAAATTATCAAATGTTCTAATACATCTGCAATTTTCCAAACAGTAAACACGGTCAACTGTTGGCACAAGCTGTAGTATATGGAAATGTAACATTTGGGCTTATATCAATATGCATAATAGATTCCTGAAGTGATGGAACACTTAAGGTTTTAAACAAATAAAAATAGACAACAAGATTAAAATATTTAGAAATTATATATATCAGTGGTTCCCTAAAGGTGATCCGCAGGTCAGTTTTACGAGATCTGCGGATTTTACAATTGTGATGGATTATTGTGGAGTGTCAAATGTACAAGTAAGAGACGCAAAAGTAATTAAAATTCTGATTGTGATTGTTATCTGTTATCTTTTCTATGTACTTGTTGAGTAAATTTGTGTCCATCTTGGTAAAAGTTGTGTAAAATTAAAGGTATTTTAAATTAATTTCAGAATTTTTTTCTTCCCTTCATTTTCAAGTTCAAACAAAATTTAAACTTATACATGTCCGAAAACCGTGGGACTGCATTGAGCATATATGAAATGAAGAGTCCCCGTTCCTATTTTACTTTTAGCTAGGTGTCTGTGGCTTAATGCTAATATGTAACCGATTATATATATATGATTAAATTGTACAGGTTATAAATTGTTGGGCGATGGTCATTGTTTGGCTGTATCACATTCAGCTGCAATGGCATAATAAAACATTATTTTTATTCAACTACTTCGCTAGTATTTTAAACAAGTTGCTTAGGTTTAGTTGAAACAAACAAATGAGTTAAAAAGTATACAAGAAATAATGGTTTATTTGTTAAACAGACAAACAATGATCATCGCTTGCAATTTATGACCACCTTTTATAATGACTGTATAACTTTATTTTGAAAATATTTCTTATATTTTAAGAACTCTGAACTTCGATTCTGTATTTTAATGAATAATTTATGGGGTGGAACCACCATGCACTTTCCCATTAAAATATATCAAAATAGATGCATTAGGTAAAAAGTTGATTTTAATTAGGTAACGAAAATGTATAGATAAAATATGTATACATAAATAAACTACGAAACTGGATCCACTAACAAAACATTTTTATTTGTAATAAACACCTTTATATTTGTTGTAAACGTTTTACGTATACGCGAGGAAAAGGAACAAATGTATGTTTCTACCGTAGAAGTGTTTATTTCTTTGCAAGTTAACTAATGAGGGAAAAATGCATTCAATGATGTAGCACATCTAAGATAACACTAACAAACAATAAGAAAAAGTGTGCTGTCAAACAGAAAAGGAGAAAATATTACTGTCTCTTTTGATAACGTTTTTCTATGCGTGAAGCTATCTTTCGTTTTCCTGAATCGTCAGCTCCACACGGTGGTCGAATCGAAGAAGTAGACGTCGTCGCTGAATCGCTGCTAGTTACTTCCATTGATCCACGAACTACAAAATAAAAATTAAAGAATTGATTTTTTTTTTATGAAGCTTCCATTTAATTGTGCGGAGAAAGGAACTTTTTGTCACAAAAATCAAAATTATAGCGTGAGTTGTATATGAAGTACTGTAGCCCACGGTCTTATCCGTTGTACTACCAGAGCGCGTTGAGAAGTTATAAACAGAAGTAACGATAAAAAGGCGCGGCAAAAGAAAATTGAGTTGTAATAACTCAGTTTCCATTTAAGCAATCGACATAAAATAATGCGGAAAACCATCTTCTGAACAAATATTTTGAGTTTGCCAGGTCGTTTTGTTAAGACGGCTTGAACAGAAGCTGGTATTAGCAATATTAAGCCATACTGCTCATTTTAGCGAAAGTACGATTACTT
Source organism: Troglohyphantes excavatus (assembly GCA_963932185.1). Taxonomy (NCBI): domain Eukaryota; kingdom Metazoa; phylum Arthropoda; class Arachnida; order Araneae; family Linyphiidae; genus Troglohyphantes; species Troglohyphantes excavatus. The sequence continues at coordinate 14,351,283 of OZ010668.1, forward strand.
AAATTTGAGTACGTCATCACTCATTTACAATGCAATTGTACTCAAAGAAAAACAAGTACGTCCATGTACTCATTTATAAGCACATTTTTTTCATAGTGTAAGCGTTCTTGGCATGAAACAACTTTAAAATTTGCTACATGGGATATCAGGGTAGCAATACCATGTTGTTCTTTTAAGGTAAACCTATTTCGGCACTATAATTGCATTTAAAAATAGCTCGATTGACATCAATCTGATCTCGTGGAGCTTATTCGCAATTCGACTGTTATGCATTTATTTCTGTTGTAATTTAGATATCTGCTTAGTTATTTTTTTGTTGGATAGGGTATGACCCACTTGTGCACCTTTGTAATAAATATCTATTTATCCGGTAGTTGACTATTCAGAATTTACAACCGGACCGTTTGAAAATAAATATTGTCCGATTTCGAAAATTCTTTTTATGTTAGACAGATAAAAATCCACTTAGGTAAAAAATGTTTTTAAAAATTGGTTATCCGGCTTTTATTTATCTGGAAGTATTGATATAATGGACTTTTTTTAAAACATTTTCTCCTATTTCAAAATAGTATCGTTGTTGAACAGGAATTGTTATAACAATATACATTATTGAGACAATATAGTTTTTTTCCCCGGCATTTATTAAACTGGATTCGGGAAGGGAAATGAAAGAAAAAGTGAGCAACAACTTGAATTTTTTGGTGAATAATAGTAGGAGGCGAAGCCCCTTGCTAAACTAAAAATTCAAAAAGGAAAAATAAATTTAAAAAAAAGCGCAAAAAGAAAAAAATAATTTTTAATTTTACGAACCAGTGGAAATTTTTTAAATATTTATTATTATTATTTTACTTAATAAAAATATTTGAAGTTGATGCCAATTAAAAAAAATCTATACTTAAATTTTGGCCCCCATTTAAAATTTTTATAATAAGTAAGAAATTAATTTTAAATAGTTTAAATATTTTCAACTTATTCCTAAAATTAAAAATTATTTTTTACTCTTTAGATATTTTTTTTTAAAAGTTGGTTTACCCTTTTTTAAAAAGATTATTTTATTATATACAGATATGAAGATATTGTTTCGGAAATAAAAATGAAAAATCAATAAGAAGATTGAAGTATACATTTGTATGAATACAGCTTTACTGCTTTATATTACTTTCGGCGGAGTAATGATAATGTTTTTACAGCTGCCTGATTCTAAAGCAGTGAGAACGTGTCTGGAATTTACTCGGTTTAGTTGCAAAAGAACGAATGATTTCTAATGTAGATTGTTGTAATGTGCCAGATTTCATGTACTCGGTTGCCCGTGTTGTACTGAATAGTTCAACAAAACATTATTTGAGACTTGAAATTACATTCTGTCTAGGTAAGTAATTCTCTAGTCAATACATAGACAGTTAAAATAGGTAATCAAAAATAAGTAACATGTACACATTTTTGATTACCTTCGGTGCTTATCACATCTCCAAATACATAACTTTCAATTTTGAAAATGACATGTACTCAAAAATAAGCACAATGTATAAAAGGAACATATGCTAGCTTGTATAGGCTGCCTTCTTAAATCCCTTTAAATATCGACAATTACAACCATGACTTACTGAGAATCGAACCCATATCCTCAGGCACCGCAGTCCAGTGACCAGGGCGACGCGAAGAAGTTATAAACAGAAGAAACGTTAAAAAAAAGTGTGTCAAAAGACTGGAAAGCAAGATAATTGAGTTGCAATAACTCAGTTTCCATTTAAGCAAACTACATAAAAAAATGTAGAAAATCATATTATGAACAACTAATTTAAGTGTGTCAGGTCTCTTTGTTAAAATGGCTTGAACAGAAGCTGAAATCAGCACTATAATAACTATTAAATCACACTGCTCAATTTTTAGAAATCACGGTTACTTAAATTTGAGTACGTCATCGCTCATTTCCGATGCAATTGCACTCTAAGAAAAACAAGTAGGTTAAGGTACTCATTTTTAAATACTTTTTTTTACAGTGTATATGCACTAAAAACTATCCTGAGTAAATTGAAAAAACTGTTAAAATTAAAAAAATTTTATACACTAATAATTTTTTTTGTAAAAAATATTTTTTTTTAATAATTTAAATCAATTTTTTTTCACAAAATATGTATGATCTCATATTACTGAATACTTTATAATCTAATTTTTAATGTTCACATGACTTATTTTGCAACTGGATGAAGGGCTTTAACTGGTTTTGCGCCGCCATCTTGTTCTTGTTCAAGAATCCAAACCTGCTATCCACATTCCATCCAATCAGAAATCAAAATATCGTTAATGATCATGTTCAAGTTTCCTGGATATAGCTAGTTTTGCTTCTGCGCTTTTCTTTTTTGAATTTTTATTAGTAACTAGCTGTTATCCGCGGTTTCACACTCGTTTTAAAAAAATGTTCATAGATACTGACTCTTAGCAGTAGATGTAAATTTTCAAAATTTATAAGTATCTTCCTCTTTATCGCAGAGTCACAGCTTGAATGAATGTGTTAATTTCATTGATAGCGGCAGACCGTAGATAACATTCAGGTAATTATTACTATTTTAAAAATTTATCATTAATCTTGGCAGAAAATTATTTTAAAATTAATTTCATTCAATCAACTATTTTTGTTGTAAATATCCCTTTACATGCTTATTTTTTTTTGTTGAAGGTAAAAATTAAGGACTTTTACCGCATGGTTTTCTGCTGATTCTCTATTTTAATAAGAACGCTGACTGTGTAGAATTGCATAAAAATCCAATAAGTCGCACTTTTGTAAGAAGGTACATTTGTATTTATTATAGTAACATATTCCTTGCTTCCTATCGGATAGACTGTAACCTGATACAAGTAAATAACCCACAAATATTTATTGTTGTGTGTTTTTCATGCAAGTTTTTGACGTGACATTTATTTTCCTTTTACTTAAGATGTTAAGTCTGTAAATTTTTAAATTGTCTTTATTATTACTTGATATAAAACAAATTTTGCTCTAATTATGCTTGTTCTACTGCGCATGCACTAGGGCCTATATCTTCCTCTCTTCATTATCTTTGGAATTATATGAGTGAAGCCCAAACTAGATATCAGGGTGCGAATTTTCAATTTATTCAAAACAGAAAAGAAATGGAAACATTTCTAAATATTCTACTCTTAAATATATCCGTATATTCTTTTGTCTCCAATTTGTTTAAGAATAATTATTATGTTTATTTATCTATTTATTTGTTTATCTATATTATTTGAATTATATTTCAAATAAATTTTTCTTTAATAGCTATGTCCACCACTTCAAAGGCCTCGCCGTCTGCTACCAAGCGATCCCAATGCCTCGCGTCCCGCCTGTGCAGGAAAAAGTCATCGGACGCCGAGGACATCCTAACAACCAACCTTCACCGATGCCTCAGCACCTTCGATGTCACCCTGCTGGCGCTGGGGCACATGGTCGGATCAGGAATCTACGTCCTGACAGCGACAGTCGCTAAAAACATGGCCGGCCCCGCCATCGTCCTGGCTTTTGTCTTCAGCGGCTTCGCCACATTCCTGTCGGCTCTATCCTACTCAGAGCTGGGCGTAAGATATCCGAGATGTGGATCTTCGTACTCCTACGCTTATATAGTCCTAGGCGAACTTTGGGCCTTCTTGGTGGGATGGAACATGGCGTTGGAGAACGTTATAGGGGCAGCGTCATCAGCGAAGGCTTGCAGTGCCTACATAGATTCATTGACAGGTGGTGTGATTCGAAATTTCACAGACTCTGCCATAGGCCCTCTTAATATCGTTTACTTTGCACCTCGCTTGGACTTCCTAGCCCTCGGTATAGTGATTCTGTTTGTAGCTTACCTCTCATTCGGGATCAAGATGACATCGTATTTGACCAACTTTTTCACCGTGATTAACGTACTAGTGATCATCGCATTCATTGGCGTCGGAGGTTACTTTTCCGATACCAAGAACTGGACGAATGAAGATACCGGAGGTTTCTTACCCTACGGATGGTCCGGGGTGTTGGCAGCCTCAGCATCTTGCTTCTACGCTTTCGTGGGTTTCGAAATCATCGCTTCCGCTGGGGAAGAAGCCAACGATCCGCAGAAATCCATCCCCAGGGCGACGTTTATATCCATGTTCATCGCCACAGTGGCTTACGTCGGGGTGTCTTCAGTTCTGACGCTCATGGTCAACTACAGAGACATCGTTGAGGATTCTGGACTGCCAGAAGCATTGGCCTTTCACGGAGCCGAGTGGGCCAAGATTGGGATAACAATTGGAGCACTGTGCGGAATGGGCACAGGTATAATATGCTGCATCTATAGTTTGACGAGGATAATCTATGTTATGGCAGACGATGGTCTTTTATACACATTCTGTTCCAAAGTCAGCGACAGAACGAAAACCCCCCTCAGGGCCATGTATATCTTTTCTTTGTTGACCGTTTTCTTGGCTTTCTTGCTGGACATCAACACTCTGGTGGAGCTGTTCTCGATAGGGACGCTGTTCGCCTACATGGTGGTCAGTGCTTCGGTCATCATTCTCAGGTACAGACCTCAACAGACAGCTGTGGCTAGTTTCGAACTGTCAACTATCAGCGAAACGGGCGTGTCTCAGAGTCCACTCGTCGACAATGCTGGCCAGTTTAAAGAGAAGTTCCAATGGTTGAGATCGCATTCCAGAATGGGACAAGGGCGGGTGGTGGTGTATTGCGTGCTTTCTTTCACTGGTTTCTCTTTCGTGCTGTGTGGGTTTGCGAAGATTTTCTTTTCGGACGTCATCGAAGGACGCTGGTGGGCTGTGCTGGTAGTTGTGATTGCGTTTCTCGGAGTGGTGCTCTCATTTGGCGTTATTTTGCTCTATCAGCAGTCTACATTACCTGTTCGCTATAAGGTTAGTAGTAAAATAATTGAAGTTTAGTTACAGAACCATTTAAGACCATTTTTCCAAAAGAAGGCAAAATAAAACTTCTTTCAAAATTAACAAAACGCTTTTTAACATGTTTTCTAGTTTAAATATTCCTAGAAGAAGTTTGTTTAACAATCATGACTTCTAAAAACTATAGATTTTCTACCTAGAAAAACCATAGGTTTCGAAATGCTATTCGAATAATATGAACATACTAAAATGGTTGGTTGTATAAACGTCGCACTAGAGCTGCGCCCTGAGATATTGGCGACGGTTCGGTGTTTATTCCGAAGGAAAGACCCGGAAATAATACATAGTAATTTTGAACCATGATCTGATCACGAGAACAACATCTGGGCTGGGGTTCCACACAACTTTACAACATAGGCGTGAGAACATTGGACCACAGCAGATTTAATGTGCACTTGTACCTTATACGCAGTGGAAATTTTTTGTTGCACATAAGAAATGATTTTGACAACCCTCCTATTATCAGATCGCTATGCACACGCTGACATCGAACTAGAGCCGTACGGCATGTGTTTTTTACGTCACAAACTGAAGACCGATTTAAATTTCTTAGTTTGTCTTGACCAATAGGAGTATAATTTTTTCTTCCTCTGCCTCTTCGACCTTCTGTTTGAGACATAAAAAGCGTGCCATACGGCTTTCTATACTGTGGGCGCTGATCGAAGTAACCACTTTAGGTAACCCACGAAGTAACCGATGATCATTTAAGTAAATCAGGAAAAACATTAAAATGAGAATATAAATAGGGATGCGCCTTTTAGGAGGGCGGCATATGCCCCATATTAAAAAGAATCATGCATATTTCTTAATTTCAAAATATTTTGTACAAGATTTCTTTTTTATTTGAGGGTTAGAATGTACATGTGACTTACGTAGTTTTGGGGCTAAACTCTTCGTTACAGTTGTGTGTGTTGAAGATTGTAATGTAGTTAGAAAAGTTGGTTTCATTTGTATGTCTTTAATTAAAAATTAAATTGAGTTAAATTAAGCTAAAGACAATTATATTTTATGTAAATTAAATTAAACATTGAATCCTATTAACTAATTGGTATTATCTAAATACAAGTGTTCTACAAAAATAAATTTAAAACATTTTAATGCAAAACTGTGAATTTCTATATAGTGCAAATATGCAATACTTCTTTTTTATATAGAGCCTCAACTGAACTTGTTTTATATATGTATGTTATTAATTTATTTAACTAGCATCTTAGAAATACACTCCTACATAGATAGTTCTAAATAGGCGAGTTGGTTGCCAAGGCACAATCCCAAAAATCCGAAAATGGATTAAACATTTTCCATTACTAGGTAGCTAGTTATTTCACTAAACGGACTCTCCACTATCATAAGCAAATTTTAAATTTACTCTTAAGAAGGAAATTATTTTTACGACTCCACTTGGTAGCCAACCCTTATATATATGTATTTATAAGACATTAACTAATTTAATATGTACGGATATAAAAGTAATTAAATGAAAATTACAATTAAAAAAATAATATAGAATGTACAGGAATAATTTAATTTTTTTGGATTAAAAAAAAATTCAGGATTAATGTCAGAAAGTTTTGTTAGCATCCGAAACTTGAACACATTAGCCAACGTTTTGACTCGTGCCTTGAAAAAAAATCTCAACCTACAAATTTTCAATTTTAGGTGTTAATCTTATAACTTTTCAAGGTTTTATATTTTGAAAAGATTTTTAAAGTATCTTAAAAAAAACTTGTTTTAAATTCATAAATATTGATATAGGGTAGTAAAAAATGTTCTTCTCCTCAAATGTGTTGTGTACGTTCCTGCAGGTTCCCTTCGTACCACTCATACCAGCCCTTAGCATTCTCTTGAATGCCCTTCTGATGGTGAACCTGCAGTCGGCGACATGGATCAGGCTCCTTATTTGGGTCTGTGTTGGTAAGTGATTTTCAAACTTCCATTTTGGATTCACTTTCAAACTTCCACTTTATGTTTTTTATGTATATATTTTTTACAAAATTATATACATTTTTAACACAATTTATGTAGGGTAATAATTTTATGAATGCAACTGTAAAATTTAAAATTTTTGTTTGGAAATGTTTGAAATAGGTTTCTTAATCTACATTAAAAAAAATTTGCGTGGGGTTTATAAAGGAAGGCTTGATAAGGAAGGGAAAACCTCTATACGATCACAAAGCGAGTCCTACCGACAGTACATAACGTCCCTTTTGGAAGGCCGTTGTACGTTGAAATACTAACAAACACTGGTTCCCCAAATTATAAACGGAGGGACTATCTGCCAAGTGATATATATAAGTCCATAAACAGAGTTTCTAAATAAAAGCGTTTAAAGTTTGCAACTCGTCATGGCTATAATGATAAGTAGAATGGTAGAATCAACTTATTATTTGGCCACTTATTGAACTTGGAACCACACCACATGGGCAAATGATAGAACTAGCTGCCTAGAAATGATAAAATGGTGTTAGTTTATATGCGGATTTTGTGATTTACACCATTTGGCAGTCTTCCCATCCATATGGTATCAACTTTTAATATAATTGGTATCTATTTGAGTTATTACAAACTTTTTGATACTTTATTGTTACACATTAGACTAGTGTATGCATTTCTCAGTTATATTTTTCACGATAAGTCATTCCTTTTGATGAGATATATTTATATTTCCAGGTTTGTTGTTGTACTTCTCCTATGGAATGAAACACAGCAAGCTTGAGGTCATCGCACAGGTGGAACCGGGTGCCCCGATATCAATGGTCGCAGTGGACGCCCCTGAGAAGACCGGGGAGTTGGCTATCACATCATCGCAAGAATATCTGTTTTCTTCGACAATTCCGAGATGAAAAGGAATGAATTCGATGAAGGACTTTTTCAGAACAGTCTTGTCAGAACCTTTGTAAAAAGGTGATTTTTTGTATGAGACTCAGGGATGTAGTGCATCCTTAGTCAGTCGAGAATATAACCAAAAGCACTTTCTGCTCGAAAAATTATCAATTGTTCTAATACATCTGCAAATTTTCCAAACAGTAAACACGGTTACTTTTTGGCACAAGCTGTAGTATATGGAAATGTAACATTTGGGTTTTTATCAATATATATATAATTGCTCCCTGAAGTGATGGAACACTTAAGGTTTTAAACAAATAAAAATAAACACGATTAAAATATTTAGAAATATTTTAAAATTATATACGTCAGTGGTTCCCAAAAGGTGATCCCGCAGGTCAGTGTTTGAGAGGTCTGTGGATTTTACATGACTGTTAAATGTACAAGTAAGAGACGAAAAAGTAATTAAAATTCTGATTGTGGTGTTATCATTTCTATGTTCTTGTTGAGTGAATTTGTGTTCATCTTGGTAAAAGTTGTGTAAAATTAAAGGTATTTTAAATTAATTTCAGAATTTTTTCTTCCCTTCATTTTCAAGTTCAAACAAAATTGAAACTTATACATGTCCGAAAAGCGTGGGGACTGCATTGAGCATATATGAAATAAAGAGTTCCCGTTCCTATTTTAATTTAAGCTAGGGTTCTGTGGCTTAATTCTAATATGGAACCGATTATATATATTAGATTAAACTGCACACTTTATAAATTGTTGGATGACGGTCATTGTTTGGCTGTATCACATTTAGCTGCATTTTCATAATAAAACATTATTTTTGACCAAGGATAGTGAAGACCATATATATATATATATATATATATATATATATATATATATATATATATATATATATATATATATATATATATATATATATATATATATATATATATATATATATATATATATATATATATATATATATATATATATATAAGGTGTGCTCGTACTCGGGCTGCCTGATGGAAGGCGGAGAGAGCAACTATTTGACGTCATAGTGACGCCTTCCTTCGGCTACTGTGGGCGTGTCTAATGCTCTTGTTTGAACCAATGGCAAGGCTGAACTAGAAGCGCGCGCGTTGGTTGATGGTGCTGCCATCTTTTCGTTTTTTTGTGAACTATTAAAAAGTGATAAGCTAAAATTATTTAGTTACTTTTACTGCATTTTATGAGTTTAAATTATATTTTAAGGATTACATTTAGTATGGAAAAATTGCAAAAAAGTTGCTTAATAAATTAAGCGTATTAAAATAATATTAGCTGCCACAAGAGCATGCCCATGAATTTTGAAAGAGTAAAATAGTGGTCGGAACTATCCGGTCAATGCATTTGTATTGGACATATTAAATGAGTTACAATTTCAATCAAGTAAAATACGGGGACATAACAAAACAAGGACGGATTAGTAGTGAAGTTACCTGAACACAATTATTTACAGATATTTACATTATTTTGCTAATTAAAAATTAAATCCCCAGTTGTTACGCAACCGGGGATCGAACCTAAGTAGCAATGCTTGAAACACACAGCCAATGAGAATGATCAAAAACCGATAGTAAGGCGGAGCTAAAATGATGTCAAAAGTAAGGCGGAGCTAAAATGACGTCATTTAGTTGCCGTTCCTTGCCCACTTTCAAAAAGCGAAAAACGAGCGCACCTTTTATATATAGTCTTCACTATCCTTGATTTTTGACCAACTACTTCGCTAGTATTTTAAACAAATCGCTTAGGTTTAGTAGAAACCAAAGAAGCAGTTAAAAAGTATACAAAAAAGAATGGTTTATTTGTTAAACAGACAAACAATGATCCTCGCTTGCAATTTATGACCACCTTGTGTAATGACTATATAACTTTATTTCGAAAATATTTCTTACATTTTAAGAACTCTGAACTTTGATTCTGTATTTTAATGAATAATTTATGGGATGGAACCACCATGGGATTGCACTTTCCCATTAAAATATATCAAAATAGTTGCATTAGGTAAAAAGTATATAATAATTATGTAACGAAAATGTATAGATAAAATATGTATAAATAAATAAACTAAAAAACTGGATCCATTAACAAAACGTTTTTATTTGTAATAAACATCTTTATATTAGCTGTAAAGGTAAACGTTTATACGCCAGGAAAAGGAACAAATGTATGTTTCTACTGTAGAAGTCTTTAGTCCTATACAAGTTAACTAATGAGGGAAAAATGCATTCAATGATGCAGCACATCTAAGATAACACTAACAAACAATAAGAAAAAAAGTGTGCTGTCAAATAGAAAAGGAGAAAATATTACTGCCTCTTTTGATAACGTCTTTCTATGCGAGAAGCTATCTTTCGTTTTCCTGAATCGCCAGCTCCACACGGTGGTCGAATCGAAGAAGTAGACGTCGTCGTTGAATCGCTGCTAGTTACTTCCATTGATCCACGAGCTACAAAATAAAAATGAAGAATTTTCTTTTTTTTAAGCTTTTCTATAATTGTGCGGGGAAAGGTACTTTTTGTCACAAAAATCAAAATTATAATGGGAGTTGTATATGAAGTGAAATATGTTGGTTGATTGGATAATAGTCGCACTAGAACTGCCCAAAGATGAAGGTTCAGTAAGCATTGCGAAAAAAAAGGAACATCGACTTGAAATTTTGAACCTAAGTCAATGACTCTAGGACAACATCTGAAAAGCTCTTCTAATTTCCATATCACGACAACGTAGGGCATTTTGATGGCGTCTTATTTAAAGTACACCAGTCTCTTCTACACGGTGATTTTTCTGTTGGGCGACGAGAACCGAAATCGTTATCCTGTGATTACGAATTCAACACTTCTTCCAACCAAACAATTGCGGGCCCAGTTAAGACCTAGTTTACCTAAGGATTAAAAAAACAACAACTTCGCCTTACTTTGTAATTCTTAATACTGCATTGGGCCTCCGTGGCCGAGCGGTTAAAGGCGTTCAGCTACTAATCCGAGGATTGGGGGTTCGAACCCGCGCGATGGACTTGACAAAAGAAAAGTAAAAAAGTAGTGATCTTGTGATCGGAGGGTTGCCAGCTTCGCTACAAAAATACTTGAAAAGTCGTCCAGAACATCTGCAAAAATTAACGGCGTGTATACGGGACTTGTGCACGATAAATCTGATCGGGGTCCAAAGTCCCGGCGTCTATTGAAGGCGTTGGGTGCCAGTTCAGGTGTTTCTTCGTCATCTGACCATGGTTCTAAAATAACGAGGTGCAGGTATGAATGAATGTGTGTGTGAATGTGTTCCCGGGTCTTTCCTTCGAGATAGACCCCGAACCGTCGCCAATAGCCCACTGTGCAGCTCTAGTGCGACGTTAATTAACCAAACCAAACTTAATACTGCATTAATAACATATTCCCTTTGCCAATGTTATTTCAATGTAAATATTCGTTACTTGAAGGGTGTAACTAATGAAGTGCTAATTTAGAATCGAGGGATAGATATATGAGGAAAAAATCACCTTATTAAAAATAAAGAAGCACGTTCTTTAACCAAGTTGAGGATGCAACCGTCTGTCCTATTGCATATTTTAAATGTCAAAATATTTTTTGTCTGAAAGCCATGTGGTTATTTATTTTAATATAAACTAGCTGTAAGGTCTCGAGCAAATGTATCCTTTGCATTCGAAGAAAATGTTTGATATTTACGTTCTTTTCATGGAACAGTTATATCCCCTTCCTGTTCATTTTAAAGAGGTATTATTTAGTGTGTTCTTTTTACGTTTAGGGTGGATAACTATGAAAATAAAAATAAAAGTTACGCGTGAAGTTAAATAGTAATCTTAGTGGTCCGCGAAATTCTCTTTCTTTTGAGACCTCAGATGTTACCAGTGTGAAACTCGCAAAAGTGATCGTTACTATTGATATAATATGTATATGATTTTTATCCAAATAATTTGCTTATAAACAAGGCGCTTAGCTTTGGTAGCAACAAAGCTACACAGTTAAAATTTCAGTTCAACGATGTACTGTACCTTGATGCAAAACAGAGGTATGCAGCAAACTACATCATATAATGGTGGCATCTTTGTTGAACCAAAAATCCTTTATCGGAAAAAGCGGAGGTTTCACCGATAATTGGTTCAACCTGTTTAACTGTAATCGAATTTTTCGCTGTCGCTGCATCAACAAGCCGGGTAATCACATCCAAGAAAGGCACCGACGAACAAAAGCCTCCGTGGCCGAGTGGATAAAGGCGTTGAGCTATGAATCAGAGGATTCCTAGTTCGAACCTGATCGGACTTGACAAAGAAAAGTAAAATAAAGTTGTGATCTAGGGTTGCCAGCTTCGCTACAAAAGTACTACTACTAAAATACTAAGAAAACTTGGATTTTAGTTAGCAACGTTATGAGTTTTGGTGCAACGTTTCACCACTAAATAGTATCCGTGGTAGCACCGTAAAATGGTGAAACTAATCACCAAATGTTGGTTGCAGTTAAATGTGTACCAAATTTTGGTGCAAGGTCGTAATAATTTTGAACAATGTAGTTAAAGCATACAAAAATTATTGAAGTTAAATATCGAAACAATGACCATCGCCCAACAATTTGCAACCTCCAGGCATAACGAGACGTATGAAATACAATATCATAAAATGTTCCTTCGCATCGCATAATATGCCACGTCGATCATACGGGCGCAGAAAATATTCTTACCTCTTGGTGAGCCAAATCTGAAGAAGGGGTTCGTGTCACCCGTTGTCTTCACCTGGCGATTCTTCCTTGGCGGGGGAGTTGTGCCCCTGGGCTGGTGCAGGTGCAGCACCTTGTCCACTCTCTTGACCAGCTCCCGAGCCAGGTGTCTCGTCTCGGAACTGATCTGCAAGCAGCACCGCTTCAAGTTACTCAGGGCCATGACCTGATTCGAAAGGGGGGACGGGTCATAAACATGAAGGGACATATGGAAGTTTTAGGATTGAGAAATGAATTAAAAGATAATTAGATATGTAGAAATATCTCTCTATTTTAAAAAAAAGTAAGCCCTAGGGGGAAAAAGTAAGTACTAGGGGGAATTTTCAGTTCTTTCAATGTTATTCAGATCGTATCTCAAAATGTAAAAGTCCTAAAATTACGAAATTAAGTGAATTTGTTAAGAAATGTTTGATAAATAAGAAGAATATATTTTTGTTTCAATACTGTTATTAGTTTATAAGTTATTTAATATTAAAGTCGTCGTTGCTAAAATTTCGCTTACAACTAATTTTGTCCGTCGAGTTTCTGAAACACTATTAAGAGGAGATATCCAATTTTTTTAGGGAGTGTAGAAATAGGTTTGAACTGGAAATCCAAGTAAGCATTTTTTTAAATTCGAATTAGTTTTGGATTTATAAATTTTTGAAACATTTAAACACGCTCCACTTTTTGAAGTTTTTTCACCCTCATTTTTGAAACGTGATTTCTAAATTGCTATAAGTCATTTAAAATTACATATTCTCTTATTCAAAAAAATATATTAATGTTCGTTAAAACTTCTTCTTTCTGATGTTATAAAGATTATATTTCTATCTTTACAATTAAATTAGATATGGTCAATTAAGATAGGTATAAAAAATAGCGAAGAAGAATAAAAATGTCGGATATTTCGAGAAAATTTTAATTTGCGACTTTTTGTCTCATTGTTCCGCTTGCATCTCAAAAAGTAAATGTCCTAAAATTATGAAATTATGCCAGTTTATTAAGAAATGTTTGGGTAATAAGATGAATATTTTCTTTTTTCAATACGATCAGTATATTAGACGTTATTTTATGTTAAAGTCATGATATTAGAAAATTTTGAAAACAATTCATACATTTTTGGATACTTGTCTTCCAATTTTCAACAAAAAAATAAATAAAAAATTAGGGATATAGATTAAACTATTGGCTACAAATGATCCAGAGCGTTTGTGAAATTTCGATTTAGTTTTGTAGTTATAAATTTTTAAATAATTGACGAAATGTCTGAAATAATCGTCAATTATACGGGTAAAATTTTAAGTGATAAATTAAAACTGCTCTAAATAGTTCAAAAGTATACTTTTTTCCCGTTAAAAAAATATAGTTATGTTCGTAAAATCTTTCTTTCTTGAATGGTATCAATACTGAAATTCTATCTTAAAAAATAAATTAGATGTAACTATTTATGTGAAGTACTATAAATATTATTAAAAGATACTCCGGAAGGAAATGCCAACATTGGCAAAATGCCAACGTGTATTTGGCTGCCAACGGCGAATTATTCTTAGCGCCAATTTTCAATTATCTTACTTAATATAAATATAAGTTGGCGATTAAGCCTATTTATTCTTGGCGCGTTTATGCTGTTGTTTGTTTACACATGTTTCGCTTTTCAATGAGCACAATTGCGTTGAAGCAGTTCTACAGTTGAGTTTTTCCAGTTATGGGGGGGGGGATTAGGGGGAAGCATGCCCCCCCCCCCCCCCTCTGTAAACTTGAAATCTTAAAAGTT